>JAAGEH010000018.1:70609255-70684255 GCA_011751065.1 Lasiurus cinereus
CGAAAGCCAGTGGCACAATCAGCAATCCGTCCTCCGCGTGGTGCCGTGCGCGACCAGACCTCCGATCCTTTGCAACTCCCCTAAATTTCCGTGCACTTCTCCCCTTTCACAGTCCAAACTCCCCCCGTATGAGTTTCGGCTGGATCTGGGGTTTAGTGTCGTAAGAGAAGGGGTTCAATGCCGTTGGTAGTCTCCGTTTCCCTCCCGCCAGAGAAAGCCAGCCAGGTACTCCGGCACCCGCTCTCTCAGCGCGCGTCTCCGTACCTCAGCTTTTTGCAGCTCCTCTGGGTCTCCGCGACCCCCTCTCTTTCCCTCTAGTTGTAGAACTTCCACTCAGCCAGCTTTCCTGTGGTTCTGGATGATGTCCGTTCTGTCTTTTAGTTGTAGTTTTGAAATTGTTGTGCGAGGCAGCAGTATAGGTGTTTACCTATGTCGCCATCTTGGATTCTCTCCTTCTTTTTTAAATTTTGAATTCTCTGAACCATTGTGGCAATGAGTAGGAAAAGGATGCTAACAGCCTCAAGCCACCACAGAAAGTCTTTTTACATCAAGGAGTAGCAGCTGGGTGTTTGTAGGTTTTCAAGGATAAAATGCAAATGCCAGCAAAACCACCCAACATGGGAAACTATTTATATAGATAAGTTGTGTATATCTATAT
This sequence comes from Lasiurus cinereus, assembly GCA_011751065.1. NCBI lineage: Eukaryota > Metazoa > Chordata > Mammalia > Chiroptera > Vespertilionidae > Lasiurus > Lasiurus cinereus. Next base: position 70,609,914 of record JAAGEH010000018.1, read on the forward strand.
GCATCGATTGGCTCAGGTTACACAATGGGATCAAGTCTACAACACGTTGTTGAGTCCTGTGCTGAACTGAAAACACAGTGCAGTCCTTAGTACTTCTCTGTTGTCTGAAACCATCAGCAGCTCATAAGATGCTCCTAACAGCATATGTGTGCCCTGAGCACCTCCAGCAGGAAACCTGGGTTTGAGCTGGCAGAACCTTTTTATGGGCTGAGAGTTTTAGGATCAATCTTAAAGTGCAGTTTGTGCCTGAGGTCAACTGGGGGTGCTGATCCGTGAAGCAAGATCACTGATTTCCCAGCCCTGTCCTGATAACCATCTACTCATGCTTCCTGTCTCCCAGGCCATTTCTGTTAAAGGCGAATGATGAACTGGGAGGGCAAGGCCCCAGGCTGAGGAGGGCCCCTTTCTTTGACTGAAATTCCATCTACACTCCACTATACAACATTTGTTTCTCTGACTAAGTTACTTAGTGCAAAATAGAAAAGGCTGGTATGACATACTACCTTGTGCTCATTAAGCCCGGAGCCAGTAATCAGTGCAAATCTGCAGAAATAGCTTATTAGGCTCTTTAGTTGCCACAGGCCAATTCTAGCTATGTGTGCACTCAGATAAGCCTCTCATGCTCTTTCTGTGTTCATATAAAGAAGAGACCATGCATGGCAGGCAGCGGAGTTGCATTAAGCTTATCTAAAGCAGGAAGAAGTCGTGGGGTGACAAAGCTTTCCTACTCCCTTCCAAAATGAACCGACATAGCTCCAGTGCACAGTTGGACACACTGACTTACAAAATGTTAGAGATCTCGGAACAGGAGAGCTGGGCTATTTGTGTTGGCATGCAATTTGCAGGCCCTCAGGAATCCTGCATTTCCTTCCAGAAATGCTGGCCATGTCGTTAGGCCGTGTCCTTTAGTGCCCTGGGTTCTAGCCCTGCTTCCTAAACCTGTATTTTTCTCTCCAGCTCCATGGGTTTCTAAAGTACTTTCATTTTTGGCCAGCATGCCAAAGGGAGTCAAGGCATACAAGGTAGTCAAGATGATAGATAATGTTGTTAGGTACAAATACAGTGGTACCTCAAGATATGAGTGCCCTAACATACGAGATTTTTGAGATACGAGCCGTCGAGCGAGCGATTTTTGCTTTGAAATACGAGCAACATTTGAGATAGGAGTAATCTCGTGGATCGGCCGGCTGCACACGACCCACCAGTTTACCGAGACTCGAGCGTCTCATAGTTTCCCATGCCTCGAGGTTACGGAACGAATTAAACTCGTATCTCGAGGTACCACTGTAGCAGGAAGTAAGTTTTTTTTTCTGATTATATAAGAAATAGCAGCTGATTAATGAGCATTTAGAAGATGCAAAAGAATATTTCTAAAGGTACCTATATTTCCACCAACCTGAGATAAGTCAGTTTAATCTTTTCTCTTTTGGAATTTGTAATTAAGATACAAGCAATTAGCCGAAAACGGTTTGGCTCAGTAGATAGAGCGTCGGCCTGCTGACTGAAAGGTCCCAGGTTCTATTCCGGTCAGGGGCATGTACCTTGGTTGAGGGCACATCCCCAGTAGGGGGTGTGCAGGAGGCAGCTAATCGATGTTTCTTTCTCATCGATGTTTCTAACTCTCTATCCCTCTCCTTTCCTCTCTGTAAAAAAATCAATAAAATATATTTAAAAAAAAAAGATACAAGCAATTGTCTCTGGCCAATGTGGCTCTTTGGTTAGAGCAAAGGTCTTGCACCAAAGGGTCATGGGTTCGATTCCTGGTCAAGGTCATGTGCCTGGGTTGCAGGTTCCATCTCCCACCCTGGCGGTGGCGTGTCCAGGAGGCAATCAATCAATGTGTCTCTCTAACATCCACGCTTTTCTTTCTCTATCTGCCCTTGTTTCCCTCCCTTCCATTCTCTCTAAAAATCAATGGAAAAAATATCCTTGGGTGAGAATTAACAACAGAAACATACAAGCGATTGGAAGTGTGACAGAAACTACAGAGACAGAGAACTATGATGTTGGTAAAGCCCCAAGCGAGAATAAAATAACTCAGCTGAGGATATTTAGATCCTCTCAACTCAAAGTCTGGTCTTTAGACCAGTAACATTGGCATCACCAGAATCTTGTTGGAAATGGAAGGAGTTAATCTTTGTAATGTAATGCTGTCTTCAGTTAGGTAGTATCAGAATTGAGTTGAATTGTGGGACACTCAGCTGGGAGTTCGAGAATTGCTTGTTGGTGTAGGGATCCGCCCCCCATGTATACACATATTGGAAATTGGATCCAGAACCCATTTTTAGGAAGCTACATATTTTAGTAGGTCCAGAGGCATGGATGCATGAAACAGACTGACAGATCTCAGAGAGGAGGGGGGTGGAAGGGTCAGTAAGAGAGTAATCAAAGAACTTATATGCATATATGCAAAACCCATGGGCAGAGACAATAGTGTGTGAGTGTGTATGTGTGTGTGTGTGTGTGTGTGTATTTGTGTATGTGTGTGTGGAAAGTAATTATGATAGGGCTTGGCACCTGAGTGCTGCCTGCGTGCTTTATGCTATTGTTACTTAGACCCTGTGACTGAGATAGCCTTTGCTCTAAGAGATCTGAACTGTCGACTCCATAGAGTTGGAGAAAAGGGAGCTTTTTGGGTAACCCTGGAAACTGATTCTTTCCTGTTCTTCACCCAATTTGTACCTTAGATGGTTAGTACTGGTATTTACCTTTAATATCAAATCTGATGACACATTCCTATCTTCACTATGAATCTATGATGCCTAAATTTTTAATTTCGGTATGCTGCTTGGTCTTTTGTCATGAATTGGCTATGGAAATGGAAGGGAAGCAAGGAGAAGGACAGAAAGTAAGGACAGTGGGAGAGGAAAAGGCCAGGCCTCAGACCCTCAGGAAAATCTAGGCAGTGAGCTTCAAAAAGTTGTCGTAGGATTAAAATAAAACGTGAAAATGGATAGTAGCTAAGGAGTGGATTTATTTTTTTTCTGCTCTTCTATATTTATTAAATTTTCTAGAATGGATAGGTATTGCTTTTATAATGAGAAAAAATAAAGTATTTATTTAGTTAATGTAATATGTCATTGGAAAACAACCAATGGGAGAAAGGAATTCAGATTAACAGTAAGCAAATATACACTGAGTGGCCATATTATTGTGATCTCTGAATGCATAATAATTTGGCCACTCAGCCAAAACCGGTTTGGTTCAGTGACTAGAGCGTTGGCCTACAGACTGGAAGGTTCCGGGTTTGATTCTGGTCCGGGGCATGTGTCTTGGTTGCGGGCATATCCCCAGTGGGGCGTGTGCGGGAGGCAGCTGATCAGTTTCTCTCTCATCAATGTTTTTAACTCTATCTCTCTCCCTTCCTCTCTGTAACAAAATCAATAAAATATATTTTCTAAAAATAATAATATAATTTGGCCACTCAGGTTACTTCTCTTGAGTACTTCATTTATTTGATATCAAAGATACTATTAATCATGCACCTGACCAGTTTTCCCCTTTGTACTGGCTGATATAAAGCTCAGGGCAAATATGTAGTTGATCTCCAGAAAAATTCTAGAATACTTTTGGTATCCATTTGAGATACAAATACACTGAGTGGCCAGATTATTATGCGTTCAGAAATCATAATGTGGCCACTCAGTGGATAGTGGAAAAAAGAAAGCTGTGACAGGGTAAAATTGTCTGCTTCTTCACACCTAAAAGATCACCAAGAATCTCAAATGCAAAACTCAGGAAAAGCATTAGCATCAAACAACTTTCTCACAGTTCTTCTGAGCATGTGGAGTGAACTTTGCTTGGGAAGTAGATATTACCACATGGAGATAGTTAAAGAGGTGTGGGAGGCACTGAGCCTGGGGCGGAGAACACAGACCTTCCAAGGCCCACCTTCTGGTCTGACAGCACAGCACGCTCTGACCAGCAATGGTTAGCTTCCTGGGGAAGTTTGACCTGTGGAGTGAATCCTGAGCCCAGGGCAAGTGGTGAACAGCTGCACCCGGGGAATCAGAGGAGCCATAGTGCTGCACTCCCACTGTGAGAGCTGAGCTCCCCTTTACTTACAGTGTTGTCACGTCCTGAAATGTGGTGTTGTTTGAACTCCCAAACCTACATTTCTATTGTTTCATAGGATTCCAGGATCCTTTAGGGTTTCCAAGATCTTTTTCTCATTTAAATCTGGTTTAGATTTTTTTTCTTTATTCTCCTCCTTCAAAGGAAGGATTATTGAAATCTTTCTACCATCTTCTGAGCGGCGTATTAAACTCTCCCACTATGATTTGAGTTTGCCAGTCTCTACGTGTGGCATCAACTTTTTCCTTTATAAATATTTCATGTCTCTGTTGCTAGAACATATAAGCATATGTTTGTTAGAGTAAGGACTTTCTCCGAAAAGGTTGCAAGAAAAGGTTGAGTTTACCTGCTTGACTCCCTCCTCGCTCCCACTTACCCTTAATTGAGTTTTCGCTGATGCGGACCTAATTACCCCCCATGTCAGTATTGTCTCATCTGCTCTTCAGATGCTCCCAGGAAGCAGATCAATCAATGCCCTGAAACGTGACTGGAGGGGAGTGGAATGTAGGGCGGGGTGGGGAGGAGGGGAACATAGGGAGCAGTGGAGAAGAGTCTGAGAAGAAAGACAAAATTTGTACCTGGTCTGTAATAACTAATGTTATTAGTTATTAATACCCTAGAGTCGATGCAATAAAAACTGACACCCTCAGAGAAAGAGCCACAAACTCAAAATCAATTGAATACCTATGTATCCAGCACTCACCATATGCAAGTTACCATGCAGGGCACTCTGAAGGGAAAACAATGGATAAGCCATGATTCTGAGCCTCCTGAGAGACAGGCTATCTCTGGAGGAGCATTTTGGATTTAGACAGATTTGGATGTAAATTTCTGCTTTGTGTCTTGTGATTTGCAAATATGGGGGGTGGGGGAAAGCATTGAACTTTCTAAGCTTTGGCGATAATAGTTCTTACCACACAGGACTGTAATAGATTGAAATGAAATAACAATTGTAAGGTAGCCAATATGTTTGATTAACACTAAGAGTTATTTCCTTCTTATGGGTTCAAATCAAAGGGTCAAGACAAAGAGCTACAAAAATAACAGTTAGAAGCAAGAGGTCAGCCAAGAACCCTGAAGTCCAGACTAGTTCAAGTGGAGGATGTTCTGGGAGGCTTCAGGCCTACAGGGGAGGAGAAAGAATTCCTTCCTGGTCCTGCACAGTGGGCCCTTAGGAAATACTCTCAATATTGGCAAATTTAGTCTCTGGCACCCATCTTGATGAGTGTACCCTCCCTGGCTCACATTCTGGCTCCTGGCTATACTTTTCAATCATAGAATCTTCTCTCCAGCCCCCACTTTTTTTCTCAACATTTTCTTGGTGTGTTTTTTTCATACTGTATATTTTTTATAATAAATACAGCATCCATATATCAAGTTTTTGGTTCAGGAGAGTCTGAAAAAGCAGTAAAGGTTTTCATTTCCTGTTTGAAAAGAAGTATTATTCATATAAGAAGCATGTGAAAGCAAACTCCTTTTCTAATCAGATAAGAGGTTGTGAGGCTTATCAAGAGTTATGACACATCCTTCTCCTCCAGTTAGTCATTTCTCCTGTGTTCCCATCTAGACTGAGCTTCTGCCCGCTGAGTCGGCCATGAAGTAGGCCTGGCTTCCTATTCTTTCATCTGACTTTTCCAGAAGTCGGGTGTGAAAAGGCAATCTGCACAAGGCTTAGCTGGCACATCTTTCTGTTTAACCTGACAAGGTCTACCAGAAAGACTGCTGCCAGTTGCTATTGCCGAATGCTCTTCCTCCCCACTTCTAGGTGGCTGTGGCAGGTTGAGGAATGAGTAGAGTCCGAGCAACTTGATTGGCCTCAGGGTGAGGCATTCGCCCCATCCCCTGCTAGCTGTCTCACAGGACCAGTTACTTTGTCCTCACATGCACAATCTCAGTGGCAAATCACACCTCATGAAATCAACAGTACATGAGACCATGTGACTCATGAAACATTTGACTGCCTGTGTGCTAAGTCCCAGGACATAGATTTGAGCAAGATAAAATCCCTGCCCTCTGATGGACCAGAATCTACCAGGAAAGGCAAGTGCATGAGCAGGTGTCTCCAGTGTGACAGATGGTTCACAAGATGGGAGGGTATATCAAACACACACAGGGTAGGTTACACACAGCCACCCATGGGGAGAGGGCTACACTCTCAAGGATTCTCACTTGTTTAAAACTTCTGGCACAAAAAACAAAGATGGCAGCAGAGGGTACACACCTGAACGTCCTGCCTCTCCCAACCACACCAAAACTACAACTAAAAGGCAAAACATCTATCACCCAGAACCATGGGAAAGCTGGATGAGAAGAAGTTCTGCGACTAGAAAAAAAAGAGAAAAGAGCATTGAGACGTGCACAAGTGTGGAAAAGGTGAGGTACGGAGGCTCATGAATCGGACTGGCGGCTGGCAACTGGGTGCGCTGTTTTTTCCAACCCAAAGGGAGACACAAGCTCCCAACTGCTCTGAACTCCAGTTTCTGGCGAGACTCTAGGGACCCAGACTCCTACGGGGAGAAGCTGGACTGTCTGCCATCGGGTCGGAAAGTGAGGTTGGCTCTCTTGCAGAGGTGCACGCAGGAATCATTGTTTACTGAGCTGGGGTGTGGGATGCAGGGAAGCAGAAACTTGGGAGACTCAGAGACAGCTGACTGGCAGCCATACCTCTTTGCCACGCCCTAGCCTAGTGATTCCCTGAGACCCCTCCCCACACAATTTACAAACTCACCCACGCTCTGTGCAGCCACTTTTGCATATAAATAGCCTGCCCTATCACAGCTTACCTAACAAACTGCAGCTCTGGTCAGACAGTTCCAAAACCTCCAAACTCCAAGCAAAGAGGAGAAATCTGCAGATCTTGCTGTAGCTCCTGCTGGGTAGACTCAGACAATGGCTGACCTGCACTCCATTGGAAATCCAGAAGCCATTGTACCTAATGGTCAGTGTGAGACAACACCAGAGTTCAACTCCTCATATCCATAAGTGACACGTTCAAGAGGCAGACTCAGTGAGCACCAAAGCCCCACTGAAACAAGTCCTGCTCCCTAAGGTTGTCTCCAGCACAGCAGTTCTTCCATTATAGACACAGTGAGTACTCACAGCAAATTGGCCTGGAGGTCAGTTCCTCCCAGTGTACCAATAGCAATCAAAGCTTAACCACAAGACTTTGCACTTATCCCACAAAGGGATGCACCAAGAGTGTCTACCTCAGGTAATAGGGGAAGCTGAACCACTGGGCCCTATAGGTCACGCACCACAGGAAACCACCCCATCAACCCAGGGAAGCAGCCAAAATGCAGAGACAAAAAAACATGTCACGAATGAAAGAAATGGAGGAAAGCAAACTATTGGACATACAGTTCAAAATCACATTTATAAGGTTACTCAAGAATCTTCTAAAAACTTCTGAGGAACTTAGTGAGACCTTTAAGGATCTCAATGAGAATGCCAAAAAAAATGGAAAAAGACCAGTCAGAAATTAAGCATACACTGTCTGAAATAAAGAATAATATACAGAAACCCAACAGTAGACCAAAGGACCCAAAGAATCAAACCAAAGATTTAAAATATGAGGAAACAGGAGAAACCAAGATGGCAGCATAGGTGAACACCTAAACTGCTGCCTCGCACAACAATTATAAAATTACAACTAAAAGATAGAACAGACACCATCCAGAACCACAGGAAAGCTGGTTGAGTGAAAATTCTACAACTAGAAGTAAAGAGAGGAGCTCACAAAGACTCAGAGGAGCTGTAAAAAGCTCAGATACAGAGACATGCACATGGTGAAGACGGGCAGTAGAGAGTCTGGCTGGCTTCCTGTAGCAGGAGGAAGATAGAAAATCTCAACCACACTGAACCCCAGTTCCAACTGCACTGAACCCCATTTCCAGGCAAGACTCATACTGGGGGAGTCTGGACTGTCGTGAAAAGGGAGGAGTGCACAGAACCTTAGGGGAGCACACAAAGAGGACTGACTGCTGATTGTGCCGCTGGCTTTCTCTAGCAGGAGAAAAACAGAACCTCCCAACTGCACTGAAATCCAGGTCCAACTGCACTGAACCCCAGTTTTGGGCGAGATCCTGGGGACCCAGACTCATACGGGTCCCTAGAGTGCATGGAAACTAAGGGGAGCCAGAAAGGCAGAGGTCTGAAGGCACGCATGCATGTGTGTGTGCACAGAGAGGGCTGCAGTGATTACCTAGGGGCATTGGGACCCAGAGGCTGCCTTGCAGAGCAGGGTTGACAGGAAGCCAAGGCTGTCTGCTCAGCCCTGAAGCTCCACCACATCCAAGCCCAGCACAGAGTCTGTTGCAATCTTGCAAGTCTTAAGGCTGAGTCCAGCACAGAAGTTCTCCGGGCATAGACACAGCTGATCCTCACAACCAATTGGCTTGGAGGTCAATTCCCCCCAGTGATACCAACAACAATCAAGACTTAACTACAGCAAGGCTGTACACACAGTCCACAAAGGGATGCACCAAGAGTGTAACCTCAGGTAATTAGGGAGGCAAAGCCACCTAGCACACAAAGCTACTCTACCAACTCAGGGAAGCAGCAAAAATGCTGAGACAAAGGAACAGATCATTAACGAAAGAAATGGAGGAAAACAAATGACTGGATATAGAGTTCAAAACCACAGTTATAAGGTTTTTCAAGAATTTCCTAGAAAAGATGGATACATTTATTGAGACCCAAGAGAAGATGAAAAAGGACCAACTAGAGATGAAAAAGAACCAACTAGAAATTAAACATACACTGACTGAAATAAAAAATATTATACAGAGACCTAACATCAGACTAGAGAAATGCAAGAATCAAGTCAAAGATTTGAAATACAAAGAAAAAAAGAAAAAAAAAAGAACCCAAAAATGTGAAAATAGTGTAAGGAGCCTCTGGGACAACTTCAAGTGTACCAACATCAGAATTGGGGGTGGGTGGGAGGGATGCCAGAAGAGAGAGAGCAAAATACTGAAAACCTATTTGGAGAAATAATGACTGAAAACTTACCCCACCTGGTGAAAGAAATAGACTTACAAGTCCAAAAAGCACACAGAATCGTAAACAAAAGGAATCCAAAGAGGACCCCACCAAGACACATCATAATTAAAATGCCAAGAGCAAAAGACAAAGAGAGAATATTAAAAGCAGCAAGAGAAAAACAGTTAGTTACCTATAAGAGAGTACCCTTACGACTGTCAGCTGATTTCTCAACAGAAACTATGCAGGCCAGACGGGAGTGGCAAGAAATCGTGATGAATAGCCAAAACCAGTTTGGCTCAGTGGATAGAGCATCGGCCTGCGGACTGAAAGGTGCCAGGTTCGATTCTGGTCAAGGGCATATACCTTGGTTGCAGGCACATCTCCAATAGGGGGTGTGCAGCGAGCAGCTGATCGATGTCTCTCTCTCATTGATGTTTCTAACTCTCTATCCATCTCCCTTCCTCTCTGTAAAAAAAAAATCAATAAAATATTAAAAAATAAATAAATGAATAAATAAATACATAAAGTGATGAATAAATAGCAAGAACCTACAATAAGATTACTCTACCCAGTAAAGCTATCATTCAGAAGTGATGGTCAGATAAAGAGCTTCACAGATAAGAAAAAACTAAAGGGGTTCATCAGTCTAAACCAGTATAATATGAAATGCTGAAAGGTACTCTTTAAGAAGCAGAAGAAAAAGAAAAAGGTAAAGATAAAAATTATGAACAACTAAATGACAACAAATACATGCCTATCAACAAGTAAATAAAAAATCAAGTGAATAAAAAATCTGATGAACAAAATAAACTGATGAGTATAATAGAATTAGGAGCATAGAAAGGGAGTGGAGTGACAATTACTGGGGGGGAAGAGGATTTGAGGGGTATGGGAAGAAATTGGACAAAAATCTTACACCTATGGATGAAGACATTGGTGGGAGGTAAGGGCATGGGGTAGAGTGGGGAATCAGGTGGAGGGGAGCTATGGGGGAAAAAAGAGGAACATCTGTAATAATCTGAACAATAAAGATTTATTTTAAAAAATAAAATTGCTGCCATACATTTAGCAAGGCAGACTTATCTTTTAAGTCAACTCCCTGACATTTTTCAAGTAGGGAAACTTCCAGGTAACCCCTTCCTACCACAACCCCACAGAACCTCTGCTCTATACAATGTCCTTGGGTATCCTAAGTCATAACCTTTAACTTCTATGTGCTTGCTAACCTGAAATCTGTATATTCAGTCCAGATGGCTCTGCTGAGCTCCAGAGCTATCCACTGGTTGACACTTCTCTTCTGAATGATCCACAGGTTCCTTGTTTGCAATAAAAGCAACACTGAACCCAGGTCCCTTCCCCTACTGCTGGACTTAATCCTCCCTTATCTCCTATTATCTTGAAGGACACATAGTATGCCTGAGCTAACTGCCTTAGCATCGACCTAGACTTCTCCCATCCTCTGTGCCATTTTAAGTCAGCCACCAAATCCTATAATTACCATCTGAAATATATAATATACATCCCCAACTCTCCATTCCCAAAGCCCTGAACTCATTTAATACCTGTAGTCATCTGTCATCATTTTTTCTGGACTATCACAATGACCTTCTTGTCTACTTGAAAATATTATTTCCTCCAAACTATAACGTTTTTTTTTTCCACAGGTAGATCTGATTATGTCATCCCCAGCTAAACTTCTTTGAATGGTCCTCCTTCAATCCTCTTAACCCATCACAACTATGTGTTACTCTTGTTGCTGCCTGATCAGTTCTGGGCCAGGGTCACCTGGTGAATTCTAGGAAAGGAAGGTGCCTCAGTAAAGAATTATAGAAGAGATGTCCTTCAGTGAGGGAATTTCTATCTGGGAAGCACTGGAGAAGTCGAATAGCATAAAGGTTATTTGGTGGTTTCTTAATGAATACCTGGGTGTGTCTGTCAGGCACCAAGCTAGTTGCTTAGCTGCGGTGATTCAAATAGATGGTTCGGGCACTTGAATTGGGAGAAGACAACATAATGAGTTTGTGCCATTATATGCATATACAGAACTGCCAGAGCATGAAGCTTGAGTGATGACTTGAAGGTTGAGGAGGAACCTGCCAGGCAACAGTGGGTTATATGGAGAGATAAAGCAGCCAGAAGTTACAGCAAGAGGAGGCTTGATGCTTGGGAAATAGCCAGCAGTTCATTGTGGCAGGAGCATGGGGTACTCAAGGGAGCATGAGAGTGAAGCATTAATTCATTTACATATTCATCAACAGATACTTAGTTAACATCCTTTCCAGAGTACCTGGTAGTTGTATCAGCCCCCAGAAAGCTGTGCCTGCCTCGCAGCTTAATCCAACACCCTGAGCATCGCCTGTGAGTAAATAGATTCTAAGTGAAGTCACAGTTGGTCTGTTGCTAACTTCCCAACCTCCATTCTCCATCCCCATAACATTTAAGTCCTTAAATAATTTATCTAGTATCTACCCATAGATTACAGATGTTATCCTAACTGACTGAGATAAAACAAACACATTTAAAGAGAAAGAGCTTCAACAGCTATATAGAAATCTCTTTGCTACTATAAATATTTTGGACACAGCCACATTCACTGTGCCGTTTCCATGTTTTAAACTATCAGTGCTCCAAACTATCAGTGTTCACTCATTGTTCCTGTATTGACAGTCTCTTGTGTGAATTTCTCCCTATTAAGTAAGCCTGTCATATGAAAGCATTCTTAGGGCAATGACTATAATTACAACCCAAGGCTGAGCTGGAAAGAGCAGTGATGTGACAGCTTTGTGATAGGAAGGGTGGAGAGAGGATGGAAGCTTATAATTTTCTGTGAGCTGTCTTGAAGTCTGACAGCAGCCCTGCCCTCGTGATGTAAATGTGCAGTAACGTGGAGATTCCAGAGAAAATAAGCAACAGACAGGCCCGCCGAGGCACTGTTGCTTTGACACCAGTCAACAAGGAAGAAAGCCTCATGCAGTGCTGAATTCTCCACAGCATCTTTAAAAGGAATGGTCTAGAACAGTAGTTCTCAGCATTTTGAAATAAGTGGGATTCTTTTGAATGTCAAAACTCTTCATTTCTCATATGGAATGACTTGTTCTTTTTGAAGACATTATTTGAGGAAATACATAACAAGCAACTGCACATTTGTTACTTTGAAATGCACTTTTTATTTCATTATACACAAAAACTTTTATGGAAACCTGAAAAATATGATATATTCAGCCAACCGGCAAAGCTTGGTCCTTATGTATTTAATGATGTTTGCAGCAGCCCGTTAATTGTGATTTCCTCCTGCCCCTCACTGCCCCTACTTCCCAGACCTGAAATAGTGTGTTCCTTGTATTCATCCATTTGTTTATTTAATAATTTATTTTCATTAAAAACAAAAAACTATTAGGAGCCTGCTATATTCTGAGCATCATGCTAGAGGCCGTAGATACAAAGTCAACAAACATCTGGTGTCTACCCTCAAGAACTTTCAGTCCAATTAGGGAGATAGATATCAAAGGAGGATGTGGTCAGCTCTACTGGGGAGAGGTGTATCAGCTATTGCCACAATTATACTATGCAATAAATTGCTCAAAGACATACTGGCTTAAAACGGTCATCTGCAGACTCATGGTCTGCAAGATGATGGCCAATTCCCTGGCCATCCTCGGCTGTAGGATTTGAGCTCCAATTCCATGCTGCACATTGGGTTCAGGTTTGCTTCTCACAGCTCTCATCCTCCTTAGATCATATTATGTTCCCATAGATCAAGGTTGGGGAACGTCAACCAAAATTATTTGGTCTGACAGAGCCAAATATCAACAGTACAACGATTGAAATTTCTTTTGAGAGCAGAAAACTGACTTCCTGTGCATGGGCCACGAAGTTTCAATCACACTGTACATATGCGCACGAATGTGGTATTTTGTGGAAGAGCCACACTCAAGGGGCCAAAAAGCTGCATGTGCTCATGAGCCGCAGTTTGCCAACCACTGGTGTAGGTTCATCAGTTGTGACTGATGTACGTACTACTCTGGGGAGCAGGGTGGAGGGGGTATGGGGGACAGTTTTTAATGGGGGATGGGAGAGGGCCATTAGCATGTAGAGGTGGGGCATATATGGATATCTCCATACCTTCCCCTCATTTGTTCTGTGAACCTAAAATCTAAATTAAGTCTGTCTCTAAAGCTACATGTGTTCTGCCCAAATAAACTTGCACACAACTGTTTCGGTTTTTCAAAGACATAATGCATTTCCTGGAATTGCTTTTATTGCCTTTTTAAATTAAAAATCATGAAGTAATTCAAACATTTTTAAAAAAGGAAATAACATGGCAACCTTGTACCTAATACCAAGATTTACCAAATATTTATATTATATATTATCTGTTTCAATGTTTTATAGAAATAAGACATTACAGATAAAATCCAAGTTCCCTAGTCTCTCATCCTTTCTCACTCTCCTAGAGGAAAATCACTAACCTGAAGGTGGTGTGTGATCTCCTGCTTCTTAATATACATCAGAGCTTTATCTAATGTCACTTTGACTATTTTTGAAATTTATATAAATGGTATTACCCAAGAAATATTCTTTTCACAATATTTTTTCACTCAATGCTTTGGTTTCAAGATATATCCATGTTAATATGTATAAATCCAGTTCATTCATTTTCATTGTTGTGTTGTATTTCATTGTTTGACCATCATGCTCATTCTCCCCTGTGAGAGTGAATTTTGAAAATTTTATACTTAAAATAGTGTTGCAAAACATATATATAACATAGTGTTGCAGCGAGCACCCGTCCTTCAGTGGATCTCCTCATTCTTGTTGGCTGGCTCGACCTCTTGCCATGCTCCTCACACTGGGGACAGCGAACTCCTTCTGGCCCAGGCCCAGGCAGAACCCGAGAACAGCATCTGGAAACTTCTAACATAGCTCAGCTGAGTCCTTTTATGTCTATTGAGTCTAAGAATGTAAAACTACTCAGGTTTTAATTTATGTCTGTTTTTACATTTTTTTGCTTTATTCATTTTTATTGTATTTTCTAAAAATATTGAGCCTCGCCCTAATGGTTTGGCTCAGTGGATAAAGCATCGGCCTGTGGACTCAAGGGTCCCAGGTTCAATTCTGGTCAAGGGCATGTACCTTGGTTGTGGGCACATCCCCAGTAAGAGGTGTACAGGAGGCAGCTGATCGATGCTTCTAACTCTATTCCTCTCCCTTCCTCTCTGTAAAAAATCAATAAAATATAGTTTTAAAAAAATATTGAGCTTCAACAAGTTGAAATTAAAAACAAAACACATGTTGGTTGGACTTTATTATTGACAGTGTGAGAATCTCTGCAATTTCTACTTCAAAGTGGCATTTCTGCCTTGATGGGTAGGTGCCTCTGGCTCAATAAGCTATTACTAAGTCGCACTCTCCAATCTCAGTGTCCATTCTCATCTGCAGCATAAGAGTTTCCTTTTCGTCATCATCACCTTATTAGACTTTAAGTCTTTGCCCCTTGATACCTGTGAAATATTTGCTTTTAATTAGCATTTCTCTGATTGATAGTGGTTTGTTAGGTTCCCATTTGTTAAATCCACTTTAACAAGGTGGGTTTTCTCAATCAGCAATTTTGTGGAAAGTATGTCTTTAGCAATCTAGCTACAGAAGGTAAAGTGTTATTACAGGCATCACTGGTTTGATGAGGAAGAGTCTATGGGTATCTAGTTCTGACTCGATAGAGACAGGAAAAGCAGGTTGTTGCAGATTAATGCACAGCAGTCCTTCAAGGTTGCTTTTCCCCCCTAATATTCCAGTTTGGGGACAATTGTTTCAGAATTGCCTGTTTACATCTTCTCCCCATTTTTTCTAAGTAAAACAAAACTCGAAATGCAATGTGGATACACAAGAAAGCTTTTCAGTTCCTGGTCTGTGTTCTAACTTGTCCTGAGTATGTGTTACAGAGTTTGAGAGGATGGGCCTGAGATGACAGCAGTGAGGCAACATTGGTGCTGAGAAAAGTCACATGACCAATGCCAGCAGTGCAAGAAGCCGCTGGGTTTTCGGCCCTGATGCAAAGATTACACCAAGACCGCCTCCCACTGACCGTTTCCTCGTCAAGTGGAATGGTTTAACGCTCATCTCTAGGCCTGTTTTCAGCTGCTACACATGTGTAATGAAAATAATTCCATCTATTGTGAGCAATGTCTCAGAAATATATCCCATCCTATAGTTCATAGAAAACTTCGACTTGGTATAGAAAGGCCTGCAAAAATTAGAGAAATAAAAATATATGTGTCTAAGTATTTAAAATGGAAATTTTAATTTTGCTATTGTAGTCAATGATGAATCTTGGTCAATGAATGTTTATTTTAAAAGAACACCCATGTATTCTGCTAAGCGAAGCCAGTTAGAGAAAGACAAATATCATGTGAATCTAATGAAAATAATAGGGCCAGAGGTATGGATAAATGGAACAGAAGGACTGGGAGGGATCCCAGGTTGGAGAGGGTACAAGCTGGGCTGAGAACACCGCCCCACCCGTACAAATTTTGTGCACTGAGCCTCTAGTTTAAAATATTGTATTAATGCAAATTAAGCTTTAAATGTTGATGTTATTCTTTTTGTGCAGAAATGGACTGAACATTTTACCCTCTTCATTTCTCAGCAATGACTTGGAGTCATTAATTGCAGAGGCTCTGAGTATTTGGAGCAAAAGGGGCTCAAACACCCAGAACAGGCATTCTAGGTCTTCTTGCAGCCCACATGGGCATCTAGAATTATTTGATGTGGTAGGTGACAGCTGCTTAAAGACCAGACTGCATAGGACAGCTGCAGAAGGACTAAAGGGCCCTACCTGGTGTGGTTCAATGGATAGAGCGTTGGCCTGCAAACTGAAGGGTTCCAGGTTTGATTTTGATCAAGGGCACATACGTCCGTTGTGGGTTCCCTATCCCTGGTTGGGATGCGTGCAGGAGGCAACCAATTGATGTGTCTCTCACATCAATGTTTCTCTCTGTCTCTCCCTCTCCTTTCCACTCTATACAAATCAGTGGGAAAATATCCTTGAGTGAGGGTTAACAAGAACAAAGAAAAGAAAAGAAAAGAAAGAAAGAAAGAAAGAAAGAAAGAAAGAAAGAAAGAAAGAAAGAAAGAAAGAAAGAGAGAGAAAGAAAGAGAGAGAGAGAAAGAAAGAGAGAGAGAGAGAGAGAAAGAAAGAAAGAAAAAAGAAAGAAAGAAAAGAAAAGAAAGAAAGAAAAAGAGAGAAAGAAAGAAAAGAAAGAATAAAAGTATGTGAAAGGCCAAAAGCTAAAAAGTGAAGGCAGATGCCAAATACCTATTTCGTAATTTTGCTCAGGTCCACTCTGTTCAGAATTTTATCCTCAATGACCCACATTTTAAAATGGAAAATAACTGTATTTGACCTTTTCCTATCTCACAACGAGATTAAAGAGTAGGTAGAAGGTGGAAGATCTCTTGAGATTCTTAAATGGGCTTCAGACAACTCAATGCATTAGAATCTCCCAAACTCCCTAGCTGTGGCAAAAGGATTCAAGTTCTTAAATACAGCCTGT
This sequence comes from Lasiurus cinereus, assembly GCA_011751065.1. Taxonomy (NCBI): domain Eukaryota; kingdom Metazoa; phylum Chordata; class Mammalia; order Chiroptera; family Vespertilionidae; genus Lasiurus; species Lasiurus cinereus. The sequence continues at coordinate 70,626,521 of JAAGEH010000018.1, forward strand.
TCCCTTCACTTAGACAACTGATCCTTTCTATCCTTAACCGGCCTCCCACATAAAGAAACATATTTACAAATGTATAATGCAGTTACTGCTTCATTGAAAGGGGCTAGCATAGTTTCCAATTTATGAACTTTTAAAAGACAACCCATTTTTACATTGGAGTCATCTCTGAAGTGGTTTCTTTACAATTGTACATAAAATGTTTTTTTACTATAAAATTGAGTTAATATATTAAATTGAGTTAATGTATTAATGCTCTATGTCATAATAAAGGTATGAGTGCTTTAAAAACAAAAAAAATCATAAAGGAAACACACTCTGCTGGGAAGACTAAAAGAGGAGAGAGAGAAAGGGAGAGAGCGAGAGATTAATGTGTTATGAAGAACAGACTGAGGATGTTGCCTCAGAAATTTAACTAAAAGAAAAAGTGCACTGATTCATTTGGGCGGCAGGAATATGTAGCATCTCTGCCACACTGAAGCGACTATGGTTAATTTTCTACTTCAGCCTTAACTTTTATGAGCAAGAGAAAGTCCCCTTTTTCCCATTAATTAACCTTTGACACTTTTCACAAGATTGTGGAGTTCTATTGAAAAGAAACTTCATACCTATCATAACATTTTAATTAACCTGGGGCTGGACCCTGAGGTCCCCAAGGCAATGCTTTTCACAATCAGCATTTCCTTCAAAGCCTTAGCCCTGCAGAAAGCCAGCACAGTGTGGCAGAGCCCCAAGCAGCCTGTTCTGACCGGGCCCTCTGGGCTCTGGTGGTGAACGCAGAGCTGTCTCTCCTAGGCCTTGCTGTGTCCTTGTTGCAAATGCCTGGTCCACTTCCAGGCCTCGTTGTGCACACTGGATGGGAAAATCTTTATTTTCTCCCAAGTGGGTTCCAGGTGAGAAGCCAGGGGAGGGGTACACATCTCATCAGACTGCATTAGAGCCTGGATGGCCACCCAACTAGCCTGATGTACTAAAGAGGCCGCTGCAAAAATGTTCCTGTGGAATCGCTTTAATGTCAACAGACACTTGGACAACAGACACTTGGCGTTAGTGTATCAGCCACCAGGTTCATTAGAACTCAGACTTGCAGCCTATCTACAGCTCATAGAATAACACTGTTTTCCTTTGACCTAATTACAAGATGTTCTTAAACATCATCATTTAGTAAAAGAGACTGTGAAGACAAATTGCCTCCTCAACCACATTGTGGGGACTCAAAAATGTGCCTGCAATTTGGAGAAAGTCTTTGCAACTTGCTGATAAAAATTCAGTCTGTAGGAGCCAGAGTGGTTCGCAGACAGTGAACATACTCTCTTTGCAGATGCTTCTATCCATCCCCCTTCTGTCCTTAATCTTCTATATAACTCTTACCAAAAAAAACAAAAAAACAAAAACAAACAAAAAAAAAAGGTCCAATCAGAATCAGAATGCCCTTTCTCTTATTGCCAGACTCTATGTGGTCATTTCCATCAAACAGCTGGCTTCAGTGATCTTCTAGACCTCCTCCTCAAAACCCCAGCAACAGCTTTCTTATTTTAAAAAAATCTACTGGTTTGGCTTAGTGAATAGAGTGTCGGTCTGCAAACTGAAAGTTCCTAGGTTCATTTCCTGTCAAGGGCACATACCTGGATTGTGAGCTCAATAATCAGTAGGAGACATGCAGGAGGCAGACAGTCAATGCTTCTCTCTCATCATTGATGTTTCTACCTCTCTCCCTTCCTCTCTGAAATCAATAAAAATACATTTTTAAAATAAAAAATTTACCACCAACACTGTCAACAACAACAAAACTCAGAAACAAAAGTAACTTTCTTTAGCTTGATAAGTCTTGATGAAACACTTCCAGTGCATACTGCGTCAGTTGAATTGGGCGACATTGCATTGTTATTGTGGAATATTATGTGAATACTTGAGGTCCAGTGCACGAAATCCATACACTGGGGAGCAGGGGTCCCTCAGCCCGGCTTGCATCCTCTTGCAATCCAGTATACCTCACTCCTTATTACCTGCCTGCAGCGGAGACAAGAGAGGCTCCTGTCGCTGCCCCTGCACTTGCCAGCCTTGAGCCCAGCTTCTGGCTAAGCAATGTTCCTGCTGTGGGAACACACTGACCACCAGGGGGCAGCTCCTGCATTGAGCACCTGCCCCCTGGTGGTCAGTGTGCATCATAGCAACCAGTCATTCCACTGGTTGTTCTGTTCTTTGGTCAATTTGCATGTTAAGCTTTTATTATACAGGATTTACACGGAGGGACTTTAACACCCAGAGCCTTGCCAAGCTTGCTCTGCAACAGATGTCCCATACATATGAGGAAACATCTGGAGTACAAAAGGAAGAAAACATCTAGAGTGGCCTCCAAGGTGCTGCTGGCACCCTAACATTTAGTGTGACGAGCAATCTGTTCTTAAACACACTGACTCCCTTCCTGGGAAGCCCTCCTGCTGAATATGACTACAGACCCTTGGGCAAAAGTTCACAAACCTGTCCTAGAAAGCAGAAAAAGAAGGCTGAGAAAACAACTGGGTGTGTAGTACTTAGGTTATTTTATAGGCTGGCATCCAGTACCATTCTGGAGAGCTTTTACATAGTAACTGGAGGCCCAGTCATGAAATTCATGACAAGGGTGTGTGTCTCTCAGCCCAGTCTGCACCCTCTCCAAGGGATGTCTTGAGGGATGTCTAACTGCCTATGGGATCGGGCCTAAATGGGAAGTCAGACATACCTCTCACAATCCAGGACTTCTAGCTCCTAACTGCTCATCTGCCTGCCTTCCTGATTTCCCCTAACTGCTTTTGCTTGCCAGACTGATCACCCTCTATCCACTCCCCTGCCAACCTGATTGATGCCTAACTGCTCCCCTGCCAGCCTGTTTGATCCTAACTGCCTTCCCCTGCAGTCCTGGTTGCCCTAACTGCCTCTCCTGCAGGCCTGGTCCCCCCAACTGCTCTCCCCTACAGGCCTAAGTCCCTTCCAACTGCCCTTCCCTGAGGCCGGTTGCCCCCAACTTTCTTCCCATGCCAACCTGATCACCTCTAATTGCCCGCCCCTGAAGGCTTGATCACCTTCAATGTCCTCTCTTGCAGGCCTGGTCCCTCCCAACTGCCTTCCCCTGCAGGCCTGGTCCCTCCCAAATCCCCTCCCCTGCTGGCCATCTTGTGGTGGCCATCTTGTGTCCACATGGGGACAGCCATCTTTGACCACATGGGAGCAGCCATCTTGTGTGTTGGAGTGATGGTCAATTTGCATATTACTCTTTTATTAAATAGAATAGAGGCCTGGTGCACAGTGGGGGCCAGCTGGTTTGCCCTGAAGGATGTCCTGGATCAGGGTGGGGGTGCCCTTGGGGCATGGGGCAGCCTGGACAAGAGGCCTATAGTGGTTTGCAGGCTGGCCATGCCCCCCCAGCAACCCAAGCAGCGGCCCTGGTATCTGGAATTTATCTTCTATAATTGAAATTTTATAGCCTTGAGCTAGGCCAAGGCAGGGCCAGGGCTGCAGAAGGTTGGCTTCCTCCATAGCTTGGGGCAGCTCAAGTTTCCTGCTCTCTCCAGTTCCGTGGCTGCCACCATTTTTGTTGGGATTTATTTGTCTTCTATAATTGAAACTTTGTAGCCTTGAGTGGAGGCCTGGGCCAGGCAGGGTGTGTGGAAAGCTTGGCTTCCTTCATTGCCAGGAAAACCCAAGCCTCCTGCTCACTTCGTGGCTGCAGCCATCTTGGTTGGTTTAATTTGCATACTCACTCCTGATTGGCTGGTGAGTGAGGCTGTGGGTATAGAAGAGTGCTGGTTAATTTGCATATTATTCTTTTATTAGATAGGATAGGATTCTGTCTTTGAAGGTGTTCTGCAACTTGACCACCACTAGAGGGCAGAGCAGACCACATCAGTTTTCAAGCACTTTCTCTAGAGGTGAGGTTGAAAGAAAGTTGTAAGGACTAAATGCTGGGCAGACCTGTATACTTAGATATCTCTCCACCCTGTGAATTCATCCCATGGTGTGCTGGAGTTATGGGACCTGGTCTTATTTCATAGGGGAAACAAAAAAATTCCATTTAGAATATGGGCATCACCATTTTCTTCTCTTGAGCCCCAGGAATGAATTGAAACTTCTGGGTAGCTTTTCCTTCCACCTTCAGTATTTTGTAGGAAAAATCTGTTATCACAAATAAGATTATGTTAAAATAAAAATGAATAAATAGGGTTGGGGATGCTGCACAATATTTATTTTGAATGTTCTCATGAATCCCCTTTTTGTTTCTAGAGCTCCCCCTCAGTCAGGTCCTCCCTTCAGGATGCTCTGTGTACTGCTCTGCCCTCCCCTGGGCGCCCCAGCCTCGCCTCTGAACAGCAGGGGGAGATGCTCAGCTTCCCCAGCTCCCTCTTGCTTCATCCTGGACTGTGGGTGGCAGCGCCACTGTGCTTTCTTATAGAGAACATGTAATGACAGCAATTTGGAGTTCTTCATCTTAGAGCATCTACAAGACTTTCTTTTGCTACCAGTTATTTTCTCTTATTATTAGGCTAACACATTGCTTGCCTTTGTCATGTTACTTAGTCTTTCAGATAACTTTCTCCTATGATGGTTAACTTGGTATGTCAACTTGCGTGGGCCATGGGACGGATGCCCAAGTAATCTGGTGAAACGTTATTTCTGAGTGCCTGTGAGGATGTTTAAAGGAGAGATAAGCATTTGACTTGGTCGACTGAGTAAAGCAGATTGCCCTGTCCCGGTGCGTGGGCACCATCCGACCCACTGAGAGCCTGGATAGAGCAAATAGCCAAGGACGGTTGAATTCCATCTCTCTCTCTCTCTCTCTCTCTCTCTCTCTCTCTCTCTCTCTCTCTCTCTCTCTCTCTCTCTCTCCTTCTCTGGCTGATACATTTCCCATCAGGGCACAGTGTGAGAGGATAGAGATCGAGGCGGTGGTGAAGATGTGGATCTGGCCCTGCCATACCTCTCTGATATCCAGCAATCCTTCCTACAGTGTGCTGAAGGGGAGGCTCATGGTAAGGGGCCGGGTCCCACAACTGTTACTCCAACATGGCGTGTTCTGTGCAGCAGGATGTCCTACTTTGGCTTAAACTAGGATTCAAGACAACTGCAGTCCATTAAAACTGTCCTCTTCTGGCAAGAAAGCTGCATCAAGCAGGAACTCTAGCAGAGCCCTACAGGAGAAACCCGGAGGGTTGAGCCTTTCCTTCCTGGGAGCCTCTGCAGCTGAAAGGCAGAGCAGCCGCTGCTCTGGCACGTCTTTGCCACTAGAGGGCGGGGCAGAGCCGCAGCTCAAGCCCTGGATGCTAGGAGCTCCGTATTGGGGCAGCTGGAGCAATCAGCGGCTGAAGCTCCTCATAAAACGGGCACAGAATAAAGGATCCAGCGAGGAAGGCGTTAGGGTTTGGCCAGTGATGTGAGCTGTGGAAGAATTCACCAATGAGAGAAGAGAGAGAGGCCGGAAAGAAATTTAGTTTCTTTTCCAAGGGAGGAAAGAGCCTGTGTATTGCAGGAAATAAAGGATCCCCTACTCTTTATAAAGCAGAGGCTTTTTGCTAAGCGACAGTGAAGGGAGGGGAATTCTATTGCGAATGAGCAGATATCTGGGGTTGTCTTGAAAAGTTACATTTTGTTTGCTTCCCAGGAGACAGTCTGGCAGATGTCCTAAAGGGTGTCTCATCAGTATGTTGCCCCGAGCCAGGCTACAGCTTAAGGCAAAGGTTATGAAGAGTTCAAAAAAGGCTTGTTTGAAGGGACCAAGGGAAGGGAATTTTCTAACTGGAGACTCCTTGGTGCTAACTTTCCCTCAGTTGTGAAAACAGTAGGTAGGAGGAGGGGGTTGGAAGAATGTAGCCTGAAGAGTAGCTTATTTTGGTCCTGCTGAGCTGTTTGAATCAGAGGAGCTAAAAACTTGGGGTTTAATTGTCAGGTGTTTCTCATAAATTGCGGAAGGCCACCCACCGCAAAGATAAAGAAAGGCCTTTTTCCTGTCCTTACAGCAGGTACCTTTGCAATTTCACCAGGAGAAGAGTAGAAACTAAAGGGAAAAGGTGATGTTTGCTTTGAACAACTTTGAGTAATGAGACTTCCTGCAGGGGACATGACAGTGGGCTCCAGGAGAGATGAGGAGAGAAAGGAATTTTGAGGTCATCTGTAAAAGTGGTTTCCCTCACTAGCCACATGGCACGTGTCCACTTTAGGGATATAAAGTTAGCTGCTCCGGGTCTACGCTGGCCTTCTTGTGTCCCATGAAACACTCTCAGTCATTCCTCACACTTGCCCCAATGCCATGCGGCAAGCCCTAAGGGAACCATAGACATAGGGTTTTTTCACATTGGGACTACCCCATCCTTTACCCAATATTTCTCCCTTGAGCACAGCACTTGGTAAGAGAATTAAAGCAAGGGGATGTGTGTTCTTACTCTCTGAGAGTTTCCACAGAGTCCTGGACAAGCTGGAAAGAGTTTCGGGCAGGGTCCCCACAGGAAGCAGGTGGCATGCCCAAGTTAGGGTAATTCACAGAGAGTTTCTTTACGAATGTGTGGGAAAGGTGTAGGGACCCAGCAGAGAGCATGCAGGAAGAGACAAAGGGAGGAAGTCGTAATGGGGATGCTGCAGGAGCGAATCATGGAGAGAAGGCCTCCTTGTGAGGAACTGGCACCTTAGGTTGCAGCCTGTCCCAGATGACCTGACAGGGAGCCCAGGGAAATACCGTCCTGAGAAACATGTCACTTGTCAGTTTCGTCAACATCACAGAGTGCACTTACACAAACCTAGATGTTAAAGCAACTGCACACCCAGGCCATATGGTGGAGCCTCTGGCTCCTAGGCTACATACTATACAACATATTACTGCACAAAACAACACAAGATTAAATCAAGCACAAGAGAAAATGATTCAATCAAGGTTTACAATAGCCTTGAGATGTATGAGGCTGCTGCCAGCAAAACACTTCTACAGCAAACGTTTTTTCAAAGGAGAAAGAGTAGACTCTAAAATATCAGTGACAGTGAGAAGGTGGGGGTGGGGGGATGGATAGAGAGCAATTAGGGGAGAATTTATATGCATATATGCCTAGCCCATGGACTCAGACATATAATAGAGGACCTGTGCATGAATTCGTGCATGGGTGGAGTCCAGCCACCCTGGGTAGGGGGAGGGGACATGGGTGGTTGAATGGCCTGCCTGCTGGTTGAACTCCTGGTCGAGGGGATAATTTGCATATTTTATTATATAGGATATATACTAAGTGGCCAGATTATTATGCATTCAGAGATCATAATAATCTGGCCATTCAGTGTACATAAATGTGAAAAGAGGTGAAAACTTTACAAAAGAGAGAAAAAAATAGCTATTGCAATTCAGAAATGAGCACACAGCATGAATAAGGATACGTTGTGACAATAAAAACATAAAGGGAGAGGGGATAAAGGTCCAAATCTCCAAAGGGTGTGGAGATAAGATGCACTCAGAGGAAAATGAACTACTGAATATATGAAACTTACTTTTGCATAAACCTAATGGTAACAAGGAAATCCCACAAAAGAAGATATCTAACTTTTGAAAAGAAGAAACAGAGGAAACAATTATAGAACACCACCAAACTGATAAAATAAATGGAAACACAAAGGGAAAGAAACAATGGAGACTCAGAGCAACTAGAAAACAAAGACAAAATGCCTCTAGAACATCCTCATCATCAATGATCACCCTAAAGAAGACAATTTTAAATTCATTTCAATTGTAGTTGACTTGTCAATATATACGCACCCAAACGGGGAACACTTAAGTATATAGAGAAATCCCCATTGACAGCTATGATAGATCAAACAAAATCAATAAAGAAATAGCAGCCTTAAATGACACCCTAGAACAAATGGACTTAATTGACATTTACAGAGCCTTTCCTTCCAGAAGCTTATACATTCTTCATTACTGCACACGGAACATTCTCAAAGACAGACCATATGTTGGAACACGAAACTCACCTTGACAAATTTAAGAAAATTGAAATCATACTGAGCACACCTTCCACCACAAGACTTTAGTCTCTGTTTGTGAAGAAGGACAAAAGGAACCTCTGATATCCTGATCACAGCAGAAAAGATTGTGTCCCAGGGGCAGGTGTGGAGTTTTGCAGGTGCTGTAGATCAGCAGCACCATCAGAGACCTGAGGGAAGCAGGGGCCAGTGGGTGCTAACTCTCATTTCCATTCATCCACAAGCTGTCCCGGCAGAAACCTGGCAGGATCTAAAGAAAGCGTGATGTAACCTCAGACTTGACTGAGAACAGCCCAGCCTGCAGCCTCCTCACTGGGTGTGAGCCCATGACTGGTGCAGGTCAGTCAGGCCGAGGCACACCTGTGGGGGTACATAGTGAGTGCATTCTGGTTTTTAAATTCATGTTCAATTGTAGTTGACATGCAGTCTTATGTTAGTTTTGGGGTCCAGCATAATGACTCAACATTCATATACTTAGAACTGATCACCACAGTAAGTTTGTAACTGACTCCCACCACAAATGGTCATCATAATATTATTCCCTGTGCTATCATTTATTTTATAATGGGAAGTGTGTACTTCTCAATCTCCTTCCTCTTTTATGCCCATTGCCCCACTCTCTCTCCAAAATCATTCATTTTAACTCAAGTTAGAAAACTGGTGTAGGAAGTATTGCCGTGCATGTAGGATAAGCAACATATATTCATAGTTTGCTTCAGGGACATTTTAACTCTCTTGGTCTCTATACTATTATCCTAACAGATTTGGTCCTCCAGGCCATCCCATAGAATGTCCCATTGATTTAGGTAATTTGCCACATCATGCAGATAGGGATGGAGGGGCTAGAGGGGAAGGTAGATGGAGGCCTTAGAAAACCACATGCACTCCTGAGGGTGCAAGATGCACCTCACAGAGACTCGGGCAGTGGCCACCTGGGTTCAGTGCTAGCTGTCAGGGTGAGGACCAAGCTGGGGTAGGTCCCTGCACAATAAGACATACAGCTCCATCTTGCACCCTCACTTCAGAGAAGGCAGGGTATGAATTCTAATACCACGTTCCACTCCTGGGCATGTTGACTGGCCCACATTCAAGGTGACATAGGAGCTGCCAGCTTTGAGTGGGACTGAGACCTGGCAGGACACGGCAGCGGATCCACATCACGGTGCAGTCAGCCTCCGTCCAGTAGGCCCCCAGCCCTGGGGTCAGTGGTGGGAAAGATGCTGTGTGGAGCTAAATCAGGCACCAGTGGAGCAGCATAGTGCTGGCCCTGGGGGGTTCTGGGGTGAGGCCCCACCATCCACACCCTTCAGAAGCTACTCTGGGTGTGTTACTGGGACCTGAGAAGACAACGCATGTGGCCATGGGACACCAAGCAGTCATGTGACTACAAATGACCACATGCCTGGGTTCTGGGTCCTCCATGAGGTCATAACTCTACAGGCCACCAGCCCATCATAAGGTGAACAAGGCGCATCAGCACCCCCCAGAAAATACTCTCCCCTGACAAGGCTCTGAGCAACCAGGCAGATAGACCAACCTCAGCCAGCCCAGGACAGGCAGGATGGGCACAGGACTGGAGGGACCTCATGGCAGAGATGAGTGCCACCAGCACTGACTTCCTCTTATCAAGGCTGTCCCAGCTCCAGCCACCTCTGCATGTCCAGAGGTCAGAGTGAGACCAATACTGGGCCCCTATATCACTCAGTTTCCTTAAGTGACCAACTAGCCACCACGTGACAAGGTGACTACAGTGATCCCTTCCCTCTTGGAGGGTCAGAGGGTCATCCTCATAGGAGAGTGATTCCATGGTGGGGTCTCCTTTCCTGTGCTCAGAACTTCAAACAGAACGACCATCTGGGGGCTCCAAATACCTGATCAATGGGCTTGGGCCTGCTCTTAGACAGTATCAGACCTGGGGTCCCAGGACCCAGTGAAAATATGCAGGCTGGACTGTGACCACAGGATCCCCTGTTCATATCCTATCTGCACTGTCCTGGGGCTGCCAGCCACACAGGACTCTGGACAGGCATCTGAAAGTTCCAGCTCTGGTCATAACCGGTTTGGTTCAGTGGCTAGAGCGTCGGCCTGTGGACTGAAGGGTCCCAGGTTCCATTCCAGTCAAGGGCATGTGCCTTGGTTGTGAGCACATCCCCATTAGGGGGTGTGCAGGAGGCAGCTGGTCAATGTTTCTCTCTCATCTATATTTCTAACTCTATCCATCTCCCTTCCTCTCTGTAAAAAAAATCAATAAAATATGTGAAGAAGGAGAAGGAAGAGGAAGAGGAGGAAGATAAGGAGGAGGAGGATGATGATGAGGAGGAGGAGGGGAGGTTCCAGCCCCGAGGAAATGCCCTGAGAGAACAATTACATCTATCTCTCAAGACCCAGTGGATATTGGGGCAGAGCCCTCTGTGTGGTGCTGATTTCTCAACAGGAAGAGTGTGAGGGGCCAGGACCAAGGGGTCGAAGCAGGGGTGACTCCACTGCCCATCACTCATCATCACCCACTGGGGATGTTGCACTTCCTGTCTCCACATCTCTGGGCTCTACAGGGTAGGAGGTCCAGGTTCTTAGAAGTGGGGGTGTTCTACAAGGGGCCAACCAAACTATATTATATTTGTCACCAGGGAAGTGTGGACTCCAGATGCCTAGAGACCAGTAGGTGAGGAGTTTCCTCTTCTTGAGACAGGAGGAATGACCCTGAGCCACAGGGTGTGTGGCTGCTGTCCCTCAATGGGGGCAGGAGGAACATGTGGGGAACCCGGGTACAGGACTTCCCGCCTGCTCCCTGTACTTGTGAATGGACATGTACAGCAACCCAGGCTGAGAAGGGTTGGAGTTTCAAAAGCCCAGAGCCCTCAGGTCAGAAAGTTTGGGCCACACCCCATGTAAGTCATAAGGGTCCCCACCCCTGAGCTAGGAAATCCATGCTTCTCACGGACTGTTCCCAGACAGTGACCGTACACTGGCTTCCTCTGATGCTGACAGTGGCTCAAGGACTGTCCTGTGATTTTACTCCACTTCACTGAGATCACCCAGTAGTGTTCTAAGACACATCTAATAAATCTCCTCTTCCTGACCATCGGATTGGATCTGGGTCTGCTGACTTGCCCGGTGAGTTCTGGAGCCCTCTCCATAAGCTCTGACAGGTGTTCCCCTGGTAGAACACTGCTGAGGACAATCCCATCTTAGAATTGGCTGCTTGGGAAACTTGGACTAACAAAATCTCTTGCATTTCTCTACCAGCAATCTCTTACTCCATCAGGTAAAATCCTTCTCTTTACCCAAGTTCTCCACCACCATTGGCCCCCTTGTGCTCACCTTTGTATTATCTCTCTAAGGCAGTGGTTCTCAACCTTCCTAAGGCCGCGACTCTTGCATACAGTTCCTCATGTGGTGGTGACCCCCAACCATGAAATTTTGCTACTGTTATGCATCGTGATGTAAATATCTGCATTTTCCTATGGTCTTAGACGACCCTTGTGAAAGGGTTGTTCGACCCGCAAAGGGGTCGCGACCCACAGGTTGAGAACCACTGCTCTAAGGTAATAGATGCTTACGTTTCAAGCCACTAAAGTTCGTTCGGAGTAGTTCCTTTCTCTGCAATGAATAAGTCACCAGGCTCTCTTTAGTTTCTTTTAGTTTGCATCGTTGTTTCCTTGCACTTGGAAAATGTTACCTGTACTCATTATTTCCAGTTCCTCTCCTCCTGTTTTCTCTTTTATTCTGTCTTTTCTCCATTCTTCCTTTTCTCTTTCCTTCCTTTATGCTTACTACCAGATGACTCAACCATCTTATATAATAAAACCCTAATATGCAAATCAACCAAAGTGCAGAACAACCGATTGCTATAAAGTGCACTGACCACCAGGGAGCAAAAGCTCAGCTCAGGAGCTGCCCCTTGGTGGTCAGTGCATGACCACATTCGGTGCGCTGCTCAACCAAAAGCCAGGCTCATGGATGGCAAATGCAGTGGTGGTGGCAGAGCCTCTCCTGCCTCCGCAGCAGCACTAAGAAGTGAGCAGGCTGCAGTAAGGAGTGAGCAGGCAGGTGGTTAGGAGTAAGCAGGAGGGTGGATAGGAGCAAGGGATTCTGGATTGCAAGAGGGTGAGGCCTCTGTGCACGATTTTGTGCACCAGGCCTCTAGTATAAAATAAGACTCTGTGGTTATGCTAAAGGAAGCATTACCTGGGTGTATATGCCAAAAGTACAAACACAGGGATATGGAATAAAAGGAAAGGAAAGGAAGTAATTAATAGTCTGAAAAGTAAATGCCCAGGTGATTCTGCAACCAAGGACCTGACTTTCCACTCTTAATGCTTCTATTGAAGCTGAGGTTGATTTATTTTCAGAACAACTATATCAGCAGCATGAAGTCTTCCACATTCCTGGTAAAAGCTTAAATAGGCACAGGCACTTTTAAATCACATGAGCATCATCGAATCTGGTTAAAGTACAGGCCCCCCAGGGCCCAGCATTCCCACCCTGACCACCCCCTCTGGGGAGTTTCTTGCCTTGTGCCAAGGCAGACATGTACACTAATGTTTGAAACAAAACCTGGAATGACCACATATTCATCAATAGGAAAATAGCAAAATTTCACTATAACCATCTATAATAATAAAAGCATAATATGTTAATTAGACCATACGTCCTTTTGGATGACTTTCCAGACAAAGCCAGGGCTGCAAGGGCCAAGGCAGAAGCAGCCCCCTCAGCAACGGGGGCTGGATCCCTTGCACGAACTTCATGCATCAGGCTTCTAGTAAAATACAGACTTCAGCACTAACAGTGAAAGGACAGACTCACAGATGAGAGATGATCCTTACATAATGCTGAGCCTCAGACGACTCCATGCAGTACAAGTTCACTCTACAGGAAATTTAAAGTTGGTAAAACTAAAAAACATTCGTTTGGGATATATATATATACACACACACATGCTAAAGGAAGCATTACCTGGGTGTATATGCTAATAGTACAAACACAAGGGGTTTTAAAATACATTTTTATTGATTTTTTACAGAGAGGAAGGGAGAGGGATAGAGAGTTAGAAACATCGATGAGAGACATCAATCAGCTGCTTCCTGCACGCCCCCTACTGGTACCAAGGTGCATGCCCTTGACCAGAATCGAACCTGGGACCTTTCAGTCCGCAGGCTGATGCTCTATCTACTGAGCCACACCGGTCTTGGCCACAAGGGATTTGTATATTTATTTATTATAAAACCTTTAGAGAGGCTCAAGGGCATACCAAACACAAGACTGAGAACAGAGATTACATCTGGGGGACAGGACTGTAAGAGTCACTGCCAATGGGAATTCCCAAAGTGAGGTGGACTGAAGGACACTTTGTTCATTGCAGACAGTTGGATGGTAATACAGCATGTCAGCGAGACCAGCACACTGTGGGACAGCTGGGTTGTGATACAGCAGGGCTGTTACCCTCTCTGCCCACAGCGTCACACCCAATTGCTGTCACGACACTAAGGTGGGTGCGTAAACAGAGTGTAAGATCCACATTTTTCTGACTGAAAATCGGTTTCCTGACACACAGGTTTTTGAAGATGCTGAGTACAAAAACTGCCATTTTAGCCAATACTTTTGACATTCTTAATGAACTAAATTTGAAAATTCTGAGAAAAAGCAAAGAATTATTTTAAAGGTATTATTGTTATGGAGCCCAGTCTTTTAACTGTTTGATCAAGCTACTATGTGTTCTCAATGTTGTTGCCACTTACTGTAGGGAACATTATTACTAAAGGCAAGTCTAAGAAAAACTTAAAATATTGTTGTATCTCCTTGCTCTGTCTCAAACTTTTAATCTTTACTTTCCAAAAGTGAAATTTAGAGCATTGGATGACATAATCAGATAAAGGAAACTTTGAAAAAATCCTGAGGCAACATGGAGTGTGAACTTTTTTTTCACATGTGTGTGAATTCTGTGACACTCCCCCTTCCTCAGGTGGAGCAATCCCCTCCTCTTGAGGGTGGGGGCTGGACTCGCTGACTCACTTCTAACTGAGGAGTATGGCTGATGATGTAATGTGTGTGGCTCTAAACCTAAGACATTCAACTCACTCACCTTTCATGCTCTCTCTCTGATCACTTGCTCTGGGTCAAGAAGATACCTAGTCATTCACTGCCTTATGGCCGAGTCCCCATGGCTAGGAACTGAGGGCTCCTGGGACCATCCAGGAAGGAAATCAGGCCTCTGCCAATAGCCCTAGGAGTGAGCCATGCTTCAGTGGGTCCTCCAGCCCAGCCAGCCTTCAGAGCATGCAGTCCTGGCTGACAAGTGACTGCAACCTTGAAAGACGCCTGAGCCAGAAGCACTCAGAGCAACCTCTCCTGGGTTCCTGACCCTGGGAAACTGGGAGATAACACACATTTGTTGTTTTTAGCTACAAAAGATGAGCATCAACTATGGAGGGATAGTGGAGCAAGTGAACAGGGGCACCAGACCAAGGTGGGGCTCCAGTCACTGACATCAGGGAAAGCATCTGGTGGTTACTGAAAATTCTTTGCTCCCTTGCACTGCCATCCCACCTGGTACTTGCACCTGATACCTGCAACTTTTGGCAGCTGCAGGTCCCAATTGATCCTGAGGGCTTCTCCATCTCCCCCTGCTCCTGAGGGGCAATCAGGGTAACAGCTGCCACTTGCACCCACTGCCTGCAGCCCCACTCGCACATGTTGACGACACTGGCCCCACTCACACCCACTGACAGCGTGGAGCTATTGGGACCTGCACCAGCAGTAGGTGCGAGTGGCAGCTGCTACCCTGATTGCCCCTCAGGAGCAGGGGGAGAAGGAGAAGCCCTCAGGGTCAATTGGAGCCTGTAGCTGCCACTTGCATCTGCTGACTGCACCAAATGATCAGAACCAGTGCTGGGTGCTAGCAGCACAGGTTGCGAGCAGTGGCTCGGGCACCAGCTTTGAGCGCCAGCAGGGCCAGTGCAGGTAGCAGGTGCAAGTACTGGGTGGGAAGACAGTGCACAAGAGCAAAGAATTTTCAGTAACCACCAGATGCTTGCCCTGATGTCAGTGACTGGAGCCCCACCTTGATCTGGTGCCCCTGTTCACTTGCTCCACCATCCCGCCATAGTCGATGCTCGCCATGCTCTGCACTCTGAAGCCGATGCTCCTCCATGTTCTGTGTGCACCCCAAGTGGTCAGCACACCTCATAATGACTGGTTGTTCAGTTATTCCACCGTTTGGTCTATTTGCATATTAGCTTTTTATTATATAGGGCTAAGGGCCTGGTGTAGGAAATTCATGCTTGGGTGGGTGGTGTCCCTCAGCCCAGCCTGCACCCTCTCCAATCTGGGACCCCTTGAGGGATATTTAACTGCCCGTTTAGGCCCGAACCTGGCAGGATTCAGCCTAAACAGGCAGTCGGATATCCCTCGCACAATCCAGGACTGCTGGATTGCCTGCCTTTAGGCAATCTTGTGGCGGTCATTTTGTGTCCACATGGGGACAGCCATCTTGTGTGTTGGAGTGATGGTCAATTTGCATATTACTCTTTTATTAGATAGGATAGAGGCCTGGTGCATGGGTGGGGGCCAGCTGGTTTGCCCTGAAGGGTGTCCTGGATCAGGGTGGGGGTTCCCTTGGAGTGTGGGGCATGGGGCATGGTGTGGCCTGGGAGAGGAACCTGTGGTGGTTTGCAGGCTGACCACGTCCTCCAGTGACTCAAGCCGAGGCCCTGGTATCTGGGATTTATTTATCTTCTATAATTTGATGCAGTCAACAGGTGCAAGCAGCAGCTGCAGGCCCCAATTGATCCTGAGGGCTTCTCCATCTCCCACTGCTCCTGAGGGGCAATCAAGGTAGCAACTGCTCACCTGCCTGCCTTCCTGATTGCCCCTAACCACTTCTGCCTGCCAGCCTGATCACCCCCTAACCACTCTCCTGCCAGCCTGATTGATGCCTAACTGCTCCCCTGCCAGTCTGTTTGCCCCTAACTGTCCTCCCCTGAAGAACTGGGTCCCCCTCAATTGCCCTTCCCTGCAGGCCTGGTTTCCCCCAACTTCCCTCCTTTGCCAGCCTGCTCAATCCTAACTGCCCTCCCCTGCAGGCTTGATCACCCTCAACTGCCCTCCCTTGCAGGCCTGGTCCCTCCCAACTGCTCTCTCCTGCTGGTCATCTTGTGGTGGCCATTTTGTGTCCACATGGGGGCAGCCATCTTGTGTGTTGGAGTGATGGCCAATTTGCATATTACTCTTTTTTTGTGCTTTGCTTAATCTCTCTTTTTTTAAATTAAATCTTTATTATTCAGATTATTACATTTGTCTCTCTTTTTTCCCCTACATAGCTCCCCTCCACCCGGCTCACAACCCTCCCTCTACCCTTACCCCCCACCCCATTGATGAGTCCATAGGTGTATGATTTTTGTCCAGTCTCTCCCTGTACATCCCTCCCCCCTTTCCCCCTGAGAATTATCAGTACACTCCCTTTCTGTGCTCCCGATTCTATTATATTCACCAGTTTATTCTGTTGGTCAAGTTTTTAATTCACTTAATTTTTAGATTCACTTGTTGATAGATATGTATTTGTTGTTCATAATTTTTTGTCTTTTACTTTTTTCTTCTTCTTTTTCTAAAAGAGTACCTTTCAGCATTTCATATAATACTGGTTTGGAGTTGATGACCTCCTTTAGCTTTTTCTTATCTGTGAAGCTCTTTATCTGCCCTTCAATTCTGAATGATAGCTTTGCTGGATAAATTATTCTTGGTTGTAGGTTCTTGCTATTCATCACGTTGAATATTTTTTGCCACTCACGTCTGGCCTGCATCGTTTCTGTTGAGAAATCAGCTGACAGTCATATGGGTGCTCCCTTGTAGGTAATAAATTGTTTTTCCCTTGCTGCTTTTAATATTCTCTCTTTGTCTTTTGCTCTTGGTATTTTAATTATGATGTGTCTTGGTGTGGTCCTCTTTGGATTCCTTTTATATGGAGTTCTGTGTGCTTCCTGGACTTGTAAGTCTATTTCTTTCACCAGATGTGAGAAGTTTTCAGTCATTATTTCTTTAAATAGGTTTTCAGTATCTTGCTCTCTCCTTCAGGCACCCCCACAATTCTGATGTTGGTATGCTTGAGGCTGTCCCAGAGGCTCCTTACATTATCTTCACAATTTTGGATTCTTTTCTCTTCTTGCTTTTCCAGTTGAGTGTTTTCTGATTCTTTATATTTCAAATTTTTGACTTGATTCTTGCCTTCCTCTAGTCTGCTGTTAGGTCTCTGTATAATATTTTTTATTTCAGTCAGTGTTTGTTTAATTTCTATTTGGTCCTTTATCATCTCTAGTTGGTCCTTTTCCATCTCTAGTTGGATCTTTTGCATCTCTAGTTGGTCCTTTTTCATCTCCTGGGACTCGCTAACTTTATCCAACTTTTCTAGGATATTCTTGAAAAACCTTATAAGCGTGGTTTTGAACTCTATATCCAGTAGTTTGTTTTCCTCCATTTCTTTTGTTTGTGATCCCTTCCCTTGTCTCGGCATTTTCACTATGCTGGGAGAACTTCAGTGTTGGATTCAGCCTTATGATACCAGACTTGAAAAACTGCAAAAGCCTCTCTGTTGAGCTTGGGATGGGTGGAGTCTCAGGGCTTAAGGGACAGCCTTGCCTTCCAGTCAGCCCCGCCTCCATGGCCCCCAAGTCTCACATGACTGGGTAATGGCTGGAGCAGTCCCTGTGCACGCACGTCTCTCACAGTGCCTCTAGACTGGTGCCCCTCCGACTCCCCTGTGCTCCGGGACCACACGAGTCTGGGTCGCCAGGGTTTTGCCCAAAACTGGGGCCCAGTGGAGTCAGAAGTGGCACAGCTGGGAGGGTCTGTCTCCTGCCCACTCCCGAAAGCCAGCAGCACAATCAGCAGTTGGTCTTCCGCGCAGCGCCGTGCGCGCCACCAGACCCCTGTTCTTTTGCGACTCCCCTAAACCTCCGTGCACCTCTCCCTTTTCACAGTCCAATCTCCCGCAAATGAGTTTCAGCTGGATCTGGGGTTCAGTGTCGTAGGACAAGGAGTTCAATGCCTTTGAGAGTCTCCGTCTCCCTCTCGCCAGAGAAAGCCAGCCAAGTTCGCCGTCACCCGCTCTCTCCACACACGTGTCACCATACCTCAGCTTTTTACAGCTCCTTTGGGTCTCTGTGAGCCTCTCTCTTTCCTTCTAGTTGTAGAATTTCCACTCAGCCAGCTTTCCTGTGGTTCTGGATGATGTCCGTTCTGTCTTTTAGTTGTAGTTTTGAAATTGTTGTGCAAGGCAGCAGTGTAGGTATTTACCTATGCCACCATCTTGGATTCTCTGCATATTACTCTTTTATTAGATAGGATAGAGGCCTGGTGCATGGGAGGGGGTCAGCTGATTTGCCCTGAAAGGTGTCCTGGATCAGGGTGGGGGTTCCCTTGGGGTATGGGGCGTGGGGCATGTGGTGGTCTGGGCAAGGGGCCTGTGGTGGTTTGCAGGTTGACCATGTCTCCCGGTGACTCAAGCCAAGTTCCTGGTATCTGGGATTTATTTATCTTCTATAATTGAAACTTCGTAGTCCTGAGCAGAGCCAAGCCTCCTCCTTGCTCTATGGCTGCAGCCATTTGTGTTGGAATTTGTTTCTCTTCTACAATTGAAACTTTGTAGCCTGGAGCGGAGCTAAGCCTTCTGCTTGCTCCTTGGCCAGAGCCATTTTTGTTGGAATTTATTTATCTTCTATAATTGAAACTTTGTAACCTTGAGTGGAGGCCTGGGCCCACAAGGGTCTGCAGAAAGCTTGGCTTTTTCCATTGCTGGAGAAACCCAAGCCTCCTGCTCGCTCTGTGGCCACAGCCATCTTGGTTGGGTTAATTTGCATACTTGCTCCTGATTGGCTGATGGGTGTGGCTTGTGGGTATAGCAGAGTGATGGTTAATTTGCATATTACTCTTTTATTAGATAGGATTTTATGTAATGCAATTAAAATTTTAATACAATTGGTATTGCCCTGGCTGGTTTGGCTCAGTGGGTAGAGTATCAGCCTGCAGACTAAAGGGCCCCAGATTTGATTCCCATAAAGGGCCGGTACCTCAGTTTTAGGCTCCTTCCCCACCAGGTCCTGGTCAGGGCGCTTGTAGGAGACAACTAATCAATGTGTTTCTCTCACATCGATACTTCTGTCTTTCCTTCTCTCTCCCACTCTCTCTAAATATCAATGGGAAAATATCCTCAGCTGAGGATAAAAAAATATACAACTGTTATTCATCCATCCATCCATTCATTCTACAACAGTTAGCTTACTGTCTACTATATACCAGAAGCAGCTTCATGTGATGGGAGACAACTTTGACTCAAAGCCCATGTGCTCCATGTCTTACATGCTAGCGGCTTCCCAGAGTGAGATGCAGCCAATGGACCATTTTTTAAAGATGAAACTACACAAACTGACTCACATTAGCAGGATTGCTGACTCTGTGGGGAGAACAGACTTCAGATGGCAGGTGAGGGGGTGACACTGTTGCCACAGTCAGGAGTGGGAGGGCAACAGAGACAAAGGGGTAAAGAGACCTGAAGGTGAGAGATAGAGAAGGGCTGGACAAACAGTAGTGAGGAAAAGAAGTGGAGGCAGAGATTCTAAAGCTGTGGAACTCTCAGTTTTAAATGTGGTTTATAGATCTGCAATAAATATATCTGCAGTCAGAAGGATCCTCTTTGCATTTGGTGCTTAATACATTCTGAGGGGCTGCCTAAAAACTAACTGCCCCCTTATGTTAATTGGTTAAAAAAAAAATGTGTCCCGACTACCTGGAATGATATTTATTTTCCAAATACCTGGGTCACATTTCTAACTGGAATTTAAGCTATTTGAAGGCAAAGGCTATGTGTCGTAGGCTCTTTTGTCTCCCTGTTTGAGCACTCTATCCTGCAGTTAAAAGGCTGGCTCAAAGTGTTTTGGTGGTGGTGGTGGTGATGATAAGAGTAATTGTGGTTGGTACTAAGTAAAGAGGCAAAAATGTTAGAGACAATTTTTTCCCTCAATACCAACAAAAGGAAGTGTTTGTAAAAACATATAATACTAGGGGCTTGGTGTACGAATTCATGCATCTTGAAAGGAACTCTGGGCTGTGAGGATGTGGTAGGCACAGGGGCGGGTCTTGACATATCCTCCACTGTCCCAATCTCTCCTCAGGAGCAGGGGGAGGTGGGGAAACCCTAGAGGCAATCAAGGCTGAAAGTGCAGAGGGATTGGAGCTGGCGCCAGGTGCCAGCAGTGGGTGCAAGTGGCAGATTTGACACCAGCAGCAGGTGCAAGCGCAGTGTGGGACTGCAGTGTGGGAGCAAAGAATTTTCAGTAACCACCAGAGGCTTGCCCCGATGACAGCGACTGGTGCCCGCCTTGGTCTGGTGTTCCCACTAACCAGCTCCACCATCCTGGTGTGGCCAACCCTTGGCATATTCAGAGCACAGCCCCTGGTGGTCAATGTATGTCATAGTGACCTGTTGTGCTGTTCCAGTTATTGCACCATTCGAACTATTTGCACATCAGCCTTTTTCTATATAGGAGGATTAAACTCGTTTTAGAAAAGTACTACAACTAGAAACCTATAATTCAGATTACAGGCTCTTGAGTCAGACTATCTACATTTGAAAGCCATTCCAAACATCTATTTATTAGCTGTCTGACCTTAAACACGTTACTCAACCTCACAGTTACCTTGTCTATAAAATGAAAATAATAGTAGTAAAACCCATGTTTGTGAAAAAAAATGAATACTGTGTCCTGATAAATGTGCACACTGCTTACATGTGAGTAATTCATAATGATGGGCAGTGCAGGAGCACTGGTGAAGGGCAGTTTGACCCCATTGAGCACTTTCAACTGTGAGGCTGCACATGCTCCTGCTGGAATGCACAGGAACACACTGCTCCCTGGGCTCCTTTGTAGGGAGGGTGTGGGGGACTCACAGGGACAAACTCAGGGCTGGGGAACGCAGGTCACTTCACAATGTAACAGTCCCCAGTCACACACTTCCTGTGTGAGGAGAATTGAGGAGCTTTATAACTCTGGGTGCAGGGCTGTTTAGACACTTTGTATATGAATCGTCTGAAAACACTTATTTTACAGATTAGCTTCCTGATGTTCAAGGTTCCCAAGACTGTGGTGTTCCCCCCCCCCTTCCCCCCCCCCCCCCCCCCCCCACACACACACAGGCCCAACTCCTCCAGGATTACAGAGGAAACCCTGTCCCTCTGCCTCCTTTCACAGCGAGCTCACTTTCTGGCATCAAGTTCCCAGGGTGAGTTTTCCTCTAGGAGTGTCCAGAGCAAAGGTGAGGGTGGGAGGCAGAGTCCATTTCAGGGAGAGGGGTTCCAGGAGAGGAAAGGGCTGGTCCCAGCTTGGGGAGTCTCCCAGGTCCCTCACACAGCCCCTGGGCAGGACGGAGGGAGAGCTCTCCGTGCAGGAGGAGGGGTCAGGGCAAGGTCCCAGGCCCAGGCCTGGTCTCAAGGTCCCATCCCCAGGGCGGAGGCTGAAGTAGGAAGCTCTGTGTTGGGGAGTCCCCAGTCCCTGCAGTTTCACTTCTCCCTCTCGCAACCTGTGTGGGGCTCTCCTTCCTCGTTACTCGTGACGGGTCCCCAGTTCTCACTCCCATTGGATGTCAGGTACTAGAGAAGCCAATCACGGTCATCCCCTTTCCCAGTTATTAGTCTCTGAGGACTCACCGGGACTCACAGACGCCCCAGACCTGGAGGATGCTGCCCATGGGGTCCCCAACCTTCTTCCTGCTGCTCTGCGGGGCCCTGGCCCTGACCGAGACCTGGGCGGGTGAGTGCGGGGGTCCAGAGGGAATGGCCTCTGGGGAGGGGAAGCGAGGGGACCCGGCGGGGGCGCAGGGCCCGGGACAGGACGTCTCCACCGCCTCGCCCACCCCCCCCCTCACCCCGTCCTGACCCCTCTCTGCTCCGCCCCGCGGTCCCTGTTTCCTCTCCCTCCCCAGCCCCTTCCCCTCCCCTGTCCCTCCGACCCCGGACCCCGAGCCCGCGCCGGGAGGAGGTCGCGGGTGTCAGCCCCTCCGCTCCGCCCCCAGGCTCCCACTCCCTGAGATATTTCTCCACCGCCGTGTCCCGGCCCGGCCACGGGGACGCCCGGTACCTGGAAGTCGGCTACGTGGACGACACGCAGTTCGAGCGGTTCGACAGCGACTCGGAGAGTCAGAGGGCGGAGCCGCGGGCGCGGTGGATGGAGCAGGAGGAGCCGGGCTATTGGGACCTGAGCACCCGGAACGCCAAGGCCGACGCACAGAGTTTCCGAGTGAACCTGGGCACCCTGCGCGGCTACTACAACCAGAGCCAGGACGGTGAGCCACGCGGGCCCGGCCGGTCACGGCCCGCGCCCCCACGGACCGGCCGGGTCGTCTCGAGAGTCCGAGTGCGAGTTTCACCCCCACCCTGCACCCCACCCCATACACGCACCCCGGAGGCGCCCGCGGGGACTTGGACCCGGTTTTACTTTCAGTTTCAGTTTAATCCCCGCGGGTGGGGCGGGCGGGGCTCAGTGGGCGCCTCTGACGGCGGGGGTGGGTGGGTCAGGGTCTCACACACTGCAGTTGATGTCTGGCTGTGACATGGGACCGGACGGGCGCTTCCTCCGCGGTTCTTACCAGTACGCCTACGATGGCACCGACTACCTCGCCCTGAACGAGGACCTGCGCTCCTGGACCGCGGCCAACACCGCGGCTCAGAAAAGCCGGCAAAAGTGGGAGACAGAAGGTGTGGCTGAGCGACAAAGGATCATCCTGCAGGAGGAGTGCATGCAGTGGCTGCGCAGATTACTGGAGAAAGGGAAGGCGGCCCTGCAGCG
Organism: Lasiurus cinereus; assembly: GCA_011751065.1. Lineage (NCBI taxonomy): Eukaryota > Metazoa > Chordata > Mammalia > Chiroptera > Vespertilionidae > Lasiurus > Lasiurus cinereus. The sequence goes on from JAAGEH010000018.1 coordinate 70,649,344, forward strand.
CGCAGGTACCAGGGGCCTCTGGGCCTCCCTCATCTCCCCTGGGGCTGGGCCTCAACAGGGAGACAGGACATAGGATCAGTGTCAGAATACCGCGCCCGCCCCCCCCCACGGCCTGGGTCAAAAGACTGAGTCCTCTGTCTTTTCAGATCCAGTGACACCCACCCTTCTCTCAGGGACACTTTGAGGTGCAGTTCTGAGGGACAGTTAGAGGGGAGACCAAGCCTGAAATAACTGATCAGGGTTCCAACGGACCCTGCAGTGGCCTTGGGACCCACGGGGGACTTGCTCTCTCAGGCCTTGCTCCCTGCCCCTCACCTAGTGTATCTGAGGTCTGACACGGACTTTTCTGAGTCATTTGGCCTCCACCCAGGACAGGACCAGAAATCCATTTCTCCCCCTGAGACCTGCCTCCCACCCTGGGCTCTGTCCCTCTGACTAGAACTCTCTAAAGACTAGAGATCATCCCCAGATGCTATGTCCAGGCTGGTGATTGCTTGTGTGCCTCCTCGCACACCCCAGGTGCCCTGTCCACGCTCAGGTGGTCACATGAGTGCTGCTGCAGGGTCCCCTGGCAATGTCAAGCTCCTGAATTTCCTCATCTTTTCTCCTCAGACCCTCCAAAGGCACATGTAACCCACCACCCCATCTCTGACAGTGAGGTCACCCTGAGGTGCTGGGCCCGGGACTTCTACCCTGCGGACATCAGCCTGACCTGGCAGCGTGAGGGGGAGGAGCAGACCCAGGAAATGGAGTTTGTGGAGACCCGGCCTGCAGGGGATGGGACCTTCCAGAAGTGGGCGGCCCTGGTGGTGCCCCCTGGAGAGGAGCAGAGATACACGTGCCATGTGCAGCATGAGGGGCTGCCGGAGCCCCTGACCCTGAGATGGGGTGAGGAGGGGCTTGGGCACAGAGCCTCGTCTCAGGGGAGCAAGGGCCTGTGGAGGACTTCAGTAGGGTCAGGACTTCAGTGGGGTCGGGGCTGAGGCCTGGGGGTCAGGGCCATCACCTCCCCTTCTCTACCTAGAGCCATCTCCTTGGGCTACCATCTCCTCAGTGGGCCTGGTCATCCTTGGAGCTGTGATCGCTGTGGTCGCTGTGGTCGCTGTGGTCACTGGATTGATGTGCTGGAGGAGGAAGCTCTCAGGTAGGGAAGGCGTGAGGCCTGAATGTCTCATCTCACTGGGCATTGCAAGCCCAGGTAGAAGTGTGTTCTGCCTCATTAATGGCAAGTACCATCCCCACATGTGTGGTTGCCCAGTGTGGGGCCCTATTTGCTGACACTCACACTTTAGTAACACACCTGTGAACATGAGGGACAGATTTATCACCTTGATGATCCTAGTGAGGGGGCCTGGTTCCCAGCTCTCCCAGGTCAGCGTGGAAGGTCCCTGCTGAGAACAGACCTTCGAGAGGATGGTTAGTCCAGGCCCCACACATGTAGTTTCCTCAGATTTCCTGATCTTGCCCTGGGTCTATAGTCACAGTTCTGGAAACTTCTCTGGGCTCCAGGACTAGGAGTTCCTTTAGGACTTCATGGCCCTTCCTACTCTCTCTCTTCTCACAGGATGTTTTCTTCCTACAGGTGGAAATAAAGGGAGCTATGATCAGGCTGCCAGTGAGTATGGAGGGTGACCCCTGAGATCCTGTGATAATACATACTGGATCCCATGAGGGACCTCACTCCCATAGTTCCTCCCTTAGTCTCCTCTCCTGGGGGCTCTGATCCCATCCTGTTTTGTTTTACCTCAGGCAGTGATAGTGCTCAGGGCTCTGATGTCTCTCTCACGGCTTCTAAAGGTGAGACTCTGGTGATAGCAGGGGTTGGGGCAAAAGGGAGAGGACTAAGTTATGGGGATTCTTTGGGATATAGTGAGCCTGTGGTGGGCTATTGAGAATATCACTGTTTACAGATGTTGAACTCAATTTATTCATGATCATTTTCCTCCATAGCGTGAGGCACTTGTTGGAGACTGAGTGATGGGAGATTTGTTCATGCTCCCACTTTGTGATTCAAGAACCTCTGATTTCTCTCTGCAAACAACTTTGAATGTGTGTGTTCCTATGAGCAGAATGTGAGGAGATGGGAAGCTGGCCCACCCCTATCCACCACACCCGCTCCCAGCCTTTCCTGTCCAGTAGAAGAGGGGCTGGCCCTCCCCATTCCTGTTTTTATTTCCTGGTGCGCTCAGCTACAGCTTCTTACTGCCTGATAGAAATAAAAGTCTGGATGTGCAATCTTCTTCACTTCTTGCCATGAAGAGGTGATGGGTTCATTAAAGGGGAACAGCCCGGCTGGCGTGCCTCAGTGACTGAACCAGGAAGTCACGGTTGGATTCCCTTTCAGGGTATATATACAGATTTCAGCTCAGTTCTCACCCGGATCCTGCAACTAGTACAAATGGATGATTCTCTTAATCTTTGATGTTTCAATCTGTATTTCCCTCTTTACTCTCCTGGGAAATCAATAACAACATTTTTTTTTAATTAAAGGATAAGATCCTAAAATTGAAAGGAAATAAATGGAAGCATTGAGATATTGTCAGGTCCTATGTGTTTGCTGTACGGAGGCTATTACAGGGGGGACAGGAGAGGCTGTGAGGACCAAGTGTGGTCAGAGCTGTGCCCGGTTGGTTCCTGGTCTCTTCAGCTGGGTCACCTCTGTCCTCCTTTGTCCTTCTCCCTTCAGTAGAACCTTGTCCCACCAGGGCTTTCCATCAGGGGGAATCCAACATCACCAGGCTTTGTAAACTGTCTCATGAGGAACATCTCCAAAACCCTGGGCAGCAAGGCCTTCCTGTGTCCGGGTCAGCCTAGACTCAGGCCTGGGTCCTGCCCTCAGCCTTCATCTGAGGGGTTTATTTGTTGTTTTTTTGTGTAGAGGATCATGCCTGTTTGTGTTCTTGTTATGAGTTTTGATCTCTTTCTTCTTTTGAGTGTCCCCTGTCTAGCATCAGCCAGAGGTGAGTTATCTGTCTTTGTGTTCACCAGGCTCCCTGCACACAAGGGTCCATGGTCTGGAGAGATGAATTTTCAGTCTCATCCTGCTCTCGGCTCCTTCTACGAATTGATTGTTCTTTCCATCTTTTTCTAAACTCTCCAAGCCATCAGGTTCTGGTATTAGCAGGGAGGATGGGTCCTGTATTTGGTCATCTTACATAAGTTCCTGTTCTAATTTTGCTCTGCTCGCTCACCCTCTCTCTCTGCCCTTCCCTTTAGTGCTGGCTGCAGTGGGAACCCTGGGATTTCTGAAGCAGCGTCTCCTGTAGATTCAGGGAGAGCCGCTCTGTGGGAAGAGCAGGTACACGGATGTTCATGTGAGAGCTCGCTGTGCTGTAGCTGCCAGGAGACAGCTGTGGTCTGAGGCCACATTAATGAAGATGTGTCTCTAGCACAGGAAGATGTGTCTATAGTCCCTTCAGTGGGAATGGCCTGGGGCAGGAGTGTGTCTGGTTTAAGACGGAGGAGGCCAGTGGGGGAGTGGAGCAGAGGATAATGGAGATGAGATAAAGACAAGGCCAGAGCTCCTGGGCCTGGAGGATGGAAGAAGGGCAGGAACTTGCTCTGAGTGACAAGGGAGCCACAAGAAAGTTTAGAGCAGGAGAGGCCTAGCCTGATACCCCTTTTAAAGGATCACTGTGGCTGCTGAGCTGAGAACATGTGGGAGGTGAGGGGCAAAGGGGAGGCAGGAGGCTGGGAGAGGCTCCAGGGACTGAGCGGTGGAAAGAGGGCATGCTGGGATTCTGGTTCCTTCTAAAGATGGACTTTTGAGCATGCCTAATGGTTATTCTGTGGCAGGTGAGATAGGAGTCGAGGTCACCAAAAATCTCAGAGGATACAAGTAGAGAGACAGAGTTCCCATTAGCAGAGATGGGGAGACTGTGGAGCAGCCTATTTGCGGGACTTTACAGGCCTTCATTTTAAGAGATGCTGGAGCTGAGTGTCTGTTAGTAACACAAAAGAGTCATGAGATTGGCAGTTGGACAGAGGAGTCTGGAGATTAGGAGAGATGTTGGTTGGAGAAACAGACTTGGGAGGCGACACGGGTAAATGACATTTAAAGCCTTGATAATGGACAAAGTCACCAAGGGACTGATGTCTACAGGAAATAAAGAAAGGACTGAACCCAGAACCCTGTGCTGAGCCATCTAGCATCAGCCAGAGGTGAGTTGACTGTCACTGTGCCCACACACCAAAGCCGACTGCACTGTTCTGTCTCTAGATCTAGAAGGCACAGGGACTATGGAGCCCGCAAGGTTCCTGTGTGCAGGAACCACCTGGACTTCTTGATAGCTCAGGACATCTGGAGGAGAGTGTGAGAGTCTGGCTCTAGCACAAGGTGCTGATGCTGCTGGTTTTCAGATCCCACATTGAACAGCAGGAACCCAGACCAGGACTCCCTGTGTCTGTGTATCAGCCCGCCCTTGCAGGATGTTACACAGGTGGTTCCTATCTGTGCCTAATTCTCTGGGTCTTGTCTACGGCCATACCACCCTGAACGTGCCCGATCTTGTCTAATTCTCTGAGTCTTGGGTCTGAGAGAGGTTGGGGCTTTGTAAGAAGCTCACAAGCAATCCTGGGGCTCAGCCAGCCTGGCAACCTCTGAGGTCAGTGCCAAGCTCAAAGTGAGGAGCGGTTTTAAATCCACATTTAAACCTTTTAGTTTTTCCTCAGAAAGAGAAGGGAGGGCGTTTATCACTAGTTATGAGATATAATGTTGGCAGTGATTCTCTCTGCCATGGGGTAGAGTCAGGTGGAAGAGTTAGGACATGACTCTGGGTCCCAATAATAACATCTCTGAAGGCTTGCTCTCTGAAACTCTCCCCAGATATATTTCTTGGAGCAAACAATGGAATCCCAAGCTATTCTAATCCTATCTAATAAAATAGTAATATGTAAATTAACCATCACTTCATACACCTACAAGCCATGCCCACCAGCCAATCAGGAGTGAGTATGCAAATTAACCCCCAACCAAAATGACAATGAGCAGGAGGGAGGCTTGGGTTTCCCCAGTGATGGAGGAAGCCAAGCTTTCCACACACCCTGGCAGGCCCAGGCCTCCACTCAAGGCTACAAAGTTTCAGTTGTAGAAGATAAATAAATCCCAGATACCAGGGCCTCCGCTTGGATCGCTGGGGGGTGTGGCCAGCCTACAAACCACCACAGACCCCTCGCCCAGGCCACTTCATGCCACAAGGGAATCTCCACTCTAGGGAAAATCAGAACACCCATCAGGGCAAATCAGCTGGCCCCACCCATGCACCAGGCCTCTAATAAAAGAGTAATATGCAGATTGACCATCACTCCAACACACAAGATGGCTGCCCCCATGTGGTCAAAGATCCTGCCCCCATATGGACACAAGATGGCCAGCAGGGGAGGGCAATTGGGAGAAACCAGGCCTGCAAGGGAGGGCAGTTGGGGCAATCAAGCCTGCAGGGGAGGGCAGTTAAGGGTGACCAGGCCTGCAGGGGAGGGCAGTTAGGGGTGGCCAGGCTTGCAGAGGAGGGCAGTTAGGGGCAAACAGGCTGGCAGAAGAGTAGTTAGGGGGTGATCAGGCTTGGAGGCAGAAGCAATTAGGGGCAATCAGGAAGACAGGCCAGTGAGCATTTGGGAACCAGCAGTCCTAAATTGTGAGAGGGATGTCTGGTAGGATTGGGCTTAAACGGGCAGTCAGACATCCCTCAAGGGGTCTTAGATTGGAGAGGGTGCAGGCTGGGCTGAGGGACACAGCTCCTGTGCACTAATTTCATGCACTGGGCCTCTGGTCTATATAATAAAAGAGTAATATGCTAATTAGACTGGACATCTAACATACATCTTCCTGGTAAAAGCTGGGTCCTGATAAAACCACCACGGTCCTGGGCACCTGTGACTGTGGCCTGCCCAGGTAAAGGCACCCATGGTCCCAGGCACCTGCAGCCAGTCTGGCAAAGCTGCCCATGATTCTTGGTGCATGTGCTGCAGCCAGCCAGGGCAAAGCTGGCCTCAGTCTCAGGTGCCTGCAGTCAGCCCTGGAGAAGCTGCCTGCGGTCCCAGTTGCCTGCTGCTGGCCAAAGGGAGGGAAGCTTAGGTCCCAAGTGCAGGGGCTGAGTCAGAGGTTATTAGGGATGATCAGGCAGGTAGGGAGCAGTTAGGGCCAATCAGGCAGGTAGGGGAGCAGTTAGGGGCAATCAGGCAGGTAGGCAGAGGTGGTTAGGAGCAATCAGGCAGGCAGAGATGGTTGGGGCTATCAGGTAGGCAGGCAGAGGGGTTAGGAGTGATCAGGCAGGCAGTCAGGTGAATGGTTAGGAGCCAGCAGTCCCAAATTGTGAGAGGGATGTTCTGGAAATCCCCCAAGGGTTCCCGGATTAAAGATGGTACAGGCTGGGCTGAGCCCCCTTCCATTGCCCAACGCCATGCACTAATTTTGTGCACCGGACCCTCTAGTTTAGACATAAAGTTACACACACACACACACACACACACACACACACGCACACACACAACATTGGGGTCTAATGGGTATTTTCGGGAAAACCACAGGCTTCAGGTCACACAGCCAGAAACTGATCCACATTCAGCCCAGGCGGGGCCCTACACAGGAGCCACTGCCCTGCTGCTGGACACAGATGTCACTGCTCACACCATTGACTCTGATGCCAAACCCTGGCCCTGTGGATAGGATGGCTACTTCTGCTGCTCCTGACACCTACACTGTCACTGCCACTCCCACCATCCTTGCCAAATGCAGCCTGCACACTCCCAGCCAATCTGTGGTACCTGGTCCTGAGTCAGAGTCCGGCATGTGGTTACGTGTCCAGATGCATGAATGTTGGGTGACGTGGGGTTCCCTCTCTTATGGAGGGACATGATATCTGCCTCTCACCAAAGCTCTTTATGTGTGGAAATTCTCCTCCTGTTGGAAGAAAGTTCAGTTGCTGGGGTGAGGGATAGGTAAGGATGACAAGTCTCAAATGGAGTAAAGATCTGAGACTGGGACTTTGGTACTTTGCAGGCACTCAGGTTTGGCTGGAAATCAAGTGACCAATAAAGGACATCCTATCTGGAGGGCTACTTGCTGGTTCTTTGTGGGATAGTGAGGAATTTTTGCCTGCAAAATATTAGTATTATAAGAAATATTAAAGGATCTTCTCTTTAAAAACAAATAAGGGAAAAAAGACATGTCTTAATAATAAAATGGTAAAAACTACATACCTATAGATATTCACTTTAAATGTAAGTGCATTAAATGCTCCAATCAAAAGTCATAGAGTAGCTGAATGGATAAGAAAACAAGACACTTATATACGCTGTCTACAGGATACCGACTTCAGATTGAAAAACACAGACCAAAAGTAAAAAGATCAGAGAGATATTTCATGCAAATAGGAACAAAAAGCTGAGGTAGCAACACTACTATCAGATAAAATAGATTTTAAAACAAAGATTCTAATAAAAGACAAAGAAGAACATTTCATAATGATAACAGGAACAATCTACCCAGAGGATATAACACTTGTAAATGCACCCAACACAGGAGCACCTAAATGCATATGTAAAGCAAATATTAATGGATATAAACGGAGAGACTGACAGTAATACAGTCATAGAAGATCTATAATGAAATATTACTCAGCCATAAAAAAGAGTGAAATCTTATCACTTGTAACAACATGGATGGATTTAGAGAGTATTTTGCTAAGTAAAAGAAGTCACTTATATGTGAAATTTAAAAATCAAAATAAATGAGCAAACAAAATAGAAACAGACCCAGATACATAGAACAAACTGGTGTTTGCTATAGGGAAGGGCATTTGCATTGGAAGAAAAAGGTGAAGAGATAAAGAATTTCAAATTTTCCATCTTGTAGAGGCTAAATACAAACTGACAGAAAAATATATGAAAAATTTACCAGTCAGGCCGCCCAGTGACTCTAGCTCAACAGCAGAAGAACTGTCCGCTGAACCCAGTCAACCAGAGAATGAGAGAGAAAAAAAGGTTGTTTTACTGGGATTGCTTGTTAGCCAGGGTTGATAACAGGAACACAGACCATACAATTCACTGTTATTCCTATGTTCTCATTATTGTATGTCTTTCCTGTCAGACTGTCACCATCAGGAGAGCGGGTGTCTGACTGTTTTCATGAAATGTTTACCAGGCCTAAGGTGAAGCCTGGCACAGAGGCCCTCCAACATCGTAGTGGATGAAGGAGTGAGTAAATGTTGACCAGGCTCCTTACAGCTGATCTGAGATGGGAAGGGAGGGTCACCATGTTTGGTTTGGAGCCTGTCTCATTCCGATGGGGCTGCCAGAACCAAACACCAATGGCTGGATGGCTGAAACACTACAAGTTTATTTTCTCCCAGTTCTGGGAGCTTCAAGTCCAAGATCAAAGTGCCAGGCAATGTGGTTTCTGGTTGAGGACCCCTTTCCTCACTTGAAGATGGTTGTCTTCTCCCCATGTCTTATCATGGCCTTTTCTCTGTATGTGCAGGGAGGGGGAGTGTAGGTACCTGATAACTTTCTCGTATAACCACCTGTCCTGTCCAATTAGAGCCCCAACCTGTGACCTCCTTTAACCTTAATGATCTTCTTAAAGGCTCTGTCTCTAAATACAGTCACATTGTAGGGTGGATGACTCAACATGTGAATTTTGGGGGACACAACTCAGTCCATAACATGCTTTTCCTCTGATGTGTGATTTTGTTACCTATCAACTATTCTCCATCTCCTGAGCCCCTCCTCAAGCCTGACTTTGGTCTCCCACAGAGCTCTGCACCCGCCCACTACCTGCCTCTGATGTCCTTTGGGTTGGGGGTCTGGGTAGGTCTCAGGGTCAGGGGTGACTGATACTCAGAGGCAGCCATAGCTCAGCTGCCACACATGGGGCTCTGGGGAACCTACCCCTTGTGGACTGTTAAGCAGCTTAAACAGTACCATAGCCTGGCTTCTGAATGACAGAATTTATTTCTCCTAATTCTAGAGGCTGAGAAGTTCCAATCAAGGTGCCATCAGATTCAGTGTCTGGTGAGGGCCACTCCTGGTTCATAGCCCCCCCTCCACTCACTGTGTCTCCACAAGTGGGCAAGGCCAGGCAGTTCTTTGGAGTCTCTGTTGTCAAGGCTCCACCTTTATTTGCCAATCGCCTTCCAAAGGCCTCACCTCCAACTACCATCACATTGGGGTTAGGTTCCCACCTATGAATCTTGAGGGGATACAAGCATTCAGCCTATAGCAGCAGCCCCAGAGTCCTGGCTCAGCTGTCAGGGTAGGAATGAGGCTTAGGGTTGAGGCTGCAGAGTTCCTATGTTCAGGGATGGAGGGAGCAGAGAGCAGAGTGGGGAGGGTTCTGTCTGAGGAGGTGGGTGGGTGGGTCACCACAGAGGAAAGAAATCGGACCCCAGAGTCCTTTGGCCACACGCAGTGGAGGTGACAAGACCCCTGGTGCGCAATGGGCAGCCTGAGTCCTCTCGCTGAGGTCCTTGTCGCCTAGTGTGGTGCACAGCCCACACCCAGGTTCAGCACCTGGTCCTCAGGGCCCAAGGCCTGGGCCGAGGCCTATCTTGTCCCAAGGGAGGAAGGGATCCCTGAAGGCCAGGACGGCCTGCTGCTCGGGGCTGGGCTCAGACTTGACAAGGGTACTGGCCCAGTTAGTGGGGCCCTGGACATCCCAGGACTTTGGGACCAGGGATCATCCCTACAGGGGCAGCCCAGCCCTTTGCTGTCTGTGACCCAGGGGACCCCTTCCAAACACCAGCAGAGGTCCCCATGCCACACTCTCTCTTGCTGCTCTCCTCCCTGAAGCCTCTACCCCTCTATATGTTGACTTCCCCCATCCTGACCTCCTCAGGGGCATCCTTGCCTTCCTAGGCCTGACACCCCAACCCCACCCCATCTCAAGCTCTGAGACAAGTGGCACTTGTTCTGAGGAGGAAGATGCTCTAACTCCAGAGGCAGCAGTGAGAGCAGGGGATAGGCTCTTGGGTGTCCAAGGTCCCATCCGGGAGACTAAGGACTCCTAGTTTAATTGTGGGGTGCAGCTGCACCTGGGAGCCAGCGGTTATAGCCCAGAAGATCTTGCTCATTCCTGAGGCAGCATCCACGGTAACTCAATGGGGAGGAAGCATCAACATCAGTGTGCATTTGGAGAAACACTTTGCACCCCGAATTTGACATAGGACAGGGCTCCCCTCCTATGTTCAAAGCCCTGTTCTGGTGCTGGGAGCAGGGGGAGACCCTGGGAGGTTCTGGCTAAGCAGCAGAAAGGGCAGTGGGCTTTTCTGTCCTCAGCCCTGTGGCCACACGGGCACCACTGCGCTACTCCTGAGGCTGCCTGAGCCCTGGCAGGGGCTGTGCTGTAAGAGTGTCAGAGGCGGCTGACTTGAAGGTGGGCCATCCGTGGGGGATCAAGAAGCTTTGGAGAGTCCTGGGTTCCACAGTGTCAAGGTCAGGACAGGAGGGATTGACTAAGAAGAGTGCTCAGGAACTCTGATCCATCTCTGAGGTTTCCATCTCTTCACTGCCACCCCCTCTCCAGTCCCTTGAGACAGCACCATGGAAACCTGAAAAGTAGTAGACTACTCCCTATTTCTTCTTGTTGTTGTTGTTTTTCAAACTCAGTTTTCAAAATAAAGCTATCTCTTATTTGGGAACAACATCTCAATGTTTACACAATCTTCCACAGTGTGAGGATGCACATTGGGGTTATTGGGGCTAAAGCATAGCTCCCTAGGGCCTTCTGTCCCCCAGAAGAACAGCAGAGGGGCTTGAGGGAAGCAGCCTGGGTTCCAGGTGCCAGAGGGAAGCAGGTGCCAGCCTCCAGGGGAAGTAAGGACTACTCTTGCATGAATTTTCCTGCATCGGGCCTCTAGTTTCATCATATGTTGTAATGCAATATCAGTAAACCATTCATCACAAATGTGCCTGTTTCCCAGGCCTGCGTCCTCCCGGTGGTACATCAATTCCAACAATCCTTTGAGCCCATTGAGATCTGTCCCTCACCCTCCATGTCCTCTCTTCCCTCCTCACTCATCTTAAATTCTATGATTCGCCATTTCAACCCCTCCCTTACTGTGTCACTCTTGCTTGTCACTTCTACCTCTGCCTACCGTGCACATGGCCCCATGCAGCTATAGGAGGCTGGAGAATAACACAGCACTGTGACACTGTCACATTAAGGTCATTAAAGCAAGCAATGTTTTATTTGGTGGAATGACTGGGGGAGGTGAATAGGCAGTCCCAAGCAAGTCACACACTTATTGGTTGGGAAGGAGAACTGAGGAGCTTTGTAACTCTCACTGCAAGGTTATTTAGACACTTTGCATTTGAAACCTCTGAAATCACTCATTTTACAAATTAGCATCCTGATATTCAGGGTTCCCAGATTGTGTTGACTTATCTTTGAGAATCCCTATCCAATGTTTTCAGGCACATCTCTTCCAGGATTAAAGAGAAAACCCTCCTCCCCCTTTCCCAGGGCGAGCTCACTCTCTGGCATCAAGTTCCCAGGGTGAGTTTTCTTCTAGAAGTATCTGTTAGTTTGGATCTAGCAATTGAATTGTTACCCTCCCCCAGGGAACAGACTTTTCAGGCCATTTCACTTTGGACATTCCCTTATGCTGAGACCACACTTTACTTGCAGAGACCACATTCCTTTATCTCTCCCCTCCAGACCTGCACAGAGAATTCTCCGCCCAGAAAAGCCTGCCAGAAGTCCTTTGTAAACAGCTGACTCCCGTCACTGGGTGCTGGAGCCATCTGGGGCTCAGCCACCCGATGTGCGGATGAACAATTAAATTCTCAATCCCTCACCATTATGTCCTCCTGCGTCCCTCCTTCAGCGACCTAACAATGTCCAGGGGCAGAGGTGAGGCTGGGAGGCATTTCAGGGAGAGGGGTTCCAGGAGAAGGGGAGGAAAGGTCTGATCGCAGGGTGGGAAGTCTCCCAGGTTCCTCACACAGCCCCTGGGCAGGACTGAGGGAGATGGTGTGACATCTCCGTGCAGGAGGAGGGGTCAGGGCAAGGTCCCATGCCCAAGCCTGGTCTCAGGTCTCAGCCCCAGGGCAGAGGCTGAAGCGGGAAACTCTGTGTGGAGGAGTCCCCACGTCCCTGCAGTTTCACTTTTCCCTCTCACAACTGTGTAGGGCTCTCCTACCTGGTTACTCGTGACGCGGGGCGAATTCTCACTCCCATTGGTGTGCAGTTTCTAGAGAAGCCAATCAGCGTCACCGCTGCTCCCTGATACAATGCTTCCAGGGCCTCAAGGGGGCTCAGACGGCAGAGAGAGGATGCGGTCATGGGGTCCCCAGCCCTCCTCCTGCTGCTCTGGGTGCCCTTGGCCCTGACAGAGACCTGGGCGCGTGAGTGCGGGGTCGGGAGGGAACGGCTTCTGCGGGGATGAGGAAGGGAAACCTGCTGGGGCGCAGGACTCCGAGTTGGGCACCTCTCCACCACCCCCGCCCGGACCCCATCCAGGGTTACAGACCTCGGACCAGAACCGCGCCGGGAGGAGGGTCGCGGGTTGTCAGCCCCTCCTCTCCGGCCCCCAGGCTCCCACTCCCTGAAGCACTTCCTCTTTGCTGAGTCTTGGCCCGGACACCGTAAGTCCCGCTTCGTCGTCGGCGGCTACGTGGACGACACGCTGTTTGTGCGGTTCGACAGTGACCCCGCGAACCCGAGGATGGAGCCGCGGGTGCCATGGGTGGCGCAAGAGGAGCCGGGCTATTGGGACCTGAACACGCGGAACCGAGGTCGCGGCACAGAGTTTCCGACTGAACCTGGACTTCTGCGCGGCTACTACAACCGGAGCGAAGGCGGTGAGCCACACGGGCCACGCGGGTTGGGGGCTGGCACCCCCACCTCCCCGGGGACCGGGGTCGCCTTGAGTGGCCGGGTCCAAGCTTCCCTCTGAGACCGTGTGACACTCCAGGCCCCTTACCCGGGAGGACCTGGTTGCACTTTCAGTTTAGGGCTAATCCCTGAGGGTTAGCTGAGGTCCGGTCTGGGTGGGCGGGGCCTGACCTCCAGGCGGGGGTGGGTGGGTCAGGGTCTCACACCTTCCAGTTGATGTTTGGCTGCGAAATGGGACCCGATGGGCGCCTCCTCCGCGGTTATGACCAGTCCGCCTACGATGGCACCTACTACCTCGCCTTGAATGAGGACCTGCGCCCCTGGACCGAGTCCGATACCACTGCTCAGATCACCAGGCCAAAGTGGGAGACCGAAGATGGAGCTGAGGAAAGGAGACACTACCTGCAGGAGGAGTGCATGCAGTGGCTGCGCAGATTACTGGAGAAAGGGAAGGCGGCCCTGCAGCGCGCAGGTACCAGGGGCCTCTGGGCCTCCCTCATCTCCCCTGGGGCTGGGCCTCAACAGGGAGACAGGACATAGAATCAGTGTCAGAATACCGCGCCCCCCGCCCCCCACCTCTTGGGTCAAAAGACTGAGTCCTCTGTCTTTTCAGATCCAGTGACACCCACCCTTCTCTCAGGGACACTTTGAGGTGCAGTTCTGAGGGACAGTTAGAGGGGAGACCAAGCCTGAAATAACTGATCAGGGTTCCAACGGACCCTGCAGTGGCCTTGGGACCCACGGGGGACTTGCTCTCTCAGGCCTTGCTCCCTGCCCCTCACCTAGTGTATCTGAGGTCTGACACGGACTTTTCTGAGTCATTTGGCCTCCACCCAGGACAGGACCAGAAATCCATTTCTCCCCCTGAGACCTGCCTCCCACCCTGGGCTCTGTCCCTCTGACTAGAACTCTCTAAAGACTAGAGATCATCCCCAGATGCTATGTCCAGGCTGGTGGCTGCTTGTGTGCCTCCTCGCACACCCCAGGTGCCCTGTCCACGCTCAGGTGGTCACATGAGTGCTGCTACAGGGTCCCCTGGCAATGTCAAGCTCCTGAATTTCCTCATCTTTCTCCTCAGACCCTCCAAAGGCACACGTGACCCACCACCCCATCTCTGACCGTGAGGTCACCCTGAGGTGCTGGGCCCGGGACTTCTACCCTGCGGACATCAGCCTGACCTGGCAGCGTGAGGGGGAGGAGCAGACCCAGGAAATGGAGTTTGTGGAGACCCGGCCTGCAGGGGATGGGACCTTCCAGAAGTGGGCGGCCCTGGTGGTGCTCCCTGGAGAGGAGCAGAGATACACGTGCCATGTGCAGCATGAGGGGCTGCCGGAGCCCCTGACCCTGAGATGGGGTGAGGAGGGGCTTGGGCACAGAGCCTCGTCTCAGGGGAGCAGGGGCCTGTGGAGGACTTCAGTAGGGTCAGGACTTCAGTGGGGTCGGGGCTGAGGCCTGGGGGTCAGGGCCATCACCTCCCCTTCTCTTCCCAGAACCATCTCCTTGGGCCACCATCCCCTCAGTGGGCCTGGTCATCCTTGGAGCTGTGATCGCTGTGGTCGCTGTGGTCGCTGTGGTCACTGGATTGATGTGCTGGAGGAGGAAGCTCTCAGGTAGGGAAGCGGTGAAGCCTGAGTGTCTCATCTCACTGGGCATTGCAAGCCCAGGTAGAAGTGTGTTCTGCCTCATTAATGGCAAGTACCATCCCCACATGTGTTGTTGCCCAGTGTGGGGCCCTATTTGCTGACACTCACTCTTTAGTAACACACCTGTGAACATGAGGGACAGATTTATCACCTTGATGATCCTAGTAAGGGGGCCTGGTTCCCAGCTCTCCCAGGTCAGCGTGGAAGGTCCCTGCTGAGAACAGACCTTCGAGAGGATGGCTAGTCCAGGCCCCACACATGTAGTTTCCTCAGATTTCCTAATCCTTCCCTGGGTCTATAGTCACAGTTCTGGAAACTTCTCTGGGCTCCAGGACTAGGAGTTCCTTTAGGACTTCATGGGCCTGCTCCTCCCTGTCTTCTCACAGCATGTTTTCTTTCTACAAGTGGAAATGGAGGGAGCTATGATCAGGCTGCCAGTGAGTATGGAGGGTGACCCCTGAGATCCTGTGATAATACATACTGCCTCCCATGAGGCACCTCACTCCCATAGTTCCTCCCTTAGTCTCCTCTCCCGGAGCCTCTGATCCCATCCTGTTTTGTTCTACCTCAGGCAGCTATAGTGCTCAGTGCTCTGATGTCTCTCTTGGCTTCTAAAGGTGAGACTCTGGTGATAACAGGGGTTGGGCAAAAGGGAGAGGACTGAGTTATGGGGATTCTTTGGGATATAGTGAGCCTGTGGTGGGCTATTGAGAATATCACTGTTTACAGACGTTGAACTCAATTTATTCATGATCATTTTCCTCCATTGCGTGAGGCACTTGTTGGAGACTGAGTGATGGGAGATTTGTTCATGCTCCCACTTTGTGATTCAAGAACCTCTGATTTCTCTCTGCAAACAACTTTGAATGTGTGTGTTCTTATGAGCAGAATGTGAGGAGATGGGAAGCTGGCCCACCCCTATCCACCACACCCCCTCCCAGCCTTTCCTGTCCAGTAGAAGAGGGGCTGGCCCTCCCCATTCCTGTTTTTATTTCCTGGTGCGCTCAGCTACAGCTTCTTACTGCCTGATTGAAATAAAAGTCTGGATGTGCAATCTTCTTCACTTCTTGCCATGAAGGAGTGATGGGTTCATTAAAGGGGAACAGCCTGGCTGGTGTGCCTCAGTGACTGAATCAGGAAGTCACGGTTGGATTCCCTTTCAGGATATATATATACAGATGTCAGCTCAGTTCTCACCTAGATCCTGCAAGTAATACAAATGTATGATTCTCTTAATCTTTGATGTTTCAATCTGTATTTCCCTCTTTACTCTCCTGGGAAATCAATAACAACATATTTTTTTTTAAAAAAATTAAAGGATAAGATCCTAAAATTGAAAGGAAATAAATGGAAGCATTGAGATATTGTCAGGTCCTATGTGTTTGCTGTACGGAGGCTATTAACAGGGGGGACAGGAGAGGCTGTGAGGACCAAGTGTGGTCAGGGCTGTGCCCGGTTGGTTCCTGGTCTCTTCAGCTGGGTCACCTCTGTCCTCCTTTGTCCTTCTCCCTTCAGTAGAACCTTGTCCCACCAGGGCTTTCCATCAGGGGGAATCCAACATCACCAGGCTTTGTAAACTGTCTCATGAGGAACATCTCCAAAACCCTGGGCAGCAAGGCCTTCCTGTGTCCGGGTCAGCCTAGACTCAGGCCTGGGTCCTGCCCTCAGCCCTCATCTGTGGGGTTTATTTGTTGTTTCTTTGTTTGTGTAGAGGATTGTGCCTGTTTGTGTTCTTGTTATGAGTTTTGGTCTCTTTCTTCTTTTGAGTGTCCCCTGTCTAGCATCAGCCAGAGGTGAGTTATCTGTCTTTGTGTTCACCAGGCTCCCTGCACACAAGGGTCCATGGTCTGGAGAGATGAATTTTCAGTCTCATCCTGCTCTCGGCTCCTTCTACGAATTGATTGTTCTTTCCATGTTTTCCTAAACTCTCCAAGCCATCAGATTCTGGAATTAGCAGAGAGGAGGGGTCCTGTAATTGAGTTTTAGGTAAGTTCCTGTTCTAATTTTGCTCTCCTCGCCCCCCTTTTTCCCTGCCCTTCCCTCTAGTGCTGGCTGCAGTGGGAACCCTGGGATTTCTGAAGCACAAGATAGCCAGCAGGGGAGGGCAGTTGGCAGGGACCAGGCCTGCAAGGGAGGGCAGTTAGGAATGATCAGGCCTGCAGGGGAGGGCAGTTAGGGGCAAACAGGACCACAGAGGAGGGCAGTTAGGGACAAACAGGCTGGCAGGGGAGCTGTTAGACATCAATCAGGCTGTCAGTGGTTAGGGGGTGATCAGGCTGGCAGTCAGAAGTGGTTAGGGGCAATCAGGAAGGTAGGCAGGTGAACAGTTGGGAGCCAGCAGTCCTGGATTGTGAGAGGATGTCCGACTGCTCGTTTAGGCCCAATAGGATCGGGCCTAAACAGGTAGTTGGACATTCCTCAAGAGAAACCAGATTGGAAAGGGAGCAGGCTGGGCTGAAGGACACCTCCCCTTCATGCACCAATGCCATGGGGTAGAGTGAGGTGGAAGAGTTAGGACATGAGCCCCGGGTCCCAATAATAACATCTCTGAAGGCTTGCTGTCTGAAACTGTCCCCTAGATATATTTCTTGGAACAAATAATGGACTCCCAATCTATTCTAATTTTAACCTAAAGTAGTAAGTCTATAATATTGGGGTCTAATAGTATTTTAGGGAAAACCACAAGCTTCAGATTACACAGTCAGAAACTGATCCACATTCAGTCCAGGTGAGGCCCCACACAGGAGCACTGCCCTGCTATTGGGCACCGATGCTCATATCACCACTGACCCCTGTTGCTGGACCCAGGGCCCGTGCTAGGACTGCCATCTCTGCTCCTCCTGGCACCTGACATTGTTACTGCCACTCCCTGCACTCTTACCAAATGCAGCCCTCACAGTTCCAGCCTTTCTGTGTCACCACATCCTGAGTCAGGACAGGTGGAGCCTCATACTGTTTCCAGATGCACAAATGTTGTGGGATGTGGGTTTCCCTCTTTTATGGAAGGACGGGGTCTCTGCTTCCCACCAAGTCCTTTCATGTGTAGAATTCTCATGTAGGAAGAGAATTCAGGTGCTGGGATGAGGGATGGATAAGGATGACAATTTACAAACTTAGAGCAAAGATCTAAGCCTGAAAGTTTTGTACTTTGTAGGCACTTAGGTTTGCCTGGAAGAACAAGTATCCAATAGATGACATCCCATCTGGAGGGCTACTTGCTTGCTTTGATTCTGATTTTATTTGTAGGATGATGAAAAAAAATTTTTTTTCACTGAGTTCTTTCATTCTGATTGTTTCTGACAATTCAACTCAATTTTGAGGAGAACTATCCAGAGTTTACATCAGACCCCACATTTTCAGGGCTCTGTCCCATGAGGTTATATTGTAAATCAGCGAGCTGAATGTAAGATGCCTTAATAAGCCAAATTAAGTAGTAATTAGGAGCGTTTATTACACTAGCGGTCTCAGAGGAGTAATCTCCCCAGTCTGAGCAAAATAGCATGGAGGAAGCCCCATCCCCCCTGAGTCCCTTTGTTTCCCAAATATGGGTTTTCGGACCTTTTTCAGACTTTACAAAGAACTCTATGTAGGTATTTTGCAGGCTGTTTGTAACCTTGAGCACAGCACAATTAAGTAGCCTTGGATACAATACATTTCAGGTAACTGGAGGGCACCTGTTTAGGGAAGTAGCCAGGGATGGTAGCAGAGTGGTTGGCAAGGTCAGATAGTTGAGCTTATGTTTCCTATTATTCAAGCAAGCAAGTATGTTTACAGAAGCCACAATAGCAGGGTTAAAATTTCAAACAGCAGTTTTTACACAAGATGAAGTGCCTATGTTTCAATGAGATTGTCCTCACTTCTGATACAGGTTTGAAGTTCAAGCCCCATGTTACTTGTCCTTCTGTGTGACTCTTCTACAAAAATTAGGGGCTCTCCATCAAGTTCATTAATAACTCATAGAACTCTGGAAAATGCTGTGCTTACTGTTCAGTTTGTTATAACAGATACAAATAAGCAGCCAGATGAAGAAGTACCTGGGCCAGGTGGGGAAGGGTCTCGAGTGCAGGAGCCTCTGTCACCATGGAGCTGTCATCCCTTCCTCCAGCGTGTGGATGTGTTCATTCCCTCAGCAGTTCCCTGAACTCCATTGTTAAGGGCTTTTTTTTTTTTTAATTTAGCATTAAGAAAACATTTTAATTAGTTGGCACAAACTGAAGATAACCCATATTTAACAAGGCAGATCCAGTTGACACTTGCCAGAATATGACATATTGAATATTTGTTTTTGTCTAATACCCCTTAGAAAAAAAATTTAAAGCAGAGGCTATAAAATAATCTACTCCCATGAGACTGAGGAAACTTTAATTATACCACTTTAAGGAAGAAATGTGCTTTCGTTAAATTTTTTTTAATGTGTACTGTAAATGACCTTTAAATTTCAAGACTTTTTCAAGACACAATTGTCTAATCTTCATATTAATGAACATGCCAGATATTTTCATTTCCTGCATATCTGCCAAGTCTCATCAGTTTGGAACAAGATTTAATTTTAAGGGACCTCCCTTTTTTAAAAAAATATACTTTCTTGTATTTTGAAAGAGTTTTTTTTTTTAATTTCTTCATTGATTAAGGCAGTGGTCGGCAAACCGAGAGCCACATGGGCTCTTTGGCTCCTTAAATGAGGCTCTTCCACAAAATAACACATTCGAGTGCATACATACAGTGCGATTGAAACTTCATGACCCATGAGCAGAAGTTGGTTTTCGGCCTGGACGAGTATTTTTAAGTGGTTCTGCCACTGAGCCACACTCAAGGAGCCAAAGAGCCGAGCTTTGCCGACCACTGGATTAAGGTATTACATATGTATCCTTATCCCTACATTAACCGGCCAGCTCCTCTCTGCCACTCATGCCCTCATCCCCCTGGTGTTCGTATCCATTGATTAGGCTTATATTCATGCATATAAGTTCTTTAGTTGATCTCTCCCCTTTACCCCCACCTTCCCCTACTTTCCCCCTGAGGTTTGGCAGTCTGATCAATGCTTCTCTGTCTCTGGATCTGTCTCTATTCACCAGTTTATGTTGTTCATTATATTCCACAAATGAGTGAGATCATGTGGTATTTATCTTTATCTAACTGGCTTATTTCACTTAGCATAATGCTCTCCAGTTCCATCCATGCTTTTGCAAATGGTAAGAATTTCTTCTTTTTTACTGCATCATAGTATTCCATTGTATAGTTATACCACAGTTTTTAATTCACTCATCTGCTGATGGGCACTTAGGCTGTTTCCAAATCTTAGTTATGGTGAATTGTGCTGCTATGAACATAGGGGTGCAGATGTCCTTTCTGATTGGAGTTTCTAGTTTCTTGGGATATATTCCTAGAAGTGGGATCACTGGGTGAAATGGGAGTTCCATTTTTAGTTTTTTGAGGAAACTCCATACTGTTCTCCACAGTGGCTGCACCAGTCTGCATTCCCACCAGCAGTGCAAGAGTTCCTTTTTCTCCACATTCTCGCCAATACTTGTTGTTTGTTGTTTTGCTGATGATAGCCATTCAGACAGGTGTGAGATGATACCGCATTATTGTTTTGATTTGCATCTCTTGGATAATTAGTGACTTTGAGCATGTTTTCATATGTCTCTTGGCCTTCCTTCTGTCCTTCGAAAAGTGTCTATTTAGGTCTGTTGTCCATTTTTTGATTGGATTGTTTATCTTCCTTTTAAGTTGTATGAGTTCCCTGTAAATGTTGGAAATTAAACCCTTATCAGTGATGACATTGGCAAATATGTTCTCCCATGCATTTGGGCTTTCTTGTTGTTTTGTTGATGGTTCCTTTTGCTGTGCAAAAGCTTTTTTATTTTGTTGTAATCCCATTTGTTTACTTTCTTTTTAGTTTCCATTGCCCTAGGAGCAGTATCAGTGAAGAAGTTCCTTCCGCATATGTCTGAGATTTTGCTGCCTGTGGATTCCTCTAGTATTTTTATGGTTTAAGTCCTTTATCCATTTTGAGTTTATTTTTGTGTATGGTGTAAGTTGGTGGTCTAGTTTCCATTTTTTTACATGTATCTGTCCATTTTTCCGAATACAATTTGTTGAAGAAACTGTCTTCACTCCATTTTATGTTCATGCCTCCTTTGTCAAATATTAATTGGGCATAGAGGTTTGGGTCAATTTCTGGGTTCTCTTTTCTATTCCATTGATCTATATATCTGTTCTTGCGCCAGTACCAGGCAGTTTTGAGAACAGTGGCTTTGTAATACAGCTTGATATCTGGTATTGAGATCCCTCCTACTTTGTTCTTCTTTCTCAGGAATGCTGCAGCTATTTGGGATCTTTTTTTATTCCAGATGAATTTTTGGAAAGTTCATTCTAGGTCTGTGAAAAATGCTGTTGGTATTTTAATGGGGATTACATTGGATATGTAGATTGCTTTAAGTAGTATAGACATTTGATTATGTGGATTCTACCAATCCATGAACACGGTATGTTCTTCCATCTGTTTATGTCTCCCTCTGTCTCTTTTTTTCAGTGTCCTATAGTTTTCTGTGTGCAGGTCTTTTACTTCCTTAGTTAAGTTTATTCCTAGGTATCTTAATTTTTTTGGTGCAATGGTAAATGGGATTGCTTTTTTAGTCTATCTTTCTATAAGTTCACTATTAATGTAAAGAAATGCCATATATTTCTTGGCATTAAATTTGTACCCTGCTACATTGTCAAATTCATTTATTAAGTCTAATAATTTTTTGATGGAGTCTTTAGGATTTTCTATATACAATATCATGTCATCTGCAAATAAGGACAGTTTTATTTTTTCTTTTCCCATTTGGATGCCTTTTATTTCTTCTTCTTGTCTGATTGCAATGGCTAGTACTTCCAGTACTATGTTGAAGAGGAGTGGTGAGAGTGGGCCTCCCTGTCTTGTTCCTGTTCTTAGGGGAAATGGTTTTAGTTTTTGCCCACTGAGTATGATGTTGGCTGTGGGTTTTTCATATGTGGTTTTTATTATGTTGAGGTATGATCCTTCTATTTCCACCTTGCTGAGAGTTTTTATCAAGAAAGGGTGTTGGATTTTGTCAAATGCTTTTTCTGCATCAATTGATATGGTTATGTGATTTTTATCTCTCAGTTTATTTATGATGTATCACATTTATTGATTTGAAGACATTGTACCATCCCTGCATCCCCAGTCATGGTGTATGATCTCTCTGATGTATTGCTGGATCTGATTTGCTAGAATTTTGTTGAGAATTTTGGCATCTACATTCATGAGGGATATTGGCCTATAATTCTCTTTCACTGTGTTGTCTTTATCTGGTTTTGGAATTAGGATGATGCTGGTTTCATAAAATGAGTTTAGAAGTGTTCCTTCCTCTTGAATTTTTTGGAATAGTCTGAGGAGGATAGGTTTTAGTTCTTCCTTGAATGTTTGGTATAACTCCCCTGTAAAGCCATCTGGCCCCAGGCTTTTGTTTGCTGGAAGATTTTGATGACATTTTCAATTTCATCCACAGTTATCGGCCTATTGAGGTTTTTAGAATCTTCTGATTGAGTTTTAGAAGGTTATATTTTGAGAGAGAAACCAAGATGGCAGCATAGGTGAGCACCTAAACTGCTGCCTCACACAACAATTTCAACACTACAAC
This sequence comes from Lasiurus cinereus, assembly GCA_011751065.1. Classification (NCBI taxonomy): domain Eukaryota; kingdom Metazoa; phylum Chordata; class Mammalia; order Chiroptera; family Vespertilionidae; genus Lasiurus; species Lasiurus cinereus. Next base: position 70,671,468 of record JAAGEH010000018.1, read on the forward strand.
TAAAAGACAGAACAGACATCATGGAGAACCACAGGAAAGCTGGCTGAGTGGGGAAATTCTACAACTAGAAGGAAAGAGAGGAACTCATGGAGACCCAGAGGAGCTGCAAAAAGCTGAGGTACAGAGACGTGAGCATGGAGAGAGTGGATGCTGGATTGCATGGCTGGCTTCCTCTGGCAGGAGGGAGATGGGAGACTCCTAACTGCACTGAACCCCTTATCCTATGGCAGTGAACCCCAAATCTGGCTGAGACTCATACGGGGGGAGTTTGGACTGTGAAAAGGGAGAAGTGCACGGAAATTTAGGGGAGCCGTGAAAGGGCAGAAGTCTGGTGGTGCACACAGCACTGTGCACAGGAGCTGGACTGCTGATTGTGCCACTGGCTTTCACTAGTGGGCAGGAGACAGAGCCTCCCAACTGTGCCACTTCTAACTCCACTAAACCCCAGTTTTGGGCAAGATCCTGGGGACCCAGATTCATATGGTCCCAAAGTGCAGAGGAGCCAGAAAGGCAGTGGTCTAGAAGCACTGGGCGTGTGCACACACAGGAACCGCTCCAGCAATTACCCAGAGTTGTGTGAGACCCAGGGGCTATGTAGGGTGGGGCCAACTGGAAGGCAAGGAGTCTGTTAAGTCCTGAGACTCCACTCCTCCCAAGTTCAACAGAGAGGCTTTTGCAGTTTTGCAAGTCTTGTATCATAAGACTGAATCCAACACAGAAGTTCTCCCAGCACACTGAAAATGTGGAGTCAAAAGAACAGATCACAAAGGAAAGACATGGAGGAAAACAAACAACTGGATATAAAGTTCAAAACCACGGTTATAAGGTTTTTCAAGAATTTATTAGAAAAGATGGATAAATTTAGTGAGACCCAAGAGGAGATGAAAAAGGAGCAACTAGAAAGTAAACATACACTGACTGAAATAAAATAATATTATACAGAGACATAACAGCAGACTAAAGGAATGCAAGATCAAGTCAAAAATTTGAAATATAAAGAAGCAGAAAACACTCAACTGGAAAAGCAAGAAGAAAAAAGAATCCAAAAATGTGAAGATAATGTAAGGAGCCTCTGGGACAACTTCAAGCATACCAACATTAGAATTGTGGGGGTGCCAGAAGAAAACAGAGAGCAAGATACCGAAAATCTATTTGAAGAAAGAATGACTGAAAACTTCCCAGAAAGAAATAGATTTACAAGTCCAGGAAGCACACAGAACCCTAAATAAAAGGTATCTAAAGAGGATCACACCAAGACACATCATAATTAAAATACCAAGACCAAAAGACAAAGAGAGAATAACAGCAAGAGAAAAACAGTTCATTACCTACAAGGGAGCACCCATACAATTGTCAGCTGATTTTCCGACAGAAACTATGCAGGCAGATGGGAGTGGCAAGAAATATTCAAAGTAATGAATAGCAAGAACCTACAACCAAGAATACTCCACCCAGCAAAGCTATCATTCAGAATTGAAGGGCAGATAAAGAGCTTCACAGAGAAGAAAAAGCTAAAGGATTTCATCAACACCAAACCAGTATTATATGAAATGCTGAAAGGTACTCTTTAAGAAGAGGAAGAAGAAAAAGGTAAAAGATAAAAAATTATGAACAACAAATACATATCTATCAACAAGTGAATCTAAAAATTAAGTGAATTAAAAATTTGATCAACAGAATAAACTAGTGAATATAATAGAATCAGGAGCACAGAAAGGGAGTGGACTGATAATTCTCAGGGGAAAAGGGGTGAAGGGGGTGTAGGGAGAAACTGGACAAAATCATACAGTTATGGATAAGGTGAATGTGGGGTAGGTAAGGGTAGAGGGAGGGGTGGGAGCCGGGAGGAGGGGAGTTATGGAGGGGAAAAAAGAGAAACAAATGTAATAATCTGAACAATAAAGATTTAATTTTTTAAAAAAATGAAAAAAAAGGGGGAAGGAGAGAAAAAAAAAAAGAAGGTTATATTTTTCTAGGAATATGTCCATTTCTTCCAGGTTGTCTAGTTTGTTGTAGTAGAGTTGTTCATAGTATTTTTTAACAATCCTTTGTATTTCTGTGGGGTGTGTTGTTAGTTTGCCTTTCTCATTTCTGATTTTGTTTATTTGAGTCCTCTCTCTTTGCTTCTTCATGAGCCTGGCTAGAGGTTCATCAGTCTTGTTTATCCTTTCAAAGAACCAGCTCTTGGTTTCATTGATCTTTTGTAGTGTTTTTTTTTTTTGTGTGTGTGTGTGTGTGTGTGTGTGTGTGTGTGTGTCTAAGTCATTTATTTCTGCTCTGATCTTTATTATCTCCTTCCTTCTAATCACTCTGGGCTTTTCTTATTGTTCTCTTTCTAATTCTTTGAGTTGTAGAGTTAGATGACTGACTACCATTTTTTGTTTGTGGTTTCTTTTTGTGTTTTTTTTTGAGGTAGACCTGTAGAGCTATATACTTAACTTTCAGGACTGCTTTCATTGTGTCCCATAGATTTTGGATTGTTGTGTTTTTGTTGTCATTAGTTTCCAGGGTGCTTTTAATTTCTTCTTTGATCTCATTGGTAACTCAGTCATTATTTAATAGCATGCTATTCATCTTCCAAGTGTTTGAGATTTTTGGATTGTTTTTATTGTAGTTTATTCCTAATTTAATGGCATTGTGGTCTGAGAAGATGTTTGGTGTGATTTCAATTTTATTGAATTTGGGGAGACTTTTCTTGTGACACAATATGTGGTCTATTTTTGAAAATCTCCCATGTGCACTTGAAAAGAACATATATTTCGTGGCTTTGGGGTGAAATGTTCTGAAGATCTCAGTTAAGTCCATCTGATCTAGTGAGTCATTTAGGATTGCTGTGTCTTTGTTGGTTTTTCGTCTAGAGCAGTGGTTCTCAACCTTCCTAATGCCATGACCCTTTAATACAGTTCCGCATGTTGTGGTGACCCCCAACCATAAAATTATTTTTGTTGCTACTTCCTAACAGTAATTTTGCTACTATTGTGAATCATAATGTAAATATCTGTGTTTTCTGATGGTCTTAGGCGACTCCTGTGGTGGGGTCGATGGCCCCCCAAAGGGGTCATGACCCAAAGGTTGAGAACCGCTGGTCTAGAGGATTTATCCAATGATGTCAGTGGTATATTAAAGTCTCCTACTATGATTGTATTGTTGTTGATCTCTCCCTTGATATCTTCCAGGAGTTTTGTTATGTATTTGGGTGCTCCTGCATTGGGTGTATATATATTTATCAGGGTTATATCCTGTTGTTGTATCAATCCCTTTAATATTATGAAGTGGCCTTCCTTATCTCTTGTTATGGCCTTCACTTTGAGATCTATTTTGTCAGATATAAGTATTGCTACCCCAACTATTTTTTTATTTCCATATGCCTAAAATATATTTTTTCCATCCCTTCACTTTCAATCTGTGTGAGTCTCTTGTTCTGAGGTGGGTCTCTTGTATACAGCATATATATATGGGTCATGGTTTTTTTTTAATAATTCAGCCACTCAATGTCTTTTTATTGGAGAATTTAGTCCATTTATGTTTAAAGTTATTACTGAAAGGTACTTGTTCGTAGTTATATCTACTTTTGTGTCTGTGTTCCTTCTTACCTTTTTATTTCTTCTTTTTACAGTATTCCATTTAGTATTTCTTGCATTGCTGGTTTGGTGGTGATTAATTCCCTTAGCCTTTTTTTGTCTGCGAAGCTCCTGATTTCCCCTTCAATTTTGATCGATAGTCTTTCTGGATAGAGTATTCTTGGATTCAGTCCTTTGCTTTGCAACACTTTGTATATCTCCTTCCATTCTATTCCAGCTTGATGTGTTTTTGTTGATAAATCATTTGATAATCTGATGGGGTATCCTGTCTCTCTCTTGCCGCCTTTGTCATTAATATTTGCCATTGAAATTATGATGTGTTTTGGTGTGGGTCTTTTGGAATTGATCCTGCTTGGCACTCTCTGTACTTGTGTAACATTTTTCTTCCCCATATCCAGGAAGTTTTCTGTCATTATTTCTTCAAATAGATTTTCTAATCCTTGCTGCTCTTTTTGTTCTTCTGGCAGCCCTGTTATACATATGTTACTTCATTTCATTTTGTCCCAAAGCTGCCTTAGGCTTTCCTCCTGCGTTTTAATTTTTTCTCCAGTTGCTGTTCAGATTGAGTTTGTTTCTGTTCCTGAACTTCTACCTCACTATTTTGGTTCTCTGCTTTTTCTAGTCTACTGTTATATTTTCCATGGTGTTTTTGATTGTAGCTATATCACCTTTCATCTCTTCCTAATTCTTGCATAAGTTGTTGGTTTTCTCATCCATCCGATGTATGAATTCCACCACCATTACTCTGAATTCTTTTTGGTCATGTTGCATGCTTCAATTTCACTAATTTCCTTTCTTGGCGACTCCTCATTTTCTTTCCTCTGGGGATTGTGTTGTGTCCCCATTCTGACTATCACCAGAAGGTTTAAACTTTGAGTTGTGTGGATCTGGGCCGTGTGCTGTGGGAGATTTGCATCACCTGAGTGTCACTGAAGTGCTCCAATACTAGTACATGTGGCTGCCATGGGTTGGTGGGAACCAGGCTCGCCCAGGGTCAGTGTTACCAGCATTCAGTGTGGTCTCGTGTGCACACCTTGAATCAGGGACCCCACCTGCACTGCACTGTTGGCATGTGCTGAAAATGAGTCCCCTAGCAAGTGCCAGGAGTCAGAGTGTCCCTGTGTCTGCACCAAGAATTGAGTTTCAGAGTTTCTTTTGCTTTGTGCGGCATCTTGCTGAGAATCAGTGTTCCCGTGTGCGCATGCACCAAGAATTGGAGTCACTGGCTCTTAGTGTGAATGCACTGAGTCAGGGATCCCAGGTGCACATGGTAAGAAACAGAGTCAAGTCAGTTGTGCTCAGTGCTGCCTCTTGCTGGGAGAATCTGGGTCCCGGTCACCATGGGGTACTGGGTTGCACAGTAGCACTGTGTTGTGCCTGCATTGGAGAAAACAGACTTCCATATGTGCTGCGGAAAACAGACTTCCATGTGCACTTGCCCAGAATCAAAGTCAGATGGCCCTGCTGTCCTGTGTGGGCTGCGGGTTTGGTTGCCCAATTGTGTTGTGTTGCGGCAAGCAGATTTCAGTCTCTGTGCGTGCATGGGCTCAAATTCCCATAGCAGCACTAAGGCTCGTGTGCACGCGCTCCCAAGTTCAAATTCTCATAGGGTGTTAAGGGCTTTTGATAGAATTTTCACTACGTACATCTGATTGATTAAATCATTGAATTAGAATGCCTGCTACTCTCCCCAGAGGTTGGGTAGTGAGGCTCTAAGTTCTAGCCCTCTGATCAAGCTTGGTCTTTCTGGTGGCCAGTCCCATCCTGACGCTACCCAGGACACTCAGCCAAGAGTCATCTCATTAGCGTCCCAAAGGCACTCTTGTCACTCAGGAGAGCCCAAGGGATTTAGGAGCTCTGTGTCAGGAACCAGGAGCAAAGATCAAATATTTGCTATTATATCACAAATCTTTGAGCATACATCCATTCATAACAAAAGGATCCTAATAGTTAAAAGATGCTGGCACATTACTAGCATCCCATTCAGTCATTAAAAATTAGACCAGTCCATACTGCTAATGATATTTACATGGCCAAAAAATTTATGAAAATTGTCCAGCATTTTTAGTCAGAACCCAGATTTTACAAATTTTGATGAACCCATGAGCAGTAGAGGACAGAAAGTGTGGTCTGTTCTTATAATGAGAGTAATAAACTACAACCCGTATACCCATGAGAGTAAATAAACTACAACCTCACCCAGCCATAGGGATGAGACTCAGGACATAATGTTGAGTGAGAGCCAGGCAGAGAGGGGTGTCCACTGTAATAGTCCATTCCCTCAGAAACAGACAGAACTTATCTGTGGTGTTAGAAATCAAGATAGTGGTTACTCAGGAATAGGGGAAGGGCAGGGGAGCGGGATTATGACCAAGTAAGATTTACTTGCTGGGGTGCTGGATATGTTCCGTGGGTGTTGTTTTTCCCAACATTCACTGTGAAAATTCCCTGTACATTTAGGATTATCCACCTCTCTCAGTGGTGTGGTCCTTCTTGACAGTAGACATTTCTGTCAAAGTAGGATTGATTATTCTTATGGAAAGATTTTAGAAGAGAATGTAAGGCAAAAGCAATGAGCCTGGGAGCTGACTCCTGAAAAGCTGTGGGAATGGATTCAAGCAGGATTAGAAATCAAAACTCAACCGACCCCTGGGAGGGGGAGTGAGAGAGGCTATGAGTTGTGCATGAGAGACTTGTAGACAGGGGCCAGTTGGTTTGCGGCCAGGCAGAAACTTGAGGAAAATTAACCTGGAAACTGAGAGGTAGAGGGGACATGTGTTCACAGACCTCTTGCTATGGGTGGAGACACTGCTGTGCAAGGAGATGCCCAACTGAGGGGATCCATATGACGGGGCTGCTTGTACCTGGGTGGGGGAGAGGCCTTGCTGGAACCTGTCACTTAGCCTCTCCCCTCACCACAGGGTTGCTCTTGGAGTCTCTGCACAATATGAAACCTGGGATGGAGTCTGCATGGGCTCAGCAACGCAGCCTCCACTCACCCAGGCTGAGCTGTGGCTGCATGGCTGATTGCCCAGCCTGCTGAAAACAGCTTGTTCTTTGAAAAGAGAAATAAAATAAGTGAAATTAATTATGAACAAAACAGAGTTGTCTTATATATATCACGGTAGATGGAAGATAGAGGTAAACAATCCTAAAACTATGAAGAAATTTGTCATTGGAGAAGACTATAAATGAAGTTAAAGCAGTTGTAAAAATTGTACTTCCCTTCAGTCTTTTACAGGTTCTAGTAAACCTTCTGATCTTCTATAAAATATTCAGGAGAATGAAGAAATATAGGGAAAACCAAACAACTTATTTATTAGACATGAATAATATTGATCATAAAGACAGGTGGTTCTGAAACCAAGGGTCTTCAGACTTGAATTAAATTTAAACTATAGTTCTATAATCTCTCTCTCTCTCTCTCTTCTCCCTCTCCTTCTTTCTTTCTCTCCCTCCTTCAGAGACCAAGCCTTTCCCATAATACTCAGAATCCTCAAGGTAGCAGAAGGCAGTAGCTGCACTGACTAATGGTCACAGGTTCTAGACCTCTGGCAGGCTACAGGTAACATCTTGAGCTAAGTCATGTTTCAGTTCCTCAGCCCTAAAGTTGAACCATTCCTTGGCTACTTTCCCATGAGACTGGACAGAGAAATGCTGCGGGGAAACCTCAGACATGTCCTTAAGACCTGAAGAAGTGACTTATTACCCTTACTTCACCCCCAACCAATCAGCTCCTAGCACAAGCCTGAACCTCTAATCAATAGAGTCTTGGGAATTTCCCCCTCTGGAATCTGTAACCTACATGCCATGAAGGAGTTTGGGCTTTCAAGCATTCGCTTCCTGTTCTCCTGGATGAGCCATTCATAATAAAGTTGCCAATGTCTCTCCACTGCAGTTCTTGGGTGTCTACATGCTTGGCTCTACTGGCGCCAGATGAACAAACTCCTTCATTTGGTAACATTTCCTACAACTTTTTCTTTTTCTAAAGAGCTCTATTGAGGCAGAATTTGCAAGCATAAACCTCACTTGTTTTAAGAATATAGTTCAATGATTTTTAATCAACCACTTTGTGGTATAATAATTATATATATGGGATGTCTTTGTTATTCATAACAAGTCCCTTTGGATTCTACCTGAATTTATGCAAGTGAGGTGACTTATGGCGGGGCCCCTAGGAAGCTTCAGGAGGGTGGGCTGGTTTCAGAAAACCATGTGACTTAAAGGTTGGAACTTTGAGCTTCACCCCTAATCTCACAGGGAGAGGAGGAGGGGTAAAGATTGAGGTTCAATCAGTTGTTCCTACATAACAAAACCCCATACAACGAATCTGGAAAATAAGACTCAGAGAGCTTCCCATTTGGTGGAATCTGCGGGGAGATAGTGGCACACCCATAGAGGGCCTGGAAGCTCTGTGTCCTTCTGATTTTCCCTATTTGTCTCTTACATTTGGCTGTTCCCATGTCGTATCTTTTATAATAAAACCTTCATTGTAAGTATAACATTTTCATTGAATTCTGTGAGATGTTTTAGCGAATTGATGACCCTGAGGAGGATCATGAGAACTCCCCAGTTTGTAGTCAGCTGTAGATGGAAGTGCAGGTAGCTTGTGTCCACCTGAGGCTTGAGGCTGGCATCTGCAGTGGGTTTGTGGAACTGAGTCCTTAACTTATGAGGCTGTGCTAACTTCAGAATTGAATGGTTGGAAATCCAGCTGGTGTCAAAGAATTGGTGTCAAGCCATATACATCATCACCATGATCCACGATGAAGTATCTCAGAGAGGTGATAAAATCCTACACCTTTTATTTTTTTAAATATGTTTTTATTGATTTCAGGGAGAAGGAGAGAGAGATAGAAACATCAATGAAGAGAGAAATATCGATTGGCTGCCTCTTGCACAAATCCTCCTGGGAATTGAGCCCCAAAGCCAGGAGTCAAACCTGTGACCTCTTGATACATGGATCAACACTCAAGTACTGAACCACCCTGGCTGGCCATAAAAATCCTACACCTTTTAGTTCTCTACTTACCTGGCCTCCTAGCAGCATTTTACACTGTTGCCCACTTTTCATTCCTAAAATTCTCCTTTCTTGATTTCTACTAACAAAGTGCTCTTCATCCTCCCTCTGACCTTACTTTCCCAGACTCCTTCGTGGGTTCTGCCATATCTTTTTCAATTCAGAATCATTTCCAGTTATCTTTTTCTGGGCTTATTCTCCAGTGCATTGGTCACTCCTAAATTTACATTCCAAACCAGGTCTTTTTCCTGGGCTGAATGAACGCAACCTATCCACATTTTGGACATTTCTCTACTGATACATCAAACTCAACACATTAAAACGAAACTTTCTCCATGTTTTGCTTCCATGTGCTCTGTTGCAAACCTGCTCTTCCTCATGTATTCCTGTCACCATGATCTATGCCATGTTCAAGCAGACACCTGTTGGAGAGCTGGGTCTCTGCGACTTGCCATTCATTGAAGGCATCCTCGTGGGTACAGTCAGTGCTCTGCCAAACAAGAGGAACTGCTTCTTGTAAAAATATGTTAAAAAGAAAATTCAGATGCAAATGAAGACTTAGTCATGACTGAAGTGCACAACACACTGCTCTGATGTGGAAAAAAAAATCATGTTGGGCAGTGATTATGCAAAGTCTGAAAGGGTTTACTGCTGAAGACCCAAATGGTTTTCCAAGAAGATGTAAGTAAGACTAGTGTGGAAACCGTCTATGCGCTTACATCTTATTATAGCTATACTTTCTGAAGGATTACAGTAATCATAGTCCCAAGTAATTTATAAATATTATCTCACTTATGCTTACAAAAACCCTGCAATCTAGGTGCTGTTTGCTCCATTTTCAGAGCAGGGGGAGGACATTTTGGCTGAGAGAGACTATTTGCCCAAGGACATATAACTGGTAAATTCTATAGCTTGAGTTCAATATAGGAAGATATACCTCCAAAACCTGTACTCTGAACCATGTCAGAGAATAAGATCTTTTATTGCCACAAAGTCACTCCAAAAGTTGTCTAAAAATGCCATTTCCCTCTGAGTTTTTCAGTCTGGGCACAATTTTTTTTCTGTAAGAGTCCTAAAGTTTTTATTTTCTTTTATCGTAAAACCATGATTCATACAGTTAGAACTGCTCGATATTAAATTATATCTCGTATACTATTAAACAAAAAATATAAGGTGCAGAACAGCATAACAGCTTTTGTGCAAAATATATGTACATGTCTAAAAACAGATAGCTATTTTAGGGTATCTTGTTTTTATCATGGAGTACTGGAGAAAAGAAAGGGGTAAGATTGGGGAGAATCCTTTCTTCCACTCTTCATTTTGTACAGTTCTGTAAGGAGTAAATTTATAAGTAAATTAAATGGGTGGGGAGATTATGGTCCATGTTTTTGTTTGTTTTCAATATCTCCTTGGATTAAAAGATGAATTAATATTCATTACATTAAACACTATCTTCCAGAAGTTGTTCTTGAATGTTTTTCTGCAAAGAGCCTTTTCATAGAAAAGGTAAAGAGGGTGAAAAGGATTTCATGAGTAAGTCTCCCTACTTCAGGCTTCCAATCAAGTGTCATTTAATTGAATAATTCCGCATATCACCCTTCACCTTAAAAATCACTGAACGCTTCCAGAGTACCCAAACAAGGATCTTTGTTTTTGAGTGAAACCCATTTGTATTTGGAGGCCAAGTCAACTTCCTTGAAAATTCAGAGGCAATTACAGTTCTTCAGCACCGAGGAGTAGCATGACCCTGGCAGTCCTATGGAAGCAGTGCCTCTCCATGCTTTGTGCATGTAAAAAAGAGCCTCCTTTGTGCATGTAAAAAAGAGTCCCATTTTCTTAAAATTGGCCTTTCAACTTTATAAAGGTGCTTCACCTGAATACTTAATTCCATCTAAGTTTCCATAGGAATTTAAAAAATTTGAAGATCTAGTACTTCATACAAAAAATAATCTTTTCTTTCTTTTTTTAAAATTAAATCTTTATTATTCAGATTATTACATTTGTTTCTCTTTTTTCCCCTCCATAGCACCCCTCCACACAGCTCCCACCCTTCCTTCTGCCCTTACCTCCCTCCCATTGATCTCATCCATAGGTGTATGATTTTTGTCCAGTCTCTCCCTGTACATCCCTCACCCCTTTCCCCCTGAGAATTATCAGTCTACTCCCTTTCTGTGCTCCTAATTCTATTATATTCACCAGTTTATTCTGTTGATCAAATTTTTAATTCACTTAATTTTTAGATTCACTTGTTGATATGTATTTGTGGTTCATAATTTTTTGTCTTTTACCTTTTTCTTCTTCCTCTTCTAAAAGAGTACCTTTCAGCATTTCATATAATACTGGTTTGGAGTTGATGAACTCCTTTAGCTTTTTCTTCTCTGTGAAGCTCTTTATCTGCCCCTCAATTCTGAATGATAGCTTTGCTGGATAGATTATTCTTGGTTGTAGGTTCTTGCTATTCATCACGTTGAATATTTCTTACCACTCCCGTCTGGCCTGCATCATTTCTGTTGAGAAATCAGCTGACAGTCGTATGGGTGCTCCCTTGTAGGTAATGAACTGTTTTTCTCTTGCTGCTTTTAATATTCTCTCTTTGTCTTTTGCTCTTGGTATTTTAATTATGATGTGTCTTGGTGTGGTCCTCTTTGGATTCCTTTTATATGGGGTTTTGTGTGCTTCCTAGACTTGTAAGTCTATTTCTTTTACCAGATGTGGGAAGTTTTCAGTCATTATTTCTTTAAATAGGTTTTCAGTATCTTGCTCTCTTTCTTGTTCTGGCACCCTCACAATTCTGATGTTGGTACGCTTGAGGCTGTCCCAGACACTCCTTACATTATCTTCACATTGTTGGATTCTTTTCTCTTCTTGCTTTTCCAGTTGAGTGTTTTCTGCTTCTTTATATTTCAAATTTTTGACTTGATTCTTGCCATCCTCTAGTCTGCTGTTAGGACTCTGTATAATATTTTTTATTTCAGTCAGTGTCTCTAGTTGGTCCTTTTTCATCTCCTCTTGGAACTCGCTAAATCTATCCATCATCTCTAGCATCTCTAGTTGGTCCTTTTTCATCTCCTCTTGGGACTTGATAAATTTATCCATCTTTTCTAGCATATTCTTGAAAAACCTTATAAGCGTGATTTTGAACTCTATATCCAGTCGTGTTTTTTTCCCTCCATTTCTTTTGCTTGTGATCCCTTCCCTTGTCTCGGCATTTTCACTATGCTGGGGAAACTTCTGTGTTGAATTCAGCATTATGATACCAGACTTGCAAAAGCGAAGAAGCCTCTGTTGAGCTTGGGATGGGTGGAGTCTCAGGGCTTGCCTTCCATTCGGTCCCACCCTCCATGGCCCCTGAGTCTCATGTGATTGGGTAATCGCTGGAGCGGTCCTTGTGCCTGCGCGCCCTCAGTGCCTCTAGACCACTGCCTTTCCAGCTCCCCTGCGCACCAGGACTAGAGGAGTCTAGGTCCCCAGGGTTTCGCCCGAAACAGGGGCTTAGTGGAATCAGAAGTGGCACTATTGGGAGGGTCTGTCTCCCACCCACTCTCGAAAGCCAGCGGCACAATCAGCAATCTGTCCTCTGCGCAGTGCCGTGCACGCCTGCAGACCTCTGATCTTTTGCGACTCCCCTAAATTTCCATGCACCTCTCCCTTTTCACAGTCCAAACTCCCCTCGTATGAGTTTTGGCTGGATCTGGGGTTTAGTGTCGTAAGATAAGGGGTTCAATGCCGTTGGGAGTCTCTGTTTCCCTCCCGCCAGAGAAAGCCAGCCAGGTATTCCGGCACCCTCTCTCTCAGCATGTGCATCTCAGTACCTCAGCTTTTTGCAGCTCCTCTGGGTTTCTGTGAGCCCCTCTCTTTCCTTCTAGCTGTAGAACTTACACTCAGCCAGCTTTCCTGTGGTTCTGAATGATGTCCGTTCTGTCTTTTAGTTGTAGTTTTGAAATTGTTGTGCGAGGCAGCAGTGTAGGTGTTTACCTATGCCACCATCTTGGATTCTTCTCTTTTCTTGATAAAAACAAAAAACAGTATAAAACCTCTACTGCTCAGTAATGAGACATTTCACTAACCCACACCAGACAATAAGTTTCACTTGTATACCATCCTATTATATATGTACTGAATGCTTTTTAATAGCTATTCTGAATATTTCAAGCTTAATCAGTCAAAGGGTAATAATTCTTATGAAT
>JAAGEH010000018.1:70690331-70722999 GCA_011751065.1 Lasiurus cinereus
TATTATTGATTTTTTACAAAGAGGAAGGGAGAGGGATAGAGAGAAACATCGATCAGCTGCCTCCCATACACTCCCTACTGGGGATGCACTGGCAACCAAGGTACATGCCCTTGACCGGAACCTAACCTGGGAACCTTCAATCTGCAGGCCAAAGCTCTATCCACTGAGCCGAACAGGACAGGGCTTAAGGCACACAGTTAATGGGGCTTCGGGGTCCACCAGGTAGCCCCATCCTTTTCTCTCGCTCCCCTCCTGGCCTCTGCCTTTCTTTGGTAGTGATGGGGTCCTGTGGGGTCTCCAGTGGCGGTGACTCGCTCCCGGGAGGCTGGTGTGATCTGTAGACAGACACCAGAACTTCATTTTTAAAAATACATTACATTGCTTTTTAATAGGCTGTGTCGGATAAAGCTAATAATAGAAGTCTTGACTGTGAACTGTTTTAATCTGGGATGTTAAGCAGAGGGATTGATTTGGCCCTCGGACTGGAGCTGGTTTCCACCAGAGAGAACTTGTTTTTACTTCAGACTGGTTCTATGTAGCACCACCTACCCAGGTCTTCTTTATACCTAACTGCTGGCTGCAGGTATGTTGCATTTTCCCAGATGGTAGGAATTTCAGTTGCAAACCCTCAGGAAGACTGGGTTGTGGGTGTTTTCAGGGTAGCCTGCTGGAGCTGTGGGAGTCAGGCTTGCATCTAGGTTGCCCTTTCTCAAGGGGCTGCACAGGGCAATGAACTCAGATAGAGCCCTTACTTGGTTTATTGCTCTGCCGTCACCATTTTGAAATTCTTAATAATTTTGAGCAAGGAACCCCCCATTTTCCTTTTATACTGGGGCCCACACATTATATAGCTGGTCATAGAAGGAGTATAGCTCTTTAGGGACCCCAGCTTTATAGGGTGATGGCCTCCTATTTTATGGGGCTTTTTCTCTTGTACCCTGTAACTAGCAAGTCCCTTAAAACTCAAAGCTCAGGTTTACTTGCTTGATAAGAGCAGCTTCTGTGTACTTATCCTTCTATGCTCCTATTATACCTTTTGTCTTATATTTTACTTTATTCCAGGAAATCAATGCTTCTAAGAAGATTGTTTAAAACAGATGCATTTTCTTTTCAGTGGGAGATTCAATCCAGGTTCTTGGTCTCAAATCCTGTTGGAGCAGAAGCTTGGGCAGTATCCCAAAGTCAACCCCATTTCCTCTCTGGAAAGTCCCTGCAGTATCCCAAAGCTAACCCCATTTCCTCTCTGGAAAGTCTAATGCTCTCCTCTTGTGGGGTCACCAATCTTCTTCCAGATCACAATCCATCCAAGCCTCCCCGCTACCTCCACATCTGGACAATCCTGACAATTCTGACATAGTCTGCAGGGCCAAGCCAACTATTCCTCTCCTCTGTACTGTTCAGGCATAGTCCCTATCCCTGACTCCTTCAGGGATTACCTCTTTGGGTTCTCAAAAGCATTTCTTTTCTCAAAAATTCTCTGCTATTGCAGATCCAAAAATCTGTCTTTCACAACCTCTGTTATGAGATTTTAAAACATGTTTAGACATTGAAAATATCAACACCAATTGATTCTTTCTGCTTGCATCCTCCTGTAACATTCCTGATCCTTTCCTGGAGAAAGGCTACCTCTGACTCAGAATGCTGAGTGTGAGAGAAGAGGAACAACAAAATGAGCCCTAGCCGGTTTGGTTCAGCGGATAGAGCACTGGCCTGCAGACCAAAGGTTAAGAGCACATACCTTGGTTGCAGGCTCCTCCTCTGCCCTGGTGCATGCAAGAGGCAACCTGTCAATGTGTTTCTCTCACATCAACATTTTTCTCTGTCTTTCCCTTTCTTTTCCAGTCTCTCTGAAAATCAGTGGGAAAATCCTCGGGTAAGGATTAAGAAAACACAAATCGAATCTGGCTTTATGACTTCCCTTGCCCTACTGCATATTACTTGGGTGCTGGGAGTCTTTGAGACTAGTTCCAGAGTTGACGTTCTAGTTGCAGAAGCAAATAAACTAAAATTTTGGATGTAAGCCAGTTTGAGTTGAATTTCTGACCTTACATTATAAGGACTCTCGACTCATATAATGGTTACTAGATGTTGGGCTGTCCCCAAAACCCTCTCTCGAAACATCAGAAGTGAGCTCCCAATGAGCTGCAACACCTATTTATTTGGTGAAGAATAGTAACAAGCAGCCAGCTGGGATGCTTAAAATATGGTTGTAGATTTGAGCATTTGTTTTAAAAGACAGGAAGTTTCCAAAGGTTAAGCACTGGTAATGCTAAAGTCAGTTATACTTAACTGGACAGCAGAGCAAGAATGAACAGGGTCCACCAGTTGGTGGCAGCCTTGCTCTTTTTCAGGTATTTCGGGCTGTTTCTGGGATGCAGTAAAATCTTGGTCATATCTCATAGCAATAATTTTTTTTTTCTGATATATCTGCCATGGGCAATGGAAACAAACAAATGGGACTACATCAAACTGAAAAGTTTTTGCACAACAAAGGAAACTATCAACAAAATGAAAAGACAACCCACTGTATGGGAGAGCATATTTAACAGTAATACATCTGATAAGGGGTTAATATCCAAAATTTATAAAGAACCGATAAAACACAACACTATAAAAACAATCCAATTAAAAAATGGGCCAAGGAGACCTGAATAGACAGTTCTCCAAAGAGGACATACAGATGGCCAATAGACATGAAAAGATGCTCAATGTCACTAATCGTCAAAGGAATGCAAATTAAAAATCATAATGAGATATCACTTCAAACCTGTCAGAACAGCTACCATCAATAAATTCACAAATAAGTGCTAGCGAGGATGTGGAGAAAAGGGAACCCTCATGTTGGTGAGAATTCAGATTGTGCAGCATCTTTGGAAAGGAGTATGGTGTTACTTCAAAAAATTAAAAATGGAACTTCCTTTTGGAGATATATCCTTAGGACCTCAAAAACATCAATCCAAATGAATATATGCATCCCTATGTTCATAGCAGTGTTATTTAAAATACTCAAGATCTGGAAGCAGTCCAAGAGCCCATCAACAGATAACTGGATAAAAAAGCTGTGATACAATTACACAATGGAATACTACATGGCTATAAAAAAGAAGGAAACCTTATCTTTTACAACAACATGGATGGACCTGGAGAATATCATTCTAAGCGAAATAAGCCAGACAGAGAAAGACAAGTACCTTATGATTTTACTTATATGTTTAATCTAATGAACAAAATAGACTAACAAAGTAGAAACAGACTCATAGATACAGATAACAGAGGTAAGGATGGCTGGGAGAAAAAGGTGAAGAGATTAAGCAAAACAAAACAAAACAACAACAACAAAAAACCCCAATAACTCATTGACACAAATAGCAGTATGGTGATTACCAGAAGGAAAGGGGGATGGCGAAGTAGAAGAGAGTAAATGAGGCATAAATGTGATAGGAGACTTGAATTGGGATGGTGAATACACAATACAATATATAGATGATGTATTACAGAATTGTATTCCTGAAACCTATATAATTTTATTAACCAATGTCACCCCAATAAATTCAATTAAAAAACATCTGCAGGAATTCAAAGAGTGGAACTACAAAAAGGAAGGGATATTCATTCCCTCTGCTTCTTTCCTGTGTAGCCATGATTCTAAGCTCTCTGTGGACTCAGTAACAGTTTCCTCCCTCTACCCCTTAACCCTTTGTACACATAAGCATCTATAGATGCAATTACATTGAAAATATCGTGGCGTGTAAGGATGGTTTCTATTTTGAACACGTGGCAGTGAACTGGTTAAGCACTTGGTGTAAAGGCTTCTCTCTATGGCTAGTCCCTAGGGGCTTCACTTTCCCTTGCAGGTTCCCTTAACTTTGCTCTCCACCCTATTAAACTCTCCTTAGTTAAACCTTGGGGAGAGGTGGGGATTTCTTCTTTCCCTGTTGGCATCCTGACTGATATATAGATGTTCCCAAAGATTTCTTTGGACTCCAGAAAGTCTTATGATCACAGGTTCATGGCTGACCAGGCATTTCTGCTGCTTCCTTTTACAGATCCAAACAAGAAACAGCCTCTTTCCTGATTTCTAAACAGAGCAAAATTTAAAAAATAATAATAAGTCATTCATGGGTATAGTAGAGTTTGCTGGAATATTGGGCGTAATGGGAAGTGGTCATATCCCATACCATATAGTCGACAACTTAACAATCTTTATTAAACACAATCTGTATAGCCAAGAGTTTTAGACCCTAGATGCTAGAGTCAACTCAATGAGCCAAACACCAGCTCTACCACTTCCTGGTTACTGTGTGATGTTGGCTAAGTTGCCTAATTTTATTTTTCTGGGCCTCAGTTCCTTTCTTCCTCCCTTATTCCCTCCCTCCTTTCTTCTCGCTTTTCCTCTTCGCTTTTTCTTTTGTCAGTTGGGGTTTTAGGGTTGTCATAGCTCCTACCCACTAGGGTTGTGAGCACTAAACAAGTATATATACAGAATTCCTAAATGCCTTGCCATGACAAAGATATTGTTTATTAGCTATCGTTTATTATATATTATTATTACTAGACAGTCTCCCAAACCCTTCTCAGCTGAATTTCTTGGTTTCTCTCAGATCGTTTGTCAACAGAGCATCCTATGTTTTGCAGCTCTTCCAAGTCTCTTTCCTCTCACTCATCTTCTCCAGCGCCACTCCTAGGGCAGATGGATATGTAGGTGGGGAGGACAAGTATTTCCTTGCCAGGCTCTTGTTTATATAAACAATTTGAATCATTCAGAATTAGTATGTCAGCCCCATACTGGCTACCCAACCTCATGCAATGCTATGTAATAAATTCTGTGCTGAATAGTGGAGATGATCCATTTGCCAACCTTCCTTTCTGGAACTAGGGCCAGGCCCCAAGGTCCCCTTAGGCATGAAGACTCCCACACTTCTCAGGCATCTAGTCAACCAGACTAGAGGATTGAGGAGTGTCCCAAAGGGAGAAATAGGGACCAGAGCTCATAGGGAACCTGTGGTTTCATACAATTCCTAGTCTGGGCTCAGGGTGTCCACCTGGAAGATTCCACCAACCTCATCAGTCTCAGGCAATAAAGGATGACTTAGAAGATATTGAGAATGCCACCCAAGTGTGGGACCCTCTCAATGCTGGGCTGGACTTCTCACCTACTTCTGGATTTCCCTGGAGTCTTCCCATTTTAGAGAGCAAAGTAATTGAATATTCCACATGTTCCCTCCCAGGCTTCCATGGGCCCATTCAGTCAAGATGTGCTATAGACAAAGAGGCTTTCTAATTGGCAGGACCTACTCTCTCTTTTTTTCCCCCCCTCAGGAATTTATTTTTTTTAAATAAATCATTATTGTTTAATTTATTACAGATGTTTCCCCCCCCCAGCTCCCTCCACCTGATTCCCCACCCTCCAATCCATGCTCTTACCCCCCGCCACTGTCCTCATTTATAGGTGTAAGATTTTTGTCCAATCTCTTCCCGCACCGCTCACACTCCCTTTCCCCCCAAGAATTGTCAGTCCATTCCCTTTCTATGCCCCTGATTATATTATATTCACCAGTTTATTCTGTTCATCAGACTTTTTATCCACTTGATTTTTACATTCACTTGTTGATAAGTATGGATTTGTTATCACTTTATTATTCATAATTTTTATTTTTACATTTTTCTTCTTCTTCCTCTTCTTAAAGAATACCCTTAGCATTTCATATAATCCTGGTTTGGTGGTGATGAACTCCTTTAGCTTTTTCTTATCTGTGAAGCTCTTTATCTGCCCTTCAATTCTGAATGATAGCTTTGCTGGGTGGAGTATTCTTGGTTGTAGGTTCTTGCTATTCATCACATTGAATATTTCCTGCCACTCCTGTCTGGCCTGCATAGTGTCTGTTGAGAAATCAACTGACAGTCTATGGGTACTCCCTTGTAGTTTACTAACTGTTTTTCTCTTGCTGCTTTCAAGATTCTCTCTTTGCACTTGGCATTTAATTATGATGTGTCTTCGTGTGGTCCTCTTTGGATTCCTTTTGTTTGGGGTTCTGTGTGCTTCCTGGACTTGTAAGTCCATTTCTTTCACCAGGTGGGGAAAGTTTTCAGTCATTATTTCTTCAAATAGGTTTTCAGTATCTTGCTCTCTCTCTTCTTCTGGCACCTCCATAATTCTGATGTTGGTATGCTTGAAGTTGTCCCAGAGGCTCCTTACACTATCCTCATATTTTTGGATTCTTTTTTCTTTTTCTTTTTTTGGTTGGGTGTTTTTTGCTTCTTCATATTTCAAATCTCTGGTTTGATTCTTGGAGTCCTCTAGTCTGCTGTTGGATTTCTGTATATTATTCTTTATTTCAGAAGTGCATGCTTAATTTCTGACTGATCCTTTACCATTTTTTTTTGGCATTCTTATTAAGATCCTTGAAGGTCTCACTAAGTTTCTCAGCAGTTTGTAGAAGATTCTTGAGTATCCTTATAAATGTGGTTTTGAACTCTGTGTCCAGTAGTTTGCTTTCCTCCATTTCTTTCATTCGTAACATGTTTCTTTGTCTCCGCATTTTGGCTGCTTCCCTGTGTTGATGGAGTGGCTTCGTGTGCTAGTTGTCCTTTATGGCCCAGTAGTTCCACCTCCCCAATCACCTGAGGTGGACACTTTTGGTGCACCCCTTTATGGGCTTGTTGTATTTAATCCTTGATTGCTTTTGGTACACTGGGAGAAATTAACCTCCAGGCCAATTGGCTGTGAGGACCTCCTGTGTCTGTGATGGAAGAACTGCAGTGCTGGAGACACCCCTATGGGGCAGGACTTGCTTCAGTGGAGCTTTGATGCTCACTGAGTCTGCCTCTTGAGTGTGTCACTTAAGTATTTGAGGAGTTGAAATCCAGTGTTGTTTCACACTGACCTCTAAGTACACTGGTTTCTGGAGGACCTCCAAGGAGGTACAAGTCAGTTAGTGTCTGAGGCCACCCAGCAGGAACTACAGGGAGATCTGCAGATTTCTGCTATTTGCTTGGAGTTTGGAAGTTTTGGAGTTATCTAGGCCATTTGGAATTTGTTAGGTTAAGCTGCGAGAGGGCAGGCCATTCATAAGCAGAAGCTTCTGCATACAGCTGGGTGGGTTTGTAAATTGGGCAGGGCAGGGCCTCAGGGAATTGCTAGAGTGTGGCAAACAGCACTGGCTGTCCATTAGCCCTCTCTACGTCTCCGTATTTCCATGTTCTGATCCCTTTTCCATGTCCCGCACCCCAGTGCAATAAACAATGATTCCTGTGCACATCTCTGCGAGAAGGCCACCCTCTTTCCAACTTGATGGCCAACAGTCTGGGTCCCCAGAATCTTGCAGGAAACTGGAGTTCAGAGTATTTGGGAACTTATAACTCCCTCCCAATTGAAAAAAATAGCACACACCAGCCCCACTCAAGCGCGTATCCATACCTCTGCCTTTCTGAGCCTTTGCACATCCTACCAGGTCTCAATGCACTTCTTTCTTTCCTTCTAGCTGTAGAACTTACACTCCGCCAGCTTTCCTCTGGTTCTGGGGGAATAGTCATTTTGTCTTTTAGTTGTAATTTTGGTGTGGTTGTGAGAGGCAGCATGTATAGTTATATACCTTATGCCACCATCTTGGTTCTCCAGGACCTACTCTCTTTATGAGGCATTTACAATGACAAACTTCTAATAATGACAAGTGAGGGGGAAAAAAGAGAAAAATTACCTTTAATTCTACTATCAAGAGATATCATATGGCCTGGCCATATTTAGGCATGTGGAACACTGCCAACTTAAACAAATGAAGGGAAAACTAAATGCAGATATAGGCAGATGTTTGTAATAGCAAGATAGGGCTCCCAGTTAAAATTGAATGTCAGATCAACAGCGAGTCACTTTTTAGTATAAGTATGTCTCCTGTAATATTTGAGACATATTTACACACACACACACACACACACACACACACAAAGTGTTGCTTATCTGAAACTCTCATTTAACCAGGCATCCTGTACTTTTTTATTTTCTAAATTAGACAATCCAAGGTACATTGGTAAGTGAAAAAGAGCAAGTTGCTAAACCTTGTTTAGATTGACCCACTTATATAAATAAAAATTATTCTATACAGAACATGATTATGTAGACAGGGACACACATTCTCTTATAGATAAAAAATTCTAGAAGAACATACACAGATTAGTTCCTCTTGGGTGTTGGATATAGAAGGAAGGGGAGGTTTTACATTTTAAATTACACATTTCTATGTGATTTTCATCTTTATATATGAGCATATTTTGTGACAAAGTAATTTGAAAGACAAAATGAATATAATATGGGCAAAAATACTTAAGAAATAAGTGAGAAAGCAAAAAGTATAAATAACTATGTACATTATAATTAACTCTATAATTATTAAAAACTTTATGAAAGAACATACATTTATTTTACTTATTTTTTAATTAAATCTTTATTATTCAGATTATTACATTTGTTTATCTTTTTTCCCTTTCATAGCTCCCCTCTACCCGACTCCCATCCCTCCCTCTATGCTTACCTCCCTCCTATTGACCTTATCCATAGGTGTATGATTTTTGTCCAGTCTCTCCCTGTACATCCCTCACCCCTTTCCCCCTGAGAATTATCAGTCCACTCTCTTTCTGTGCTCCTGATTCTATTGTATTCATCAAATTTTTAATTCACTTAATTTTTAGATTCACTTGTTGATAGATATATATTTGTTGTTCATAATTTTGTGTCTTTTACCTTTTTCTTCTTCCTCTTCTACAAGAGTACCTTTCAGCATTTCATATAATACTGGTTTGGAGTTGATGAACTCCTTTGGCTTTTTCTTCTCTGTGAAGCTCTTTATCTGCCCTTCAATTCTGAATGATAGACAGCTTTGCTGGGTGGAGTATTCTTGGTTGTAAGTTCTTGCTGTTCATCACATTGAATATTTCTTGCCACTCCCATCTGGTCTGCATCATTTCTATTGAGAAATAGCTGACAGTCATATGGGTGCTCCCTTATAGGTAATGAACTGTTTTTCTCTTGCTGCCTTTAATAGTCTCTCTTTTTCTTTTGCTCTTGGTATTTGAATTATGATGTGTCTTGATGTAGTCCTCTTTGGATTCCTTTTATATGGGGTTCTGTGTGCTTCCTGGACTTGTAAGTCCATTTCTTTCACCAGGTAGGAAAAGTTTTCAGTCATTATTTCTTCAAATAGGTTTTCAGTATCTTGCTCTCTCTCTTCTTCTGGCACCCCCACAATTCTGATGTTTGTATGCTTGAAGCTGTCCCAGAGACTCCTTACATTATCTTCACATTTTTGGATTCTTTTATCTTCTTGCTTTTCCAGTTGAGTGTTTTCTGATTCTTTATATTTCAAATTTTTGACTTGATTCTTGCCTTCCTCTAGTCTGCTGTTAGGTCTCTGTATAATATTTTTTATTTCAGTCAGTGTATGTTTAATTTCTAGTTGGTCCTTTTCCACCTCTAGTTGGATCTTTTTCATCTCTAGTTGGTTCTTTTTCATCTCTAGTTGCTCCTTTTTCATCTCTAGGTGGTCCTTTTTCATCTCCTCTTGGGTCTCGCTAACTTTATCCAACTTTTCTAGGATATTCTTGAAAAATCTTATAAGTGTGGTTTTGAACTCTATATTCAGTCGTTGGTTTTCCTCCATTTCTTTTGTTTGTGATCCCTTCCCTTGTCTTGGCTTTTTCACTATGCTGGGAAAACTTATGTGTTGGATTCAGCCTTATGATACCAGACTTGCAAAACTGCAAAAGCCTCTCTGTTGAGCTTGGGATGGGTGGAGTCTCAGGGGTTAAGGGACTGCCTTGCCTTCCAGTCGACTCTGCCCTCCACGGCCCCCGAGTCTCACGTGACTGGGTAATCGCTGGAGCGGTCCCTGTGCACGAGCATGCTCTCTTGCAGTGCCTCTAAACAGCTGCCCCTCCGGCTCCCCTGCGCTCTGGGACCACAAGAGTCTGGGTCCCTAGGGTTTTGCCCGAAACTGGGATTTAGTGGAATTAGAAGTGACGCAGTTGGGAGGGTCTGTCTCCTGCCCACTCGCGAAAGCCAGCGGCACAATCAGCAATCTCCTCTGCGCAGTGCCGTGCGCGCCTCCAGACCTCTGATCTTTTGCGACTCCCCTAAATTTCCATGTACTTTTTCCCCTTCACAGTCCAAACTCCCTCCGTATGAGTTTCGGCTGGATCTGGGGTTTAGTGTCCTAGGATAAGGGGTTCAATGCCATTGGGAGTCTCCCTTTCCCTCCCGCCAGAGAAAGCCAGCCAGGTAGTCCGGCGCACGCGTCTCCGTACCTCAGCTTTTTTGCAGCTCCTCTGGGTCTCTGTGAGCCCCTCTCTTTCCTTCTAGTTGTAGAATTTCCACTCTGCCAGCTTTCCTGTGGTTCTGGATGATGTCCGTTCTGTCTTTTAGTTGTAGTTTCGAAATTGTTGTGCGAGGCAGCAGTGTAGGTGTTTACCTATGCTGCCATCTTGGATTCTCCGCTATTTTACTTATTTTATCTTCACCCAAGGATATGTTTATTGATTGGAGAGAGTCAGAGAGAGAGAATCATGGATTGGTTGCCTCCTGTACGTGCCCTCACCATGAGTCAACCCTACAACCCTTTTGATATGGGATGATGCTCCAACCAACTGAGCCACACTGGCCAAGGCAAAAACATGCAATTAAAAAGTTAACAAGGGCTCCAGACACAGTAGTAGGGGCTTCTATGTATGACATAAGTCCACTCAAATGGTATGTATTTCATACTCCTGTTTGATTTGCTTTACTTCTCCCCCAATTTACTGAGAGGGATGGGAAATGGGAAGGCCACAGAATGAGAGGGACTGCTAGAAGGCTTTAGGCTGTGAGCTCATGGATGAAGTCCAGGGTAGTATTACACATTTGCCTACAACTCTGCTTGCACCACAGTAATCCTAGAAGTCCCTGGGAGGAAAGGAACCTAATTGCTCTCTGAAGAGTTAAAAAAAAAACTTACAGCCCCCGAACACCATTTTAAAGGCCTATAGCCTGTAGTTTACTCTAAAAACTTAAAAGTGTGTCCCTAAGATACCAAGGACTTTGCAGTATATCAGAAGCATCATGTATCTCACATTGACAATTTTATGTGTTTAAAGTAATATCTCCAGGTATAATATAGCCATGAACTTGGCCAATTGAGCCTCTTTGTTAAAGTCACACCTCAAACTTCTCCAAACTCCATATGTTTCTCATTACACTTGATAACATACTTTCATTATTGAATCCTCCAACCTGCCCCTCACAATAGTCTATCAGATAGTCCATTTGTTGTTCCCTTTGATTCTATTTTTAGGGTGGCTTCCCTTTGGGCAGGGCCATGAGAGCAGCTGCAAGCGTTGACGTCTGTTCTTCTGTGACTGAAAAACCTTATAAGTGAGGGAACGCCACGGCCCTCACCGAGCCATTTCAAATCCAGCTCTATAGCTGACCCATGCTGGCTGAGAAATGGAGAGTCCCCTGTCCCGAATCAGCTGGTGCTGGATTGGGGGATAGTCATTAAAAATATGTAGGTATAACAAAGGCAGAGGACTAATTTATAGCAGTTAACATTAGGATTGGCTTCTTTAGGATATGTCATCAGACAATATTAAAGGCTTAATAGAAATAAAGAATAATTTATGCCTTGTGCTGGGGGAGGATTCAATGTATGCTGTGCTTTCAAGGAGTTAATACAATGAGACACAGTGGCAAGTGAGGAATTTTATATATGATGCCCTGTACTTTACCTACTCTGCTCTCACACTACTAAGCAATTGAGCCCATGTTAGCCCATCTTCCCAATCTCCCTGTGAGGTGGATTGCTGCAAAAACAGTAGAATCAGCAGTTAGCAGTAGATTAAGTGACCTTTACATGTATAAAGTTGTGTTTCTTCATTTGGAAGTCATAGATCATGTAAACTAATTTTAAATACGAGTTAAATGAAAACTCGGGAGAAAGGAGGAAATGTGCTGCACTTGCTGGGTATTTGGTAACCTACCCTGCTCCTCCTCCCCACCTGCAGACCCTCTGCACCTCTGCAGACTACCCATAGGATCTGAATACATTCGGGGCACTTCCCTCGCTTGATCGGCTAAGAACAGCAGTATGGGTGGGAGTTTCTGAGATGAGCAACAGAAGAAAAGGGCCAGTCGATTCAAAAAGGCAGGTAGTCACTGACACTTGCTCCCAGCTCAAAATCTATGGCAAGCTATTTTTACCCTGGTTGCCTTAAAGGAACCTTATTTTTTTCCAGAGAATAACTCAGACCTGGAGAATCTCACTCATATAATGTGACACAAGTTATATTAAAGTACTTTTAAGTCATGAATGGCTTTAGGGCAGAGAGTTGTCATAGGATGGACTCATCCATATTCCTCCTTGCTGCGGACAGTGATGTTAAGATCGAATAAGCTTGAACAATAAAGTAGAGACAGAGACTCTGCCCGCAGTCCTTGGTATCCCCCAAACCACATGACAGCACCAGGGCACGCAGGGCCAATTTAATACAATAATGCATCTTGGCTGAATTTATCGAGTCGTAAATATTAATTCATCATGGTGTGTCATAATGTCAAGAGGGGGAGCAAAGTTACCAGGGTAGAGGATGTATTCTATTTTCCCAATTGGCAGAGAGTGATAATTTCCATTTATACCCTCTCTTCATACTCTCCCCTCCCCCAGCACCTGCCATCTGTTCTGGAATATCATCATTCATGCAGGGTTACCCCTTTCCTTGTTAGACAGTGTTTGGTCATGAACTATAAGTAGCAATGATCTAAAAGAGAGATTAGAGATAAATTTATTCCTCGTCCCCTCCCTCCTACCTGAACACAATACTTACATAGCTAAAGAAAACCCCAAAGAATTGCTTGTTCGAAAGTGTTGTGTAAGTACCTCCTTAACATGAGCTTACAGCACTCTTTCAACCAGTGTTTGATCTTCACTCACCAATGAAAACTATACATGTCATTCATGAAGTGTTTATTGAGGTTCTGTGGGCAAGGAATGGTGGTGGACACAGGAGAAGTAAAACACAGACATTTCCCCATAGCACTTAGAAAACAACATGGGAAATAAACATGCAATTATAATACAAGCAGGAAGTAATAAAATGCAGAAAGAAAGATACGCATGCAGTGATATGGGAGTTCTTGCAAGAGAACAATTTCCTGTGCTTGGGAATGGGGGGTGGGGATACCTTAAAGGCATTTGATCCCATCCTTGAGCAAAGGGTAGCATGTAGTCAGGTACAGTCAGGCCTTGGCAGGGAAAGGCAGAAGCAGTGGTACAAAGGTAGAGAATTGCATGGGTAAGTTCAGGAAATAGCGAGTGAGTAATTTGGTTCCATTAGCATGAGGACATATCAAGAGGAACAAGAAGCCCAGACCAGTTTGGCTCAGTGGATAGAGCATCGGCTTGCGGACTGAAGGGTCCCAGGTTCGATTTTGGTCGGGGGCATGTACCTTGCTTGCGGGCACATCTCCCAGTGCGGGGAGTGCAGGAGGCAGCTGATTGATGTCTCTCTCTCATCGATGTTTCTAACTCTCTATCCCTCTCTCTTCCTCTCTATAAAAAATCAATAAAATATATTTTTTTAAAAAAAGAGAGAGAGAAACAAGAAGAGATAAAGCTTACGTGCCTGTCAGATCAGGACCCCTGTTAAATTAGAGGCTATGCATACACACTGCCTCCACAGGCAAGTTTTTGTGCTCGGGCATTAGAGCTGTGTTTGAAGAAGTCTGAACCAATGTGTGACCTCCCAGGAGTCAGGTGGTAAACTGACCTCTGGGTGCTCCCCATGTGGAAACAGAGGGCAAGAGTGCCTATTGATGCCTTTGAGAGCACAGTACAGGATAGGGAAGGGTAGAGTGACATCTGATGGAGCACATAGATGTCCAGCACAGCAGATATTGTAGATAAGCAAACTGAGGCAGAGAGAGACAATGTTGTGTACATTCTAACAAGCTGTTAGGATTTGAATCCAGGTCCATCTGACACCAAAGCTGGTGCTCTCAAATAGTATTGGCCACATAATCATTGTAGAAGTGTTAATGTTCCATTTGACCATGTACACATTCAGTTTAATTATCATGGCAACCCTTTCAGCAGCTAACCTTTGGGTCATGGTGGCAGATTCCAGAGTTTTGGAAGATGTTACTGTAAAATCACAGCCTGAGCACCAGGTTTGGTAAGGAGGAAAGAGAACCCAGATGTTGCTGAGCATCTATAAAAATGGTGAGGGGTCTAGGTAATGGAAAATAAATAAAAAAATACTGGTGTGAATAATAAGAGTTAGCATTTTAATAAGTGCCAGTCAGTGGTGAAATGCTTTACTTGAATCATCTTGCACAGTAGCTGGAAGAGGCAGATGTAATTCGTATCACCCATGGCACAGAGAGGTTAATTAACTTACCTAAGGTCACAAAGCAAAGAGAAAGGCAGAGTCAGGACACAAAGCCAGGCATTTCCAACCTCCAGGGTCTAGGCACAAACTTCCACAAAATGTCCATTTGAAAGATGTCAAATAACTTCAGGGAAAAGGCAGACCCTATAATACAGTAATCTCCCCTTATCTGCGGCTTCACTTTCCATAGCTTCAGTTTCCCAAGGTCAACTATGGTTTAAAATATTAAATGAAAAATTCTAGTAATGAAAAATCCATCAATTTTGAATTGCGCACCATTCTGAGTAGTGTGATGAAATATTATTCCATCCTTCCCAAGAGATGGATCATCCCTTTATCCAGAGTCTCCATACTGTATACAGTCACCCACCCCTGAGTCACATAGTAGCCTTCTTACTTAGCAGATCAACTGTCCTGGTATCACAATGCTTCTGTTCAAGTAACCCTATTTTATTTAATAACTAGGCACCCGGTGCACAAATTAGTGCACCTTGAAAGGAACTGTGGGCCACAAGGCTGCAGTGAGCACAGGGGCATATGGGTGGGTGTGGTAGGGGTCTCGGCCCATCCTCTATGCCCCTGCCTGGCCCCTCTCGCTGCAGCCCCTGGTCCCCTGTCTGCCGGCAGCCCCACTCCCACCACCACCGCTCCCATGCTCTGACAGTGCCAGCCCTGATCGCACCCGTTGATGGTTGTGGAGTGATTGGGGCTGGTGCCAGCAGCAGGTGCAAGCGGGGCCAGTACTGTCAGCAGATGCAAGTGGTGGCTTCTGCCTGGATCGCCCCTCAGGAGCAGGGGGAGGTGGAGAAGCCACACTCATACCTGCTGATGGCGTTAAGCAATCAGGGCTGGCACTCGATGCGGGAAGCAGGTGCAAGCAGGGCCGGCACCAGCAGCAGATGCAAGCACCTGGTGGGACCACAGGAGCAAAGAATTTTCAGTAACCACCAGAGGCTCACCCCAATGACAGTGACAGGCACCCCACCTTGGTATGGCACCCCTGTTCACCTGCTCCACCATCCCGCCATGGCCAATGCCCACCATGTTCTGTGCTCTGACACCTGCTGCCAGTGCCTGCAATGTTTCACATGCTCTGTACTCACCCATGGTGGTCAGCACATGTTGTAGCAACTGGTTGTCAGTTGTTCTGCTGTTCAGTCTATTTTTATATTAGGGTTTTATATGTATAGATGGCCCCAAGATGTAAGAATAGTGAGGCTGGTAATTTGGGTATGCCAAAGAGAAGCCATAAAGAGCTTCAGGAGGCCTAACACGATGTCACAAGGCCTATTGTATTCACCTTACTTCATTACATCAAGAGGATTGGTTTATCTCAAGATAAACCAGCACAAGAAGGGTGAGTACAATACAATAAGTTATTTTGAGAGATAGAGACCACATTCACCTAATTTTATTACAGTATGTTGTTATAATTATTTTATTAGTAATTACAGTTGTTAATCTCTTACTGTGCCTAATTTGTAAGTTAAACTTATCACAGGTATGTATGTATAGGAAAAAATATGGTATAATAGGGTTGGTACTATGATTTCAGGCATTTATTGGGGGTCTTAGACTATATCCCCAGTGGATTAAGGAGGGACTATTGTTCAGAAGAAGACTCTTTATTTCATGTATTTTTTAACTTCAGAGAGAGAGGGAGAGGAAGAGTTAGAAATATAAGTAATGAGAAAAAATAATTGATCAACTGCCTCCTGTAAGCCCCAACCTGGGGACTAAGCCCACAACCCAGACACATGTTCTAACCGGGATTCAAACCATGACCTTGTCGTTCATAGGTCAATGCTCAACCACTGAGTCACATTGGCTGAACCAGAAGGCTCTTTAGGGTTTTGGAGGCATGTGCTCACTGGAAGATCATAGAGCCTGGGGCTATTTAGAGATGACTTCTTCCAAGATAAGCATTCATTATTACTGTAGTCAACGTTTGCTTTCTTTAAATTTGCCTTCACAAACCTCATGGCCCCTGTACCAGGACAGTACTGTTGGTATCAGCCACTTCTTACACCGTCATGCCTTCCATGGCTTGTTGCTTCCTCTCATGCCTAGAAAACAGTAATTCTGCTTCTGTCACTTTTTTGGCTAGCAACAAAAAGATTGGGTTGCTTGAAGCAGGGATTTCCAGTGTGCACTTAGACATGTCTCTCTATTCTTAAATAATAACATTCTCTCCCAGTAAATCCAAGACTTATTTTTTTTCACATTAATATTCTTTTTTTAAATTTTAATTAAATCTTTATTATTCAGATTATTACATTTGTTTTTCTTTTTTTCCCCTCCATAGCACCCCTCCACCCAGCTCCCACTCTTCCCTCCCTCCCGTTGACCTCATCCATAGGTGTATGATTTTTGTCTAGTCTCTCCCTGTATACTCCTCACCCCTTTCCCCCTGAGAATTATCAGTCCATTCCCTTTCAATGCTCCTGATTCTAGTATATTCACCAGTTTATTCTGTTGATCAAATTTTTAATTCACTTAATTTTTAGATTCACTTGTTGATAGATACGTATTTGTTGTTCATAATTTTTTTACTTTAATCTTTTTCTTCTTCCTCTTCTTAAAGCGTACCTTTCAGCATTTCATATAATACTGATTTGGAGTTGATGAACTCCTTTAGCTTTTTCTTATCTGTGAATCTCTTTATCTGCCCTTCAATTCTGAATGATAGCTTTGCTGGATAAATTATTCTTGGTTGTAGGTTCTTGCTATTCATCACATTGAATATATTTCTTGCCACTCCCGTCTGGCCTGCATCGTTTCTGTTGAGAAATCAGCTGACAGTCGTATGGGTGCTCCCTTGTAGGTAATGAACTGTTTTTCTCTTTCTGCTTTTAATATTCTCTCTTTGTCTTTTGCTCTTGGTATTTTAATTATGATGTGTCTTGGTGTGGTCCTCTTTGGATTCCTTTTATATGGGGTTCTGTGTGCTTCCTAGATGTGTAAGTCTATTTCTTTCACCAGATGTGGGAAGTTTTCAGTCATTATTTCTTTAAATAGGTTTTCAGTATCTTGCTCTCTCTCTTCTGGCACTCCCACAATTCTGATGTTGGTACATTTGAAGCTGTCCCACAGTCTCCTTACATTATCTTCACATTTTTGGATTCTTTTCTCTTCTTGCTTTTCCAGTTGAGTGTTTTCTGCTTCTTTATATTTCAAATTTTTTACTTGATTCTTGCCTTTCTCTAGTCTGCTGTTAGGACTCTGTATAATATTTTTTATTTCAGTCAGTGAATGTTTAATTTCTAGTTGGTCCTTTTTCATCTTTAGTTGGACCTTTACCATCTCTAGTTGGCTCTTTTGCATCTCTAGTTGATCCTTTTTCATCTCCTCTTGGGACTTGATAAATTTATCCATCTTTTCTAGCATATTCTTAAAAAATCTTATAAGCGTGGTTTTGAACTCTATATCCAGTCATTTTTTTTCCCTCCATTTCTTTTGTTTGTGATCCCTTCCCTTGTCTCGGCATTTTCACTATGTCAGGGAAACTTTGGTGTTGAGTTCAGCCTTATAATGCCAGATGTGCAAAGCCGCAGAAGCCTCTGTTGAGCTTGGGAAGGGTGGAGTCTCAGGGCTTAAGGGACCACCTTGCCTTCCAGTCGGCCCAGCTCTCCACGGCCCCCGTTCTCACGTGACTGGGTAATAGCTGGAGTGGTCCTTGTGCACATGCACCCGAAGTGCCTCTAACTGCTGCCTTTCCTGCTCCCCTGAGCACCAGGACCACACGAGTCTAGGTCTCCAAGGTTTCGCCCAAAACAGGGGCTTAGTGGAGTCAGAAGTGGCACAGTTGGGAGGGTCTGTCTCCCGCCCACTCGAGAAAGTCAGTGCCGTGCGCGCCGCCACCAGCCCTCTGATCTTTTGCGACTCCCCTAAATTTCTGGCACTTCTCCCTTTTCACAGTCCAAACTCCCCCTGTATGAGTTTCGGCTGGATCTGGGGTTTAGTGTTGTAAGAGAAGGGGTTCAATGCCGTTGGGAGTCTCCGTTTCCCTCCCGCCAGAGAAAGCCAGCCAGGTACTCCGGCACCCGCTCTCTCCGCGTGTGCGTCTCCGTACCTCAGCTTTTTGCAGCTCCTCTGAGTCTCCGTGAGCCCCTCTCTTTCCTTCTAGCTGTAGAACTTCCACTCAGCCAGCTTTCCTGTGGTTCTGGATGATGTCCGTTCTGTCGTTTAGTTGTAGTTTTGAAATTGTTGTGCGAGGCAGCAGTGTAGGTGTTTACCTATGCCGCCATTTTGGATTCTCCACCAAGATTTATTTTAATTTAGAAAACTTCATCTCTCATTGTGGATAGGGACAGTTCACATTGCTTGGGACATACTATGTATTAGCTTATTTAATTCCAATAAATAACCTGATGGGAGCATACTATTATTGTCATCAATTTGCAAATAAGAAAACAGGTTCAGAGAAATTAATTTATCTCTTGCTGATTAGGCATATGTTGGAAGCAGGCAGAATCCACAGTCTTGAATCCAATGGTTAAGTTAAGGTTCATTTACAGTTTGCTAGAGCCCTATGGAGATCGATAATACTTAGTATTAACCTGGATTATCTTCTCTAAGGTGAGGATTGGTAGTCCTAGTCCTTGACAACATTCTACAAGCATGGAACCCCATTTAAATAATGTTTAAAAAGTTGTATTTGTAGACCTGGGTGCTTATAACCCATCTGCCAGAGGCACCATATTATATGTGGTAGGAAAACTGATCCATATCACTTGCTGGCATAAGCAGTACCATGTCCAAGCTGCCATGTTGCAAAATCACATTACTTAACACAGTTGCCATGGACAGGCAGTGATTTGTGACTCCCGGACAGCACCTTAAATAGCAAGATCCACCGAGACAAGCTGTTTGGATTAACTTACTTATTTAAAAGTCTATACATTCTTAACAATTGCCCTTATTATTTCTGTCATCAAATAACATATTGACCAAATTGACAATGTTTTTATTTGTGGTAAGGAGTAAGTCCATCGAGCCACAGTTCCCCAAGGAAACCAAATGATTGTCTTTCCAATGGCATTAGTTGATGTGATTCATTTGAAGAAAAGGGAATATGCCATCCTCGCTCCCCACCAGCCCCAAAAAACACTATGAGACGCCGATATTTTGTTATGGACCTGGGCAGGAAAGAGACATCTATTCAAATAAACACATTATGTTGCAGACTCAGAAAGAAAAATTAAGAGGAGATTCTTCAGGAATACCTGACTAGAGAAAACTAGTCTTCAGAAGAAAAAAACAAGTTAGTTAATCATTCATCTCCAGTGAGGACATTCTCTTTAAAATGAAAGATGTGCTGAGGGTGGTTTTGCTCAGTGGCTAGAGCGACGGCCTGTGGACTGAAAGGTCCCAGGTTCAATTCTGGTCAAGGGCATGTACCTTGGTTGTGGGCACATCCCCAGTAGGAGGTGTGCAAGAGGCAGCTGATCAATGTTTCTCACTCAATGATGTTTCTAGCTCTCTGTCCTTCTGCCTTCTTCTCTGTAAAAAATCAATAAGCCGAAACCAGTTTGGCTCAGTGGAGAGAGTGTCGGCCTGCAGACTGAAAGGTCCCAGGTTCGATTCCAGTCAAGGGCATGTATTGGTTGCAGGCACATCCCTAGTAGGGGCGTGCAGGAGGCGGCTGATCGATGTCTCTCTCTCATTGATGTTTCCAACTTTCTATCCCTCTCCCTTCCTCTCTGTGAAAAATCAATAAAAATATTTTTAAAAATCAATAAAAAATATATTAAAAAAAATTAAAAACTCACTCTGAAAAAAATAAATAAATAAAATGAAAGATGTGTTCTTTTTCTAAAAGGAAAAGAGACTTCCTCCACCTTCCACATCAAACTTCCACTGCTGTCACATTGGCTGGAACTTAGTCACATGGCCAAGGGAACTTGGAAAAGATAATCTTTCAGGTAGAAAGGAAGAAGAAAGAAAGGAAGAAAGATGAAGAGATAGTAGGAAGTGTCTAGAAATGTCTATTTCACTGGCAACAATCACCTAGATACATATATGGAAAAAAAGATAATTTTTTTTAAAGCTGATGAATATTAGTTAATAAAAAATTAAGAAATGGTATTGAAAGACAGAAGTGAGACTTAAATTAAGGCATTGGATGACTCAGAATTCAAAGATATCAATATTGCCCAAATTAAGCAATAAAGTAAATATAATGCCAATCACATTTGCAAGAGAATTATCTTTAACAAAATTTTCAAATTTGTTAATATGTTCATATGGAGGATCAAGTTCATAGTATGGAAGATAAAATTCACAAGAATAGAGTGAGAAACTTTGACAGAAAAAAACAGTGAAGGAACAATTGCGATCCCAAACACACTCTGAAGCTGTTAAAAGGAAAACTGCGTAGTATTTGACTTAGAATAGATACGTAGAGCAATAGGACATTGTATTTATGAGAATCTACTTATGTTAATTTAATATTTGTTAATAAGAAAGCATTTCTTTAGAGAAACCAAGATGGCGGCATAGGTGAACACCTAAACTGCTGCCTCGCACAACAATTTCAAAACTACAACTAAAAGACAAAACGGACATCATCCAGAACCACAGGAAAGCTGGCTGAGTGGAAATTCTACAACTAGAAGGAAAGAGAGGGGCTCACGGAGACTCAGCAGAGCTACAAAAAACTGAGGTTCGGAGATACGCGCATGGAGAGCAAGCGGCAGAGTGTCTGGCTGGCTTCCTCTAGTGGGAGGGTGACGGAGACTCCCAACTGCACTGAACCCCTTATCCAACTGCACTGAATCCCAGTTCTGGGCAAGATTCATATGGGAGGAGTCTGGACTGTTGTGAAAAGGGAGGAATGCCATGAAAGGGCAGAGGTCTGGGGGCGCGCACACCACTGTGCACAGAGAGGTCGGACTACTGATTGTGCTTCTGGTTTTCTCTAGTGAGCAGGAAACAGAGCCTCCCAACTGCGCTGAACTCCCACTTCTGACTGCACTGTACCCCAGTTTTGGGTGAGACTCTGGGGTCCCAGACTCATAAGGGTCCTGGAGCGCAGGGGAGCTGGAAAGGCAGAGATCTGGAGGCACGTGTGCATGCATGCAAAGGGCTGCAGCAATTACTGAGAGATACTTGAGACCAAGAGGCCACATAGGGTCGAGCTGACCAGAAGCCAAGGCTGTCTACTCAGCCCTGAGACTCCACCCCATCCAAGCTCAACAGAAAGACTTCTGCAGTTTTGCAAGTCTTGTATCATAAGGCTGACTCCAGCACAGAAGATCTCCCAGCATAGCAAAAATGTGGAGACAAAGGAACAGATCACAAACAAAAGAAATGGAGGAAAACAAATGACTGGATATAGAGTTCAAAACCATAGGTATAAGGTTTTTCAAGAATTTTCTAGGAAAAAAAATGGATAAATTTAGCGAGACCCAAGAGGAGTGAAAGAGGACAAACTAGAGATGAAAAAGGACCAAATAGAAATTAAACATACACTGATTGAAATAAAAAATATACAGAGACATAACAGCAGACTAGAAGAGTGCAAGAATCAAGTCAAAGATTTGAAATACAAAGAAGCATTAAACACTCCACTATAAAACCAAAAAAAAAAAAAAAAAAGAATCTATGTGAAGATAGTGTAAGGAGCCTCTGGGACAACTTCAAGTGTATGAACATCAGAATTATGGGGGTGCCAGAAGAAGAGAGAGAGCAAGATATTGAAAACTTATTTGAAGAAATAATGACTGAAAAATTCCCCCGCCTGGTGAAAGAAATAGACTTACAAGTCCAGGAAGCATGCAGAACCCCAAATGAAAGGAATCCAAAAAGGACCACACCAAGACACATTGTAATTAAAATGCCAAGAGCAAAAGACAAAGGGAGAATATTAAAAGCAGCAATAGAAAAAACAATTAATTCCCTACAAGGGAGAACCCATAAGATTGTCAGCAGTTTTCTCAACAGAAACTATGCAGGCCAGATGGGAGTGGCAAGAAATATTAAAAGTGATGAATAGCAAGAACCTACAACCAAGATTATTCTACCCAGCAAAGCTATCATTCAGAATTGATGGGCAGATAAAGAGCTTCACAGATAAGAAAAAGCTAAAGGAGTTCAACACCACAAAACCAGGATTATAGGAAATGCTGAAAGGTATTCTTTAAGAAGAAGAAGAAGAAGAAGAAAAAGAAGAAGAAGAAGAAGAAGAAGAAGAAGAAGAAGAAGAAGAAGAAAAAGATAAAGATAAAAATTATGAACAACAAATACATATCTATCAATAAGTGAATCTAAAAATCAAGTGAATAAAAAATCTGATGAACAGAATAAACTGGTGAATATAATAGAATCAGAGGCATAGAAAGGGAATGGACTGACAATTCTCAGGGGGAAAGGGGTTAGGGGATGCTGGGAGAGACTGGACAAAAATCATACACCTATGGATGAGGATAATGTGGGGGGAGGTAAGGGCAGAGGGAGGGTTGGAATCCATGTGGAGGGGAACTAGGGGGGGGGAAAGAGGAACAAATATAATAATCTGAACAATAAAGATTTATTAAATTAAAAAAAGAAAGCATTTCTTTTATGTGATAAAAGCTGATTTTTTTAGCAAATAAATTGAAACAATTGGAAAATAATCAGGCTGGACCTATATGTTGTTTTATTTAATTCTCAACTTCATCAGTTATGTGTTACATTAAAATGGGGGATTTAACTAAGGAATGACAGAGGCAAAAAGATAGAGGGGATACACTGCATAGTTCTGCTAACACATTCAATTATATTGTCTGTACCTACCTTTCAGACATATGATTTTTGTGTGATCCCCTCCACTAATGTTATGTATGTTATACAAAATAGTTCAAACTTCATTCATTCATTCATTCATTCATTCTACAAATACTAATTAACCATCTACTTGTTCAAGGCACTTCCAAGTGCTGGGAATAAAGCAGTGAACAAAATATAGTTCCTTTCTCATGGAGCTTACTTTGATAAGAAACTGACAAATAAATAAACAAATAAGAAAAGTATGAAATGTCAGAGAGGAATAAATACAATGGGAACATGTTAAGCAGAACAAGAGAAATAGGGTAGTACCATCCTTGGACTCAGGCAAGAGAGAGCCTGGGCCCCTACCTTATAAGGCTCTTGCTTTCCTCCAGCCATTCCTCTTCCCAAGGAGTTAGAAGTCTGGGGGCCAAAGGGTCATGCCCACATGGAGCCCACGCATTCACATGCATGTGTATGAAGCCCTGCTGGGCCTTTTAAATACTTAGACATACATGTGGGCCTTCATTCACACTCTTGATCTGACCCTGTATATATTAGGGGCATATCTGGCCAGGGGGATAGGGTGGGGATTCATATTTTATGTAAGCAGGCCAAGGCAATCCTCTTTGATGAGGAGAATGAGTAGACAGCTGAAGGAATAGAAGAGCAATCCTTATAAGTAAGGAAATGAGCAAATGAGTTAATCAGACTTAAAGCATTACAAAAGAAAAGACAAATCAGCTCATCCAAACTCAACTGGGAGACACAAGAGAAATAGTGGTTTGTTTGTTTTTAATGTTTTTGGAAATCTCATTTATGCTGATTGTGATCTAGTAAGCCTTTTAAATGGAATTATAAACTCCTAGCAACCTTCACATCACCTGTGCTGTAAGTGTGACTCCAGCCGAGGCCTGGAATGGAATGGCTGAGTGTGCAGTGAGGTCAGCAGCTATGTGTGGTGTGAGAGACAGAGGACTTCATTACACTGAACTATAGTCGGGTGGTACAAATGCCAGCTAGCCAGACTGGCAGCAAAAGAAGGGACTGAACTGAACTCAATAATCTCAGGAACAGACGTTACATTAGCATTTCTGCCCATTAGTAAGAAGCACTGGGTTCCTTATCAAACACACAAACCTCCAGTAAAATGGTTTTGGCATTTTGAATGCATTTATTCTTTTAAAACATACACTCAGTTTATTATAATGTGTAGAAGAAGCTATGCTATATAATAAAGAGCTAATATGCTAATAAGACTGAACAGCAGAAAGAACTTCCAGACAAAGCCAGGGCTGTGAGGGCCTAGCCCCTTGCACCAATTTCATGCATCAGGCCTCTAGTGTAAATATAAAAAGAATGAAAACAGATACAAGTAAAATGATAATAGTCCTTAGTTGTTGGGGTCATTTTTTTCTACATTTAGAAATTTTTTCTGTTGAATACTTACCAGTTTCATTATTGGAAAAAAAAAAGAAACTTTAAAATGCATTTGTCAAATCAAAACTTTATAGCTCTATAGACAATCAATTAAATGATTAGAACTTATGAGTCTGATAAGCTAGATAACTAGGAGATAAGTATATTTAAGTCAGTAGCTATTACTAGTATATATTGTTGGTAATCTACTAAATGAATTGGAAAATATATATACATATATGATCTATTTTCATGACAAAAATATAAAATATATGTCAATAAATAAAGAGCTAATATCTTTTTTCTTCATAAGACTCCCAAAACTATAAAAATGTCAACTCTTCCCATATTAGTGGACCATTAAAGTGAAATTACAGTAAAAATTTCAATGAGAATTTGCTTTAGAACTTGAGATGGGAATTTCAAATCCATCTGGGAAAAATAGTAGAGAAGACAGTTGTTTAAAAAAAAAAAAGAAAAACTGCCTTAACCAGTTTGGCTCATTGGATAGAGCATTGGCCTGTGGACTCAAAAGTCCCAGGTTCGATTACAGTCAAGGGCATGTACCTTGGTTGCAGGCACATACCTAGTAGAAATTGTGCAGGAGGCAGTTAATTGATGTTTCTCTCTCATTGATATTTCTAACTCTATCCCTCTCCCTGTCTCTCTGTAAAAAATTAATAAAATATATCTTAAAAAATAAAATAAAAATAAAAAAGAAGAAAAACTAAATAATGAGGAGAAACTTGTCTTTCCAGAAGTTCTGTAAAACTTCAGAAATTGTGAGAGCTTTGAACAGTCACAGAAAAAAAAAAAAAGTGATCAAAGGAGACCAGCCTATGTATGTATAATTGACTGTCTAATAGAGGAGGCATTTCAAATTGACAGTATAATTGACTGTCTAATAGAGGAGGCATTTCAAATCCCAGAATAATAATAATGTCTGTTCAATAAATAGTGCTGAGAATGTGTATGGAAAGGAAGAAACAACGTAAGAGCTTTAGTTCAAGTCATAAATAAAATATGTACTTCGCATATGGACTAGTGATCAGATGGATTACTGAATGTCAAATCTATGCAAGAAGTGGGAAAACCAGAGATATGTTTATAATCTTTCTTAAATGAGAAATTATGAATGAATATTGATAGACTAGACTCTATAAAAATTGAAAACTTCTATTAAACACATTGAAAAATGAATAGTAGGCTGGAATGAAAATATTTGTAGCATATATAGTAGACAAAAATTAATATAAAAAGATAAGCAACCAAAAGTGGCAAAAGATACAGACAGGCAATCCATGAAAGAAGATATACTTAAGTTTAATAGGTAGATCAGATCAGTCTTCCTGCCAGTCATCATGACATGCAAATTACAACATCAATGAACCATTTTTCATATGTGTGTTTGGTGAATATTAAAAAGATTGACAATACCCAGTAGTTTCATAAACCCCCTGGTAGGAAAAAGAAGCTTTTTATATGTGACTACAGGCCCAGTGCATGAAATGTGGCCTGCACCCTCATCCTGGCCTGCACCCTCTTGCAATTCAGGACTGCTTGGGGAATGTCCGACTGCTAGTTTAGGCCCAATCCTTGCCTAAACCAGCAGTCAGACATCCCTCTCACAATCAGGACTGCTGGCTCCTAACTGCTCTCCTGCCTGCCAGGCCCATCACCCCTAACCAGTCTGCCTGCCTGCCTCATTGCCCCTAACCACTCTGCATGCCTGCCTCATTGCCTCTAACCATTCGCCTACCTGCCTCATTGCCCCTAACTGCTTGCCTGCCTGCTTGATTGCTTATAACTGCTTCTGCCTCGCCCCGTCTGCTGTGGTTTCATCAGGAAGGATGTCCAGAATGATGTCTGGAAGGTTGTTCAGCTCTCCAGTCTAATTAGAAAATTAGATTTTTATTATTATAGATGGTAGGCATGTAATTAATTTAGTGAGCCTTTTGAAGGGCAGTCTGAAAATAGCTATTTAAATAATCCAACAATCCTACATCTAGAACTCTATTCTACAAAATGACTTGTGTGCATACCCATGGAGTGTGCACAAAACATTATTTGTAAAACCGAAAAATTAGAATTAACTGAATATCCACCTATGAGGGATTGGTGAGATAAATTATGGTATTCCATGCTATGAAATACAATGCAGAGTCAATAAGGACAAAGTAGACCTATATGTGCTGACCATGAAAGAGATTCTTGATACATCATTGAGCTAGCAAATTGTTGCATAAGTATGTGCAAGTGTCACCAGACAATCCATAGGTCTGTGTTACCTGTCACTACTTGAGCCAATCAAGCAGAGACAGGGTTGAACCATAAGTGTTTATTGCAATACTGCCAGCAATATGGGAGAGCAGCAGGTCATCCACAAAAATCTGCTCTGCACTCCACCATAAGCCAGCTGCTTATATTAGATAGGACAAAGATTGCTTGGGGAAATAACCCCATGTAAAAGGGTTTGCCATATGGGCATTTAACAAGTAAGCAGGCTGGAGATTTGCAAAGGCCTGCAGATATGCAAAAGGGGTGGGTATCTTCAAAGGGTTTAGTGATATGCAAGGGCTGGGGTCTTCAAAGGGCTAGTGGCTCTGGTTTCTGCAACAAATTTGTTAATCTTTCCATGATAATAAGCAGCTCCAAATGGGGAGGATGGGCTGCATTTCCAGGTGAACTCCCAGGTCCCCTGAGTAACTAACTGCCAGCCAGGTTAGAATGTGTCTTCTTTAATCAGAACAAAACAATTATGGTTAACATAGCAGGATTAATATCTTACAATTCTAGCTAATTCCCCAACATTCTACTTCTGCCCCTATCACAAGGACAGCTTGATTTGATAATTTTTTTGTGTGATTTGATTTTTTTAAAAATTTTTCATAAAATGTGAAGAATGAAAGATTTTTACCTTTTATTTTATAAATGTTTATATTGTTTTACTCTTGTCTTTTTCAAACATTTGTTTTAGCTTAAGTATTCAAAACTCAATATCTCTGAATCAGCCCACTTCTTAACTTTCCTGCCCTCACTGGAGTCCAAGCTACCCACCACCTCGCCTCTGTTTATCAAAGATCCCTGGGGAGCTTTTAGGAAGGAGCGATGCCTGGGCTCCATCTCAGAACATGTAAGTCAGAATCTCAGGGGTCTGCAGAGCAGCAGCATCAATAGCATCTGAGAGCTTATTACAAATGCAGAATTTCTGGTCCCACCCAGACCTAGTCCATCAAAATATGCATTTTACATCATATCCCCCTGGTGATTCATTTGCATATTAGAGACTGAGAAGTACAGACTGTTTCACCTATGGGCCTAGAGTACACTCTACTTTGTTCAACAGTGAAATGGGGGCGGGGAAGGAGGATATCTGTGAAAGATAACTGAGCTTATGTGTATGAAGTGTCCAGTGTCCTGCCTGGCACATTGTAGTTTCTTAGTATATGGTAGCTTTTTTATGCTGGCTTCAACCTTTGCACCTCAGAAGTAGAGGCTCACTCAATTGACCTCCACTGAATAATCCTGTGCTCTCCATTCCCTCTGAGAGATAACTCCCAATGCTCCGGATACTTAAAGGCTCACGATAGTGGCTACTCTCAAGGACACCCATGGGCTTCTGCTCCCACGAGTTCAACTGTGTGTTTGCCCAGAGGCAGCTGGGTATGTTCCCAAATCTGTTTATGCCAGTTGTACTTGTACTTACTATTGAATCACATAATTTCATTAAATATTATATAAAACAATAAAATGTGAGCACAAAAAGAATATTATTTCTATGAAATGCTATTTAAAAGACATGATAAATGCAAGTTTCTAAAAATGAATGTGGGTGAGACAGTTGTCTTTTTCAAACATTTTATGGAGAAGGTCCTTGGAGAGCCATGACAGAGGGTGCCAGTCACATTGACAACCATGTTTACAATCTGCACAGCTATACTGGGAAACTCAAGGAACAAAGAAATCATATACACTTATTACTATATTCAGGTTACTTTGCAAGTTTCTTAAAATTTTTACTCCAATGTAAGGAAACCAAAATTGGAACTCAGAGTTGATGTTTTGTGGGTGAGTTTAAGAAAGATTTATTCATCTGTGCTCACACAGAAGGCCTTGGCTCTCCACCAAAAGATTGGGCATGAGTGTACATTTCTGTTTTAAGTCAAAATAAAAGGTATCAGGCATGGCTAGGTATTTCTATTATAGATTTCACATATGGTCTGGTTGCTGAAGGCGTGGCTCTCAACAGGTACAAAGAGAAAGGTCATTGTCTTCTTTACAACCTCTCCTCCTTTATGCCCCACCCATTGAATGGGCTGATTCATTCCCTGTCCCTATGTGAAATCTCCCACAGCTCTCCTAGTCCCTCTTCCGTGTTAAATGTCCTGAGGTCACCTTGGTCTTAAGGAAGTCTTCTTTTAGTAATCAAAATGTTCAGTGTAGTATAATAAACAAACTCCAAATGTTTTCCTTTCCCTGAACTGAGACCTGCTTTAAGCTAAGTAGTATGCAGTGGGGTCTTGGGAGTCAGAGGCACAGGGGCCATTAAAGCAGGTTGGCATCTTTCCTCTTCCAATACCTTCCCTCACTAGCTGTCTTTCTAACCCATCTAGGGTTGGGCCCAGGCAAATGGGTTAGGACAAAGGACACAGCCTTGCATGGATGGTTCCTCTGTGATCTGGTGTTGTTGATCATTGCACTTGGTGGATACTCAGGTTTGAATATCTTGGGAGAGACTTTTTGCCATGAAGAGTCCCCACTTTAAGCTCAATTGGACAAGGGAGATAACTCCTTTGCCTGTCCAGTTTCACTGCCATGGCTCAATCCTTAGGCTTCTAGTGTGAGCAACCCTCTGGAAGGATCTTTTATGGAGGGGTGGAATCCTTCTTAAGAAGCCTACTGGCCAGTTCCCCCTCACACACCCACGCAACCAACCAGAAACTCTCAACTCCCTGTCCATGATTAGTGGAAGCACAATTTGCTCCTCCACCTCCCACCACCCCCGTACTATTGCATAAGTGCAGCTCTGGCCACAGTAGCTTGCCTCTTGGAGAGTCAGACACTTGAGTTTCCCAGTATAGCTATGCAGATTGTAAACATGGTTGTCGATGTGACTGGTATCCTCTGGAGCTGTGAGTGCAAAACTCGAACAGCCATCCTCAGAGATCAGACACTAGTCCACTAACTTCCAGAGGGCCCAGATCAAGCTACTCAAGTGACCCCCTCAGAGACTTTTTCAATGGGTTGAGAAGGGAGGAAGCACACCTCTCTACCAATGAAAATAAAAGGGGGAAATGTCATGGCTCTCAAGGACCTTCTCCATAAAACCCTGTCTCTTTGATCTCTAGCTTTCTTCACAACCCCCTAGCTCCATTTTAAATTACTTCTAAGAGTCAAAGAAAACAAAGAGATTTTTGGCCACCTAATTTACATGGGACACTTTGGAATATTAGCTTATGTTTGTCCTTATACCTCCCTTCAAATAAGACAGAAATTACTCATGTTACACCTTGAAGTGACTTTTAAAATTAGCTGACCAAATGTGGACCCAATTGCTACTGAACATGGGAACACTAAGTGTAGGGGGTTAGCCATCAGAAGGAAGTCAGCCATTCAGAGATACTTCACAGAAATGCTATTTTCCATGAACACAGTTGAGATTATCTTTGAAACCTCTGTCAGAACTAGTCTAGGTAGATTGGTAAGGGAACCAGGCTGATGGCCATAATAGTGTAGAGATTGACTTTGAATGTCCATATTCACTCAAATTATGTCATCATGTCTGTTAAAACTTGGTCTGGCAGACACTGAAAAGACATAAGAATGGATAGTCTTACCGTTTCTTACTGACCTATCTTTAGAAGAAATAGTTTAAGAAGTCTCTGGCCAAATATTTACTAATCTGTGTCATGCAATAGCTCTGAACTCTATCAAAGGATCATGACCCTTAAACCATCTAAGATATGGTAAGAGCCATTTGTAATCTTATAACTCCTGTCTGTTCTCTTGCTTAAGTCATCTCATTGCTGATTGGAATCTATGTCTTTCTCTTCATTCAGAGAAGGGAAAATAAAAGTTGACATATTACCTGCTCAACTATTATTTTTGAAAATCCTACACTGAAGAAAATTTTGTTTCTATAGTTCTGCTATATGTTTTGGGGA
Source organism: Lasiurus cinereus (assembly GCA_011751065.1). Lineage (NCBI taxonomy): Eukaryota > Metazoa > Chordata > Mammalia > Chiroptera > Vespertilionidae > Lasiurus > Lasiurus cinereus. Next base: position 70,721,069 of record JAAGEH010000018.1, read on the forward strand.
TTGACTAGTTAATTTCCTTAGAAGCTTCTTACTGACCTTTGATTTAGCATATAAATACATAAAATGATCAGCATCATTGAATTTTTTTAAGAAATGAGTTTTTTTCTTGCTCTTAAATGACTTAGTCACACAATGCACTTAACTTCAAAAAAAGTGCTGGGAAATAGAAACTTTATTCTAGTGGCAGTGAGCCTAGCTAAAAATTGGGTAATGCTACTACTAAGGGAAAACAGGAAAGCATGTTAAGGGAGGTAAATATATGCCTTTGCTACAATCCATTTCTTTCTCTTTAGCCCTCTCTTCATTCAAACTCCCAGATTTTCCAAGTCAAAAGGGTTTTATCACTCATAAATGCTTCTTTGTATTTCAAATTACTCCTACAAACTGGCAGAGAAAATGAGAAATTCCAAAGTCTCCATTGCCATCATTACATGGTCTTGGTCATATGAATGAGGACATGCTGCATCTCATCGCTGGAGCCATGAGGAGGTTGCTCTCCAGGTCCATATTCCCAGGCTCAGCAACATTTCCCAAGGCTGAGCACTGCACCAGCATGGCTGGATTCTGGTAGGTGTCAGCTCCAATGCCACGCTTCTCCAGAGCCAGGCTCCCCTTGTATGATCTCAGGCCAGTGGCTAGATCCCCTCTTCTTCCTGCTGAGTCAGGCCCCTTGTTGTACTGTTTAGTCAGCTTTTTATATTAGGGTTAGCACTGCAAGAAGCAAATTTCCTTCAAATCTTTCTAACTGCAGTCAATCTATGTGGGCATTAAGTAGATAACCAAGTTTTCCTTAATGACCTGAAAGTCTTAAGATACTAGAGAGTAGGAATTGCAAATTCTTCTCTTTACAAATAACTTGTGAAACTGAAAACTATTTTAGACAACACATAATTGACCTCAACTTGCATAAACACAAGCTACTATGTTTTGTGATTTGCAGGCCTTCTTTATAACAGAATTAAAAAAAAAAATGACTGCTAAAACTTTTTTATTATTTTTTTATTTTTAATTTAATAAATCTTTATTTTTCAAATTATTACAGTTGTTCCACTTTTTTCTCCCATAGCTCCCCTCCACCTGGTTCCCACTCCACCCTCTGTCTCCCCCCACCCTATGCACTGTCCTAATCCATAGGTGTATGATTTTTGTCTAGTTTCTTCCAGCACTACCCACACTGCTTTCTCCCCAAGAATTGTCAGTCCACTCCCTTTCTATGCCCCTGATTCTATTATATTCACCAGTTTATTCTATTCATCAGATTTTTTTATTCACTTGATTTTTAGATTCACTTGTTGACAGATATGTATTTGTTGTTCATAATTTTAATCTTTACCTTTTTCTTCTTCCTTCTCTTCTTTTTTTATTTTTATTTTTATTTGTTTAATTAATTTTTATTAATTTTTTATACATATCTCCCATTGCCCCCCTCCCTCCCAGGCATACCCCGACCCCCTAGTGTCTGTGATCATTGGTTATGCTTATATGCATGCATATAAGTCCTTTGATTGATCACTTATCTACCTCACCTAACTTTAATCTTTCTGCTGTAATTTCACATTCTGTTTGATGCTTTATGATTTTTGTCCTCCTGAGAATTATCAGTCTACTCCCTTTCTGTGCTCCTGATTCTATTACATTCACCAGTTTATTCTGTTCATCAAATTTTTAATTCACTTAATTTTTAGATTCACTTGTTGATAGATATGTATTAGTTGTTCATAATTTTTTGTCTTTTACCTTTTTCTTCTTCCTCTTCTAAAAGAGTACCTTTCAGCATTTCATATAATACTGGTTTCGAGTTGATGAACTCCTTTAGCTTCTTCTTCTCTGTGAAGCTCTTTATCTGCCCTTCAATTCTGAATGATAGCTTTGCTGGATAGATTATTCTTGGTTGTAGGTTCTTGCTGTTCATCACGTTGAATATTTCTTGC
>JAAGEH010000018.1:70723009-70786673 GCA_011751065.1 Lasiurus cinereus
TTTTCTCTTGCTGCTTTTAATATTCTCTCTTTGTCTTTTGCTCTTGGTATTTTAATTATGATGTGTCTTGGTGTGGTCCTCTTTGGATTCCTTTTATTTGGGGTTCTGTGCACTTCCTGGACTTGTAAGTCTATTTCTTTTACCAGATGTGGGAAGTTTTCAGTCATTATTTCTTTAAATAGGTTTTCAGTATCTTGCTCTCTCTCTTCTTCTGGCACCCCCACAATTCTGATGCTGGTACGCTTGAAGCTGTCCCAGAGGCTCCTTACATTATCTTCACATTTTTGGATTCTTTTCTCTTCTTGCTTTTCCAGTGGAATGTTTTCTGCTTCTTTATATTTCAAATTTTTGACTTGATCCTTGCCTTTCTCGAGTCTGCTGTTAGGACTCTGTATAATAGTGTTTATTTCAGTCAGTGTATGTTTAATTTCTAGTTGGTCTTTTTTCATCTTCAGTTGGATCTTTTCCATCTCCTCTTGGGACTTGATAAATTTATCCATCTTTTCTAGCATATTCTTGAAAAACCTTATAAGCGTGGTTTTGAACTCTATATCCAGTCGTTTTTTTTCCTCCATTTCTTTTGTTTGTACTCCCTTCCCTTGTCTCGGCATTTTCACTATGCCGGGGAAACTTCTGTGTTTAATTCAGCTTTATGATACCAGACGTGCAAAGCCGCAGAAGCCTCTGTTGAGCTTGGGAGGGGTGGAGTCTCAGGGCTTAAGGGACTGCCTTGCCTTCCAGTCAGCCCCGCCCTCCATGGCCCCTGAGTCTCACATGACTGGGTAATGGCTGGAGCGGTCCTTGTGCACGAGCCCGCAGTGCCTCTAACCGCTGCCTTTCCAGCTCCCCTGCGCACCAGAACCACACGAGTCTAGGTCTCCAGGGTTTTGTCCGAAACAGGGGTTTAGTGAAGTTAGAAGTGGCACAGTTGGGAGGGTCCGTCTCCCGCCCACTAGCGAAAGCCAGTGGCACAATCAGCAGTCTGTCCTGCGCACAGTGCCATGCATGCCACCAGGCCTTTGATCTTTTGCGACTCCCCTAAATCTCCATGCACCTCTCCCTTTTCACAGTCCAAACTCCCCCTGTATGAGTTTCGGCTGGATCTGGGGTTTAGTGTCGTAGGATAAGGGGTTCAATGCGTTTGAGAGTCTCCGTTTCCCTCCCACCAGAGAAAGCCAGCCAGGTACTCCGACACCCGTTCTCTCCTCGCACGCGTCTCAGTACCTCAGCTTTTTGCAGCTCCTCTGGGTCTCCGTGAGCCCCTCTCTTTCCCTCTAGTTGTAGAACTTCCACTCAGCCAGCTTTCCTGTGGTTCTGGATGATGTCCGTTCTGTCTTTTAGTTGTAGTTTTGAAATTGTTGTGCGAGGCAGCAGTGTAGGTGTTTACCTATGTCGCCATCTTGGATTCTTCTTCCTCCTCTTCTTAAAGAGTACCTTTTAGCATTTAATATAATACTGGTTTGGTGGCGATGTACTCCTTTAGCTTTTTCTTATTTGTGAATCTCTTTATCTGCCCATCAATTCTGAATGATAGCTTTGCTGGGTAGAGTAATCTTGATTGTAGGTTCTTGCTAGTAATCACTTTTAATATTTCTTGTCACTCCTGTTCAGCCTGCATAGTTTCTATTGAGAAATCTGCTGACAATCTTATGAGTTCTCCCTGTAGGGAATTAACTGTTTTTTTCTCTTGCTGCTTTTTTTCTTAAAGAATACCTTTCAGCATTTCATATAATACTGGTTTGGTGGTCATGAACTCCTTTAGCTTTTTCTTATCTGTGAAGCTCTTGTCTTTTGCTCTTGGAATTTTAATTATGATGTGTCTTGGTGTGGCCCTCTTTGGATTACTTTTGTTTGGGGTTCTGTGTGCTTCCTGGACTTGTAAGTCTATTTCTTTCACCAGGTGGGGGAAGTTTTCTGTCATTATTTCTTCAAATAGGTTTTCAGTATCTTGCTCTCTTTCTTCTTCTGGCACCCCCACAATTCTGATGTTGGTACACTTGAAGTTGTCCCAGAGGCTCCTTACACTATCTTAATATTTTTGGATTTGTTTTTCTTTTTGCTTCTCTGGTAGAGTGTTTTTTTGCTTCTTTGTATTTCAAATCTTAGACTTCATTCTTACGATCCTCTAGTCTGCTGTTATGTCTCTGTATAATATTTTTTTATTTCAGTCAGTGTATGCTTAATTTCTAGTTGGTCCTTTGTTGAAAAATTTTAAATATATTTTATTGATTTTTTCACAGAAAGGAAGGCAGAGGAAGAGTTAGAAACATCAATGAGAGAGAGAGATATTGATCAGCCACCTCCTGCACCCCTCTACTGGGGATGTGCCCGCAACCAAGATACATGCCCTTGACTGGAATCAAACCTGGGACCTTTCAGTCCACAGACCAACTCTCTAGCCACTAATCCAAACTGGTTTTGGCAAGTTGGTCCTTTTTCATATCCTTGAGGGTCTCACTAAATTTATCGGTCTTTTCTAGAAAATTCTTAAAAAACCTTATAACCATGGTTCCAAACATTTTTTAAATAAATCTTTATTGTTCAGATTATTACAATTCTTCTTCCTTTTTCCCCCCATAGCTCCCCTCCACCTGGCTCCCACCTGACCCTCTGCCCTTACCTTCCCCCGATTGTCCTCATCCATAGGTGTATGATTTTTGTCCAGTCTCTCCATGCACCCCCCATCACCTCTTTCCCCCTGAGAATTATCAGTCCACTCCCTTTCTTTGCCCCTAATTCTACTATATTCACCAGTTTATTCTGTTCATCAGATTTTCAATTCACTTGATTTTTAGATTCACTTGTTGATAGATATGTATTTGTTGTTCATAGTTTTTACCTTTACTGTTTTCTTCTTCTTCCTCTTCTTAAAGGATACGTTTCAGCATTTCATATAATACTGGTTTGGTGGTCATGAACTCCTTTAGCTTTTTCTTATCTGTGAAGCTCTTTATTCGACCTTCAATTCTGAATGATAGCTTTCCTGGGTAATCTTGGTTGTAGGTTCTTGCTATTCATCACGTTGAATATTTCTTGCCACTCCCATCTGGCCTGCATAGTTTCTGTTGAGAAATCAGCTGACAATCGTATGGGTTCTTTCTTATAGGTAATTAACTGTTTTTCTCTTGCTGCTTTTAATATTCTCTCTTTGTCTTTTGCTCTTGGCATTTTAATTATGATGTGTCTTGGTGTGGTCCTCTTTGGATTCCTTTTATTTGGGTTTCTGTGTGCTTGCTGGACTTGTAAGTCTAATTCTTTCACCAGATGTGGGGAAGTTTTCAGTCATTATTTCTTCAAATAGGTTTTCAGTATCTTGCTCTTTTCTTCTAGCACCCCCATAATTCTGATGTTCATACACTTGAAGTTGTCCCAGAGGCTCCTTACACTATCTTCACATTTTTTGATTCTTTTTTCTTTTTGCTTCTTTGTATTTCAAATCTTTGACTTGATTCTTGCATTCCTCTAGTCTGCGTTGAGGTTTCTATATAATATTTTTTTTATTTCAGTCAGTGTATGTTTAATTTGTAGTTGGGCCTTTTTCATCTCTAGTTGGTCCTTTTTCATCTACTCTTGGGTCTTGCTAAATTTATTCATTTTTTTCCAGGAAATTCTTAAAAAACCTTATAACCATGGTTTTGAACTCTATATCCAGTCATTTGTTTTCCCCCATTTTTTTGTTTGTGATCTGTTTTTTAATCTCTGCATATTTCGCTGCTTCCCTGAGTTGGTAAAGTAGATTTGTGTGCTAGATGTCCTATGTGGTCCAGTAGCTCTGCCTCCCCAGTTACCTGAAGTGGACACTCTTGGTGCACCCCTTTATAAACTGTGTGTACAGTCTTGTTGTAGTTAATTGTTGTTTGTTGTTGGTATCACTGGGAGGAATTGACCTCCAAGCCAATTGGTTGTATCAGCTGTGTCTGCGTCCAGAGAACTTCTGTGCTGGACTCAGCCTTAAGACTTGAAAGATTGCAACAGCCTCTGTGCTGGGCTTGGATGTAGTGGAGCCTCAGGGCTGAGCAAGACAGCCTTGGCTCCCTGTCAGTCCTGCCCTACATGGCAATCCCTGGGTCTCAGTGCCTCTGGGTAATCTCTGCAGCCTTCTCTGTGTGCATGTGCGCTTGCCTCCAGATCTCTGCCTTTCCAGTTTTCCTGAGTTTCCATGTGCTCTAGGGACCCATATGAGTCTGGGTCCCCAGGGTCTCACCCTAAACTGGGATTCAGTGCAGTCGGACCTGGATTTCAGTGCTGTTGAGAGGTTCTGTTTTTCTCCCACTAGAGAAAGCCAGCTGCACAATCAGCAGTCAACGCTCTGTGTGCGCACTCTCACGCACTCCCAGACCTCTGTCTTTCGTGGCTCTCCTAAGTTTCCCTGCACTCCTTTCTTTTCACATCCCTGTATGAGTCTTGCCTGGAACTGGGGTTCAGTGCAGTCAGAAGTGGGGTTCAGTGAAGTCAGGATTTTCCATCTCCCTCCTGCTAGAGGAAGCCAGCCAGACCCTCCTCTGCCCATCCTCTCCACAAGCATGTCTCCATACCTCAGTTTTTTACAGTTCCTGTAAGTCTTTGTGAATCCCTCTCTTTACTTCTAGTTGTAGAATTTTTGCTCAGCCAGCTTTCCTGTGGTTCTGGATGGTGTCTGTTCTGTCTTTTAGTTGTAATTTGAAATTGTTGTACGAGGCAGCAGTTATGTGTTCATCTATGCCACCATCGTGGTTTCTCCTGGTTTTGAACTATATATCCAATTGTTTGCTTTCCTCCATTTCTTTTATTTGTGATCTGTTTCTTTGTCTCTGCATTTTGGCTGCTTCTCTGAGTTAATAGAATGGCTTTGTGTGATATGTGTCCTATAGGGCCCAGTGGCTCAGCCTCCCCAGGTACCTGAGGTAGACACTCTTGGTGCACCCTTTTGTGGGCTGTGTGCACAGTCTTTTTGTAGTTAAGCCTTGACTGTTGTTGGTATCACTGGGAGGAATTGACCTCCAGGCCAATTGGCTGGGTGGATCAGCTGTGTCTATGCTAGGAGAACTTCTGTGCTGGAGACACCCTTATAAGACAAGATTTGCAAAGGCCTCTATGCTCAGCTTGGATGGGGTGGAATCATGGGGTGGAGCAGACAGCATTGGTTTCCCATCAGCCCTGCCCTAATAGGCCCCTGTGTCTCAGTGTTCCATGGTAATTGCTACAAGCACCTCTCAGGGAAAGCCTCCCTCGAATTCTGTCTGCTGCCAGACAGTCCAGTTTCTCCCCAAATGAGTATGGGTCCCCAGAGTCTCACCCTGAACTGGAGTTCAGTGCAGTCAGGAGCTTTTGTTTCCCTCCCACTTGAGAAAACCAGCCGCACACTCAGTTGCCCACCCTCTCTGTGTGCATGCCTCGGTACCTCTGCCTTCTGCATTTCCTCTGAGTCTCAGTATGCTTTTCTCTTTCTTGACAGTTCAGTTTCACCCTGTGTAAGTCTAGGTCCCCAGAGTCTTGCTCAGAACTGGAGTTCAGTACAGTTGGGAGCTTTTGTCTCCCTCCCGCTTGAGAAAGACAGCCGTGTACTGAGTTGCCAGTCCTCTCCGCGCCCATACCTTTGCCTCTTGCAGCTCCTCTGAGTCTCAGTGTGCTTTTCTCTTTTTTTTCTAGTTGTAGAATTCCACTCAGCCAGCTTTCCTGTGCTTCTGAATGATGTCCATTCTGTCTTTTAGTTGTAGTTTTGAAATTGTGCAAGGCAGCAGTTTAGATATTTACCTATGCTGCCATTTTGGTTTCTGAATTTTTTTCTTGAACAAATACATTTTGAAAAACTCCTACCTCAGGTCTCACCACCTCAACCAGCCTTCAGGCATCTCTGTCTCTTGACTGCAAAAACTTTTTTTTAAAAGGTTCACATCACTGGTGCAGCCACTATGGAGAACAGTATGGAGTTTCCTCAAAAAACTATAAATGGATCTCCCATTTGACCCAGCAATTCCACTCTTAGGAATTTATCCTAAGAAATTACAAACACCAATCAGAAAGGATTTATGCACCCCTATGTTCATAGCAGCACAATTTACAATAGCTACAATTTGGAAACAGCCTAGGTGCCCATCAGCAGATGAGTGGATCAGAAAACTATGGTACATCTACACAATGGATTTCTATGCTGCCATTAAAAAGAAGGAATTCTTACCATTTGCAGCAACCTGGATGGAACTGGAGAGCCTTATGCTTAGTGAAATAAGCCAGCCAATGAAGGAGAAATACCACATGATCTCACTCATTTGTGGATAATAAAGAACATTATAAACTGATGAACAAAAGGATGGATACAGAAGCAGTAAAGCATCAAACAGACTTTCAAATTACAGCAGGAAGTTTAAGGAGAGGTGGGGTCGATAAGAGATCAACCAATGGACTTGTATGCATGCATACAAGCATAACCAATGAACACACACACTGGGTGTTTGAGGTATGCCTGGGATGGGGGTGGGGGGCAATTGGGAGATATGTATACATGTAACACAATAAAAATAAATAAATAAAAGGTTCACATCTTCCCTTTGAGCTTCTATACATTTTTTATAATGATAATAGCTTTTGATTATGGTGACAAAGGAGAAATATTTTAATGCAGTTGAAGCTCAGACAAATAGTTGGGTGAGTAAAAAGGGAAAGCTGGCAGGCAACATAGAATGGGACCATTAGTTGTCTTGGGCAATGAGGGAAAGCAAATATTTAGTCTTTCAATTAACTTTTTAAGGTAATTGGATAATGCAATTGAGGAGAAAGATGAAAAATGAATCTTGTATAATCTTGTTTCAATCTTGTTTAATTCCAGAGTTAGTCATTAATACAAGCAAATAGATCATTCCTAGAGTGACAAATTTTCAAGAGCACTGCCATATACCAGGCACCATTTTTTAAATGGACACTACAAGAACCTTATTTTGGGGAGAATCCAAGATGGCGGCATAGGTAAACACCTACACGGCTGCCTCGCACAACAATTTCAAAACTACAACTAAAAGACAGAACAGACATCATTCAGAACCACAGGAAAGCTGGCTGAGTGGAAATTCTACAACTAGAAGGTAAGAGAGGGGCTCACAGAGACCCAGAGGAGCTGCAAAAAACTGAGGTATGGAGATGTGCGCGTGGAGAGAGCGGGTGGCAAAGTACCCGGCTGGCTTTCTCTGGCAAAAGGGAAACGGAGACTCCCAACAGCATTGAACCCCTTATCCTATGACACTAAATCCCAGGTCCAGCCAAAACTCATTTGGGGGGAGTTTGGACTGTGAAAAGGGAGAAGTACACAGAAATTTAGGGGAGTCACAAAAGGGCTGAAGTAGGGCGGCACGCACAGCATTGAGCGTAGAAGACCGACTGCTGATTGTGCCACTGGCTTTCACAAATGGGCCACTTCTATCTCTACTAAAACCCAGTTTCAGGTGAAACCCTGGGGATCCAGATTTATATGGTCCCGGAGCACAGGGGAACCGGGAAGGCAGCAGTTTAGAGGCACTGTGAGAGAGCGCCGCGCACACACAGGGACCGCTCCAGCAATTACCCAGTCACGTGAGACTCAGGGGCCTTGGAGGACAGGGCCGACTGGAAGGCAAGGCAGTACATTAAGCCCTGAGACTCCACCCCTCTCAAGCTCAACAGAGAGGCTTTTGGAGTTTTGCAAGTCTTGTATCACAAAGCTGAATCCAAAACAAAAGTTCTCCCGGCATAGTGAAAATGCCAAGACAAGGGAAGGGATCACAAACAAAAGAAATGGAGGAAAACAAATGACTGGATATAGAGTTCAAAACGGTTATAAGGTTTTTCAAGAATATCCTAGAAAAGATGGATAAAGTTAGCGAGACCCAAGAGGAAGTGAAAAAGAACCAACTGGAGATGAAATAGAACCACCTAGAGATGGAAAAGGACCAACTAGAGATGGAAAAGGACCAACTAGAAATTAAACATACACTGACTGAAATAAAAAAATATTATACAGAGACCTAACAGCAGACTAGAGGAAGGCAAGAATCAAGTCAAATATTTAAAATATAAAGAAGCAGAAAACACTCAACTGGAAAAGCAAGAAGAAAAAAGAATCCAAAAATGTGAAGATAATGTAAGGAGCCTCTGGGACAGTTTCAAGTGTACCAACATCAGAATTGTGGGGGTGCCAGAAGAAGAGAGCAAGATACTGAAAACCTATTTAAAGAAATAATGACTGAAAACTTCCCCCACATCTGGTAAAAGAAATAGACTTACAAGTCCAGGAAGCACACAGAACCCCATATAAAAGGAATCCAAAGAGGACTACACCAAGACACATCATAATTAAAATACCAAGAGCAAAAGACAAAGAGAGAATATTAAAAGCAGCAAGAGAAAAACAGTTCATTACCTACAAGGGAGCACCCATACAACTGTCAGCTGATTTCTCAACAGAAACGACCCAAGCCAGATGGGAGTGGCAAGAAATATTCAACATGATGAATAGCAAGAACCTACAACCAAGAATACTCTATCCAGCAAAGCTATCATTCAGAATTGAAGGGCAGATAAAGAGCTTCACAGGTAAAAAAAAGCTAAAGGAGTTCATCAACACCAAACCAGTATTATATGAAATGCTGAAAGGTACTCTTTTAGAAGAGGAAGAAGAAAAAGGTAAAATATAAAAAGTTATGAACAATAAATACATATCTATCAATAAGTGAATCTAAAAATTAAGTGAATTAAAAATTTGATCAACAGAATAAACTGGTGAATGTAATAGAATCAGGAGCACAGAAAGGGAGTGGACTGATAATTCTCAGGGGGAAAGGGGTGAGGGGTGTACAGGGAGAGACTAGACAAAAATCATACACCTATGGATGAGGTCAACAGGAGGGAGGTAAGGTAGAGGGAGGGGTGGGAGCCAGGTGGAGGGGAGCTATGGCGGGGGGGGGGGGGGGGAAAAAATGAAATAATCTGAATAATAAAGATTTAAGAAAAGAAAAAAAACCCACCTTATTTTCTAGGATCTCACAGCCAGGAAGGAGAAAGGCACATTTGTTAAGTGCCATGACAGATAGCTATACCCATGGCATCATAGGAAAATGAGCACCTAACACAGTCTGGGAGATGAGTCAGAAAGGGGATGAGGGAGTTTAGGAAAAGAGTTTATGAGAAGCAGATAATTAATTGATGGAGAAGATGTACCATTCAAAACCTGTCACTCAAGAAAGTTATATTACTTTAACTCACTATGGTTCCAGGAGCCAGTGTCTAACTTTTATTAAACCAACCACTTTGCAGGAAAGCAAGTTCTCCACATAACAGGCTTCTGCATTTTAGGAGGATTGATTCTTCAGTGGTGCCACAGCAAGTAAGAGTGAGTCCTGAGGTTCATATGTGGATTGTTCTTATTTGGTACCTGACAGCAGCCCTCAGTGACAATACATTTACAACCCATTGGAGAACCGTGCTTTGTGTTTTAAAAACTACAATATACTTTTAGAAGTGATTGCAATGAGCCAGCTGCTGTGGCTCAGTGGTTGAGTCCTAACCTATGAACCAGGAGGTCACGATTCAATGTCTGGTCAGGGCACATGCTATGCCTGTCAGTTATTTTCTCTCATCATTGATGATTCTCTCTCCCCTCTCTTTTCCTCTCTGAAATTAATAAAAATATAGAAAAGCTTAACAAACAAACAAACAAACCACAAGTCTTCTCAAGTTCCTTTATTTAAAAAAAGAAGTCCTAACCGGTTTGGCTCAGTGGATAGAAAGTCGGCCTGCTGACTGAAGGGGCCCAGGTTTGATTCTGGTCAAGGGCATATACCTTGCTTGTGGGCACATCCCCAATAAGAGGGGATGCAGGCGGCAGCTAATCAATATTTCTCTCTCATCAATGTTTCTAACTCTCTATCCCTCTCCCTTCCTCTCTATAAAAAAACAATAAAATCTATTTTTTTAAAAAGAAGAAAAAAAAAGAAATGTTTACAATGAACATGTTTTCTTCTTTACAAGTGTGTCTTATCCAACAGTACTGCTACCTTTAAAATGTCACAACAGAGCATGTGGCTTGCAAGTATCCTCTTACATCAAGAACCTCTTAACTATATTGAGCACAACTGGCATTTCTAGATGATATTGGCATAGGCTGTCTGAATTCACTGAAATAACTGCAGTTTCCATGAAGGTTTTTTCTTCATTGATTGACCTCATTGTTTATTTTCCAAAACTAAGAGTTGAGTGGGACCTTTGAACATACCTGTGCTTTTGGGTTGGTCTTATCGTAATCAATACTTCCTGCTTAAAATCTATGTTTGAATTACAAAAACATATCTCCTTTGTGTCACCTTGAAAAGGCAATGCTTCCAGCCTATTATCTAAAAATTCTTGGCATGAACTCTCCTAGCTCTGCCTGTCCCATTTGTTTTGTGGAGTCACTAAGAGCTCCTCTTGCAGGCAAAGATTACTACTCCCCTAGTAAAGATAGAAACAGCAATTGTTGTTCCCTATGACCAATCTCTGAGCCAGTCCTTCTGAGTGAAGACAAATAGATTAATATTGGTGTGACCCAGAAGTCAGCTGAGGTCTCCAAGCATTTTTGATTTTTAAAGAAAAGTGGCTTGACCTTTCTAAGTCATAGCCATTGGGAAGTTCCATGCCCTCACCAGGATTTTAGGGAATTGCCCAGGGCAATTACCTGTGACTCCAAGTTACTGTTCTGTTGAACTCTCCCTTCTAGCCCATCTCCACAGCTCTCCTGTCATCTCTACTCTGTGCCAACCTGGTTGACTTCATTGATTTCCACTCAAAATACCTATGCAGTGCACTTATGTATAACATACTTGACTGAAACTTCTGTACCATGGGGAGGACTTACAGTGCAGAAATGCAAGCGAGTGAATATGGATTATTAGGCACCTCTGTTGTTACAGGTCCTTCAGCCACCCTGCCATCAGAAATTCCTCACTAGCTCCTCATTTTCCAGACTACAGCTTTGTGTCATGCAGTGCAGCCCCTGTCTCTCTTGAGAATCCCACCATCTCTATCCTTCCCTGTCTTCTAGGCTGCCTCCTCTCAGTTTTTCTCCCTCGGATCACCTCATTTTATTATGCAGAAAAGCTGAGCTCCTGAGCTAGTCTACTGAGTAACTAAAAAAAAAAAAAAAAAAAAAAAGGAACCTTTTCACAGGATACTGGTAGCTCACAGAGCTAATGCTAGAGGGGAGTGAATGAAAAGCACCTGTAATTTTCAGTTGACCAGCATGCCTGGAAAACCCATACCATAAAATGAAAAAAACATTTGAGACCAAAGAGGCAGTCATACTGAGAATACTTTATAAAATTCACTTGCATAAACAACACAGTGACCTACTGAGCAATTTTCTAAATGAAGTAATCAATTAATTAATCAATCAAATATTGAGCACTACTATGTGCCAAACACTGTGTTATTGATTGGGACTACAACTATGAACTCAGATAAAGTTCATAGCTGTAGCCCCATCATGCAATTGAGTAATTTAGAGCACAGGCTCTGGAGCCTGACATTTGGGTGCAAATTTTGGCTCCATCTATTATTAGTATGTGCTCTAGAATAAGTGAAAGCTGCTCCAGTCTTTTTGTAAAACAGAAATCCTATAAAAGATGTTATGAAGATTACATTAGTTGATGCATGAAAAGCTCATAGAAGGATACTGTATTAGTTACCTATTGCTGCATAACTTAATAACTTAAAACAACATCCATTTATTATATCATAGTTTCTATGGGCCAGGGGTCCAGGGAGAGCTTGATTAAGTCTCAGCTTTAGGGCCTTTCACATGGCTGCAACCAAGACACTGGCCACTGATGTCTCATCTGAAGGCTCATCTGAGGAAGTATCCACTTGCAAGTTAATATAGTGGTAGTTGGCAGGATTCAGATTTTTTTAAGACTAAGGGCTTCATTTTATTTTATTTTATTTTTTTAGTTGGCTGTTTCTGGCCTGGGCTTCTCCAGGATGTCACTGGGCTTCATCATAGCCAGCAAGAGAGAAAGACTACTATTAATATGGAAGTCAGGATCTTTTGTAGTCTAACCTAGAAGTCATATCCCCTCAACTGTGAAGTATTCTATTACGGAGAAACAAGTTTCCAAATGTGAGGAGATCACATAAGGCTATAAATCCCAAGAGGCAAAGATCATTTGGGGTCCTCTTAGAAGCTACCTACCACAGAGACCTCATACAGAATAAGTACCAATACATGCTAGCTTTTGTTATTTATGTCACTTATTGTCCATTGAAGAGTTGTTGAATTGTGCCATGAAAGAGGAAATAGAAGGCACTATGGAAGTATAGAATGTGCGATAAAAATTCAAGTAAGGACTTTTTGAGTAAGTGATATTTAAGCTAAGTTGCAAAGGATGAGTTAGGAAACTTTAAACAGAATGAGGAGAAAGACCCCTCAGACAATTGGGAGAGCAAGTATGAAGACCTTACACAGGACAGTGAGTGTGGTATATTTGAAGCACATGGAGGGGACTAGTTTTGCTAGAGCATAAAGAGATTGCAGATGTAGACAAGATCGGGTGGCTGGAAGTCACTGCAAGCCAGAGAAGGATTTGGGATCTTATCCTGAGGAAATGCAAAGCTGTTGAATTTTCTGCAGGGGAATTATATGATCACATTTGAAAATGATCACTTCAGTTACATTCTATGAAAAATAGATGGCAGGGAAGCAAGAGTGGACACAGGCCATTTAGAAGGATTTTGCACTGTTCCAGGTAAGAGGTGGTGATGTCTTGGACCACATGGATAGCTTGGGGGCAGGTGGGGTTTACAGATGTAATAACAGGATGTGGTGATTAAGCAGATGTGGCTATGCAAGTGCAGGATGGTGAGAAAGAGGTAAAAGATGATGCAGATTTACCCTTTAAGAAACTGGGTTATTTACTATCAAAACGACTGTTATAGGAAGAACATATTGGGGGGAAAAGGATGACTTTCATCTTGGAAATAATGAGTTTAAGGGGCCTGTGAGACATTTAAGAGTGTATGAGCTCATCTGCTGGGTGCAGTTTTGAAGATCAAAGAGAGTCTAGGATAGCTCCTAGTATTTTAATCTTTAAGAGTTGGGTAGAAGACCTTCCACCAGGAAAGGAGACTGAGAAGAAATAAACAGGGCATTTGAAGAAAACAAAAACCAATGGGAAAAGAGCATTTTTAGTAGGAATGATTAGTCAGTCAACTGTGTGGAATACTTCTAAAAGGTCAAGTACTGGCAAATGTCCAGAAAAACAACAACTTAGTGACTTCATGTTATTTATGACTTTGGCCAACCCACTTTGGTAGAGGGTAAACAGGGAAGCCTGCTTGGATTGAGTTGAGGGAGAAATGGGAAGCAACATGATAGGGACAACAGGTGTAAATACATATAATATAGCTGAGATTTTTGCCTATGAAGAAGTGGAGAGAAACATGGCATTACCTGGAGGAGAAGAGATGAAGACTAAATTAACAGTTGTATTTGTTTTAAATAGGGGAGCTTGAGTACCATTAGTGGTAGAAATTGCCTGGCAGATATGGAGGGTTGGGTACAGGTGATGGGGGAGAACTGAACAGGTTGTATCTGTAATTAAAAGTACTAGTAGAGAGGCTGGGTTTAGAAGGAGGGCTGTTCCATTTTAACACATTAAAGGAGGAAAGATTGGGGACTTCTTCCAGGTAGAGTTGAAGATTTGGTATTGGAATATTGAGTGCATTCTGATGGAATGGCTTCTATGGCCTTTATGACAAGCCCTTTCCTTTCAAATATCTAGTAGCCAAATACTCTAAATCTTTGCTCCTCTAAATGTGGTCTTTAGACCAGCAACATCAGCATTACCTGTGAGTTTATTAGAAAAGCAGATATTGGGCTCACTCCAGCCATACCTTATCAGAATTGATACGTAACAAGGTCCCCAAGTAATTCCTGTGTACATTAACGTTTGAGAAGTAGCATACAAATTGACTTCCTATTGATAGTATAAATTGAAAAACTGCTAAATTATCAGAGCTATAATCTACAGCAGATAGGTATATTTTGAGGACCATGGGTTATTGTCCCACTGTTCTTTCTTTTCTTTTCAAAAAAACATTTGTTTTTGTTTTTTTGTGTGTTTTCTTTTTTTGCTAGAGAATCCCTGTGAATTGCTATAAGAAGCAACTAGAATAAGTACAAAACAAAATATCACAATACTTTTTGTCTTTGTATTTTACTCTGTTGTCAGTATTACTTTTTTATTCAACAAATATTTATTGAATACCTATTATATGCTAGGCCTTCTCTTGGTTCTGAGGTTATAGTCATTAACAAAAAGAATTCCTTGCCTTTGGGACTTCATTTCCCTCATTTATCTCACTTTTACACCTGCCATTATAATAGTTCCTCATATACACCCTCAACTCTCTTGTCCTCTAACTTCATCTTATTTAATATTCATTAATTCATTTATCCTTTTAACTAGTTAATAAACAATTATTTATCATCTTCTATGTGCCAGACACTGTTTTAGGCATTTGAGATTCATCAGTTTTATCAAAATAGATAAAGATCTCTGCCCTCATGGAGCTTATATGTATGTTTATCTGTGGCAGAGGGTAGTAGGAAGTCGCTGAAGGAGAGATAGGCACTAACAATGAAAACAAATAAATTGCCCACCTTGAAAAATTCCTTCTTCAGTGAAATTCAACTCTCCAGTTTGTCTGCAGCTGAATTTGGCTTAAGAAAAAGCATACAGGCAAGCTGACAGGTCTCAGACCAACAGTCATGGCTGTTATCCTCCAGTGGGTCTCCTATTCTGCCTGGTCATTCTGGCCCATCTTCTCCTTTACTCTTCTAGACAATTTCATACCTTCTCCTCTTCAAACCACTGATACCACCTACTCTAATAACTTATCTAATATTTTAATACTAGAGGCCCAGTGCGCAAAATTGCACAAGACCCAGAGTCCCGCCACACTAGCAGGACCCAAAGTCCCACTGGGAATTGCCACACCGCAATTTCATCAATGTACCTCCTAGTGACTGATTGTTTGGTTGTTTCGGTGTTATGGCATTACGGTCACTGGCCTTTTATAATATAGATTTTCATAAAACTAAATTCTGCTGAGGTTATACTCCCCAAATGCCACAACATTCTTTCTAATGTTGTGGGGAGAAATATGACATTCTGCTACATTTTTTAAAAACATAAACGTTGCCGAGACCGGTTTGGCTCAGTGGATAGAGCGTCGGCCTGTGGACTGAAAGGAGCCAGGTTCGATTCCAGTCGGGGGCATGTACCTTGGTTGCAGGCACATCTCCAGTGTGGGGCATGCAGGAGGCGGCTGATCAATGTCTCTCTCTCATCGATGTTTCTGACTTTCTATCCCTCTCCCTTCCTCTCTGTAAAAAATCAACAAAATATATTTTTTTAAAAAACACATAAAAGTTAATAAGTAGGCCCCATTGCTTTAAAGATAAGAATCAAATTTCAAATACATTGCAATTGTCCAGGCTCTTTATCTACCCTTGTTTCATGTCCCCCAATATTTCCAGCATATTAACCACAGCAGTAATTGAATGCTTCATGTGGTTTAGATTTTCCATTTTTGGCATTTACTATTCCAATTGTGTTCATAACATTGTCTCAAATAATATTCTATTAAAAGGAGTATCTCAGTGTTGTTCCAGTAAAACTGAAAGTAATCATCTTGAATCCTTGAAGGCAATAGTGTGGGTTCCAACTCCTACTTCTTTGAAGGCCATTTCCATTATCATTCAGCATTATCATAAATACTGATATAAGGCTGATTTTTATCACAGTCAAAATAGAGTTGAATGCTCTGGGCCTTTGCTGTAGTTGAAGAGGTGGAAACAAGAAGGATCACTTGAGGATCATTCTTTATTAGCTTAATATAAACCACAGTACTCCTGATTTACTTTTAATTCTATGGGTGGAAGCAAAGAATGAAAAATATAACCAAAGTAATTAACCCTACTAAAGAGCTGGCTGAAATTCAAATAAAAATGGTAGCCAAGATGCTATCCAATGAGTTGAGAGGTATCGGGAAAAGTGGAACCCAACACATAGAGTCTTAGAGTTTTGGAAAATATCAGCAATGATCTAGTGCAAGTGCCCAGCCACAGTGAAAGTCCCCTCTATATCACCCCAGTCCCATAGCTTCTTTTACTTCCATATTTTTAATCATTGGAAATTAGCTCCTTTTCTTCATTAGAACCCAGTTGTCATCAGAGTTTTCTTTTCTTATTTTTAAATCAGTTCTACCCATTGGGCCTAATTTTTGACACCTTAAGCAACAAAAAAATGTAAATGAATGTCCTTGCTGCACTACACCCCCTAAAACACTAGTACTCAGAAGTCTCACATGTCCTAAGTCCTCTCTTAGTCCTACCTTTTTGCAGATAGTCCCAATATGTATAGCTCTGAAGTTCTCTTCATTCCAGATATCTCCTTCAGGCTACAGAATAATTTCTCAATGTGCCAAGGCATAAAGGTAATACTTAACACATGATCTGACTAATGAAGAATAATCAGAACATTTATTTTTTATGACTTATTAATTTTTAAAGATTTAAAATTTTTATTTTTTAGAGGGAGAAGGTAGGGAGAGAAAGAGAGAGAGAAACATCCATGTGAGAGGGAAACATTGTCAGCTGCCTCCTACACACCCCCTACCAGGAATGGAGCCCGCAACACAGGCATGTGCCCTGATGGTGAATCAAACCAGGAACCCTTTGGTGCCAACCAACTAAGCCACATGGGCTGGGCCTGAACATTTATTTTCCATGACCTATTTTTCTATTATTGCAGCCTAATATCAAGCTAACTTTTTTAGCATCCCTTTCACACTCTTGGTGCCTATTAAAAGCTTGTGGTCAATTATAATCCTCTGAATTTTCTTTTTCACATGAAGTGTTGCCAAAGTAGGTATTTTTTTCCATCCTGCATGGGTACCAGACCTTCCTATGAATCACTGGATAATCAAGGACTGGTCGTGAGCTTCACCTTATGAACTAGACATTGACTCTAATAATGCAAGTGCCATATGTCAGGTACCATAGACAGCATCTGGTCCTCCTAAACATGTGCTCTTCTTCTAAAGAGCAGTCCATTTATAAACTCAGTCTTTTCTCAGGACCTGAGGTCACCAGGTGACTTACCTTTCTAGAAGCTAATTTTTATCCACAAACTTCCCTTCCTCTTATGACGTACATTCACTCCAATCATTGCTTCCACCAATTAAATACACACCTGATCAATTTTCTTTCCTCACACTAAGATTGATTGAGCTCTTGATTTAAAAACAAAAACACAAAATCAACCCTCCCCACCCCACTTCCACTGCCCCTGGCTGGTGTGGCTTAATGGTTGAGCATCGACCTATGAATGAGGAGGTAACAGTTCAATTACAGTCAGAGCACATGCCCGGGGTTGCAGGCTCAATTCCCAGTGGGGAGTATGCAGGAGACAGCGGAACAATGATTCTCTCTCATGATTGAAGTTTCTATCTCTCTCTCTCTTTTCCTTTCTGAAATCAATTTAAAAAAAACAACACACACACCAACAAAATAAAAAACAATTGGGCAGGTCGAGAAACCCAACTCCCCTCCTCCAACCAGAGCTCCGCCCTCTGCCTGGGGAAGCCTGAAGTTGAAGGCCCAAGAGGGAGAGGAGGACTCACTCTGCTGCTGGGGCCACAGCGCAGGCTCAGCTGCTTCAGCCAGTGGGACTGCAAAGGGTCACTCTAAAAATTGCTGCTGGGACTTGTCAGGTGGCTGCTGGTGGCTCCCCTTCTTCCTTCTCTCCCCACAGATTGCTTCCCAAGAGGAGTCTGCTGCTGACACTTCATCATCACAAGTCGGGGACACCACTCAGCACAGGAGGGTAAGGAGTGGGGCCACACTCCCCAATTCCTGTTTTCCAGATTTGGGGGTGTGTGGCGCTGTGGGTGGGAGAGGGTGGCATGTCTGAGTGTTTGCAGAACAATTTCACTGAATGTGTCTACAGCTGGGTCAGATTGCCCAGATCCCTGATTTGAATTTGGGAACCAGAAGCCATTTTCTTGAAATCAAAGGAATGTGATACATTAGGCAAAGGTCATACATAGTCATAGAAATTCATGAGAGGATGCTTTAGAATAATAACATTACTTGTAATTTCTAATAATCATTTTAAGTCTCTAAAGTCCAACGTATGTTTTTCTTTCTCTATTTTTATAGAAAAAAGATGGGGAAATTAAAATTTTTAGTATTGTTCACAGAGCTTAATATTTCTTCTTCATTTTAAAAATCAGGAACCAGGTACATATTAGGTACCCAATAATTTTAGATAAAATTAATTCATTGTAATGAGATTGGTAGCAAAAAAAAAAGAAAGAAACTTTTCAAATTCACAGTAATATAACCTATTGACAAAATAGAACTCCCCATTCCCCTGCAAAAATGAACAAATTTGTAATTTAACTGTAAAATAGGTTTTTGTTCTAAATGTGCACATATGGTTATATGGACATAGGTTTTAGATTAGAAATCATGTTGGAAATGAAACGATAAATTGAAACACACATTCCCCCCTCCCTCCCCTTATGCTGGACTTAACTTAAAATGGCAAGCAGCAGGGCCTGAGCCCAGCGTTTCTATTCCGGGAGTCGGTGCTGATGAGCCGGGACAGATGCAGCGCTTGGAATGTGTCCGGGACCCGGAGCTCAGGCAGCTGATTCGCCCCTTTGGCAGGAAGACATTCTGGGATCCCAGCTCACTCTGGCAGGGGAGTGACAGTGACACTTTAGCACACATGGCTTTTTAGCTTGCCCTGTGTAGTCACTCCCTGGAGGCAAGGGTGGAGGGTAGCAGGAGAAAGAATGTTCTTAAATATAAAGTGACAATTCTTTTCTATAATCAGTCCTAGGAGCTTTTCATCTGAGATCCATTTCGGGGCAGGAGGAACTTGATTTCAAGGGTGATACTTTCACATGGACTTGCCCACTCGTAGAAGAGAGTAGAATTATGTTACCCACGTTGTGGAAGCATCGTGGTTCTGGATCTGTTTTGGGTTGTGGACCTTTTTGAGAATCTCATGAAAGCCTTAGGCCCATGCTACAGAAAAATGCACATAAACACACATGCACAGCCTGTTTCATAGTATTCCCGAAAATATCATGGAATGCATGGACTCACCAACCCAGGTAAAATTTGCTATATAAAATACAGGACACCCAGATACATTGGAATTTCAGATAAATCATAAACCGGTTGTTAGTATAAATATGTCCCAAATATTGCATGGGATATACTTATATTAAAATGTGACTTGTGGTTTATCTGAAATTCAGATTTAACTGGAAATCATGTATTTTTATTCGCTAAATCTGACTACCCAGGCGCCTATGTGTGGCTTCCAGGTGAAGAATCCTCTGTCTCAGTTGGATTATCCATGTGTGAGTCTATTTCTAGATTCTAGAAGGCCATATGGGGGGAGCAGTCATACAGGACCAGACTTTGGCAATTTTGACGGCAAAAGCCAGCATTTATTTTTAACTCTGTGTAAAATTTTAGAACTGGAAGGTACCCATATCCTCATTTGGCAGGTGACTAATCTGAAATCCTAAAAGGTTGGGTGTTTTGCTGTAGATCCATCGGCTGGTTAGAGCGTAGTGAACACTAAAACCCAATTTTCATTTCTATGACAACCAAAGAGACATTAGTCTTAGAAACTATATTTCCAATCCTCCTTCCCACCCAACCATCTCCTCTCCCCAATCTTAAACACACACAGCAGACTAGGAAAGAGAAAGAGCTATTTTAGTAAAGTTTGCAACTAAACCAAAACCAAAAACTTTAGCACTGGCTCCTTGCATTGTGTATTCAGGATTGGAAAATAGGAGTTAACTTGATGTGTAAAGTCTGTATACTTTAACAGTCAAAGTTAGGCACATGCCTCTAGCTAAGTTGAAGCATAAAAAATTGATACTATTTATATCTAAACAAAAATCGATAATTTTATATTCAACCTAACACAAGAAAGTATTTATTCTCTGGTCAACAAATTCATAGAACCTGTTTCTATTTTTGGCTTATCCACCTATTGGAATTTCATATCTTTTTAAAAATTATTATTAATCTCAGAGAGGAAGGGAGAGGGAGAGAGAGATAGAAACATCAATGATGAAAGAGAATCATTGATTAGCTGCCTCCTGCATGCCCCCCACTGGGAATTGAGCCCGATACCTGGGCATGTGTCCTTGACCAGAATCAAACTCAGGATCCTTCAGTCCCCAAGCCAATGCTCTATCCACTGAGCCAAAACCAGCCAGAGTTAGAGTTTCATGTCGCCCCTAATAGCATAACTAAATGTATCTTACATTTAAAAGGGCAATGCATTTATTTCAATGTTTAGAGCTATAAAGAACCAGTTCATGTTCTCTGTATTCAAATTTTGAATTTATAAATCTCAGTCCTATCTCACTCAATCTCTATCTTCTCCTATTGAAAAGAGCTAACTTTTTAAACTATTACAGATTTTAACCTGCCTTGGATTTAAAAGAGGCAATTTAGGGGATCAGGGTTCAATCTGGGATTGATTGTGACCTTGTGTGACCTTCAGTACATTTTTAAAACTCTCTCTGACCTTAATTTCTTCATCTATAAAATGAATTTAATATAATCTACATTTTAGAATTTTAGTGAGACTTAAATTCAAAAAAATAAAACACTTAGGGCTCATCACACAGTAAACCCTCAAATAATAAATGCTAGCTATATAATTATTATTCTAGGAAGAAATGGAGATAACAACTTACATTTGATTCATCATATAGATTCATGCTTGGTAATTCATATTTAGGAATTATTTATTAGCATACTTAAAATTGAAAAATACAAAAGATGATGAAAATTGTGATGGCTCACATAACTGCCCAGCTATTTATTGGGTGTTGAATATATGACATGGTCATCATAGAAATGACACAAGAGCAAAGATCTGCAGTAGGCAGTGAGAGGAGAGCATGGAATTGCATTTCTGTTACCCTTCTGCCCAGTTTCTAATGGAGGAGACCCAAGAAGCTGCTCTAGGTGACAGTGGATGGAGCAGAGAGGGGAGGAGGCTGTGGTGTCCATGACCAAAGAAGGAGAATTCTCTGGGTGCCCTCCACAGAATGAAGGGATAACCCTGTAGCATGGGGAGCCTTCTACAGCTCTCTGCACCCTGTGTAAAGTCTCTTCTTTCACTCACAAAAGGGAAGGGACGGGGACTGGAAATGCCTCCAAATGGCTGCTTGTCCCATTACACAACCTCAGCTGCCGTGGCCAGACCAATTCTTTCCACCATGGTAGTGCTGTGTGAAAAGTGCAAGCCACCAGTAGTCTGGAGAGGAGTGGAAGGTGGAGGAAGGCTCTGTATTGATCTTCCTCTCTTTGATCCGAAAGGGCAATTCATTAGAGTCTGCTGTGTTGGGAAGAAGAATCAAACTCTTTGTGCTTTGGAGAAAACAGAGAACCAGTCTTAAAACTCCCCCAGCCACGGGCAACTCAGCAAGGCTTTCCTCCTCACCATCCAGATCACAGTCCCAGTCAAATCCATCCCTTGAGTATGGTAGCCATAGTGATTTCCCTGGTTACCAAGCCTGGAGATTTCCTTGAGCAGATAGCCACAAAGCAGTCACTTGTTAAAAAATAAAATAAATAAAAGACATCAACGATAGTTAAAACCTCCTCCCAATTTTTAGTTAATATATAATTGAATCAGTAAGAATGAAATGCTTTCAGAATTTATTACTCAATGTCTAGGCTATGCTTTAGGTTATATATGAATATATACATCATTTTTATAACCTTTTTCTTGCAGCCACATTTTTACTATTATGTGACCATGATTGGTAATCACTAATAATATGACCCAGGGGTGCAGAGTGAACATTAGTAAAATTGCAGGGAAAACAGTGAGAGTTCCTGTACAAATTGCTTTTGACTACATGCTCACATATGACCTAGTGACTAATATTTTTTTGTAAATATTCAGGTATTTTCTATTTGGCCTTTATTAGCCAATAATATCAGCCTCAAAGCCCAGCACCATCACCAAATGAGTAAATAGAAGTGAATTAAATTGTTCCACTTGACTTTCACACATCTACTCCTAGGCTGTCTTTTCTTTCATAATTTCTTCCTTTTAAGCATGCCCTTGCTCTTCATTTAAATATGATTGTGGAAAAATACTGGTTGATCAAGTGAGTGAGTGTGTGTGTGTGTGTATACCCACTGTGACATGCCTTGTGTCTGTACTCTTCAGAAAGGCCCCAGTATGAGGGAGGGGCCTACAGAATTCTTGAGGGCTTCCCTGTCTGCTAGTGAGAACAGAGCCTCTTGGGTTTTTTTTTTTAATATATTTTATTGATTTTTTTACAGAGAAGAAGGGAGGGAGATAGAAAGTCAGAAACATCGATGAGAGAGAGACATCAATCAGCCGCCTCCTGCACATCCCACAGTGGAGATGTGCCTGCAAGCAAGGTACATGCCCTTGACCGGAATCGAACCTGGGACTTTTCAGTCCGCAAGCCAACGCTCTATCCACTGAGCTAAACCGGTCTCGGCAGCCTCTTGGGTTTTGATCCCCCATAAGGAGGAAGCCAGTCTTTTCTGCTGTAGGGTCCAGAGCACACAGTGCAGTTGCCCTTAACAGGCTTGCAATCCTCCTTCAATTGATAAAAGTTGTGGCTGGAGCCCCAAGAGGAAATGGAAGAGCAGAGCCGGTGGAAGGGCATTTACCAGGCTATCAGAGCCAGTGAACATCTTTGCAGCCTGGAGGACATCAGAGCTTTGTCCAACTTCAAAGAAGTGGCCCTGATCCTCAGACTCCTATGAGGGGTCTGCAGTGACCTTATTGGAGGGACATGCACAGACTGAGAAAACACCTGGGTAGGTAGATGGACAGCTTCACTTTCAAGGTGCAAACCTAGGAATACGATGTCATGGTAGCCTAGCCAGCATGGCTCAGTGGTTGAACATGGACCTATGAACCATGAGGTCACGGTTCAATTCCTAATCAGGGCACAGGCCCAGGTTGCAGGCTCGATCCCTCATTGTGGTTGCAGGAGACAGCCAATCAATTCTCTCATCATTGATGCTTCTTTCTCTCCCTCTCCCTTCTCCCTTCCTCTCTGAAATTAATAATATATATATATATATATATTTTTTAATGTCATGACAGCTCTAGTAAAGACAGGCAATTTATGAGCATATCTGGGAAAATACTTCCACCGGGAAAGGAAGTTGTCCAGAGGCTGTGATTTTAATGGTCTATTTTTTCCATATTTACAAAAAATTTATTTTACTAAGTGTTTGAGATTTTAGGTCACCCCTTATTATGGTGATTAATTAAAAATTCATCAAGAATCTAAAGATGGTTATATTAGAATCTCACATCCTGCTCCTATTTTTTTTATGATGATAGCGGGTTTTTTAATTTGAATTTATTGGGATTACATTAGTTGATAAAGTTATGTAGGTTTAAAGTGTACAGTACTTTAATATATCATATTGTACTGTGTGTTCACCATCCAAGGTCTAGTCTTCCATCACATTTGTCTCCTTCCAGTTTCTCTCTCTGCCTCCCCTAGAGAGAGCTAAAGAAGCCAGTTATTTCTACAGAGTGATTTTGAAGACTCTAAAAGCCCTTTCTTATTTAAAAAAAATAAATATTAAGAATACTATTAGCCCTGGCCGGTTTGGCTCAGTGGATAGAGCATCGGCCTGTGAACTGAAGGTTCCCAGATTCTATTCTAATCAAGGGCATGTACCTTGGTTGCAGGCACATCCCCAGTAGGAGGTGTGCAGGAGGCAGCTGATCGATGTTTCTTTCCCATCGATGTTTCTAACTTTCTATTCCTTTCCCTTCTTCTCTGTAAAAAATCAATAAAATATATTTTTAAAAAATACTATTAAAATATTAATTAATAATATTAAAATTAAGTATTATTTAAAGCAGAAAAAAAATATATATACAGGGCTGGGCAAAAGTAGGTTTACAATTGTGAGTATGCAAAATTATTACTCTTACATTATTTATTAATTATTGTATTTTTTACCATACAAACAACTATAAACCTACTTTTGCCTGTGTGTGCATGTGCGTGTGTGTGTGTGTGTGTGTGTGTTTCACAGTGTCTACTCTTAGAATTTGTATGTGACTCATAGAAGGACACAGATAAAATATAAATTAATTAATTTAAAAATCCACCAAAAAGCATGCATATCTGGGGGGAAGAATATATATACTCATTAATTGATTGGCTTGGGTCATTTGTCAGACTAGTTAATGTATTACTGAGTAGGGCCCTGAAGAAATGGGACACAGGCAAGAACATTCAGATAGAGAGGGGCATGAGGGTTTCCATGGCAATGCCAAGGTCAGCATGAAGGCCAGTCAATGGAGGGAAGAGAGATGGCAGAACTTCCACTGATTTCATCAGGTTGATCTCTTCCTTCATGAAGATTTCTGAATCCTTCTCCATTACATACTAACTTACCAAGTACCTGCCCTTCCTGGCATATAAGAGCCTGTATGTCTTGGCCTAATATTATCTGCCCAATGGTCTCCCTCATGACTTCAGGCATCTTTGTCTGCACATCCTATGCTGAGTCATGTCTTCCTGCTTCAGGTATTTCCTCCACTTGTTATGGCCTTCTGCCTCCTGTACCCCTTCCTCTTAAAAACACTTTGGTATCAGGCCTGGCAAAATTCTTATCTGCAAACCTAACCACCCTAACACCACCCTTCAAATAGTTCCTTTAATTTGAATCTTTGAATCCATTGATTCAGTGTATTCCATGTAATTTGTTGTTTTGCTTATACAACCTATAACCAAATGTCACAGATTTTCCAAACTTCCAGGATTATCCTTATCATTTATATAAAAATAAAAATAATCTGTTCTTCAGCCTATCTAATTGCACATATTCCATTTCTCCCCTTGATATTTTCAAAAATCCCTTGGAAATGTTTATATATTCAAGAAATTCCCCTGGTTGCCATTTGCCCGTTCTCAAGCTGGGTCACTCTGGATGCTTGTCCCATGTAGCCTTCTGCTCCTCATGATTGCTTCTCCATGATGTGGCACCTCACCCCAAAGTGTAAACTTGCTTTACCCCCAAAGAAACAACAAATAAGAGTTGTTGATGTTAATGAAAATGATTCAATTTTTTTTGAACACTCACTTTTTGCCAGATTCTCTTCCAAATGCTGTATGCATATTTCTTCACTGAGTTTTCATTGACTACCCTATAAGCAGACACTATTATTATCTTCACTTTAGAAGATAGGTTAATGGAGACTCTTAGAGATTAGATAATTTATCTATGGCAAGTCACACTTCAGGTAAATAGTGGAGCTGGTACTTATATTGTATTTTCATTTTTATTCACCTTGAAATATTATCTAATTTCCTTTGCAATTTCTTCGATTCATGGATTATTTAAAAGTATATTATTTAATATGCAAATAGTGGTGGCTTTCCTAGATAGTTCATTGTTATTAATTTAATTACAATATGATCAAAGTACATACTCTGTATGACTTCAATGCTTTTAAATTTACTAAGATATGTTTTGAGACCCAATACAGAATCTGCCTTGGTGAATATACTATATACACTTGAAAAGAATTGTTAGGTAAGATGTTCTAAAATCTGGATAATTATAATGTTCAGATAATCTATACCTTTACTGATATTTTTTCTAGTTACTCCATCAGTTGCTGAGAGAGTTAATCAACATTTTAAAATATGACCGAGGAAATGCCCATTTCTCCCTTCACATATATTGAAGCTGTTATTTGCATATATACATTATGATTGCTATATCTTCATGATGATATATTTTGTAAAGTTCCTTTTTATCACCATTAATTTTTTTTCTTGAAGTATATTTTATCTGATATTAATATAGCCATTCCAGTCTTCTTATGCCTACTATTTCTGTGGTAAATCTTTTCTAGCCATTTCATGTCTCTTGTTTATAGTAAGTCTCTTGTAGATAGCATGTATTTTTGGATCTTGCTTTTTGCTTTTAATTAAAATGCTTCATCCATTAACATTTAAAATAATTATTAATATAATTGGATTTAGGATTACATTAAATTCTTTTTCGGTTTGTCCCCTCTAATTTTTATTCCTCTGTTTCAACTTCCCTGCCCTCTTTTGAAATTCATCTAAATTTACCTATTGGTTTTTCAGATATACTTTGCATTCTTAAGGAGGTTGTTCTAGGGCTCTCCTGCCCAATACATGGTTGCCAGTCACCTGTATGTGTGGCTGACGTGTAGCTAGTCCCAAATAAGCTATGTTGTAAGTATAACACACACTCTGGATTTTGAAGAGTTAGTAGGAAAAAAAGTAAAATATCACATTAATAATTGCCTGGCAATTACATTTTAAAATGGTATTTTGTGTATAGTAAGTTGAAAAAAATGTTTTTAGGTTGTTGATGTTAATGAAAATGATTCAAATTATGTGTATAGTAAGTTGAATAAAATGATTTTAGTTTTTTTTAAATTAAATCTTTATTATTCAGATTATTACATTTGTTTCTCTTTTTTCCCCTCCATAGCACCCCTCCACTTAACTCCCACCCTTCCCTCTGCCCTTACCTCCCTCCCATTGACCTCATCCATAGGTGTATGATTTTTGTCCAGTCTCTCCCTGTACACCCCTCACCCCTTTCCCCCTGAGAATTATCAGTCCACTCACTTTCTGTGCTCCTGATTCTATTATATTCACCAGTTTATTCTGTTCATCAAATTTTTAATTCACTTAATTTTTAGATTCACTTGTTGATAGATATGTATTTGTTGTTCATAATTTTTTGTCGCTTACCTTTTTCTTCTTCCTCTTCTAAAAGAGTACCTTTCAGCATTTCATATAATACTGATTTGGAGTTGATGAACTCCTTTAGCTTTTTCTTCTCTGTGAAGATCTTTATCTGCCCTTCAATTCTGAATGATAGCTTTGCTGGATAGATTATTCTCGGTTGTAGGTTCTTGCTATTCATCACATTGAATATTTCTTGCCACTCCCATCTGGCCTGCATCGTTTCTGTTGAGAAATCAGCTGACAGTCATATGGGTGCTCCCTTGTAGGTAATGAACTGTTTTTCTCTTGCTGCTTTTAATATTGTCTCTTTGTCTTTTGCTCTTGGTATTTTAATTATGAGGTGTCTTGGTGTAGTCCTCTTTGGATTCCTTTTATATGGGGTTCTGTGTGCTTCCTGGACTTGTAAGTCTATTTCTTTTACCAGATGTGGGAAGTTTTCAGTCATTATTTCTTTAAATAGGTTTTCAGTATTTGCTCTCTCTCTTCTTCTGGCACCCCCACAATTCTGATGTTGGTGCGCTTGAAGCTGTCCCAGAGGCTCCTTACATTATCTTCACATTTTTGGATTCTTTTCTCTTCTTGCTTTTCCAGTTGACTGTTTTCTGATTCTTTATATTTCAAATTTTTGACTTGATTCTTGCCTTTCTCTAGTCTGCTGTTAGGACTCTATTTTTTTTTATTTCAGTCAGTGTATGTTTAATTTCTAGTTGGTTCTTTTTCATCTCTAGTTGGACCTTTTCCATCTCTAGTTGGATCTTTTGCATCTCTAGTTGGTCCTTTTTCATCTCCTCTTGGCTTTTGCTAACTTTATCCAACTTTTCTAGCATATTCTTGAAAAACCTTATAAGCGTGGTTTTGAACTCTATATCCAGTCATTTTTTTTCCTCCATTTCTTTTGTTTGTGATCCCTTCCCTTGTCTCGGCATTTTCACTATGCCGGGAGAACTTCGGTGCTGGATTCAGCCTTATGGTACCAGACTTGCAAAACCGAAGAAGCCTCTGTTGAGTTTGGGATTGATGGAGTCTCAGGGCTTAAGGGACTGCCTTGCCTTCCAGTTGGCCCTGCCCTCCATGGCCCCCGAGTAACTGGGTAATCACTGGAGCGGTCCTTGTGCACTCGCGCCAGCAATGCCTCTAGACCGCTGCCTTTCCAGCTCCCCTGCGCTTCAGGACCACATGAGTCTAGGTCCCCAGGATTTCACCGAAAACAGGGGCTTAGTGGAGTCAGAAGTGGCACAGTTGGGAGGGTCCCACCTACTCGCAAAAGCCAACGGCACAATTAGCAATCTGTCCTCTCTCAGTGCCGTATGCGCCACCAGACCTCTGATCTCCCCTAAATTTCCATGCACCTCTCCCTTTTCACAGTCCAAACTCCCCCCGTATGAGTTTCGGCTGGATCTGGGGTTTAGTGTCGTAAGATAAGGGGTTCAATGCCTTTGAGAGTCTCCGTTTCTCTCCTGCCAGAGAAAACCAGCCAGGTACTCCAGCACCCGCTCTCTCCACATGTGCGTCTCGGTACCTCAGCTTTTTGCAGCTCCTCTGGGTCTCCGTGAGCCCCTCTCCTTCCCTCTAGCTGTAGAACTTCCACTCAGCCAGCTTTCCTGTGGTTCTGGGTGATGTCCGTTCTGTCTTTTAGTTGTAGTTTTGAAATTGTTGTGCGAGGCAGCAGTGTAGGTGTTTACCTATGCCGCCATCTTAGATTCTCTCTGGTTTTAGTTGTTGATGTTAATGAAAATGATTCAAAGTTTCACTGAGAGCATCTTTGCCACAAACATTTTGCCACATAACTAATTGACCATAGGGCAATTTTACAGTAAAAGATAAAAGATTCTACACTAATAAAAGAGAAATATGCAAATTGTATGTCCATGACACCAATCAGTCAATCAGGAGTGAGTATGCAAATTAACCCAACAAAGCTGGTGTATTAATTTGCATACATAGGCATGGAGTGGCTGGGTGGTATACCTGCTATGAGAGGGAGGACAGGGGACGGAGGGAGCTACAGGCACTTTGGCTGGGAGCGAAGACTTGCAGGCTCCCGAGTAGCTGAGAACGAAGCCAGGAGAAGGCAGGCCTATTCTTGCGCAAATCTTCACGCAACAGGCCTCTAGTGAAATATAAAAGAGGCACTTGTAAAAAAGACATGATCAAACATGAAAAATTAAAGACTCTTGCAAAAATATATAGTCTTTGAAGTCTTTCATTCATAGTATTTTACTTCTTTTCCGCTACAGTTTCTTCCTTCATTAAGAGATTTATCAGTTTCCAACTAAAGAATCTGCAGTAAAGGCTCTGGAAGACTGTTGTGACTTAGTAGCTGCCTTTTTTATATTTGCCATAGCTTTTTGGCAAATTTTTGGTTTTGATGGGTGGAAGGGGATGACTGTGCCAACTGAAGGACTTGCCAAAACTGACATGTCATTATTTTCCAGTATACAAGTTGGCTTTACACATAACTTTGCAGCCTGACTTTATATTCTGTTTTTTTAAGACCATCAGGTCTATCTGTCACTATATAGATCTTTATGAGAGCTAAGTTTTACATAATATAAAAAAATGGGAGTATGTGAGAAATGAAACAAAACTGACAATCTGTTATTTTATCTTTTATGACAAAATTGCCAATGGCCAATTTGTTTATATAGAAAAATGCTTGGGGCAAAGATGTTTACTGCAAAACTACTGGACATGTAACAAAATATATTATTACAATTAATTTCACTGGTTTCTTTTTATCTTTTTAGTATGATTCCAGGGAATTTTTAATTTACATGTGGCTCATTTATATTTATATTTGACAGCACTACCCTAGTGATTACATTATGCAAAGTTAAATTTTTCACAGGCGTTATAATTAATATTGAACCAATTCACATAAAATTAGAAACCTTACAACTGCACAGATTCCGTTACCACCATCTCCCCATCATTTATTATCATCTGCGCTACATCTACAGGCATGATCAATCCCACAAGACAATGTTACCATTTTTGTTTTGAAGAGTCAAATGCATTTTAATGAACTTCAGAGAAAAGACAGCTTCTTATGTTTACCATCTCTGATGCTCTTCATTTCTTCCTGAAGATTTAAATTTCCACTGGGCCTCTCTTTTCCAGAATTCCCAACTCACTTTCCTGTAGCTGTGGTTGTCACAAACTGTTTTCTGGTTCTTCAATGCAGCAGTCCTAACTCCCTAACTCCCTGGATAGTACCAACTGCAACTTACTTGTAGGCAGAATGCCACCAAATCAAATTGTTTTTAAAATGTCAGGGGAAGGAAGCCCTAGCCAGTTTGGCTCAGTGGCTAGACCGTTGGCCTGTGGAATGAAGGGTCCAGGGTTTGATTCCAATTAAAGACACATGCCCTGGTTGTGGGCTCAATCCTAAATAGAGTCCGCAACCCGGGCATGTGCCCTGATCTGGAATAGAACCTTGACTTCCTGGTTCATAGGTAGACGCTCAACCACTGAGACACACCGGCCAGGCCTCTTTTCCAACCCCTAAATCCTCTACGAAATCACCCCCCTTTATATTTCCTTGCATCAGTAGTTCCCCTATTTCTCTTGCCACTCTCCCGCCAACCTCCCAGTTTATAGGTTCTGTCTTTGGAACAATCCACTAGCTAGGAGCTTTACTTGGCTTTATGACCAGTAGTAGAGTTTAGAGCTGCTACTTAAACCCAGACAGTTCTTCCTCAGATGCTGAGGTCTTCACAACCATTCTATATGATATTTCTAAAGGCGAAGCCAGCAGTTTATCAAACTTCATTCAGGATACTTGAGAATGCCTCCATTAAGGATGATATGAGAGAATAACAATGTAGAAAAGAAAGATTTATTGTTCCTAGAATCACCCCCTTCTTTGGAATTCCCTGCTGGTCCTTTGTCTCCTTTGCCCCAGCATATCCTCCAGAAAACTCTGTTTTCACCAGAAGAAACAACAAAACCCTTAAAATAAAAATAATCTCAGAGGACTTACATCCTATCCCCAGGATGAGTATGTTTCGGTATAATATCAGTTGTTAAAATACCGAGATCTCTCTGTAATGAACTGGTAAACACCCTACCCACCCCTCAGCCCTCTCCCAGGACCCCTGTGCCTAGTAATTATTAGTTTACTTTTTAAAAATATATATTAACTATTTGTGTTTTATCTTCTTTAAATGTCCTACTTACCTGATCATATTTTTTGTCTGCTTTTTCATTGATTTGTAGGAACTCTTTAAATATTGTATCAAATGGGCTTTTTTCTGGCAGTAATGTTATCCATGTTTGCACAGTCTATTGCTTGTCTTTTAAACAGTTGGTGTTGTTTTGTAGACGTTTTCATTGTTTTTCTATATTCAGATATTTCAGTCTTTTCTTTTATGGCTTCTGAATTTTATGTTATATTTAACAGGGCCTTTATCACTCTAAGATTAAGGGGGAAAACTACTTTGCCCTCATTCAATGTGTAAATTTTGTGTGTGAGAGAGAAAGAGAAAAAGATTTAGATATTTAACTCATTTGGAAATTATCTCAGTGAATATGTAGAGTAGAAAGCAACTGAACTAATGCTATCGTTACAAGTCTTTCACCATTGAATTTTAAATGCTACATTTATTTATTTACACACACACACACACACACACACACACACACAAAATCTACATTTTATATAGATTCCTGAATTTTAGTATTTTATTGAGGAAAACTTCAGAATAGTTACAAGTCACTTTTTCATGAGAGTAAACCAAGCCCTTCAAATGATGTTTAACTACTATTCCATATCTGAGAATATTTGGTCCTTTCTGCTATAGAAAATTACTTGGCAATATGGCTATGGAGTGATCTTATTTAATAAGATAAAGATTGTCTTGATGCTGAAGTAAATTGTCAATAAAATATGCATCTAGTGTAATGTAAGTTCTTAAATCTATTTTTGAGGATTAAAAAAATTTAATTAAAAAACACATGATTCTTTGCCAAAACCGGTTTGGCTCAGTGGATAGAGCGTTGACCTGTAGACTGAAAGGTCCCAGGTTCGCTTCTGGTCAAGGGCATGTATCCTGGTTGCGGGCACATCCCCAGTAGGGGGCGTGCAGGAGGGGGCTGATTGGTGTCTCTCTCTCATTGATGTTTCTAACTCTCTATCCCTCTCCCTTCCTCTCTGTAAAAAATCAATAAAATATATTTTTAAAGTAAATAAATAAATAAATAAATAATAAAAAACACATGCTTCATAATGTAACAATTCAAAATTCAAAGAACAATTAAAATAAACTAACAGAGTGGAGACAGATGCATGGATACAGAGAACAGAGTGGCAGCTGTCAGAAAGGAGAGGGTTGGGGGCTGGGTGAGAAGGGTGAAGATGTTAAGCAAAGAAAAAAATGAAAGTCTCATGGACACAGTCACTGTATGGTGATTGCTAGAGGGACTAGGGTGTGGGAGAGATAGAATAAGCAAAAGGGGGTGTAAATAGTGATGGAGGGAGACTTGATTGGGAGTGGTAAACATGCAATACAATATACAGATGATGCATTGTAGAATTGAATACCTGACATCTGTATAATTTTATTAACCAACTGGAGGCCAGATGCACGAAAACTCGTGGTTAAGAGTAGGCCTTCCTTCTCCTGGTGGCCAGCACTGGCTTCCCTCTGGCACCTGGGACCCAGGCTGTTTCCCTTCTTTGACTACCCGTAGGCACCCAGGACCTGGCTGTCTTCCCTCCACCCAGATTTGTTCAGGAAGATGTCTGCTATAATTAGCATATTACCCTTTTATTATTATAGACTACAGGCCCATTGCAGGAAGATTCCTGCAATAAGGCTTCCTGTTGCGGTCTCCACTGGCCACCAGCTTCCCTCTCTTCTCCCCTACCCTGCCAGCTTCCCTTCCCTTCTCAGCAGCCCTGCCTGCTTCCCTCCCTTCTCCTCCACCCTGCCTGCTTCCCTCCCTTCTCCCCCACTCCACCTTCTTCCCTCCCTTCTCCCCTGCCCCACCTGCTTTCCTCCCTTCTCCACCACCCCACTTGCTTGCTTTTCGAAGCTTCCCTCCCTTCTGCAGCACTTGGCTTCCTTCTACACTGTCTTCAGTCTTTGCTTTGCACCAAGATATGCAAATTAACTGCCATCTTGGTTGGGTTAATTTGCATACTCACTCTGATTGGCTGGTGGGCATGGCTGGTGAGTGTAGCAGAGGTACTCTTTTATTAGATGTCATTCCAATAAATGAAATAAAAATAAATGAAATAAAATAACACTATTCCTTTTTTTCTTTTTCTAGCAAGCTCTTGTCATCGTGTGTTGCCAACATGGCCCCCAAAAAGAAGACTGTCAGAAAGAACAAAGGAGAAATCAATGAGATGACCATAATTGTAGAAGACAGCCCCCTAAGCAAACTAAATGCTTTGAATGCGATCCTAGAGGGAGGAAATGGCCTAAGCTGCATTTCTTCTGAATTAACAGATGCTTCTTATGGCCCCAACCTCTTGGAAGGTTTAAGCAAAATGCGCCAAGAGAGCTTCCTTTGCGACTTAGTCATTGGCACCAAAACCAAATCCTTTGATGTTCACAAGTCGGTGATGGCTTCATGCAGTGAGTACTTTTACAACATCCTAAAAAAAGACCCATCTACTCAAAGGGTGGATCTCAACGATATCTCACCTCTGGGCCTGGCCACAGTCATTGCATATGCCTACACCGGAAAGCTGACTCTCTCCTTGTACACAATAGGAAGCATTATTTCTGCTGCTGTTTATCTTCAGATCCATACCCTTGTAAAGATGTGCAGTGATTTTCTGATACGAGAGATGAATGTTGAAAATTGTATGTACATTGCTAACATTGCTGAGACATACTCTCTGAAAAATGCAAAAGCAGCAGCCCAAAAATTTATCCGGGATAACTTCCTTGAATTTGCAGAATCAGATCAGTTTATGAAACTTACATTTGAGCAAATTAACGAACTTCTTATAGATGACGACTTACAGTTGCCTTCTGAAATAGTAGCATTCCAGACTGCTATAAAATGGTTAGAATTTGACCAAAAGAGAATGAAATATGCTGCAGATCTTTTGAGCAATATTCGCTTTGGTACCATCTCTGCACAAGACCTGGTCAATTATGTTCAGTCTGTACCAAGAATGATGCAAGATGCTGATTGTCACAAACTTCTTGTGGATGCTATGAATTACCACTTACTTCCGTATCATCAAAACACATTGCAATCTAGGCGCACGAGGATCCGCGGGGGCTGTCGGGTCCTCATCACTGTTGGGGGACGCCCAGGCCTTACTGAGAAATCCCTTAGTAGAGACGTCTTGTATAGAGACCCTGAAAATGGATGGAGCAAGCTTACAGAGATGCCCGCCAAGAGTTTTAATCAGTGCGTGGCTGTGATGGATGGATTTCTCTATGTGGCTGGTGGTGAAGACCAGAATGATGCAAGAAATCAAGCCAAACATGCAGTCAGCAATTTCTGCAGGTACTTGATCCTTTACTAGGCACAGAAATGGTCCAATATTATGAGGAAATTGCCCTGACATAGAAGTAAATTAGTCATGCCTATTAGCTTAATTCATTAGCTCAGTAAATTAATAATAATAATGAGACATTTTATATACAACACTTCACATTATGTAAAGTGCATTCATGTACTGTAGAATTCTGAATAAGTCTGTGAAGTGAGCAAAGAAGATAGGATTATTTTGATTTTCCATGTGAGAAATCTGATGTCTAGAGAGGTTATACCCCTAGTAAGTGGCAATTCACATTTTCTCATTTCTAGTCTGGTGCTCTTCACAATATACTGCTTTTCTGAAAGACACTGGGTACAAATTTCATTTTTAACACTAATGTGGTAATAAAAATTAAAACATTACAACATTTCTCTTTTTTTTTGATATATTTCATTGATTTTTTACAGAGAGGAAGGGAGAGTGATAGAGAGTTAGAAACAGCCATGAGAGAGAGACATCGATCAGCTGCCTCTTGCACGACCCCTACTGGGGATGTGCCAGCAACCAAAGTACATGCCCTTGACTGGAATCGAACCCAGAACCTTTCAGTCCGCAAGCCAACGCTCTATCCACTGAGCCAAACCGGTTTTGGCTACAACATTTCTTTTAAGTTGATGACTGTCAGATTTAAAATTGGCAAATAGAATGAGTTCATTAAAAAAAAGTGGCAGCTAATTAATTTAAAATACTTACTTGAAGACTAATCCCAGAGAAAATATAAGTATTTCTGAAGCATGAAGAGTAAAAAACATAATAAATTCTTCAGAAAAGCCTTCAAGAGCCATATTACTTTTGTATATTTATGATAAAAATTAAACTTCCACATGTATGAAATGTTCAGGAAGTTATGCTTTCAAAGTCGAATATAACAAATGAGCAAGATCTGAAAATGTGTGCAGTATCTGATGAAACAATTCTTCATTTCATCGTGTTACTTTAATGAACTCAAACAAGTAAAGGATTTTTAGCCTTTAATTTACAACGTTAGTTAAGTTTCAATTTAGGGGTTAAAAGGGACAAAGATGAATGAACATCCAACTGATGGAGTGAATTCTGTGTTTATAATAATTCAGGAATGCATACTTTACTGTAACTACTTATTTCCCTCCACTGACAATTCAACTATTGGTACTTAAATCACTGTTTTTGCAATATTGATTTTAATGCTTATCGTATACTTACTGTAACATCGAACACTAAAAAAATATATCCCTCAACTAAAATAATATTACCTACTAAAAAGTGGTAGAACATAGACAAGTATCAAAAGTTAAGGCTTTGTTGATGCTTTTGGACACGAGTCCCATTGATCTCATTCTAAACAGATGATAGAAGACTTGGTTGAGTAATTCAGTTTACTGCTGCAATGGCCAGGACAGGTTTGTGAGGGGGCTGTGAGACAGGGAGAAGCCCACTTAGTCAACTCCTATCTTAATTAAGCAATGAGAATGAGCTAGGGAAGTTGGTGTCTGAAGATATGTGAGTTGACTTTAATGTGGCAGTGTTCCCTTTTCTGATTGCCACAAATACCCAGTTTCCACCCGTAACCCCACCCATAGATCCTACCGATGAGAGATATTTGAATATGGAGGAAAGGGAACTGGCAGACCTGTCTCTGTAGAGTCTTCTCCAAGGGGTCCAATAAAGGAAGTAAATTTATCATTGGCGGGGGGCGGTCACCAATGCCTGCCTTGCTTTTCCCAAGCGTCACTCTTTTATACTGGCCTCTGGGTGAGGCGCTGCGCATAGTCAGTAACCTCCTTGCAGGGGTGGTGTCACAATTCCCCCGTGGTGGTTCGTGGAGTAAATGGCGTTCCCTGGCTGCCACTACAAGGCTGTCACATTCCCTCTGCTTTTCCCAGATACGATCCCCGCTTCAACTCCTGGATCCACCTGGCCAGCATGACCCAGAAGCGCACGCACTTTAGCCTGAGCGTGTTCAACGGGCTCCTTTACGCCGTGGGCGGCCGCAACATAGAGGGCAGCCTGGCCTCGATGGAGTGCTACGTGCCCTCCACCAACCAGTGGCAGCCGAAGACGCCCCTGGAGGTGGCGCGCTGCTGCCACGCCAGCGCGGTCGCCGACGGCCGAGTGCTGGTGACCGGCGGCTACATCGGCAACGCGTATTCGCGCTCCGTGTGCGCCTACGACCCGGCCGGCGACTCGTGGCAGGAGCTGCCGAGCATGAGCACGCCCCGCGGCTGGCACTGCGCGGTCACGCTGGGCGACAGGGTGTATGTGATGGGGGGCAGCCAAGTAGATGCGCGCGGGGAGCGCGTGGACGTGCTGGCCGTGGAGTGCTACAGCCCCGCCACCCGCCAGTGGAGCCACGCGGCGCCGCTGCCGGTGGGAGTGAGCACCGCGGGCGCCTCCGCGCTGCTCGGCCGCGCCTACCTGGTGGGCGGCTGGAACGAGGGCCAGAAGAAGTACAAGAAGTGCATCCAGTGCTTCCACCCCGAGCTCAACGAGTGGACGGAGGACGACGAGCTGCCCGAGGCCACCGTGGGCGTGTCCTGCGGCACCCTCTCCATGCCCAACCACGTGACCCGGGAATCCCGCGCCAGCTCGGTGTCCTCCGTGCCAGTCAGTATCTGACGCCAGGTAGATGCGGAGGCGCGGGAAGAACAACTATTTATTCGTGGTTAGCCTTTGAATTAGCCGGAAAATATGTAACATTTACTGCAACGGTTGTAATTTCAAATATATCGAGGCATATGTCTTGATAGTTTTAACTCCTGGTATGGCATGATCTACCTCCTTTTTTTTTTTTTTTTTTTTTAAAAAAGCAAAATTCAGGGCCATTGCCAACACAGAAAAACAGAATTTACTTCAGTGGCCACTGGGTGGCAGATAGAGTCGTTGTAGGCACTCTTCCACGTGGCTAATTTCCCAAAAGTATAGCGGTTACACCCACATTTGAGAAGTCCCCTCTTTGCTTAGGTACTTACTACTTATGACATTTATGTGAGTAAGTGGTTTCATGTACAAGGTTATTTCCCCCTCTCTTTTCTTTAGGAAGCTGAAAATAGTCATTGATAGGTTTTATTGTAAAATGGAACTCCATAAAGACTTAAGGTTTAATTCCATATTTCAGTGCAGTTTCTTTTCCTGTCCTTGGCTGAGTGAAGGATGTTGAAAGGCATTCCATGACAACGTCCTAAAGTTTATAACAAAGTCTGACTGGAAAGTAAGAGGATTCCACCAGGGCTGTCAAGGTGATGCCTTAGGGATATCTCTGAGCCCCTTCTTCCTCATGCCTCAAGCCCTCGTGTATTTCCACCATATAAGTCTGTTCTCGAAGAGACTGATGCTAGTCATTTAGTTTCTAGCGTAAATTTGAATCACTTGTCCTCTTGCCTAGAAATATTTGCACTTTAAGCCATGCTCCCTATTAAAGGAATTGCAAGTATCTTGGGAGTCTTACTCTCATCCTAAAACCTGTACCAAGATGATTAAAAGCAACCTTGACCCTAATGTACTAGGTATGCTCCAGGAAGAACACCAAATAAAACTATGTCCTTAAGGATCATTAACTTCAAGCTTATGTAGACTGAAGGTTATATAAGCCAATAACAATAATTTGATTTCGCCCACTCTTTTACATATATGAAAATGGAAACATCTGAAATTCTTGGATTTGGCCATAACAGGATGAATGGGTTGTCCTATTGATAAATGCCATTGTTTCTCATTTTATAGCAGTCCTCCTGATTTTTTTGATTAAAAACATAATACATTCATTTCACATGAAAATATTAAAATAACATATGCATATTCTTATATATATTATTAACCCCAACTGCTCCAAATTAGCTTTGCAAATTAATGTGTATCCACTTGATATCATTTTTTCTTACATATTTGCCAAATTTTGGAGCTAGGGAACGAATGTAGTAAATGATACATATTTTCCTTTCTTAAAATTTATCACTTTATTCTTTGATAGTTTATTTGTTTTGGAGAGGAAGTAGCCTTTCAATTATGGGCTCTATGCAATTAGATTTTGAAAAAGAAAACAAACTATTTAAATGGTAAAACATGAGCTGTATGAAAATATGACTGGGTTTTCATTAATCCCATCCTCTCCCACCTTATGTAGATAGGTTGTTGCTAAAATTACAATATTTATATTTAAAACATTTTATTCGAACTGTGAAAAGTGGTTTATATAGTACACTTTGTGGAACAATTTTATATTATTGCCCCTTATGAAAAGTTCAGTCTCTGTGTATTTACTGGTAATACTCTGGTAAAGGCTAAAACACTAAGTTAAGTTTAAGTACAAGACATTATTAATAATTAAAAAACACTGGGCTGTTTCTTCACTCCACACAGAGCACGAGGAGCTTCCCCAAGTGCAGAATAGGTCCCTGACTTCTTATCCACCCAGGCCGGAAAGTAAAGCTGGGTGAGAAACCAGTATGTGGAACCAGTTAAATCGCTGAGCTCTTAAATTCCATTGCACAAACATAGAGCGTCTTTTACCCTTGCAGCATCGTTGGTCAAATAAACGTTTCCTATTTCATCAATTATTTTGGCCACAACTTACAAAGCTTATGTTTGGTATAAATGTATGTTCTCATGCAATTGAGGAGCCTATAGTATATTGTTAATTTAGGAAGGAAAAAAAAAGGGGATTTCTTATGGATTACAGATCCTAAGTGGAAAATAGACATAATTCCTTCATGCACACTAATAGGTCTGTCTCCCATTGAAATCCCAGAAGTATTGTAACATGGAGGACCTAAGGCATAAAATGAAATAAGAATCAATCACTTGTGACAATTTATCACAGAGGAATGAAGAGAGATGCTGAACATAGAGGTTTTTACATCTGTTGGATCTTAATAAGGGAGGTGGTGCAAAAACT
This sequence comes from Lasiurus cinereus, assembly GCA_011751065.1. Taxonomy (NCBI): domain Eukaryota; kingdom Metazoa; phylum Chordata; class Mammalia; order Chiroptera; family Vespertilionidae; genus Lasiurus; species Lasiurus cinereus. The sequence continues at coordinate 70,762,234 of JAAGEH010000018.1, forward strand.
TGACAGTGGCTTTTTAGAAATGAAACTGGAGACATGTTAGAGCTGGGAAAATCATTTCAAATGACTATTTATGTATTTTCTACATTGTTTATCTGAAGAATCAGAGAAATACACATACCTGGGCTTACCAGGTACCTGGGTACATTGCAGTTCTATCTTTTGCTTCAACAATTATGTCAATAACTAAAGACCACTATAAATTTGGCATGCCAGAATTTCTGACAGAACAAATTGGAACATAAGGAGCATGAACATAAGGGCTGGTGAATGTTTTATATTCTGGAACCTCCTGCACTGACAACTGGAAGAGGTGAAAATATACAGAATCAAAATATTATGCGTCACCTTTCATGTGTAAGTGAAATATACTCTTTTAACTACTGAAAGAGTTGCTCCTAAAAATCTTGCCAGTTTCTCCATGTTGCCCAACTGGAAAATTATTTCATTTTTATTGTTTTAAGCTTACATTCAATTACTCTTCCCAGTCTTAGTATCTAACCTGGTACCTCCTTTTATTTTTCTGCAAGAAAAGGACTTGTTATTTTTGTAATGCCAGAGCTCTATGTGATTAAATAAATGCATCAGGTCAGTGTATCAGAGAAATAGCCTGTTACCCAGCTGCTGACATAATGAAACTCAACTTCTCCTTTTCTGAATGGGCCAGAGACCTGGTGTGGAGTCTCCAGGAAGCCAGATTTAATATAGTCTGTCCATTTTTAGGTAGGCTCTTGGTGCCCAGGTGTCATCCCCGATGCATTAGTTGCTTTCAGTGGTTTTGAATGAGTTTTTGTTTTACTTCCTATGTTGTAAGAATGGTTATGAGGGAAAGTCAGTGGTGATACAGATTCATATAATTCTAAGTGAAGATTAGATGGTAATGGAATGTTATGAGTATGGAAGGGTAACTGAGGTAATAAGAAAGTGAGATGTACTGAATGGCTCTATGATTGAAGGCAGAGCAGCAAGCATAGTAAGTGTGTTTCACAAACATGCATGTAAATAGAGGTTTACCTGGAAATTACCTGGAAATAGGTGTTAAAACGTCAATTTTTTGCTGGTTATCCTGACCAAATATCTTCAGAATGTATGTAAGTTGCTAGAAAAAAAAAAAACTGAAATCACTTCATTAATTTTTTCTGCATTTCAAAGAAATGAATTTCTAGAACCTTCTCTGAATTCTTCTCTGAACAAATGTTCTCTGAGTGAGTTCAATGCCCATCCCAGCCACTGATGAGCAGCATTAAAAGGAATTATTTTTTAGTATCTCTTTTCATACCAGTAAGAACTATAGTGTAGTTTCCTAAACACTCCTCCATGGTAATTATGACTAAAGGTTCTAAATAATAAAAAATTACCCTCCAGCACATTCATTGGGCAAAGGTCATTTATATTTCCCTCTCAGGGAATTTGAAATAATATACTTGCTTTGGACACTCTTAAAAAAACGTATTTATTCAGCAAATTGTTGGGAATTATTATTATTTTTTTTTGTTTGCTTAAAACATTCTGGTACTATATAAGGAACAACAAATTAAAATGTATGTAGTGTTTATAACTTCATCACTATCAATAAAGTTGCATTCAAAAAGACCTTGTCAGTAGTCAAATGGGGAAGTGTCTTTTTATAATGGTTGGGGTGGGTTTTCCCCCTCTATTTAGTTTTCATGATGACTTATCCCAACAAAAACAACAAAAAAAGAAATGCTATCCAGCCCTGACCGGTTTGGCTCAGTGGATAGAGCATCGGCGTGCAGACTAAAAGGTCCCAGGTTTGATTCTGGTCAAGGGCACATCCCCAGTAGTAGCTGTGCAGGAGGCAGCTGATCAATGTTTCTCTCTCATCGATGTTTCTGACTCTCTATCCCTCTCCCTTCCTCTCTGTAAAAAAGTCAATAAAATATATTTAAAAAACAAAAACAAGAAAGAAAGAAATGCTATCCAGAGATGGAGAAGCATCAAATAAACTGTCAAACTTCAGAGGGAAGTCAGGGAGGAGAGGGGGGGTGTTAAGAGATCAACCATAGGACTTGTATGCATGCATATAAGCATAACCAATGGACACAGACACTGAGGGGCGGGGAAGGTAAAGTCATGTGCTGGGGACTGGGAGTAGCCAGGGAGAAGCCAATGGTGGGAAAAGGAGACATATACAATACCTTAATCAATAAAGAAAGAGAAGAAGAAGAAATGACAAATGTTGAAAAGCTTCTCCAATAGCTTGAAGACAAATGAAAGAAAAAGGCATAAAACATCAGTAGTGACTTGGCTTATAAACTCACACAAAAGCCAATTCAGACAAAAGTTCAAGTCTGGTCTATCCCCCCTGATTACTTAGAAATCATAGTCAAGTGTGGTTTCCCATCTCATTTCCACCCTAACCACAGCCACCCTGGCACAGACTCGGATCCATCATCATTTGCAAGAGATCACTTTCTAGGAGATGAAACTGTCCAGACAAACCCTCGTGGCTTTTCTCTGCCACCTCACCTTCCAAATGAGCAAATGACATGTAATCAAGATAAAATGCTCAGCCTTTGATTCAATTTAGTAGCTAAGTAGCAACACTTAGTTGAGGTCAGCTTTGTCATTTCTAGAAAATCCTAAATGGCAGCCACACTTTTTGTTACATTTCTCCAAGTCTTGTAACCATTGCAGGGGTAGGGAACATCGGCCTGCAGGCCATGAAAAGTCTGGCCCTGCCAAGGCATTAGGGGTGAGTTAATAAAATGTTTGACCAACAGGCTATTTTTTAAGTTGATAATTTGTATGGCCTGCGAATGATTTTATAATATCCAAATGGCCCTTGGTAGAAAAAGGGTTCTCTTATTTAAAGAGACAAGGTCATCCCCAAACAGAAACCAGAGGGCGCTGCATTCCCAGTTTTGAGCAGTTCCCAGAGTTCCTTGGATTTTCTTTGAACTCTCACATAGCTCCAAGCTTCACTATAAGTTTGAACTCCCTTCCACTCGAGCACATAATCTATCCAATCTAATTCATGGCACATATGAAATTACCTATGGACACTAATTACATCCATGGCACCCTAGTATGTATCCAAGGAATGACCATTTTGCACCCTCTGTATTTGTCAAGCTTGGTAGATAGGCTAGAGACTAAAAGATATTCAAAGCCACCTGTAGGCTTTCCTCCCATCAGGGGTTGAGGAAGTGCATCGGAAGGCCCATTTCTGGAGAGGTAGTCCTTGAAGGAAAGAGGAATTCCAGATGTTGCCTAGAAACACCCTACCCGGCCCCTCTATTTTCCTTTCTAGCCACAGCCACAGGTTGGTGTATGAACCCAGGTGTAAGCGGCATTATTCCTCTGCCAGCACCAGTCTCCCACCAGACATGCTCCTCAGGAAGTGACGAGGAAGGGAAGCACGTTCCCCCAACCTTTGGAGAGACCAATTAGCCTCTGATTAGCCTAAAGAGCCTATATATTGCTCCTTTCCTTATCTTGTTCAAGGAAGTATCTGTCTTATGAAGTCAGGCTGATTCATCCTGGAGAAACTACTAGTCAAACTTTGCCTTGATATTCATCATAGCTATGTGATTGAAGTGACTTGCAATCTTCAAAAAGGAAAGCCTTTGAAAACTACCATTATTTAGCCTAGAAGGGATGATATACTAAAATGGAAGAAGCAAGACTTTCACTATAGAACGATCATTTCTTTTCATTCCACCTTCATCCCCCCTCCCCACCCCCCATTGGTAGGGAATTGTCCAGTGATATGAATGGAAACCTTATGCCTTTTCATCTGTTGTTTTTGCTTTGAGCTCACATCTAGGTTATCACTATAGGCTCAACATTCAGAAATTCTGTCTCTTTCCATCTTGGGGATATCTCTACCCTCAGTTAGAGGGGATAACTGGACAGAATCTGTTTTGGGTGGGCCGAGTATGGAAGCAATCAATGTCAATACCAACCACACATATGGGCCAGCACTAGGTATATGGCCTTACCTGGATGCAAAGAAGCTGGAGGAAAAGAAAAGTTTTCTTTTATGCATTTTCTCTGCATAAGAAATTATTACATTTTGGAAACCGCGGCTCTCATCTGTCCAGGGAGCAAGGACCTTCCCAGGCAAACTGCCTCCCCTCAACCTCACTTTTCTGAATCGCCTCAAACCATACATAGTAAGTGCCTCCCCTTCCCCACTTTTGTTGAGTCATATTATATTTTGCCTTTTCCCTTATGAAGGAAAAGTCCAGACAATTTTTGAAGCCATTCTCCATTCAGAGCCCTTACAGGTCTACAACATGCATTAAATGTATTCTGTAAACCTTGAGTGTTTGCATAAATCTGGTTCAACAAACCACTAAGGGGATTCCTCTAATATCAGAACCACCCTCCTGATCCTACCCTTCCTGAGTCTCTTGTCCCTCTGCTTCTAAAATACTCTCAACTCTCCTAGATTACCTCATCTAAACAATATTGACTGGAAATTGCTCTCCAGCCTTAAGAGGAGGTCCCAGTACATGATGGTTTTGGGAGAAGAGAACATTATATAGAGTTTGGTTTTTCAAAGAAGAAATACATGCACCTATTCTCAGTCACCATAAGAAGAGAAGCTTCCTCTGGGAGAGTGGGAGAAGGAAATTAAAATGGTTGTAATCTGTCCCCCAAGTCTTCTTCCCCAACCTTTATGAAGTCTTTCCAAGTGGAGACATGTTTTCATCTATCACAATTTTGAATATGAGGAACAAAGGAAATTCTGCATGTGAAACGAATCCTTTCCCTGTTTAGCAAATGGTCATTGGATATAACCATGCCCCAGGAACCCTGCTGGAATACCCTGGGACAGTGAAGAGCCAGAATGTCCCCCCACCTCTTTGAGAGACTCTGAGGCCTGAAGCACACACATTTTTTCATTTAAATCTGGAAGAGTCAACTCCACAAACTGAAATTAAGTTAACAAGCTTTTAGTTTTTGCCAAATTTTGGCTCCTTGGGTCGTGTGGGGCAGAGAAAGGTAAATCCAACTGAGCGCTTGCCCTCAAGGAGCTCAGAGGTGGTAAAAGTTTTCCACTTAACTATAATTGAATTCCTGGGAGCAGGGCACCTGCAGCTCAAACCTCGGTACCCTTCAGAACCTCCAGACCTGCCTCCATCAGTGTTTCTTTCATTTTCCTTGTGGGTGAAGATACTGAGGACAAGTCACTTGAGACTGAGTCCTGGATAATGAACAGTAAGGATCTGGGCCTGAGTGAGATACTGGGAGAGTGAGATATAAAAAATAAGTAAAAGCCAAAACCGGTTTGGCTCAGTGGATTGAGTGTTGGTCTGCAGACTGAAAGGTCCCAGGTTCGATTCCAGTCAAGGGCATGTACCTTGGTTGTGGGCACATCCCGTGCAAGAGGCAGCTGATCGATGTCTCTCTCTCATCAATGTTTCTAACTCTCTATCCTGCTCCCTTCCTCTCTGTAAAAAATCAATAAAAATATATTTTAAAAAAATAAGTAAAGGATGGGACATTCAGCTGAAAGAAGGACCTGCTGCCACACTTCAGAGGCACTCTGCAGAAGCATACTTTTGAAGGTGATGTGATAGGCTGAAGACCAACCTTATGCAATGTTGGGAGCCATGTGCCAGGTGACAAGGCCATTTGAGGAGTATCTTCCTTCAAGAAATGCTTGGAGTGAATGGGGACAGACTGGCTTCACTGAAAATCCATGAAATATTAAGCTATTGTCAGTTGTCCTTGATTTCTCCTGAATTCTTTCAGCTGAAATCCAGCTCAATAAGTTAATGCCTTTGGAGAAGCCCTTCAGTCCCCCGTCCCAGCCCGGAGGGAGGTTCAAGAGCTTCAACGGAATCTTCAAATACTATCTGAACTGTACCAAGAATATGTGAGGAGCAGTAGATGAGTGAACAAAAGAGCTGTGGTACATTTACACCATGGAATACTATGCAGCAGTAAAAAAGAAGGATCTCTTAGCTTTTCAGACAGCATGGGGGTGGGGGGAAATGGGAGGGGTCTGGAGAGTATTATGCTAACCAAATAAGCCAGTCAGAGAAAGACAAGTATCACATGATCTCACTCATATGTGGAATCTAATGAACAAAATAAACTGATGAACAAAATAGATCTAGAGACATAGAAGCATAGAACAGACTGTGGAATCTCAAAGGGAAGGCAGAGGAGGGTGGGTGGGTGGAAAGAGATCAACCAAAGGACTTGTATGCATATATGCATAGTCCACGGGCATAGACCATAGGGTGGTGAAGGCCTGGGGCAGGGGGCGGGGGAGTGCTAGAATAAGGGATCAATGGGATTAAAAGGGGAACATATGTATACTTTCAACAATAAACATTTAATTTTAAAAATAAGAATATGTGAGGAAACTACAGAAAACCAATCAAGGAGGTAATTTAGAAAAAAAGGAAAAGCTTCCTAAATGCAGGGAAGTATCAGCAGTATAAATCAAAAGCACAACTCCACCAGGACGATGGCCAAAGACCTAGAGGAAGAATTGCAGTGAACAACTTCCTGCTGCGAAAGCTGGATTGATCATCTCCCATGGGGGGAGGGAGGACGGGGGGGGGGGGGCGGGATGCTCAAGGAAACTCGTTTGGCAGCTTTGTCAACTGAGAGAAAGGTCAACAAGCTAAGAAGAAGAAAAAAATGGCCACAACAGGCAAAATTTGGCTGCAACAGAGTTTAAATTCCAGTATTCACAAGTGGCCCTATAATAGGCTGATTAATGTCCATGTCCCAATGCCTAGATTCTGTGCACATATTATGTTACATGGCAAAAGATATTTCACAGGTATAATGAAGGTTATGGATCTTGAGGTGAGAAGTGGCCTGGATTAACCACGTGAACCCAATCTAATCACTTGAGCCTTTAAAAGCAAATAAATTTCTCCTGCTGGAGACAGAGTAGAAGATGAAGTCAGTGAGTTTCCAAGTCAGTGAGTGTGAGAAGGATTCACTGCACTATGGCTGGCTCTGGGATGCAGGTGTTCATGTGTGAAAACCAGAGAAAGGCCTCTAGAAGTGACAGCCAGACCCCAGTTGACAGTTAGCAAGGAAACATAGACCTCAGTCCGCAAGGAACTGGATTTTGCTAACAACCTGAGGAGTGTGGGATGAGCCTCCTCTTGCCTACCTAGTTCAAACTTGGATGACAGTCTTATGAAACCTGGAGCACAGGCACCAGTCAAACTCACCCAGACTTCTCCAGAACTATAAGACTGTAAATGTGTGTTGTTTCCAGGCACTGATTTGGGGGAGTTTGTCCAACACCACCTGGAAATTAATTACTTCATTATTCAACAAGCAGCCTTGGTTTCAGGCCCCAGAGAATCAGAGCATTCCTATTTCATCAGGTCCCCAGGGCAGGGGAGGGTTGAACTGTGAAGACTCTGCAATCTAGGGTCACAGGCAGCTTTGATTCCGCTTTCAAAGCACCTGAGCCCTGTATATCTGTGGCTATAGATGTGCCTTCTCCCACTTTGTCATTTTGATTTCTCTTTTTTTAGTTTAGCTGCTGTTATTTAATTGATGCTACATTTGTTCTGATAGAATTATAATTCCTAAGGCAGTGTTTTTCAAATACAGGAGTGGAAAAATTAGGTTTACAGTTGTAGTAGTAATGCGATAATTAGTAAATAACAATACAAGAATGTTTCACGTGCTCACAATTGTAAGCCTACTTTGCCCACCGTGTATGATGTTTGTTATAATTCTTATGCATACATTATTTCCACTTCAGTGGACCATGTATAGATCACATAAATATTATATTTTGCTTGAAGTTAAGGGTGGAGACATTCGCAAGAATAAAGACTATTTCTATATGCTAAGAACTGTTATTAGAAATTGTGAAAGTAGGTCAATATTTACCTCAAAAAATTTTATTGGTTTTTAAAACAACACACATGTGTTTTTGTGCATGCACACACAAATAACAATACTACCAGCTGAACTTAATAATATTTTTATTATTACTAATTCATAGATTACAGTAGAAGAGTTGATGTTTTGTAAACATTTATTTCTTCTTCTTTTTTTTTTTTTTTTTGCAATTTCTTTCATTTATTTATTTACCTACTTACTTAGTTATTGCTGCCAAAAGCTTTATTGTTTCATTTGGTCTACTGCATGGGAGAGGGCTTCAGGATGGTTAAAGAATGGCTAGTAGTTTCAGAAAGAGGTTCAGGTAAAAGCCAGAGACACCAGGGGAATGCAGAGGGGCCCCTCAAAGGCTTGAGGGTGAATCTTTCAAAGAGATACTTGCCCAGCCCAGCCTGGGGGCCAGCCAGCCTGCGGGATGAGTCAGGTGTTGCCCATCTTCTTGATGAGTTTCACCTCCTCACTCAGGAAGTGGTTCTCCCGGAAGTCACAGAGTTGAGGGCCTGTAGCTCCTAAAGGGCCTAGCTCATGTTCCTCTCTGGGGCCAGAGTGGTTTCCATGGCAGCTGCCATGGCGTCATGAGTTTTGCCCACTCATCTTGGGGAGGCTTCAGCACATCCTGGAGGAGACTCTCCTGCCGGCCATCCCCCGGCACTGGTTTTGCAATTTTAAGAGATGCTCTGCTTCTTCTCCCATGGAAGAAGAGGCTCATGCCCTCAGGAGCCACATCTTCATGGTCAAAATAGAAGCCCAGAGAGAGGTAAATGAGGGGGGCCCGCAGAGACAGGTTGGCCAGGTGGTTGACCACAGCCTCCACCTCGGTGGGGGTAATTCTGAAGAATTTGGGAGCTCATGGTTGTTCGGCAATAAGGAGTTAAAAGTAGAAAAAAACCCAATGTGTTGGCTGGTCTCAGAGGTGATTCTGAAGGTGGTGACTGGATAAGACGCTGGAGAGTGGCCGGAGGCTGGAAGAAGGGGCCTCCCTAGGTTGTTCCATCCAAACCCTGTTGAAGCAAGAAATAGATCCCAGGAACTGAGGGCACTATCTGCAATTTCCTTTTAACCTTTATTTTGTTGAGGATATGTTTTCCTCTTTAAATATTTCTAAATTTTATGTACTCAAAATAAGTTCTTTGCCCTAACCAGTTTGGCTCAGTGGATAGAGCACTGGCCTGCAGACTCAAGGGTCCCAGGTTCGAATCCGGTCAAGGGCATGTACCTTGGTTGCGGGCACATACCCAGAGGGGAGTGTGCAGGAGGCAGCTGATTGATGTTTCTCTCTCATTGATGTTTCTAACTCTTTATCCCTTTCCCTTCCTCTCTGTAAAAAAAAATCAATAAAATATACTTATTTTTAAAAATAACTTATTTTATGAAAAAAATAAAAAACCTCCTTGACCGTTTGTTATGTCTAGCCACCTGCTAGGTGTGGAGACCCAAGATGAGTCTTGGGTGAGTGGGTTGGGAGAGAAAAGAGGCTGGAGAAACAGGGGGGTAAACAAATTATTGCTGGACGATGCAATACGTGTGATCACAGCGTATGTGCAGAGCCTTGTGGGATTGCTGCAGGAGTGACAAATCCTCTCTGGAGGACTCAAATCAAAAGAGGCAAGCTTTCAACTCAATTTTTAAAAAGATTTAGAAGTTCAGTGTTACTTTGGAATATATACTATGTTCAAAGAGCCTTATAAAGTCTATGCGTTTGCTTCTCCTGCATTTTGTCCAAATATTTAGCTAGGTGTCACCTAATTGCCTCTCCTATGGTCTTGGGAAAGTAGAGTCTAAACTGAGAATTTGCAAAACTGGGATTTTATACGTTGGTCCAACATATTCTAAACAAATGGTTTGGGTCTCAGTTTCTATAAAATGGCAATTAATGGGACGACTGTAAATATTAAATTAGATCAGGTATGTGAAAACTATTAATCTAGGTTGCAACATTTCTTTATACTGAATTGCCTGTGGCCAATAATAGTTAATAACTACTAAGTATTAAATGAGCAGATGAATCAGAGTAGTAAAAATATGTGATTCCTTGGAGTTCCATAGCACCTTTCTTCTGAAGTTTTGTGCATTTGTTTCCTCTCTGGCCTCCAAATGTCTTTCTGGGATAAGCTGGGGCTTGTGCTCCTACCTGAGACTGGTGGAAAGATGAGGGAAATGATGTAATAAAGCCCAGGACCCACTGGGTGGAATCAGGGTAAGCTCCAGCTCCTAATTCAGACCATTCCTTTGCATACATAGTGCACACAGAGCCAAGTGGGAATGACATTGGGACTTTTTAAAATCTTCTCTCTTTAAAAAAAAAATATTTTTAAAATAGATTTCAGAGAAGAAGGGAGAGGGAGAGAGAGACAAACATCAGTGATGAGAGAAAATCTTTGACCAGCTGCCTCCTGCATGCCCCCACTGGGGACCAAGCTGGCAACCCAGACATGTGTCCTGAACACCAGGAATCGAACAATGACCTCCTGGCTCGTAGGTCAACACCCAACCAACTGAGCAATGCTGGCAGGGTAACACAGGAACTTTTTAACAAATTATTTTAATAGCTGTCCAGAAAAGCTAAAGATATTTATTCCAATTACCAATGCTCAAAGGTAAAGGTCATTCTCTTTAATATTCAACTGGGGGGGAAATCAGGACTCTGAAGTTTAAAAGCAGAAAGCATTACGGACTGACTACTTCTCCTTGTGTTCTGGGCTCCATCTCCCTCCCACCTTTGGGGCTGCTGTTCTGCTCCTACCATTCCAGGCACAGAATACCCTTCCTCATCTCCACTTGTGGGGATTCCCATCCATCAGCTCAGCTCCAATGCCAATGCTCCCTGACCCCAGCTGCCAGCAATATCTCACTCTCTTGAAGTTCCTGGGCTTAGACTAGTGGGTAAGAACCCAGGCCTCAGGGCAGTCTGCCTGCCTCTGAACCTCAGCCTGTTACTTCCTAGCAACCTCTCTCTGCCTCTTGGTCCTTATCTGTAAATGGGAGGCTGTGTTGGCAATGCTAATAATAGCAGGATCATTATAGGCTTATTAAGAAGACTAATAAGATAATGCATGTAAAGCACACCTGATGACACATGGCAATAAATATTAGCTGTCAGATTTTCTTCTATTCCTATGCAGGTGTTTTATCCTGTACCAGGCCGTCAGTTTTCTGAGGATGGGAACTGGTCCATAGTGCCCTTGCCCAGCTCTGTAAGCTTGTCCTATCATATAATTTATTTAAGTCTCTATCCCTTATGTGTAAAATGGGGATAGAAAAAAATTAAAACCAATTATATATATATATATATATATATATATATATATATATATATATATTAAAGCACATGGCATAATGCCGGACATATAGTAAGCAATATATTTTAGCCATTATTTGGTGTTTAAGAGTCTATATTAAAACTATATTAAGGCCCTGACTGGTTTGGCCCAGTGGATAGAGCATCAGCTTGTGGACTGAAGGGTCCCAGGTTCAATTCCGATCAAGGGCATATACCTTGGTTGCAGACACATCCCCAGTAGGGAGTGTGCAGGAGGCAGCTGATCGATGTTTCTCTCTGATAGATGTTTCTAACTCTCTAACCGGCTCCCTTCCTCTCTGTAAAAAATCAATTAAAAATATTTTTAAAAAACTATATTAAGGGTTAAGGCTCTAATGTGATAATGTTTCTTAGACAATATTTTCTTTTTTTATGTTTAATTGACATTAGGGGGGGGGAGAAACATTTGTTGTTCCACTGATTTATGAATTCATTGGCTGAGTCTTGTATGAATCCACAACCTTGGATTGGGATGATGCTCTGAGTCTAACCAACTGAACTACTGGCCAGGGCAAGGCAGCAACTTTATTTTAAACAAGAAAGTGCTATGAGTAACTGTGGCATGAGTTCCCCTAACATGAGGGCTGCCCCTTACCTCCCACTGGTAGTTGGGAGAAGAGTCCTATCACCTGCTTACTCCTGTGCACAGGTGGGCATGGCCTTGACCGAATCTGCATAAAGTCTTGGCATCAGGTCCCAACGGGGCAGCCAGGCAGAGACACGGGCACACACAGGGCTAGAATGGAGTGCGGGTGCCCACACAGGGCCATGGGAGTAGAGAAAAGGCATTCCTATAGTGGCTTTTCATAAAAATCTGGCTTATGGCTCCTTCCACTAAAACATATTCTGATCAGACAACCTCCCTGAGGACAAGGTAGGGGTAGGTTTTCTGCTGCTGTCAAGCTCAGGACCACAGGGGGTGTGCTGGCTCAAGGGGAATCACTATGTCTTCTGTGCCAAGAACACTATGTACTGCCCCTGCACTTCGAAGTGGTCCACTGGCCTGTTGTCAGACAATATTTTATAACATATACAGTTAAAATTACAAATCAAAATTGGGAGGTTGGAAAATGAGAGAGCAGGAATGAGGCTCAGGGCTGGGAGGTCAGCAGCTGACAGAGTTAGGAAATCCATTCTCCACAAGACACACGGAGCCCTCAACTCTGCTCTTAAAAGAGGCTATCACCTCGTCCCTGATGAGAAGAGAAAGGAGGAGAACATTGGGAAAAGCAGAACAAGGTGGGGAAAAGGTAAGGAAACAAGTAAGGTGTGAGGACGAGTGGTGGTAGAGGGAAAGAGATGAGAGGAGAGGAGGGAAAGAGGAGCAAGGGAGAGGGACAGAGGTCACGGGACAAGAGAGATTTGCAAATAGGAAAGCACTAGCCTGATGGGAGTTGTTTGCAGTACTTTGGCCCAGAGAGGCTATTATGGAAGCAATGAAGGGCAGATCTGGTAGATGCTGTGGAATGCATGGTGGTCCCACAGCTCAAAGAATAGTCCCACATCCTGCCTACTGTAGAATGAATTCAAGTAGGTGGCAATTCCAGAACCCAACTCTATTTTTCACACCAATGCATAGTATATTTTGCTTGGTTATCATATAGGCTGAATGTTCCAGTAATCACACTAGAGGGAAAATTGTGTGTTGCTTTGTTGATGACTTTTTTTTAATTAGGGGAAGATTATACATTGTTTTGCTAGTAACTTTACTTAGATTATTCAAGGAAAACTCCTCTCCTGTGATGAGACCCCTCATGGTATGTGATTCACACACACACTTGACTCAGTGCATAGTTACAGATGTTGCATTTGCCAAGTTCGCATGTGGGTGCAAGCATTTGACTCATCGTATGATTTTAACTATTGTCAATCCTGAGCAATAAATATCAAATGACTTAATATTCATGTACTCTCCTTTTATTTTGTTTCCTTATGTTTTAGTTGGGACATTATATTGATTTTTGTTTTTAAAAAATGATTTCAGAGATGAAGGAAGAGAGAGAAATAGCAACATCAAAGGTGAGAGAGAATCATTGATGGGCTGCCTCCTACATGCCCCCTACTGGGGTTTGAGCCTGACCTGGTTCATAGATGGATGCTCAATCACTGAGCATACTGGTGGGGCTATATTGATTTTTCATTGTGTGTGTAAGTAGGTTATATTACCTATTAAGATCATTTTAGGATAGTTTAAAAAGTTTAAGATATTTTTGTTAGATTGGAGGGATTGGGGTGATGGGATTGAACCCCTGCCCTAGGAGCAGTTCCAACCCATCCTTAAGCCTATTCCTGCTTGACCACCTGAACTATAAGAGCTGCTGACCTGCAGGAGCTCCCAGAATAGGCACTGGCCTCTAGCCCTCTCTTTCCAGGGTCTCTAACACCCTTCCCCCAAACATGTGTTCTGTAAATAAGTAAGCAGACCATGAAATGGTCACAATCACTGATTTTATTGTATAAAAGTATGATAAAAAAAAGTATTACATTCTGAGAAAGTTGTGATCTTTTTACTGAGTGGGCCTAGTTGGAGAAAACGAAACTGTTTTAAAATGGTGTCCATGTGGATTTTCCTTTTATTCTCTTTGCTCCCTCCTCCGTGCGCCATGGGTTCGCACATGTGTGGGGCACATCTATTTCCTTCTCCCCCTGCCGTGTGAGTAGAAGCTGTTCTTCACAGTCGCGAAGCACCCTCCACTTCACGGGACTCACTCTACTCCAAGGCAGCTGAACTGAGAAGTGACAGAGTCAGATCTCAAATCTCTGCTCTTCCCAAAGCATGATGCCTTCAGCAAAGGAGAGCCAGAAGGATAAGAATTATTTTGGGTGAGGAATACCAAAGAGAAAAGAACCAAAGAGAAGTTAAAGGAGTTGAAACCATAGGTGCTGCTGGTGATTGCAGAGAAGGGCCTGGCATGTGAGGAGCGAGACGTGAACCTGCCACAGAGTGAGCACAAGAAGCCCTGGTTCATGCGGCTCAACCTGGGTGAGGAGGTGCCCATCGTCATCCATCATGACCACATCATCAGTGACTATGACAAGATCATTGACTACTCGGAGCGCACCTTCACAGGAGAGCACGTGGTAGCCCTGATGCCTGAGGTGATCAGCCCACAGAATGCACAGGTGCTGCAGTACCGCGAGCTGCTGGACTCACTGCCCATGGATGCCTACACACATGGCTGCATCCTGCACCTCGAGCTCACTACCGACTCCATGATCCCCAATTACACTATAGCTGAGATCTGCAGACATTTAGCCAATGCCACCACAGACCTCATGAAATTGGACCAGAAAAGGAGCCCCAGCTCTCTGAGTCCTATCTTTCTAAACAGAAGAAGCTCATGGCCATGATCCTGGAGCATGATGATGTGAGTTACCTGAAGAGGATCCCTGGGGAGCTGGCCATGGTGCTGGACCAGATAGAAGCCGAGCTGGAGAATAGGAAGCTTGAGAATGAAGATGGGTACCAGACCTGGGGTAGGACAGAAATGTGAGCTGTGGCTCTGTGACTGTGCCTTCACTCTCGCTGACGTCCTTCTGGGAGCCATCCTGCACCACCTCAAATTCCTGGGACTGTCCAAGAAATACTGGGAGGATGGCAGCCGGCCCAACCTGTAGTTCTTCTTTGAGAGGGTCCAGAAGCGCTTTGCCTTCCGGAAAGTTCTCAGCGACATTCATACCACTCTGGCCATCATCCCCAATGCATTCCGGCTGGTCAAGCGAAAACCTCCATCTTTCTTTGGGGCCTCCTTCCGCATGGGCTCCCTGGGCAGGATGGGCTATTTTGCCTACTGGTACCTCAAGAAAAAATACATCTAGAGCTGAGCCAGGCCTGGGCGTGGTGTCTGACTGTCAGTGTCTCTGTGCTGTGTGATCCCCAATGAGCTCTCAGTAATGCACTGTCTCATGAACATTTGGACAACCCCTTCCCACCCCTTGTTCAGAATAATTCTATTGTCAATGTGAAAACATTCCATAGTTTAGAAGTAGACGTTTCCAATGCCATGAGTTGTAGCTACGGTTCTACTAAAGGAGAGGAGGAGTGAGAGAAAGAACAGAAACAAAGCACAAATGCCTTTTCTTTTGATTCAAGATTTCAAGATGGAACTCTGGGGACTGGTTAGGATCCTGAGGTGCGTCCCAGGGCATTTCACCCATCAAGGCCCAGATTCTGGAAGGTGCTGGGAGCTCAGAGGGCCTGACCTCTCACCTCCCCTTCCCTCTTACCCAGGAAACTTTCCACAGACAAAACCAACATTAAGACTCAACTCTTCTAAGTGGTACCTCTGGGTGCGGCTAGAGACCCGGAGACCCCATGGGAGGCCTGTGAAGATCGGAAAGGACTTCATTCTTCTCCTGGACTGAGACAGCAGTGGCTAAAGCCAAGGCAATGGCACCCAACCACCAAACTAGGACTGGGATGGACACCATGAGTACACCCTCATTCCCCTTCTGCTGTGATCAGTGAGTTTGATTTGGCACTCTACCAGTAATCCCTGAAGGCAGCATCCATCGTCCTCTCCCCACCTGGAGTTGATTTTTCCCACCATATGAGGTGGACTTTCAGCAAAAGCCATGTTCACTATCTTAGAAGGTCAGTCCGGCCTGAGTGCAGGGGTGGGTCTGGAGGTGGATGAACCTCAAGTTCCTCTCCTAGCCTCTGCCAAAGCCACCTCCTTTAATGCCCACCTGTCCCATCACTTGTGTGGTGCCTCACATGCCCCTCCATGCCACACAGGGGGATCTCCTCACCTTTGCTGCCCACCCTGGTCCTATCTCACTTTCCTGTGCCTTTTGCATGTTGGAAGAAGGTCTGAGTGTCACTGCCTTTCATGCTTAGACACCACTGAAAGCCCCCCAATAAAGCATCCAGGAGAAGCCATTGCTTTTCATTTGTAAAAAAAAAAATATATATATAATGGTGTCCATGTGGCTTTGATTATTCATAAACCAAAAGCTCTATAACATACTCTAATAATTTCTTGTGAGAATGAAAAGAGTTTGCTTCTGTCGAGCACTAGAAAAGTGTTCAGCAAACAAGAATTAATCAATAAATGTTGGCTATTCTTCTTCTTCCTGGGAAATGTCCTCCCTTTGACTCCCCAATGGGCCCATTGTAGCAGTGGAATGTTGCAGTGTGACTTGTGTAGCGCTTATGTGTGAGTCTACTATACCAGGTACCTGGTGTTTTTATAACCGTGTCATCAAGTACAGATCAAATTAGAGGGGAAAGCTCTAGAGCAGTGATTCTCAACCTTCCTAATGCCACATCCCTTTAATGCAGTTCCTCATGTTGTGGTGACCCCCAACCATAAAATTATTTTTGTTAGCAACGAAAGCAGAGTTGAAAACCACTGCTCTAGAGGAAAACAAAGGCAGCAGAGAAGTGCCCTTTGACAGGCACAGGCTAAGACAAAAGCAGTTATGTGAACATGAGTCGTATATTCAGAAGAGTTCAGACAATACTGTGCTTTGTTATATTTCATGAGTTCATAGCACCCAAAGAAGGGAATACAGTAGAACAATAGCTGACATATCAGGTTTTTCAGTCATATTATCGGTTGCTGACAGTTTGCCAAACTGCTCTCTGCATTCACATGACAAAACAAGGGAAAGTATGAAAATGATCACTTCCATTTGAGTTTAAGAGTCTAGATTATCTGCAAAATGAATCCGAATAAAACCAGAAGCTAAGCTGTGCATATGATGACAGGATGATTAAGTTGATTCCATTGTTGAGGTATCTAAATAGAAGAGGAAGATGCTTAACAAACGTGAGCAGAATTTGAGTTACCATTTTATGCCAGCCCAAGAACAGGATATTGTTTTCTAGAGCTGCCATAACAAATGACCGCCGATTGGGTGGCTTAAACCTACAGAAATTTGTTCTTTTACACTTCTGCAGGCTATAAGTCCAAAGTCCAGGTGCTAGCAAGGTTGGTTCCTTCTGGAGGTGTCTGAGGGAGTCTGTCTCCTAGCTTCTGGAGGTTACCAGATATCCTTAACATTTCTTGGCTTGTATCTACACCACTGCAGTCTCTGTGTCTGTGTTTTCACCTGGTGTGCTCTTTCTTCTGTGTGTGTCTCTGTGCCCAAATTTTCTTCTGATAAAAACGCTAGTCATATTAGATGAAGACCTATCCTAATGACCTCAACGTACTTGATTACATATGCCAAGATCCTATTTCCAAGTAAGGTGACATTCACAGGTACCAGGATTTAGGATTTCAATATATCTTTTGGGAGGTCACAACTCAACCAATAACTGGTGGTGAACTGGCTAATTGCTGAAAAGAATTAGGGTTAAGTTCTTCCTATTGGTCTGAAGATCTTCATTCCTTAGATAAGGAGGGCAAACGTATTTCACCTTTTGACTTGACGACTTGACTCGTGGAGGGGTTTTTCACCCAAGTTCTGTTTTGGTGCTTTTGGGGTTTTAGAAGAAAGGGCATCTGCCTTGTCTTTATAGCTATTAACTCTTTATGTAGGCAAGTCACCCTAGAGAAGGTAAAATGACAAAGGTGGCTTAGTGGCTCACTGGTGCCAAAGAAGTGGGAAAGAGAAAGAATCCAGGCCACCTGAGAGAAGTTTCTCAACTCTCACCCGGGCCTCTGTATGCAAAGAACTTCACTAGATGGGAGGGAGAAATAGCAAATGGGGTCCCTCTCTCTCTTTAAAGAAAACCTGGAGCATCACATTACAGCCCTTCCATGTCTTTGAAACAGGCAGGAAGTTTGGTTTAAGGCTGTTAGCTTCCAAAGTTATAAATGTAAGACAGAGGAGAAATGACAGTGATGTAAAGTTTCATGCAGGCAAAACGGTCCCTCCTTTCCTCTGTCCTTTAGGAAAAGTCAATTAAAAATAAAAAATCGCTCATGGAAACCGTGAAACTTATTTGTGTTTTTTGTCTACCCATTTACTTATATCCTGGGTCAGCAACTGTGGTTCCATGCCAAATCTGATTGCTGCCTGTTTGAGAATAAAGTTTTATTGGAACACAGCCACACCTATTTGTTTTATTGTTTATCTCTGCTTCCCACTACAATGGCAGAAATGAGCATTGCCAACAAAGCCTAAAATTTACCATCTGGCCCTTAACAGAAAAAGTTTTCCAGCCCTTTATTTACATGTAGGAAGTGAGGAACAAAAAATGCCACAATGCTTCAAACAGACTACACATGGATTATAAGTAGCAACTTACAAGATGACAGAAGGAAGGCCAAGAGACACATGAAAACATGTTCAAAGTCATTAATCATCCGAGAGATGCAAATCAAAATGACAATGCGATACCATCTTACACCTGTCAGAATGGCAATCATCAACAAATCAATAAACGACAAGTGTTGGCAAGGATGCGGAGAAAAAGGAACCCTTGTGCACTGTTGGTGGGAATGCAGACTGGTGCAGCCACTGTGGAGAACAGTATGGAGTTTCCTCAAAAAACTAAAAATGGATCTCCCATTTGACCCTGTAATCCCACTCTTAGGAATTTATCCTAAGAAATTACAAACACCAATCAGAAAGGATTTATGCACCCCTATGTTAATAGCAGCACAATTTACAATAGCCACAATTTGGAAACAGCCTAGGTGCCCGTAGCAGATGAGTGGATCAGAAAACAGTGGTACATCTACACAATGGAATTCTATGCTGCCATTAAAAAGAAGGAATTCTTACCATTTGCAGCAACCTGGTTGGAACTGGAGAGCCTTATGCTTAGTGAAATAAGCCAGTCAATGAAGGAGAAGCATCACATGATCGCACTCATTGGGGGATAATAAAGAACATTATAAACTGATGAACAAAAGGATAGATACAGAGACAGTAAAACTTCAAACAGACTGAAATTACAGCAGGAAGATTAAAGTTAGGTGAGGTAGATAAGAGATTAATCAAAGGACTTGTATGCATGCATATAAGCATAACCAATGAACATAGACACTGGGGGGTTGGGGTATGCCTGGGAGGGAGGGGGGGCAATGGGGATATATGTATAAAAAATTAATAAAAATTAAAAAAAATTAAAAATTAAATTAAAATTTAAAAAAAAGTGCCTGCCAGCCCAGCTGTATGAACCAGGAGGGCACAGTTCAGTTCCCATTCAGGGCACATGTTGTTGGCTCAATCCCCAGTAGGAGGCATGCAGGAGACAGCCATTCAATGATTCATATTCTCTCTCTCTCTCTCTCCCTCCCTCTCTCTCCCCTCTTTCCTCTCTGGAATCAATAAAAATATAGTAGAAAAGTAAGTAAGACACCTGTCATGTACCTAGGGCTAAGGCCTCTCTGCAGTCTTCTGCACTGTTCCCAGCCTCTGGCTTTGCTCTGGTATACTCATATTCTCATCTCAAACTGCCTTTCTGGCCAGTTTCTATGGATGCATGCCTCTCTCGAGCTGTCTGTCTGGCTTCCCATCAGATCATCTTTACATAATCCAGGCTCTGTGGCAACAGTGCCAGACCCCATCAGTCACAGTCTGTTCTGACCTCGTCATTTTCCCCTAAGGGCACCATGTCCCGTCTCCACCCCTAAACCACACAGGCTCCTACATAATACTGTATGCTGGCAGTTCCCTTTTTGCCGAATCTGTCTTTCCATGAACGTAACAGAAACTGAAAGGGTCTGCTAATCCTTTATATCCTAAGAAACTAAATAAATTAGCAAACACACAGCACTTGGAAGTGTACCAGACCATAATAAGCACCTAATACATATTATGTTAGCTATTATTTGATCAAGGTCTAAGCCAGTGATTACAGTTTCTTCAGTGCCATGTGTTCAGAAAGCATCTATTTCTAAGAACAGTTTTCGTCTTCGAATTGGTAAAACTCTAGTCTTCTCTTGTATCTCTTTTGAATATGTCTCAATTCTTGCTTTCAGATGATGAAGAAGGCTTCAGAAATGTGCTTTTAAGTGGAATGAGAAGGCAAGAATACCTATATTTATTTTTCTTATTAAGCCACTGAATCCCTGTTTGGCCAACAAACAGGTGATCCTTGAACCTTTATAAGCTTTGTCTAAACAGAAGCTTTTTTTTTTCCTTTTTCATCTTCTTAACAGTGTGCTTTTTATAATTTGGCATGCAGGGAGAACTATTTTTCCCCAAATACTAGTACAGCAAAAACTGCTAACAGTGAGAGATAGCTTATTTAACCAGCATAACTGCAGTCCCTCACAGCAAGGATCAGCTACTTTCATTTGCTGCTAAGTTACCCTGTTTGCTGATTTCTTGAGCTCAGGACTCTCCATTACTGTGTCTTGTCCTTTGAGTTCTTCAACCAACTGGCCCTGGGACACAGGGCTAGAGGGAGTGTGATTGAAATCAGGAAGCAAAGATGCCGGTTGCCCAGCAACAGCCAGACTGGAAACGGGCCTATTTCAAAGATCATATGGGACAAACACATGCTGTACTGTTCCTGACACCACCTGCCAGGTGTCTGCTCCAGAAGTAGCAATGTGGATACATAATAATGAATGGGCCTGCAGAGACCAGACCAATAACTTGGGAGCCGCTGGGACATTTCACACAGTGGGCATGGTTCCAGATATGAGATCATCTGTGATGCTTAGAGTCAGGTCTCATGTAGAATTATTAGAGCTGGGCCCACACTGGCCTGCACGGAAAGGGCGCCCAGAGACATTTTGTCTGACACAAAGCCCAGAAGATTCCTTATGTCCTTACTTGCTTTATTGTTGCCCTTATCACACAACATCATAAATATCTATCCATATTCCCCATTAAACCCTGAGCTTCTTAAGATTTATGATTGTGGAGAGAAACCAAGATGGCAGCATAGGTAAACAAACTGCTGCCTCAAACAACAATTTCCAAACTACAACTAAAAGACAAAACAGATGTCATCTAGAACCACAGAAAAGCTGACTGAGTGGAAATTCTACAACTAGAAGGAAAGAGAAAAGCAACTGAGACTCAGAGGAGCTGCAGGAGGCAGGAGTACTGAGACGTGCATGCAGAGAGGACTGGCAACTGAGTGAATGACTGGCTTTCTCAAGCAGGGAGGAGACAAAAGCTCCTGACTGCACTGAACTCCAATTCCTGGGTAAGACTCTGGGAACCCAGACTCATTTGGGGAGAAACTGGACTGTCTGGCAGAGGGCAGAACTCGAGGGTGGCTTTCTCTCAGAGGTGCTTGTAGTGATTACCAGAGGACACTGAAACACAGAGGCCTATTAGGGGAGGGCTGATGGGAGACCATTGCTGTCTTCTCTGCCCTGAGACTGAGCATATCCAAGCTGAGCACAGAGGCCTTTGCAAGTCTTGTCTCATAAGGGTGTCTCCAGCAAAGAAGTTCTCCCAGCATAGATACAGCTGATCCTCACAGCCAATCGGCCTGGAGATCAATTCCTCCCAGTGATACTAACAACAAGGCTTAACTACAACAAGACTATGCACACAGTCCACAAAGGGGTGCACCAAGAGTATCTACCTCAGGTACCTGTGGAGGCTGAGCCACTGGGCCCTATAGGACACCTAACAGACAAAGCCACTCCATAACTTAGGGAAGCAGCCAAAATGTGAAGACAAAGAAACAGATCACAAATGAAAGAAATGGAGAAAAACAAATGACTGGATATAGAGTTCAAAACCATGCTTATAAGGTTTTTCAAGAATTTTTAGTGAGACCCTTAAGAATATGAAAAAGGACCAACTAGAAATTAAGCATACATTGACTGAAATAAAAAAATATTATACAGAGACCTAATAGCAGACTAGAGGATCGCAAGAATCAAGTCAAAGATTTGAAATACAAAAAAGCAAAAAAAAACACTCAATGGAAAAAGCAAAAAGAAAAAAAAATCCAAAAATATGAAGATAGTGTAAGGAGCCTCTGGGACAACTTCAAGCATACCCACATCAAAATTATGGGGGTGCCAGAAGAAGAGAGAGAGCAAGATACTGAAAACCCATTTGAAGAATTAATGACAGAAAACTTCCTCCACCTGGAGAAAGAAATAGACTTACAAGTCCAGGAAGCACACAGAACCCCAAACTAAAGAAACCCAAAGAGGACCACACTAAGACAAATCATCATTAAAATGCCAAGAGCAAAAGACAAAGAATATTAAAAGCAGCAAGAGAAAAACAGTTACCCACAAGGTAACTGTCAGCTGATTTCTCAACAGAAACTATGCAGAACAGATGGGAGTGGCAAGAAATATTCAACGTGATGAATAGCAAGAACCTACAGCCAAGATTATTCTACCCAGCAAAGCTATCATTTAAAATTTAAGGGCAGATAAAGAGCTTCACAGATAAGAAAAAGCTAAAGTTCATGACCACCAAACCAGTATTATATGAAATACTGAAAGGTATTCTTTAAGAAGAGGAAGAAGAAGAAACAGTAAAGATAAAAATTATGAACAACAAATACATATCTATTAAGTGAATCTAAAAATCAGTGAATAAAAAATCTGATGAGGTCTTCAACAGGATGGTGGCATAGGTAAACACCTACACTGCTGCCTTGCACAACAATTTCAAAACTACAACTAAAAGACAGAACCACAGGATGAGTGGAAATTCTACAACTAGAAGGAAAGAGGGGGCTCACAGAGACCTAGAGGAGCTGCAAAAAGCTGAGGTATGGAGACGTGTGTGTGGAGAGAGCAGGTGCCAGAGTACCTGGCTGGCTTTCTCTGGCAGGAGGGACACAGAGACTCCCAACGGCATTGAATCTCTTATCCTACAACACTAAACCTCAGGTCCAGCCGAAACTCATATTGGGGGAGTTTGGACTGTGAAAAGGGAGAAGTGCACAGAAATTTGGGGGAGTCACAGTAGGGCAGAAGTCAGGCAGCGCGCACAACACTGTGAACAGAAGACCGACTGTTGATTGTGCCACTGGCTTTCACAAGAGGGCGGGACACAAAGCATCCCAACTGTGCCACTTCTAACTCCACTAAATCCCAGATTCAGGCTAAGTCCTGGGGACCCAGATTCATATGGTCCCGAAGCAGAGGGGAGCCGGAAAGGCAGCAGTCTAGAGGCACTGCGAGAGCGCGCCCACACACACAGGGACCACTCCAGCGATTACCCAGTCAAGTGAGACTCGGGGGCCATGGAGAGCAGGGCCGACTGGAAGGCAAGGCAGTCCGTTAAGCCCTGAGACTCCACCCATCCCAAGCTCAACAGAGAGGCTTTTGCAGTTTTGCAAGTCTGGCATCATAAGGCTGAATCCAACACAGAAGTTCTCCCAGCATAGTGAAAATGCCGAGACAAGGGAAAAGATCACAAACAAAAGAAATGGAGGAAAACAAACAACTGGATATAGAGTTCAAAACCACGCTTATAAGGTTTTTCAAGAATATCCTAGAAAAGATGGATAAAGTTAGCGAGACCCAAGAGGAGATGAAAAAGAACCAACTAGAGATGGAAAAGGTCCAACTAGAGATGGAAAAAAAAACCAACTAGAAATTAAACATACACTGACTGAAATAAGAAACATACAGAGACCTAACAGCAGACTAGAGGAAGGTAAGAATCAAGTCAAAAATTTGAAATATAAAGAAGCAAAAAACACTCAGTTGGAAAAGCAAGAAGAAAAAAGAACCCAAAAATGTGAAGATAATGTAAGGAACCTATGGGACAGCTTCAAGCGTACCAACATCAGAATTGTGGGGGTGCCAGAACAAGAGAGAGAGCAAGATACTGAAAACCTATTTGAAGAAATAATGACTGAAAACTTTCCACATCTGGTGAAAGAAATAGACTTACAAGTCCAGGAAGCACACAGAACCCCAAATAAAAGGAATACAAAGAGGACCACATCATAATTAAAATACCAAGAGCAAAAGACAAAGAGAGAATATTAAAAGCAGCAAGAGAAAAACAGTTAGTTACCTACAAGGGAGCACCCATATGACTGTCAGCTGATTTCTTAACAGAAACAATGCAGGCCAGACGGGAGTGGCAAGAAATAATTCAACGTGATGAATAGCAAGAACCTACAACCAAGAATACTCTATTCAGCAAAGCTATCATTTAGAATTGAAAGGCAGATAAAGAGCTTCACAGAAAAGAAAAAGCTAAAGGAGTTCATCAACTCCAAACCAGTATTATATGAAATGCTGAAAGGTACTCTTTTAGAAGAGGAAGAAGAAAAAGGTAAAAGATAAAAAATTATGAACAACAAATACATATCTATTAACAAGTGAATCTGAAAATTAAGTGAATTAAAAATCTGATGAACCGAATAAACTGGTGAATATAATAGAATCAGGAGTGCAGGAAGGGAGTG
>JAAGEH010000018.1:70786683-70800864 GCA_011751065.1 Lasiurus cinereus
GAAAAAGCTAAAGGAGTTCAACAACTCCAAACCAGTATTATATGAAAGGCTGAAAGGTACTCTTTAAGAAGAGGAAGAAGAAAAAGGTAAAAGATAAAAAATTATGAACAACAAATACGTATCTATCAACAAGTGTATCTAAAAATTAAGTGAATTAAAAATTTGATCAACAGAATACACTGGTGAATATAATAGAATCAGGAGCACAGAAAGGGAGTGGACTGATAATTCTCAGGGGGTCAGGGGTGAGGGGGGTGCAGAGAGAGACTGGACAAAAATCATAGACCTATGGATGAGGTCAATACAGGGGAGGTAAGGGTGAGAGCTGGGTGGAGGGAAGCTATGGAGGGGGAAAAAGAGAGACAAATGTAATAATCTGAATAATAAATATTTAATAAAAAATAAAATAAATGGAATGCACTGAAAAAAAAGATTACATAGAGAAGTAGGAATTTTAGGCATGGAGAAGTAGGCAAGGGGGGCTGGGGTAAGACTCCATTGTTTGGGCAACAGGTTGTTCATCTTTCCATGGTAGTAGGCAGTTCTAGGATGTACCTCGTTTCAAGGTTGACTCCTACATCCAAGGTTGACTTTCAGGGACAAGGTTGACTCCTAGGTCCTGGGGCCATACAACTCCCAGCCAGGTTACAATGTGCTTTCTTTAATCAGAACAAAACAATCAGGGTTAACAGAGCATGAGTAATATTACTTGTTTTATTTCTTAGTTCCCAATATTCTATTTCTGCCCCTACCATAATCTCCATCTGGGAGACAATGTGCAAGAGGGTGAGTCACTGGAAGGTCCCGATGCACCACTTCCAAAGGTATTCCAGGAGTAATCCTTCCAGTAAAACTCCTTTTATGGGAGCTAGTTTCAATCCTTGCAAACAAAGGATTCTTGTCTAGATCATGTGAAATTAGCACTCAAAAAAAAGGGTACATGGAGACCAACAAGCAGCTTGGCAGGCCCATCACCTGCCTTCTCTCTTTGACCATCAGAGAAGAGTGAAAGAGAGCAGGTACCTCAGTGTCTGGAATCCCTGGTGTGCTGCCTCCTTTTATCATAACTGGGTCTTACATTCCTATACCTAACAGAGCCATCTACCCATATTTGCAGACTTAAACTCTGGATAAAAGGGACTATTTTACTTGGCTTCTTTGACTGGTGTCTTTGGATGGAGCAAAGGAAAAAGAGACATTATATAACAAGGAGAGGGAAAATAAAGCCGTGCAGCAATATATTCCCAAACATGCATGCTCCATTTGACAGAGCTCACAAAAGACCCAGATTTGGGGGAAAAAAAACCAAAAACAAAAAAACTCTGTTTCATGAGAGTAATTCTTCCTGAGCTTTTCAGCAAAAACATTGTCACTCTCTAGGCCAGTTTGGCATCCTAATTTCTATTATAAAACAAGCTCCAACTTGGTCTGGCAGTAAGGGAGAAAGGTGAAGTTGGAAAAAATAATTTTCCATGTCCTACATCCCACTTCATTGTGGTACCATCCTTGACTCCCACCTGTAACTGCTTTATGTCCCTCGTGCCTAGGCACGGTGATTGTGGCCTCTGTCCTCAAAGCTCTGCTTTTTGCCATGTGACTGTGGGAGGTACTAGCTCATACTGTTTGTGGTGTAGACAAATGCTTTGGGTTAGACAGGCTGACAGCACACAGCTTCATAGTCCAGTGGCTTCTCTGGGTGTCAGTTTCCTAATGTATAAATGGGTATTTCTTCCCTAGTAAAGTTGTTGACAGGATCCAATGAGACAACAAATGCAAAGCTCCAGGCTGGGCACAGGCACATGGAAGGCTCCACACAGTACACCCTGAGAATCCTGGGCTCCTTCCCCACCTCCCTGAGGTAACAAAATATTGTCTCCTTAGGGTGAATGTGGTGGGACCAAAGGAGCATGGAATTTAAGGACATGTTTATAAGGCAGTGAGAAGTGGGCAGAGGATAAGTATTTGCTCAGTGCCCTCCCACCCCACTGAATGTGCTTTCATATACCTACTGTGGACTCAGACCCTCAGAGAGAGTTTAGGAAGCCATTCAGCAGAAAGGCTGAAGGAAGGTGACCAGTAGAAAGCATAATTCTGCATAAAGATCAAAATTGAAGTACTACAGATAAAGTATCTTCACCTGAGGATACTTTTTCCCATTGATTTTTAGAGCGTGAAAAGGATAGAGGGGGGAAGAGAGAGCTAGAGATGGAAGGAAGGAAGGAAGAAGAAGGAAGGAAGGAAGGAAGGAAGGAAGGAAGGAAGGAAGGAAGGAAGGAAGGAAGGAAGGAAGGAAGGAAGGAAGGGAGGGAGGGAGGGAAGAAAGAAGAAACCAAGATGGCGGCATACATAAACAACTAAACTGCTGCCTCACACAGCAATATCAAAACTACAGCTGAAAGACAAAATGGACACCATCCATAACCACAGGAAAGCTGGCTGAGTGGAAATTCTACAGCTAGAAGGAAAAAGGAAAGCACATAGAAACTCAGAGGAGCTGCAAAAGGCTGAGGTATGGAGACACACGCATGGAGAGGCTGGGCAATTGAGTGCATGGACAGCTGAGTGCATGGGTGGCTGAGTGCGTGGTTGGCTTCCTCAAGTGGGAGGGAGATGGAAGCTCCCAACTGCGCTGAACTCCAGTCCTGGGTGAGACTCTGGGAACCCAGACCCATTTGGGGGGAATCTGGACTTGTCAGGAAAAGAGAAAGCACACTGAGACTCAGGGGAGCTGTGGAAGCCTGAGGTCAGGAGGCATGAGCACAGAGAGGACTGACTGCTGACTGCACAGGCAGCTGAGTGCTCAGCTGGCTTTCTAAAGCGGGAGGGAGACGGAAGTTCCTGAATGTGGTGAACTCCAGTTCTGGGTGAGTTTCTGGGAACTCAGATTCATTCTGGAAGAAACTGGACTGTCTGGCAGCAGGCAAAACTCAAGGGTGGGTTTCTCTCAGAGCTGCTTACAGTGATTACTAAGGGACACTGAGACCCAGGAGCATCATAGGGCTAGGCTGACAGGAAGCCAAGGTTGTCTGCTTCGCCCTGAGACTCCACTCCATCCAAGCTGAGCACAGAAGCTTTTGAAATTTTGCAAGTCTTATCTCATAAGAGTGTCTCCAGCACAGAAGTTCTCCCAGTATATACACAGCTGATCTTCACAGCCAATCGGCCTGGAGATCAATTCCTCCCAATGATACAACAATCAAGGCTTAACTACAACAAAGCTGTGCACACAGTCCACAAAGGGGTCCACCTAAGGTAACTGGGGGATGCTGAGCTACTGGGCCCTATAGGATACCTAGCACACAAAGCTACTCTACCAACTCAGGGAAGCAGTGAAAATGTGGAAACAAAGAAACAAATCACAAATGAAAGAAATGGAGGAAAGCAATTGACGGGATAGAGAGTTCACAATCACGGTTATAAGGTTTTTCAAGAATATTCTAGAAAAGGCTGATAAATTTAGCGAGATCCTTAAGGATATGAAAAAGGATCAACTAGAAATTAAGCATACACTGACTGAAATAAAAAATATTATACAGAGATCTAACAGCAGACTAGAGGAACGCAAAAATCAAGTCAAAGATTTGAAATACAAAGAAGCAAAAAACACTCAACTAGAAAAGCAAAAAGAAAAAAGAATCCAAAAATATGAAGATAGTGTAAGAAGCCTCTGGCACAACCTCAAGATACCAACATCAGAATTATGGTGGATCCAGAAGAAGAGAGAGAGCAAGGTACTGAAAACCTATTTGAAGAAATAATGACCAAACACTCCCTCCACCTGGTGAAAGAAATAGACTTACAAGTCCAGGAAGCACACAGAACCCCAAATAAAAGGAATCCAAAGAGGACTACACCAAGGCACATCATAATTAAAATACCAAGAGCAAAAGACAAAGAGAAAATATTAAAAGCAACAAGAGAAAAACAATTAATTACCTATAAGGAGGCACCCATACGATTGTCAGCTGATTTCTCAACAGAAACAATGCAGGCCAGTCAGGAGTGGCAAGAAATATTCAATGTGATGAATAGCAAGAACCTACAACCAAGAATACTCTACCCAGCAAAGCTATCATTCCAAATTGAAGGGCAGATAAAGAGCTTCACAGATAAGAAAAAGCCAAAGGACTTCATCAACACCAGACCAATATTATATGAAATGCTGAAAGGTACTCTTTAGGAAGGGGAAGAAGTAAAAGGTAAAGATAAATATCATGAATAACAAATACATATCTATCAACAAGTGAATCTAAAAAGTGAATTAAAAATCTGATGAACAGAATAAACTGGTGAATATAATAGGATCAGGAAAGGGGTGAGGGTGTTACAGGGAGAGACTGGACAATAATCATACACCTATGGATGAGGACAATGTTGGGGGAGGTAAGGTAGAGGAAGGGGTGGGAGCGGGTGGAGGAGAGCTATGGGGGGAAAAATGAGAAACAAATGTAATTATCTGAACAATAAAGACTTATTAAATTTAAGAAAAATGTGTTTTATATTTAGTCACATTAGTACCAATTTTTAAACCAGGTGAGGAAAAAATAATATGACTTTTTATAAGTATAAAATGTTTAAGCTCTTACTATTTCCAGTTTAAGCTTCGCCAATTTGAAGGACATTCTGAAAGTATCCCAGTGTACGTTTCAGAATTTCTAAGAAATCTTCTTAGAATCAAAATCAAATCTTATTACAAAGTTACTGTTTTTCTGCCCTATCACTTGAAACAAGGATTATCATATTATTAGAAAATGCTGCAAGAACACAAATCTCCTTATAGTGTAAACTCCTAGTAAGTGATAGTATTTTATATTTTAGGGACTGATGTAGAGATATATGTACATCTATATATATTTTTTTACCATCTGAATACATATTACTTTATTAAAAATAAATTTTTATTGATTTCAGAGAGAGGAAGGGAGAGGGCGAGAGAGATTAAAATGTCAATGATAAGAGAAAATCACTGATCAGCTGCCTTCTGCACACCCCCTACTGGGGATCGAGCTTGAAACTCAGGCATTTGCTTACCAGAGTCAAACCTGGGACCCTTCAGTCCACAGGCCTAGGCTCTGTCCACTGAGACAAATTAGCTAAAGCAATACATACCATTTTTAAATGTTCCAGATTCAAAGATAAAATGTTCAGCTATTATATCTGTCCCCATTGAAGAATGTAATTTCTCAGCCCTAGCTAGTTTAGCTCAGTGGATAGAGCATTGGCCTGCAGACCAAAGGGTCCCAGGTTCGATTCCCATCAAGGGCACATACCTTGGTTTCAGGCTTCTCTTCCACCTGGGCCCTGGTTGGGTCTCATGCGGGAGGCAACCAATCGATGTGTTTCTCTCACATCAATATATCTCACTGTTTTCCCTCTCTCTTCTATTCACTCTAAAAATTAATGGAAAAATATCCTCAGGTGAAGATTAAAAAGGAAGAAGAAGAATATAGCTTCTCAGAATGAAAAGTATTCTTAAATATTTAAATTCTATAAAGTTATAAGAAATACTGTAAGATCTAGCAACCATTTTTTTATTTTTTTATTAATTTTTATTAATTTTTTATACATATCTCCCCATTGCCCCCCCTCCCTCCCAGGCATACCCCGACCCCCCAGTGTCTGTGATCATTGATTATGCTTATATGCATGCATACAAGTCCTTTGATTGATCACTTATCTACCTCACCTAAATTTAATCTTTCTGCTGTAATTTCATAGTCTGTTTGATGCTTTATGATTTTTGTCCCCCTGAGAATTATCAGTCTACTCCCTTTCTGTGCTCCTGATTCTATTATATTCACCAGTTTATTCTGTTGATCAAATTTTTAATTCACTTAATTTTTAGATTCACTTGTTGATAGATATGTATTTGTTGTTCATAATTTTTTGGCTTTTACCTTTTTCTTCTTCCTCTTCTAAAAGAGTACCTTTCAGCATTTCATATAATACTGGTTTGGAGTTGATGAACTCCTTTAACTTTTTCTTCTCTGTGAAGCTCTTTATCTGCCCTTCAATTCTGAATGATAGCTTTGCTGGATAGATTATTCTTGGTTGCTATTCCTCACATTGAATATTTCTTGCCACTCCCATCTGGCCTGCATCGTTTCTGTTGAGAAATCAGCTGACAGTCGTATGGGTACTCCCTTGTAGGTAATGAACTGTTTTTCTCTTGCTGCTTTTAATATTCTCTCTTTGTCTTTTGCTCTTGGTATTTTAATTATGATGTGTCTTGGTGTGGTCCTCTTTGGATTCCTTTTATTTGGGATTCTGTGTGCTTTCTGGACTTGTAAGTCTATTTCTTTTACCAGATGTGGGAAGTTTTCAGTCATTATTTCTTTAAATAGGTTTTCAGTATCTTGCTCTCTCTCTTGTTCTGGCACCCCCACAATTCTGATGTTGGTATGCTTAAAGCTGTCCCAGAGGCTCCTTATATTATCTTCACATTTTTGGATTCTTTTCTCTTCTTGTTTTTCCAGTTGAATGTTTTCTGCTTCTTTATATTTCAAATTTTTGACTTGATTCTTGCCTTCCTCTAGTCTGCTGTTAGGACTCTGTATAATATTTTTTATTTCAGTCAGTGTCTCTAGTTGGTCCTTTTTCATCTCCTCTTGGGTCTCACTAAATTTATCTAACTTTTCTAGCATATTCTTGAAAAACCTTATAAGCGTGGTTTTGAACTCTATATCCAGTCGTTTTTTTTCCTCCACTTCTTTTGTTTGTAATCCCTTCCCTTGTCTCGGCATTTTCACTATGCTGGGGAAACTTCTGTGTTGAATTCAGCTTTATGATACCAGACGTGCATAGCCGCAGCAGCCTCTGTTGAGCTTGGGAGGGGTGGAGTCTCAGGGCTTAAGGGACCGCCTTGCCTTCCAGTCGGCCCTGCCCTCCACAGCCCCTGAGTCTCACGTGACTGGGTAATGGCTGGAGCGGTCCTTGTGCACGCGTGCCCGTAGTGCCTCTAACCGCAGCCTTTCCGGCTTCCCTGTGCACCAGGACCACACGAGTCTCGGTCCTCAGGGTTTCGCCCGAAACAGGGGCTTAGTGGAGTCAGAAGTGGCACAGTTGGGTCTGTCTCCCACCCACTCGCGAAAGCCAGTGGCACAATCAGCAATCTGTCCTGCGCGCAGTGCCGTGCGTGCCACCAGGCCTTTGATCTTTTGGGACTCCCCTAAATTTCCATGCACTTCTCCCTTTTCACAGTCCAAACCCCCCCCCCGTATGAGTTTCGGCTGGATCTGGGGTTTAGTGTCGTAGGATAAGGGTTTCAATGCCTTTGAGAGTCTTCGTTTCCCTCCCGCCAGAGAAAGCCAGCCAGGTACTCCGGCACCCGCTCTCTCCATGCGCACGTCTCCGTACCTCAGCTTTTTGCAGCTCCTCTGGGCCTCCATGAGCCCCTCTCTTTCCCTCTAGTTGTAGAACTTCCACTCAGCCAGCTTTCCTGTTGTTCTGGATGATGTCCGTTCTGTCTTTTAGTTGTAGTTTTGAAATTGTTGTGTGAGGCAGCAGTGTAGGTGTTTACCTATTCCGCCATCTTGGATTCCTCTACATCTATATTTTTAAAGATGGAAAATTTCTGTATTTTTTAAGATGGAAAATTGCTTGCAGGTTTATGTTTATAAGCTTCTAAGAATTCATCCATGTCCTAATCCTCCACTTAATAAACCATTTTTGTACTTAAAAGATTTTCCCAATTAAAGCTTTAGTTTTATCAAAAATAGTCACCTTGGAAATTTCAGAAACACCTAGTCTTAGGGGGATTTAGCACTCACAATCTTAGATTTTCTAAGTCTTAATTTTAAGTGTTCTGTCATATACTGTGTAGCATTGAACCATCAAAATCTCTTCCAAATGCCAGTGTTTTGGCAAAAATATATATTATACCAGTGGATAACTGAAGCTTAATTCTTTAAGGAAAAAAATGTACACACACACACACACCTCAGAATTAACCCCCTGAGTGTTGATGAAGCTTTATTTAGGCAGTGATGAAGGGTTGCTTCTGCAACAGTAATTGCCTGGCACTTCTGTCCTTCCAACCTTGCAAAATGAGGAGAGCAGCCTCCCATGGTTTAGGGGTAAAGCTCCTTGGCACAGAGGCAGCTACTGACACTGGAAGTCAGGCTAAACTCAATGAAGGCACAAATGATAATGTTGGGCACCAATGGTACACTCGCTCTCTTTTCACTCCTTGCCATTTATATGGTGAAGGAGCTGGGTCCTTTTGTCCTATAGAATTTCCAACATTCTGGATTTTGTTGATTGCATCCATGTAGTGTCTTAATATGTTTGCTGTCCCCTGCATTTCTGCACTCCAGCTCTCTAATGGGCAGCTTGCTACAGATTTGATCAGTTAGCAGTTTGGATACTTTAGCAAGAAGACATCATTGGTGATAATGACAGCACTTTTCATTAGTGGATATGTAATGTCCAGCTGTCTCTCTTTGTGTGATGTTAGACATTTAGCCAAAGTCCATTATTTCATTAGTGTACAAGTGTTCTAATTCTCATTCCTTACTCATTTATTAGCAGAAATACTTTTATGATAGAGAAACTTCCCCTGGCCAACTATTTGGTTTTTCTGTGGTACTCTCAGAACAATAAAGGTAGGATAAATACTTGATCCTTACCTTGCATTTACCAATTTTCACAATCCTCTATAGGTAACCACGAGTTCTTTATTTCTTATGAACTCATAGATTTAAACATATCTGCTATTTCAATCTATTGCTCAAATTGTTCCATTTTTGACCAGTGAAAACCCATTCAAACTGACTTCTGAATTCTTTTTTGGTAACTACTTTGGTGGTCATTGAGAAGTTCTCGCTTTATTATTTCACACTATGTTCCAGGACCTTCTTGAATTTTTCCTGCCTCGGTCTTGAAATTAGCTGTTTTGCGTTGTTTTTTTCAAGAACCTGGGTTCCTTTCAGTAGGAAATAATAATAGAGACCACAGTTTGGGTGCCAGGAGAACTCATTGCTACTAGGCTGTTCATTGTTTCTAGGCCTTGTTGATGGGCGAAGCTAAGAAACTCGTGGTTGTTGGCTTTTGTTGTTTGTTTTGTGTTTTAAGAGAAATATATCCTGAGCTCCTACTGATGTTTTCAATTCATCTTTTTCTTTTCACATACTAACACCTTGATTGTTAATAATATAAACATGATTATTTATTTGCTATATCTTATATCATATTCTTGTTTTAAAATAGCAGTGCTAATATTTCGACAAACAGCATGATAACTGAAAGTAGATTAAAGTGTATGTCCAATTTTTTTTCTTCTTAGGTTATATCCCACTAGTTTA
The DNA here is from genome assembly GCA_011751065.1 of Lasiurus cinereus. Lineage (NCBI taxonomy): Eukaryota > Metazoa > Chordata > Mammalia > Chiroptera > Vespertilionidae > Lasiurus > Lasiurus cinereus. The sequence continues at coordinate 70,795,986 of JAAGEH010000018.1, forward strand.
TACATTAAAATACTGTTTTTTAAAGTCAGTAGGAATAATTCTTCTCTATGTAGTTAAGTCACTAACTCAATACAGCAGTCTGATTTTGCTTTCTGTTTTTAGGCTATATTTTTAAAGTTTAATTTGATTATATAATTATGAAAAATCTTTACATGGTTCCAAAGTTCAACTTATAAAACAAAGTATAATCAGAAAGTACAGTTTCTATCCATGTTTCCTCCACTCTCTTCCCAATATAGGTAACCAATTTTTAAATATTTTTTTTCAGTTTTTGAAATTATGCTCTTCTGCCCTGGCCCCTGTGGCTCAGTTGGTTGATCATTATCCCCTGCACAAAGAGGTCACCAGTTAGGGCACATGCCCAGATTACAGGTTTGATCCCCAGTAGGGGGCATGCAGGAGGCAGTAGATCTGTGTTTCTCAATCTCCCTCTCCTTTCTCTAAATAAATAAAAACACATTTTAAAAATAAATAAATAAATATGCTGTTCTTTCATTGTTGTGATTTTATATATTCATATTCCTGCCACCTTTTTAAAAAATAAATGAAAACATATATTTTTCTCCATCTATTTTTTTCAGGTAATAATGCATCCTGCACAGTATATAGAGGTAACAGCATATAGAGACATTCCTAGTTTATAACTGCATGATTATCCATTGATGGTGTCAGAGTCCCCTGTTAGGTTTTTTCCAGCATCTTGTTGTTATGAACAGAGTTGCAATAACTATTCTAAAAATTATAAATGGAATTTGAAGTTTCAAAAACATAAATGTTCTAAGACCTTATTTTGGAATTGGTTAGGTAATTAATGGGTTGAAGAGTTTTGTTTGTTTAAACTGTTCATAGTATATTCTAGTTATAATCTCATAAATGTGGCTTCTACACTTTCTCATTTTTATTACGCAGTAAAATTCCCTTGTGTCCTAGCATATGACCAGCTGCTGCAAATGGCCCATGGATGCATGAGAAAAGGATAGTCTGCTGTGAGACTCAAGCTTAATATCTACCAACCGATGCAATTCTATTTTTCAGCATCTACCAAATGCTGTGAAATATGTGCTAATGCCTCTTACAACAATTACATTCCTGTCCATTCCTCCCTAATTTTTCAGAAACTATTTTCCTTTTTAAAATGGATATTACAATAATGGCTCATGCATCTTCACTGTGAATTATATCTTTTATCAATATAAAAGGATCCTTGTTTTTCTGACAAATTTTGCTTTGAATGACAGTAATATTAGTCATTGGCTTCTTTTTTCCCGTTCTTTCTTCTTTCTTCCTTTTTTATTTTTTATTTGGTTATTTACCGCTTTATTTTTAACTTTCAGCGCAGAACAGCTGCCCTTTTGTTTTCTGGCTGATAATGGTTTCAAGATACATGTTTCTCTATCTCCCTCTCCCTCTCTCTAGAAAGGGAAGTAGGCAGGGGACTCTCTGAACCTCCAGCAATGCTTTCTGCGTCCGGACAATGCTTTGACGGCTCCTGGCAGGGCTTCCCCATCAAGCTCCACAAGATTTCCACTTAATGATGTTTCCTCTCAGAATCTGGCTGTCGCTCAAGCTTTGTTTTCAGTGTCAGGGTTAGGTGAGTTCAACATTTTTCAGTGTCTGGAGGAGACCCTGCATGTATAAAGTTAGAAAAGTATGTTAGAACTTTTAAAACGACAAGTTTTAAACTGGGAGTCATGTTTTGAACATTCCCTGCTACTTGATAATATAATTTTACTTAACTTTGCATTATAAGAGCTTGTCTTAAAAAGAACTTAAAGCTGAATATAACACACACAAAAAAACTACATATCACAGGTGATAAAATTTACTTAAAGATTTTAATTCTATGAATGTGATGATTTCAGAACTAAAGAAAATACATGACTTTGTCCTCTTACTTTTAGGTATTTTTATATTAAAAACATATTTATTTTTAAGAACACATACATTTTTATATTAAGAACTTCAGATGAATTAGAAATTTCAATAATAACTCCATTCCATTACTCAGATATTTGCAAAAAAAAATTGGGGGAAACCTAATTATTCAACAAACTGAGTTCTTCAAACAATACAAGTGGATCTCTAGCCATTTCAAATGACTATAATAGACAGATGAGAATTCAGCTCTTCTACTAACTGATAAAGTAGTTTATTAAATTTTTATTTCTTATATATTTTATTCTTTTAAAAATAACATTTACTAATACCCCTTAACTTGTCATCTTTAAAAATGTTTATATTAAAGATATTTAGAGAGATCCCTCAGACAAAAATTTTTCAATTTGCAGCTCAAAAAATATTATCATTCCTAAAGAATATAAATTGAAATTCATTCATATTTCAAATTGGAAAACTGAGTCTCCAAATCAGAGGACTATATTCTTTTTCACTTTTTATTTTTGACGGCCCCTGACAGGGCTTCCCCGTCAAGCTCCACAAGATTTCCACTTAATGATGTTTCCTCTCAGAATTTGAAATTTCCATAATTTCAAATTTATGGAAAAGTTGAAAAAATAAGAAAAAGAAAATGATAGGACAAAGAGACTTGTATAACCCACATTCATCAAATGTAAACATGTTTTCACATTTACTTTCCCAATCTTTCTTCATCACTCTCTTTTTTCTCTCTCTCCATGTGTACACACATTTACATACACACACATCACAAGAATAAGAACATTCCCTTAACAATCCAATTTAAGTTATCACAATTAGAAATTTAACATCAATATAATAATCATTATTATATCAGTCTGAATTCCAATTCTTCCCACTTTTCTAATGTCTTTTATAGCAAGGCGGGAGCCATCACAAGACCATGAATTGCACTAAGCTGCCGGGCCTCTTTAGTATCCTCTGACCTGGAGTAGCTCCTCAGCCTTTCTTTGTCTTGACATCAACAGTTTTGAAGAGTGCAGAGTGTTGTAGAATAAGAACTAGTTTTCATTCTTCTCCACCCATTCTAGAGTTGGCTTTGCCTTCACAGATAAAATTGGCTGTGTGCTATTTTAAACTTCCAGAATCTGTTCCTTAAAGGTGAATAAACATAACTGTGGTCATGAATCTTTATGTGTTGCATCTGAATCAACATGCGCATACAAAGATGTAAGGCAAATGTAAAAAGAATGTGGCTGAGGTAGCGAGTCCTTACACAGTGCTTACTCTGTTACATACATTCTGTCCTTATAGCAATGGTAGGAAATCAATACAATGATCATTGCCCCTATGTTACAGCAGAGGAAACTGAGGAACAGAAAAGTTAAGTAAGTTCGCCAAAATCACACAGCTAGTATATGGCAAAACCTGAACCTCAACCCCAGCAATCTGGCATGAGAGACTTCTGTGGGCTCCGTCTCACCCAAATAAACCTCACCCTCTCTTTTATAAGCATGCAGCCTGGTGAGTACTTGGTCTTTACGATAGGTTGGCAAGTGTTGTAGGTAACAAAATGCACTGGAACAACATCCTGCTCTACTGTACAAGCCCCAGGCTCTACATCTGAGCCAGGTGGGAAAAGAGCAGAGCAGCAGCAAGTTAGCAACAGAAGCAAGTGAGCTTCCTGAAAGCAGGAAATGGCAGTGTCTGGGTAAATGGTCAGAGTCATATTAACAAAGTTAAATATTTACTCAGCTGGCAGGAGTAAATACTACATTTTTAATTGTTATCCACTTTAGTTCATATTTAACTAGTATCCAGTGTGTAAGGAAAACCATATAATGCATTCTAGAAAATACCCAAATAGAAGAGTCTGAGAGAGCAATAAGAATTCATGAAAAAGCAAAAGCTTGAAAATACTTACAAAGACATATCTGTGTGTTGATAAATTAGTGTGCTACAAGAAAAACACTGTTCGCACAATCCTAAGAAAGCTGTTAGAGTAGGAAAAGTTTAAGAAGATAAGTTTTTCATTGAAGATGTAATTTACAAATGGGTTTAGAAAACCAAGGGGCCATGTGGTGTTTGTTGAGTGTCCAGAGGGGGTATTGATCCAGAGCTGTGAGTGGATAAGGAATGGTGTGTTGTGGGCCTACAGGGAAAAAAGCGCTCTGGGCTCACCTCAAAAACTAAAGGACAGGAACAGCCGGGGTGACAATGAAAAGTCAGCATTAATGCATTCACATTCCTTCCCCAGCTGGGTGAGAACATGCCGATGCGCCCAGGTTCACAGATGTCAGGAAGAAAGCTCACTCATAGGAGGGAAAGCTTTGGGTTTGGATTTTGTTGTTTTATTTTTGTTTTCATTTTTAAAGAATGTTAAAACAAGTAAGCAAGCATGAAAGAGGGCTATGCAAATAGCCCGCTGGATCAAGGTCAGAAGAAAAGCACCAAGGGTTTAAGAAAAAGCCCTGTGTTCTGGTAAGTGGTGATGTGAGTTAAGGTGGAAGAGGGTGGGGAGAATGAGGCAGACATGAGGAAGTCCCCAGTCTGTGCATTTTGTTACAGATAGCTGTGGAAATGAGATGGTAATTGGATGCTGAAGAAGGTGGTCAAGGGAGGGATATTTTTTAAGAGGGAGCATACAGATTGGCTAAAAGATCTGAAATTGTGCCCACAGAGCTGTAAATGAAAAATGAACTCCTAAGGACTGCTTGTCATGACTTCAGTCCTTGGAAGACTGTTCAGATGAAACACGAACATTTGTGCAGAAAATAGAGGAGATCATAGAAATAAAATTCCAAGCTGTTGTGCAAACTCACTGGGAATCAAACCATCACCTCCTGGTTCATAGGTTGACACTCAACCACTAAGTCATGCTGGCTGGGCAACCTTGACTGTTTCTTAACCAGCAGTGAAGTTAACACACACAGTTTCTCTCTCTCTCTCTCTCTCTCTCTCTCTCTCTCTCTCTCTCTCTCTCTCTCTCTCTCTCTCTCTCTCC
>JAAGEH010000018.1:70800964-70843761 GCA_011751065.1 Lasiurus cinereus
CTCTCTCTCTCTCTCTCTCTCTCTCTCTCTCTCTCTCTCATTGATTTATCCAAATCTCAGTGTCCTGATACCTGAGCATCAATCCTATCTCCTCCACATGACCCCTGTCTGAGGTTCACAGGCAAACCTAGTCCAGAGCCTTCAAGGCAGCCAGGCAGATTCAGTTCACACGACTTGGCCAGCCTGCCTTGCACTGTGTTTTCTTATGTCAGAGGAAGAAATGCCCTAAATGTGAGCTTCAGTGAAAGGAAGGTGATCATGTGGCAGCATCTCCGGGATTAGTTCAGCAAAAGAAAGGAAGTGAAAGTCCAACTCTCCACACATGCTTTTCACCAGGGAATCACCAAATCACAGTGACTCAGCACATTACACCTTTTTGTCATTGGTACCTGATATTATGCCATAATGACTCAAACATTGCTCCAAACTTGTTGCCTTGTCACAACTCACCAGGTGGCCAGGAAAACCTACTCAATGCAGATAAACATGTTTGTTACACCAAAAGCAAAGGTAGAGATTGCATGGGGGAAGCAGTGATCTGGTAAAGATCAAAGGTCCCTTTTAAAAGGAATTTGTCACTGGCTCACTCTCTCACAGTTAAGCTCTTGCTGACTTATTGTAAGTAACTCAAAGCTTCACCCAGCTAATGTTTAGAAATTCATTGGGAACAAAGTCCAGTATCAAATTTTTTAAAAGTATGTGATTTGCCCTACTCATGCCTAGGTATATAATTAGTAATGAGTCTCGGTACACCCACCCACATACAACATGATTGTAGAAAAACAGAATGATAACTGAACACCAAAATGAGGCATAGGGGTTCAGAACCAAGATGTGCTTCTGTGGTATGCAGATTATTTTTGAAGTAAAGGCAACCAAAACCCTTTGGACTCAAGAGAAACTTTGCCACACCTCTCATCCCCAATTATCTAGAAGAATTTAAATTATGGTCTTGCTCATAATGAAATTATCAGAGAGAACTTTATGGCCTATCTATATGTCAGAGATAACTACTAATTACTGTCTGCTCTTCTTATCATCCTGCAATGACCTTCCCCCTTTGAAGCCCTACCTCATCCTTAGCTCAGAATGCCATAAAACTTCATTTTAACTTCCTGTCACATATACTTCTCCTGTGTGGGGTTTCCTTCTCTCTCATGTATGAGAGGTTCTCATACCTAAATACATAATTAAATTTGGTTAGTAATCTATCTCATGTAGATTTAAGTATTAGACCAGTCGAAAGAACTTTGAAGATTAGAGAAAAGTTTCTGCCTTCCCTACATAGATCAATAAAAGATTATTTTTAATAAGAAATAAGAAAAAACACTAGAGATTGACCACAACTTTCCTCTGCATTAATGTATACATAAACATTCTCACATGGAAACTACTTTTCAAAAACTTTAAACCAAATGAAGGAAACAGTTAAAACTTTAACTAAGACTGTAAGGAGTTTATAAAATATTACTGTTTAGTTGTATACAGTAGATCCCCTTCTCCATGGCTTCTCTTTCCTCAGCCTCAGTTACCAGTGATCCACTGCAGTCTGAAGATATTAAGTAGAAAATTCTAGAAATGAGCAACTCAAACATTTTAAATTGCATGTTGTTATGAATAGCATAATGAAATCTCACGCTGTTCCTCACCGTCCCGCTCCTCCCGGCCCTGACTGTGAATAATCCCTTTATCCAGGCTAGTCATGCTGTATAGCTACCCGTCCCGAAGGTCATGGTATCACAGGGTTTGTGCTCAAGTAACCTTTATTTGACTTGATGATGGCCCCAAAGCCATCATTACTTTTATTACAGCGTATTGTAATTGTTCTATTTGATTATTATTGTTAATCTCTACTGGGCATAATTTATAAATTAAACTTTATCATAGGTATTAACCTAAAAATAAAAGGCCAAAAGGAGAGGCAGCGCTTTTTTTTTTGAGATCCCAAAGAATAGCACTGTTTTGGGCAGCAATCCAAATAGTGTTCTGATTAGAAGACAAAGGTAAAGAGTGTTCATGAGAAAGGGAAGGGGAACAATTACATGAATAGAAGGAAGGAATTTCTATGGGTGCAGATAAGCAAACATAGTGATGCTAATTCAAAAGAATGTCTTTTAATGTCTTGGTCATAACAGACAGTTGTTTGGAATACTATGCTGCTTCAGGCCCAGACCAAAGGTTAATTTGTCCATTTTAACATTCCAAAGGTCTGACAAGTAAGACATGCAAGGCAGTTTTTCAAGAATGGCAGCTCTGATTCTATTTTAAAGTGAAGCCATTTTCATTATTATTATTATTTTTTTTTTTTTTTGCATAGAAATGTATGTATGTATAGGAGAAAACAATGTCTCTCGGGTTTACTACTATTTGCGGTTTCAGAGATTCACTGGGGTTCTTGGAATGTATCCCCACAGATAAGGAAGGACTGCTGCATATCAATTTCCTTTCTCATTTTTCAAAATGTGTACTTTCTAAAATGCATTGAGGTGTAATATATATACAGTAACATGCACAAATGTTAATGTGGAGCTGCTGAATTTCTCCATGTGCATTTACCTGTATAACCACCATCTAATTCATTTAAAATAGAGGACATCTCTGCTCTCCTTCAAGAATGCTTGCCCCTTCCCAGTAAATATCTCTCCATTGATGTCATATTGTGACCTGTATCACCACAATTTGTCTGTTCTTGAAATTTGTATAAATTAAGTCTGTAAGACACATACTTTTAAATTAATTTAATTATTTTAAATACAATATATTCAAAAGGTAAAAATTTTTTCTCTCCCACCTCTGATCTCTAGCCACTTAGTTTTTCTACCCAAAGGCAACCAAAGCTTCTTGTGCTTCTCTAAGAAATATTTACTCATATCCATGCAGATGCATATGTGTATACATAGTATTCTTCTCTCACACATCCTATCTACATAGTGCTTTATACGCTGCATTTCACACACACACACACACACACACACACACACACACACAGATAATGAATATTGTTTCCTATTCAAGACTTTTCCTATTTTTACTCTGTTGCTGTTTTCCATTACTGAACCAATCCCCTGTTGATAAATAGTTAGGTTATTTTTGTTTGCTATGATAAACCTTTTATTTATGTTATTCCACACACGGAAGTAAATCTATGGGGAAAAAATTCCTAAAACTGGAATTGCTGGTCAAAGGACAAACATTTGCACTTTTTATAGATTTACAAAATTGTTTTAATGACATAGAAGTTGTTCCATTTAAATTCCAACATAAACTCCATGAGCCTGTTTTCTTGTGCCTTTGCCAACATAGGGTATTATTAAACTTTTGGACCTTTGCCAATCTGATAAGGAAAAATGGTTACTCTGAGTATATCTAATTTGCATGTCTCTTATTGTGAGTGAGATTGAGAATATTTTCATGGTTTAAGAGCCATTTGTATTTCCTTTTCTGTGTTCTGTCCTTTTATATTATTTACTTGTTTTCCTATTTGATTGTTGGTTTATTACTTCGCAGATGCTTCTTATATGTTAAGAAATTTAATTGTGAAATGTCTTACATTTCCCCTAGTTTGTTTATCTTTTTGTCTTCCTTATGGTGGCATTTGCCATGAAGATTTATGTAATTGAATTTTATTGTATAGCTTCTAATCTTTCCACTAAAAGATTATTAAAGAAGATTCTCCCAGGGATTCTTTTGCTGTTTGAATAGTTTGGTGTGTTTTTTCTTTTTCCTTTAATTTTAAATGTCTGATTTATCTAGAATTTATTTGGGTATAAGGCGTAAGATATGGATATGACTTTATCTTTTTCCAGATGACCATTTAAATTTACAAATGCCATTTATTAAACAATTGCCTTTTCTCTCTTGACTTGAAATGTTAAATTTATCGTGTCTCCCATTGTAGATCTAGAGTTTCTATCTTTCAGAAGTTTCCAGTACAAAACTGTTTTAATTATTACCTTTTAAAACATTTTAGCACCTTTATTCTGTACCCTCTTTCATTGTCTTTTAAAGAATTTTTCGGTTTATTTTTGCTAGTTGGCTTTTCCATATAAACTTTGAATCAGCTTGTCTAGTTGGTATCTTTATTTGGATCTCATTAAATTTGTCAATTAATATAGTATTCATGTTATCTAACAAACTACCCCAAGACTTAGTAGCTTACAAATTTATTATATTTTCTCATAATTATATTGGTTAACTAAACCCTTCAGGAAAATTCCCACTTAAGTTGTCTCAGGGGTCTCCAGTTGGATAAAGACTTCTTCTCTCACATATTTAGTGTCTGAGCTGAAACAGGTAGAACAATTGGGGGCCAGCCAAATAGCTCTCTCTCTCCACAGAGCCTGTCTACATGGTTAGCTTGAGCTTCCTCACAAAATGGCAGGACTTCCTCCCTGGTTGCTAAGACTTCCCCCAGGTCAAGCATTCCAAGAAGCACAGGCAGAAGCTCTAGGGCTTCTCATGACCTAGCCTCAGAAGTCACACAGTGCCATCATTTTCATCACAATCTATATTTCAAAATAAGTTACAAAGATCCAAGGGCAGTTCACAAAAGTGTGAATAAGGGGCCATTTTTAAAGATTAGCTTCCATATTTAGGGAGAATCACAACACGAATGTTTTCAAAGGAAGTTATCTGTAAGCTTTTATTTGGTTCATGCTCATATGTAACTTTTAAGCAAAGAGAGTTTTTCATATAAAACTCAAGACAAACATTCATTCACAAGTACTAAGAAATAGCTTCTGAACTATAAAAAAAGAAAATTAAGGAAATGAAAGTAAAACTATCCATAAAATGATACTAACACTTGATAGTCCCCAAAATGTTTTCCTCCCCAATCTCAGCTGATTTTCATTTCTATATTAGGCAATTTTATTGTTCTGGTTTTGCAGATGATTAAACTGAGGCTCAGAAGGTTTCTAACTGGCCGCAGCCCCCACAAGTTGCTTTGACTCTAAAGCAGTGGTTCTCAACCTTCCTAAGGCTGTGACCCTTGCAGACAGTTCCTCATGTGGTGGTGACCCCCAACCATGAAGTTTTGCTAGTGTTATGCATTGTGCTGTAAATATCTGCATTTTCCGATGGTCTTAGGCGACCCCTGTGAAAGGGTCGTTCGACCCCCAAAAGGGTCGCAACCCACAGGTTGAGAACCGCTGCTCTAGAGCCTCTCTTTCCTGCAGCAGAAAAACTCAAGTGTCTATAGGAGTCAGGTCGATAATTAAAATTAGTTAACTGGCCCACGTGTGTTCTTTCAAAAGAGATACATTTTGTCTGAATTTTATGTGAATAAGATATTTTTATTTCATCAAATAATTATTTTCCCATGCTTAGTTAAACATGCTGTTGTCTTCATCTACCTTTGGTTTCTCATTATTGATAAAGACAGGGTTGCAAGAGATAGTTCACTTTCTCCTTAAGTGTACAAAAGAAATAATACCACAAACATGCTGATTAATGACAAAGGAAGGCTTTGGCATTGAAAGTCAAAAAAGAGAGTAGAGAGAGAGGCCAACTGGAAAGGACATCAGAGTCTATTGAAAGCTACTTCATCTCTCCAGGTTGCCATGGAGGATGATGGGCCCAGTGTTCAATGTCTTTTGATTTTCAAAAGCTGCTAGAAGTCCATATTTCAAGTGAAGTAGTCTAAAGAGGTAGAAATATTGCCAATAAATTCAAAAATGTTTTAAAAGACTGAGTGGGCTAACACTGGATCAAACAGACAGAACATATCTGAGGGCTGAATAGCCTGTGACTGCTAGCTTACTAACTCTCATTTGGATTTTCTATCCCTTCTCACTGCACACGTAGGTAACCAAGTTCTTCCAATCTCTCTCCCCACAGAATGAAATCCTCAAACCAAGAGACAAAGATAGAAATGTATGCAAAAACAGTGAGCACCATGAAACCTAGTTTTGTCTGGTTAAGTTGCTATAACAGAATACCATAGATTGGGTGGCTTTAAAAGAACAGAAATTTATTTATGGAGTCTGGGAAATCCCAGATCAAAGCATTGATAGATTCGGTGTCTGGTGAGAGCCTTCTCCCTGGTTCATAGATGGCTCTCTTCTCACTATAACTCTACATGATAGGGTATTTGTTATAAGGGTACCAACCCATTCATGAGGACTCTTTCACCCTAATCACCCCCAAAGGTGCCACCTCCAAATACTATCACATTGGGGATTAGGATTTCAACATGTAAATTTTAGGCTGACAAAAATATTCAGTCTGTAGCAGAATTCCAACTAAGGCAACAAAAAATTCAACCTATAAAGGATCTTCTAAATAGAATTCATGATTACCTCTGAAGATCTGCTGACAGAAAGTGAAAGGTCAAGGAGAGAATCAGCAGACACACAGACATAAGGAATCACATTCAACGAACAATACACAATAGAACAATCTGAAAGGACTGAAAATATTTCAAATGTCAAAGAGATAAGAGGGAGAGAATGTATAAGGCAAGAACAAAAACAATTTGAGGGGAAAAAAAAGCATATTTGAAGGGAGTCAAAAGGAATGGATTGAATGTTTTGATTTGACCTGAAGTGAATACTAAACTGACCAATTATTAACTAGTTTTGTTGTTAATATTGCCTAAGAATAGGGGGAAAAAAAGGAATAGAAAAAAATAGAGAAAACAAATACGAATTTGCCAATTTTCTTAGTCTAAAATTATTTAGAAAAAAATTAAAAATAATTCTAAATGTTTATCTCAACTTCTAGTTGTTTGAAGGTGATTTATATTAGAAGAAAGGGGACATCATTTTACTTGAGTAAATGTTAAGATCAGAATGACTCAAAAGATGAGAGAAGAAACATTGTGTAGTAATTCTTCTCTGTAGATTAAAGGTAACCTTGAAACTAATACAAATTGAAGGTGTTTCTAATTGGTAAGGTAAGTAATAATGGGTATGGACATAATACTGAGCTATAATTATCATTCCTGGGAGTGCATGTGGGTAGGGTCAATTTTTGTATATAAGAATAAATGAGAGAAAAAAGATAGTGACATAGTGTAGCGTTTAGGAATGTGTTTAGCTACAAATAAGAGAAACTCAAAACAATAGATTAAGTAATAAGCTTTCCCTGGTGGAATTCTGGGCCAGTCCAGGGTATCATATTTGCATTCCAGGTAGTGAGAATAAGGAAAAGGAGGGTGGGAAAGGGCTGAATCCGTGACAGGAAAACAAAGACTTTCACAGAAAGCCTCCACTTATACCTCATGGGACACTACAGGGTCACCTGGTCCCTCCAGCTGCCTGACAGTCTGGTAAAGCAAATGTTTTTAGTTTGACTGGCACATTGAGTAAAATTAGGCTCTTTTGGAAAGAGGCGATGAGAATTGGCATCAGCAGATATAGTAGGGTAAGGCCCAGTCTCACATATTATGACTATGTTGATTAAATAATTGAGTAAGTATGGATTAAGTGTAATGAGAAATCTTTGTTTAGAATAAACTCCTGTTCACATTATTTTTTTTACTAAGTCCTTTATGCTTGCAGGAAGAAGGTGAACCAAAGCTTTCCAACATTTTCTTTTCATTTTATTATTATTAACAAGTTTACCTTTTTTTTTTTAGCTGCAATTGCAAAATGTAAAAAAATGACAAACAAAAACTGTAAAAATAAAAAAAATGTTTGTAACCAAGGCAAAAGAAAAAAGTAATCCAGGCAAAAACTTGATCTTACTAGAAAAGAGGCTATGTAGAGTCTATTTATATGAATTAGTATGAATGTTTATTTTATATGTGGCAGAAATATTAATGTTTGATTAAAGGATGGTACTCCAGGCCCTACTCAAAATATTACATAACAAATAGTCTCTTTTTAAATGGAGGAGTTCTGCCCCAGCTGGTTTGGCTCAATGACAGAGCGTTAGCCAGGGGACCCAAGAGGGTCCTGGTTTTGATTTTGGTCAAAGGCAAAAGCCTTTGCTCTGACATGCATGATTTTGGTCTGTGGCTGCAGGCTCCTCCCTGGCCCAGGCCATGGTCAAGGCTGATTCAGGAAGCAACCAATCAATGTGTTTCTCCCACATCAGTGTTCCTCTCTGTCTTTCCCTCTCTCTTCTACTCTCCCTAAAAATTAATGGAAAAATATCCTCTGGCAAGGTTTAACACCACCAAAAGAAGAAGAAGAAGAAGAAGAAGAAGAAGAAGAAGAAGAAGAGGAGGAGGAGGAGGAGGAGGAGGAGGAGGAGGAGGAGGAGGAGGAGGGGCAGGAGGAGTAGGATGAGTAGGAGGAGAAGGAGGAGGAGATGATGATGATGGAAGAGTTCTGAGTTCCCATAGATCAGCAGTTCTCTACCTGGGGGTCGAACGACCCTTTCACAGGAGTCGCCTAAGACTATTGGAAAACACCTATTTCCCATGGTCTTAGGAATCAACAGACTGCTCCTCAGTGTAGCAAAGTGTAGCAATGTAGTTTACTGTTGTTATATTAAGACTGTTACCCATGCTACACCACGATTCAAGATAAAATTTCATTTATTTGTATTAGAAATAAATATTTCACAATATATAATTATATATAGTTTTTGTGATTAATCACTATGCTTTAATTATGTTCAATTTGTAACAATAAAAATACATCCTGCATATCAGATATTTACATTACAGTTCATGACAGTAGCAAAATTACAGTTATGAAGTAGCAACGGAAGTAATTTTATGGTTGGGTGTCACCACCACATGAGGAGCTGTATTAAAGGGTCGCGGCATTAGGAAGGTTGAGAACCACTGCTATAGATGGTTAGGTCAAATGGTTTGAATGGAAGATTGTGGAACCATACTTACAAAGATGACCTCAATGTAAATACACAGTTTGACAGAGAGCAAAGGATAATCACATAATAACTTTAAGAGACAGATTTTTTTTAATTCTGAAAAAGTCCTGGAATAAGATCAGATGACTATATTGCTTAGATATGTATAATTTATATTGCTTAAATATGTATATTGCTTAAGTATGTATAATTTAAGCATTTATATAAATCAGTCACTTAGGATAAAGGCATCAAGAATCATTTCTAAATTCTAATCATTATACAATTATGAATGCTAACCTGGCCCCAGGACTAGTCCTAGAAATATCACTGACCAGTATGACTTAATATTTGTTCCCTTCCTCAATATCTCCACAGGATGTCACAAGGATAAGGGTACAATAATTGCACAAGAATTCTTGGCCATTGTTTGTTACTCTGAGATGATTTTCTACCTGAAAATATGTATTAGTAAGCACATACTTCTCAGCATTGGAATACAAATGACATCTAGTAGCCCCTTCTGAACACTTGTGTGCTTATTAAACTTCTTCTACAACACATTGATTTACATAATAAATGATACTCCAACTATTCAATGTTATTATCCTGTTCAGTAGCCATATTATAGAGTACAAGCACTGTATTACACAAGTATTGTATAAATAGTGCTGTAAGGTACAAAAATACAACAAATTAACCTTAAGCTCTTTGCAGGGCTGCAGGGGTAGAACTAAGCGCCAGTTAAGTAAGTAGGCTGGACAGCAGTTACAGCAATGCTCCTCTACTTTTAGTGTGCACACAATTTGGGGCAGAGAGGGAGTTAAAAATACCTGTTCTGATTTAGTAGGCCTGGAGTTGGCCCAAGATTGTGCATTTCTCCCAGACTTTCAAGTGACAGCGCAAGTGATTGATGGGCCACAGTTTGAATAGCAAAGCCTTAAAGCATCTTCTAACCCTGAGTTTCCATAATCCTCCATAAAAGAGTTCACATAATCTATCTGTGAAGTGGACCATGAAAACAAAGAGTAAAAACAGTTTACCACTGTTAGTCTCTTAGGAGGAAAACACCACTCAGGATATACAAAGTTTAAGAATTCCATGTGATTTAGAAACCCAGCCAACTTGCCAAGAGGATAATGTAAACATAATAGAGATGTGGACAAAAACCTCCAAAGACTATAAGCCTTTGCTCTGACATGCACCCAGAATATGGCTGTCCCTCCGCCAAGATTTTACTAAAAGGTAATTAAGCCCAACCTTAAGAAAACATGTGTTCTAAAGAGCCTCTTGAACTGTCAGCCTCAGTGGAGTTAGGCAATTCTGGAGGACCCAGGGAACATCTCAGGTCTATTGCTTGCAAGGAACATTTAGAGCCCATAAACAAACAAGATGTTAGTTAGATAACAGGCCATAAAAAAATGTAGAGCAAAGTTGAAAATACAAAAATCAAAGACAAAAAGCAAGTCAGAATGGATAATTTCTACAAAGGATAGCATACTAGGTTTAAATCAGTGTCCTTGTCTCTGGAATCTTTCTGTATGAATTTAAGTTTCTTACCATAGCTGAAGAAGTGCCTTGAATGTAACTGCTTTTTTCTTATATTCACCCACGGATATGTTTATTGATTTTAGAGAGAGGAAAGGGGAGAGAGAGAAAGAGAGAAAGAGAGAAATCAATCAGTTATCTTCCTTATGTGCCCTGACCAGGAATTGAACCCAAAACCTTTTGGTTCATGGGATGATGCTCCAACCAACTGAGCCAGAGTACCTGCAGTTGATTTTGATGCTCATCAGATATCTATAATATAATTCTTAGAATAGACTTACTGTTCTACCTATTTATTAAAATCACACAAAAAGTAGCCAAAACCGGTTTGGCTCGGTGGATAGAGCGTCGGCCTGCAGACTGGGTGGTTCGGGGTTCAATTCTGGTCAAGGGCATGTATCTTGGTTGCTGGCACATCCCCAGTGGGGGATGTGGGGGAGGCGGCTGATCGATGTTTCTCTCACATCGATGTTTCTGACTCTCTGTCCCTCTCTCTTCCTCTCTGTGAAAAATCAATAAAATATATTTTTTAAAAAAAGTATATATGCTATGTATAATACTAAAAACCATTCATATTTTAATTCACAGTGGCAACAGTTTTGCATATTAAAGATTATGAGCTGAGTATGATAGAAATTTGGCATAATCAATTTGGGGAGGAAATGATGGCTTATACAGCCTTGTACACATCAGCCATATATGCTCTATATCATATTCCTGATATGAGCATTTTTATGTTAATGTGATTTTTTCAATTTATTAATAATTTTACAAGCTAGACCATATCAAGTTTTTTTTTTCATTTCAATAAAGTCAATGTAACTTTCCTTTATTGATTACATTATTCTTTTTTTTAAGTTAAATTTATTGAGGTAAAATTGGTTAATAACATTATTAAAGTTTCAGGTATATAATTCTATGGTACATCATCTGTATATTTCATTATGTGCTCACTACTCAAAGTTGAGCCTCCTTCATCACGATATATTTGACTTTCGTTACCCTCTTCATCTGACCCACTCCAGGCCCTTCCCCTTTGGTAACCACCACACTGTAGTCTGTGTCTATGAGTTTGTTCATTTGTTGCTTGCTATTTGATATCCCACATATGAATGAAATCATATGGACCTTCTTATGACATTATTCTTTTTTTTATTTAATAAATCTTTATTGTACAGATTATTACATTTGTTTCTCTTCCTCCCATCCCCGCCCCATAGCTTTCCTCCACCTGGCTCCCACCCCTCCCTCTACCCTTACCTCCCCCTGCATTGTCCTCATCCATAGGTGTATGATTATTGTCCAGTCTCTCCCTACACCCACCTCACCCCTTTCTCCCTGAGAATTGTCAGTCCACTCCCTTTCTATGCCCCTGATTCTATTATATTCACTAGTTTATTCTGCTCATTAGATTTTTTATTCACTTGATTTTTAGATTCACTTGTTGATAGATATGTATTTGTTGTTCATATTTTTACCTTTACTGTTTTCTTCTTCTTCCTCTTCTTAAAGGATACCTTTCAGCATTTCATATAATACTGGTTTGGTAGTCATGAACTCCTTTAGCTTTTTCTTATCTGTGAAGCTCTTTATCTGCCCTTCAATTCTGAATGATAGCTTTGCTGGGTAGAGTATTCTTGGTTGTATGTTCTTGCTATTCATCACTTTGAATATTTCTTGACACTCCCATCTGGCCTTCATAGTTTCTATTGAGAAATCAGCTGACAATCATATGGGTGTTCCCTTGTAGGTAATTAATTGTTTTTTTCTTGCTGCTTTTAATATTCTCTCTTTGTCTTTTGCTCTTGGTATTTTAATTATGATGTGTCTTGGTGTGGTCCTCTTTAGATTCCTTTTATTTGGGGTTCTGTATGCTTCCTGGTCTTGTAAGTCTATTTCTTTCACCAGGTGGGAGAAGTGTTCAGTCATTATTTCTGCAAATAGGTTTTCAGTATCTTGCTCTCTCTCTTCTTCTGGCACCCCCACAATTCTGATGTTGGTACACTTGAAGTTGTCCCAGAGGCTCCTTACACTATCTTCCAAATTTTGGATTCTTTTAAAAATCTTTTTGCTTTTCCAGTGGAGTGCTTTTTGCTTCTTTGTATTTCAAATCTTTAACTTGATTCTTTCGTTCCTCTAGTCTGTTGTTAGGTCTCTGTACAATGTTTTTTATTTCAGTCAGTGTATGTTTAATTTCTAGTTGGTCCTTTTTCATCGCCTCTTGGGTCTCACTAAATTTATTGACCTTTTCTAGGAAATTCTTAAAAAACCTTATAACTGTGGTTTTGAACTCTATATCCAGTCCTTTGTTTCCTCCATTTCTTTCATCTGTGATCTGTTCCTTTGTCTCTGAATTTTCACTATGCCAAGAGAACTTCTGTGCTGGAATCAGCCTTATGATGCAAGACTTGCAAAACTGCAAAAGCCTCTCTGTTCAGCTTGGGTGGGGTGGAGTCTCAGGGCTGAGCAGAGACAGTCTTGGCTTCCAGTCAGCTCTGCCCTATGTGGCCCCTGGGTCTCGAGTGTTTCTCAGTAATAGTACAGCCCTTGCTGTGGGCACACACCCAGTGCCGCTAGACCGCTGCCTTTCTGGCTCCCCTGAGCTCAGGGACCCATATGAGTCTGGATCCCCAGGGTCTCGCCTGTAACTGGGGTTTAGTGCAGTTAGAAGTGGTGCAGTTAGGTGGCTCTGTCTCCCGCCCACTAGAGAAAGACAGTGGCACAATCAGCAGTCCGTCCTTTCTGCATGCATTTGGTGTGTGCACCCCAGACTTCTGCCTTTTCACAGCTCCCCTAAATTTCCATGCACTCTTCCCTTTACACAGTCCATACTCCCCTCGTATGAGTCTCATCCAGAGCTGGGGTTCAATGCAGTAAGATAAGGGGTTCTGTGCAACTGGGCGTTTTTGTCTCACTCCCACCAGAGGAAGCCAGCCAGGCACACCGCCACCTGCTCTCTCCACATGCGCGTCTCTGTTCTTCAGCTTTTGCGGCTCTTCTGAGTTTCTGTGATCCCCTCTCTTTCCTTCTACTTGTAGAATTTCCACTCAGCCAACTTTTCTGTGGTTCTGGATGATATCCGTTCTGTCTTTTAGTTGTAGTTTTGAAATTGTTGTGCGAGGCAGCAGTTTAGGTGTTCACCTATGCCACCATCTTGGTTTTTCGACATTATTCTTAATGTAAACATACCTAATAATGTGACACACCTGTCCACAATGAGCTGCATCTGGTGTAAAATCAAAATATTTTGCTTCCTTTATTCTCAAGAGTATTTCAGTGTCACCATGATTTTCTAGTGGCATTACTAATTTGTTTTGAATTTCATTAGACAAAAAAGTCATTTATCCTTTTTTATGATTAGGCATATGGTTAGCTCTATTGACATTAATGACCTCTAAGTTCAACTAAATTTAGAAACATTCAGCATCTGGACTTCCAATAATTTCTTGTCATTCTCTAAGAAGTAAATTATTTTTGCACCAAAACATAACAACATCTAAAAGCATCTACATATGCCGAGACCAGTTTGGCTCAGTGGATAGAGCATCGGCTTGCAGACTGAAAGGTCCCAGGTTCGATTCCGGTTGGGAGCATGTACCTTGCTTGTGGGCACATCTCCACTGTGGGGCATGCAGGAGGCGACTGATTGATGTCTCTCTCTCATCGATGTTTCTGACTTTCTATCTCTCTCCCTTCCTCTCTGTAAAAAATCAATAAAATACATTTTAAAAAATTAAAAAAAATTAAAAATAAAAGCATCTACATAATATCCCACTATTTTTGTTTCTCTAATTTTATTTTTTCTGCAAAGCATTGTCTATTTCTTAAAATATTTTTTTATTTATTTCAGAAAGAGGAAGAAAGAGAAACTTTGATGAGAAAGAAGCATCAGTCCACTGCCCCCTGAACCCCCTGACTGGGAATTGAACCAGCAACCACCTGGTGCAAGGAATGACGCTCAACCAACTGAGCCACACCAAACAGCATCCATTAAACTAACAGTTTGAATACTTCCATATTAGAAAAGCATCATGATGAAACATGAAATTTTTATAGCCAAAAAAAGGTTAAAATTCTTCCAATCATCAAAAAACTTTTTTTGAGTTGTAAATATTTAATTTGTTGTATTACTGCTAAAAATTATGCATGGGAAAAACAAGACAAAAAAAAATATTAAGAATGATCCAGTCACAGTAAACCTACTTGCCTTTAGAATATAAACAAAAACACATATTAAAAAAAAATCATCAGCCATTATGTGATATAGATTTTCTATAATCTGTGTTTTATCCTTATCCTAAGCTTGGTCTATGTTCTATTAAAATCATTTCTCTTTTATTGGAAACTAGAGGCCCGATGCATGAAATTTGTGCAAGAGTAGGCCTTGGTAGCTGCCTCAGCCCTCACAGCCCCAGCTTCGTCCAGAAGGTTGTCTGGAAGGTTGTTCTGACATTCTCATTCCGCTGTTCTGCTATACAGTTGATTTGCATATTACACTTTTATTATTATATATTGGTGGCCACAATGGAGCATCATCAAAATGTATTACAAATACATTTTCTTACTTGTTTACTAGTTACTAAAACAGCTAACATTTCCTTTTCTTTTTTTTTTTCTTCACAATTCTAAAAACAATTGTTTAATTAACTCTAAATTTGATGGTTGTTCTATGTTAATAATGCCACCGTCAGAGACTGGATTATTTTCAATGGTTGAAATATTTTTTGTTGTTAATCCTCATCTGAGTATATTTTTCCATGGATTTTTAGAGAGAGTGGAAGGGAGAGGGAGAGACAGAGAGAAATATTAATGTGTGTGTCTTATGGTTGCCTCCTGCACTCACCCCGACCAGGGCCAGTGAACCCGCAACCTAGGTACATGCCCTTGATCAGAATTGAACTCTGGACCCTTCAGTCTGAGAGCCAACACTCCCTTTACTGAGCCAAACTGGATAGGGCTAAAATACTGTGTTTTCTAGCCAACCTTGTAACTGCCCCATATAATTTTAACTCAATTTTGTAACTGTACCATATAATTTCAGCATGCATTTTTTCTTATTTTCCTGAATATTGTATCACTTAATTTTTACATGCCATATTTTTGAAACTTAATTTTTAGCATAGATTTATAGTATATTCATTTTTAATCAATGCAAGGTTTAATTCAAGTAAATATATAGTGAATTAGAATTAATTTATATGAATTAACTTAATTCACATAAATTATAATGTTTAACAACCAAATAGATGTATTGTTGGTAAAAATGCTGCATCTGCTATAGAAAACAATGTGAAAGTTCCTCAAAAAATAAAAAATTGAATTAACACATGATCCATCAATTTCAGTTCTGAGTATGTACTCCCAAAAATTTAAAGCAGGGTCTCAGAGAGAAATTTGTACAATCATGGTCATAGCAGCATTCTTCACAATAGTCAAATGGTTTGGAAACAGCCCATGTGCCTATCATTGAATGAATAAATAAAATATAGTACATACAATAGTTATAAATTAGCCTTAAAAAGGAAGGACCTCTACAACACGAATAAATCTTGAGGATATTGTTAGGGGTATTTTACCACAATTTAAATTTTATTTTAATTTATTAAAATGACAATATATATAGCAATAATTACAAGTAGCAGAAAATTACACACCAAGTTTCTAGACAAATTAGTGAAAGAAACAATAGTGAAAAAATACTTTTTACATGGAGATATGCAAAAAACAGTAAACTACTTATTACTATTTAAAGTAAATAAAGTGTAAAAGTTTCCTGATAAGTTTATTTTTCTGGTTAAAAATACATTCTCATAAAATGTCTGGTAGAAGGGGACTTTTTTTTATTAATGCCTTTTATTGATGCTTTTATCCTAAGTGACTGATTTATATAAATGCTTAAGTTTTATTTCTGAAAAGTAAGATATATTCCTATATAAAATTTATACAACTCACCTAACTGCTCTTCACATGTTCAGAATCACATAGACATGTATTAGTAATAAGACTTTCCCTTTTACCCTGCAGTACTATGGACTATAGTTCTATGGGAAGAACCTATCAACTTCTATCACGTGGGAACAATGATCATGACTGTCAGAAGAAAACAAAAATGAGATGCATTTTTACTTCCTTCCACCTCCACCCCTAATTGCATAACTCTTAGGGTCATGAAAGTATATTTTTAATATTTTGTTCATCATGGATTTTTGCATTGATTTGATTTTTAAAAAAATATTGCATTAGTATTATTTATCTTGATTAGTGAGTTTTTGCGTCTCTTACATTCTGTACCTGAAGTGAAACTCTCACTTGCCTCACTGTAGTCCTGAACCTGTTTTATCAGATAGAGACACCATAGTTGATTTGTCCAACTGAAGGTGAATTTTGTGTTGTTCCAAGTTTTGGGCATTTATGAATACAGCTGCTATAGGAGTAGAGACTTTTGTGAAAACATATGTTTTCACTTCATTTGAGTAAATATCTAGGCATAGAATTTCCTTGTCCTATATAGAGTATACAGGGGTACCTCGAGATACGAGTGCCCTAACATACGAGATTTTTGAGATACGGTGAGCGATTTTTGCTTTGAAATACCAGCAACATTTGAGATAGGAATAATCGCGAGGATCGGCCGGCTGCACACGAACCACCAGTTTACTGCGACTCGAGCGTCTCTTAGTTTCCCACACCTCAAGGTTACGGAACAAATTAAACTCGTATCTCGAGGTACCACTGTACATGTAACTTTGTAAGAGACAGCCAACTGCTTTCCAAACTGGCTACAACATTTTGCATTTCCACCAACAAATTGTGAGAGTTCCAGGTCCTCTGGATCCTTCTCAGCACATGATATTGTCAGGTTCTAGTAGATGTACAGTGGTATCCCATGATGCTTTTAATTTGCATTTCTCTAATGATTCTGGTTTACCCATGTAGTGTTGTATACCATGTGCCAATTAAGAATATGGCATATGTATATGTGCTGGGAAAGATAAAAGTTTAAAAAGCAAGTTGCAGAACATCACGTAGTATGATCTTTTTTTTTTTTATAAATATATGTACACACCATTGAAAGTTTTTACAAAAGTACATAAGAAATGTTCACCACTTTTCCTTTAGGGCAAAAAGAGACTTTTGCTTCATGCCTTTTGGGTAATTTGAATTTTTTTATAAGCATGTGTTACTTTAATGGCTAAAAACTTGTTCAAAAAATAAGTAAAATTCATACCTTTTATGGGGCAAATTATATAAAAACCCATAAAAAACAACAACAACAAAAAAAAACCTCAACACTTTTCTCATTTCTAGAGTTGAAATTAGTCCCATTCCTAATGAAGTCGTAGGCATGCAGGGACACATCAGGAATGCAGTGGGATCTAAAGAAATCCCCGCATTGGCTAAGGGTAGCTTAGCAGTTCCCAAGCTGTAGCCCACAAAGATGCAGCTCCTCGCAGATGTGCCAAAGCAGCATCACCTGTGCTAAGACAAGAAGGGGAAGGCAAAGGGCCCTGACATCAAACCTATCCCTCTTTATCTAGAAGAGTCAAAGCCATTTCAGCAGCCTCATCTAGAACACTTCTGCCTATCGCTCTTAACTACCACTAAGCCACATGGCCACTCCATCTAGAGCAATGGTTCTCAACCTGTGGGTAGCGACCCTTTTGGGGGTTGAACGACACTTTCACAGGGGTCGCCTAAGACCATCGGAAAACACAGGTATTTACATTATAATTCATAACAATAGCAAAATTACAGTTATGAAGTATGGTTGGGGTCACCACAACATGAGGAACTATATTAAAGGGTCGCAGCATTAGAAAGGTTGAGAACCACTGATCTAGAGTGACTGGACACTATGAGGTATAGCTAGCTATTGGTTCAGCCAACCAACAGTGTCTGCAACTCTGGGAGGTACATGTTACATATACTTGAAAAATTGAGTTTTTATTTATTTTATTTTTTAAAATAAATCTTTATTGTTCTGTTTATTATAAATGTTCCTCCACCACCACCCCATAGCTCCCCTTTACCTGATTCCCTCCCACCCCATGCCCTTACTCTCCGCCACTGACCTCATCCATAGGTGTAAAATTTTTGTCCAATCTCTTCCTGCACCCCTCACTCCTCCATTCCCTCGAGAATTGTTAGTCCATTTCCTTTCTATGCCCCTAATTCTATTATATTCACCAGTTTATTTGTTCATCAGATCTTTTTATTCACTTGATTTTTAGCTTCACTTGTTGATAGGTATGTATTTGTTATCACTTCGTTGTTCATAATTTTTATCTTTATCTTTTTATTCTTCTTCCTCTTCTTAAAGAAAACCCTTCAGCATTTCATATAATCCTGATTTGGTGGTGATGAACTCCTTTAGCTTTTTCTTATCTGTGAAGCTCTTTATCTGACCTTCAATTCTGAATGATAGCTTTGCTGGGTAGAGCACTCTTGGTTGTAGGTTCTTGCTATTCATCACCTTGAATATTTCCTGCACTCCCTTCTGGCCTGCATAGTTTCTGTTGAGAAATCAGCTAACAGTCGTATGGATACTCCCTTGTAGGTAATTAACTGTTTTTCTCTTGTTGTTTTCAAGATTCTCTCTTTGTCTTTTGCTCTTGGTATTTTAATTATGATGTGTCTTGGTGTGGTCCTCTTTGGATTATTTTTGTTTGGTGTTCTGTGTGCTTCCTGGTCTTGTAAGTCAATTTCTTTCACCAGGTGGGGAAAGTGTTCAGTCATTATTTCTTCAAATAGGTTTTCAGTATCTTGCTCTCTCTCTTCTTCTGGCACCCCCACAATTCTGATGTTGGTACACTTGAAGTTGTCCCAGAGGCTCCTTACACTATCTTCCAAATTTTTGGACTCTTTTTTCTTTTTGTTTTTCTGTTAGGGTGTTTTTTGCTCCCTCATATTTCAGATCTTTGATTTGATTTTTGGGGTCCTCTAGTCTGCTGTTGGATTTCTGTATATTATTCTTTATTTCAGAAGGGCATGCTTAATTTCTGACTGGTCCTTTTCATTTTTATTTTTATTTTTTGGCATTCTCATTAAGATCTTTGAAGGTCTCACTAAGTTTCTCAATAAGTTTGTCAGCAATTTGTAGAAGATTCTTGAGTATCCTTATAATTGTGGTTTCGAACTATATGTCCAGTCATTTGCTTTCCTCCATTTCTTTCATTTGTGACATGATTTTGAGCACCGCATTTTGGCTGCTTCCCAGTGTTGATGGAGTAGCTTTTTGTGCTCGCTGTCCTTAGGGCCCAGTAGCTCCATCTCCCCAACCACCTGAGGTGGACACTCTTGGTGCACCCATTTTTGGGCTGGGTTCACAGTCTTGTTGTAGTAAAGCCTTGATTGCTATTGGTACACTGGGAGGAATTGACCTCCAGGTCAATTGACTGTGAGAATTATCTGTGTCTATTAATGAAAGAACTTGCTTCCTATGGGGCAAGACTTGCTTCAGTAGGAATCACTAGGTTAGGGCATGGCAAACAGCAATGGCTGCCAGTCAGCCCTCTCTGCCGAGTTCTGTTCCGTACTCCAGGGCAGTAAACAATGATTCCAGTGCTCAACTCTGCGAGAGAGCCACCCTCCCTTTCTGACCCGAAGGCAGACAGTCCAGTTTCTCCCTGTACCAGTCAGGGCACCCAGAATCTCCCCAGAAACTGGAGTTCAGAGAGTCGGGAACTTGTAACTCCCTCCCAATTGAAAAATAACAGTGTACACCAACCCAGTTCGATTCACGCAGGTCTCCGTACCTCTGCCTTTCTGAGCCTCTGGACATCTTACCAGGTCTGGGTACACTTTTTTCTTCCCTTCCAATTGTAGAACTTCCGCTCCACCAGGCTTTCCTTTGGTACTGGGGGATAGTTGTTTTGTCTTTTAGTTGTAGTTTTGGTGTGGTTGCCAGAGACAGCACATACAGATGTATATCTTATGCCACCATCTTGTTTCTCCTGAAAAACTGGGTTTTTAAATGCTGCCCAAGAATTTCTCAAATACGGCTCATTGAATGTCTATTTACAAATAACTTAAAACTCAGTAAGAAAAGACATGAGTCTGCCATAGAAACAGCAAGTAAAACATTTTTTTTCAGGAAGATAAGTAAATTGTTCTTATCAGAAATATTTGTAGAAAATAATATTTTATCACAGGAGTGTTGTAAAGTTGTTGCTTTCCCATGCTGGGCCCTCTTCTGCTCCCCCTATTCTATGAGAGTCTGAGAACAGTAGTATCTGGTTACCTGAACATAAGAACCTTGTCATTCCTAGACATAAGCAAAGCCTGCTGAGTTCACACTGTGCTGGGCACTGAGGAATTTCCAACCCACCTGGGAGACAAGAATCACGTACATTAAACAAACACTGAACTGCACCTGCTAGAACTGAATCTCGTGCCAGATTGTGTGGTTCAAGATGCAGTAGGTTAGCCCAGGCCTGTGCGGCTCAGTTGATTGGAGTGT
This sequence comes from Lasiurus cinereus, assembly GCA_011751065.1. Lineage (NCBI taxonomy): Eukaryota > Metazoa > Chordata > Mammalia > Chiroptera > Vespertilionidae > Lasiurus > Lasiurus cinereus. Next base: position 70,821,735 of record JAAGEH010000018.1, read on the forward strand.
CCTCCATTATGGGGCTTTATTTCAATAATTCACAGAAAGGAATCTGAAAAGAGGACTCTTAGACTTCCTGTTAATCTAGCAACTGAGATTCTCTAGCTATCTTAAACGCAATATGAAAATCTAAAAGAATGTGATTAATTGTACTTAAATTCATGAAGCAGGTAAAGCCAGTTATACATAATAACTTGTCTGAAACAATATTTGAAAAAATATCAGTGGCATTATAAGTTAGTGATTAAAGGCATAGTCTTTGAATACAGAGAGGGTGAGACCAAGTTCTAGTTCTGCCACTTATTTGGAGATAATCTCTGAAAACTTCAGAAAGGGAGTAAGGAAATAAAACAGGAAAGGGAAGGCAGCTAATGAAGGTTATTATGAGATCAACCACCATAGGGGGCAACTGGAGCACAGTCCTGGGAGACAGAAACGCTCAGAGTTATCCCAACCACTGGCTAGGAAGCTGGGTCGTTTACTCACCAAACTCTGCTCACCATTGCTTCTGGCCCTTCCTGGGGATACTAACTCTCTGGCATTCTGGCACGTCCTGCATGCTCTTGAGCAGGTTCCCAGGACCAGAGCAAAGCCCTCAGGTGGAAGCTCTCAGGTATTCAGAGTGAACAGGCTTGAGCATGTAGATGAGAGTGTCAGGGAACATGACAGTGGCACTGACCTGTGAGCCACACAGGGTAACAAGGCTTACCCTTGAGTAGTTCAGAAAGCACTTTCAGAGATGTTACCACGTTTTACCTTCACTACAAGCCTGAAAGATAGATCTTTATTATCCCTATTTTTTAAAAAAATCATCACAGCAATCCATTATATAAGTTGAGCTTAAATGGATGGAAAACTGCCCTGCCGGTGTGGCTCAATGGTTGAGCTTTGACCTACAAACCAGGAAGTCACAGTTCCCCTGTCACAGGGCATATGCCCCCATTGTGGGTTTGATCCCCAGTGGGAGGCAGCAGGAGGCAGCTGATCAATGATTTGCTCTCATTAATTTTTTTAAAATTTATTTTTTAATATATCTTTATTGATTTCAGAGAGGAAGGGAGAGGGAAAGAGAGATAGAAACATCAATGATGAGAGAGAATCATTGATTGGCTGCCTCCTGCTGCACGTCCCCTAATGGGGATCAAACCCGCAACCCAGGCTTGTGCCCTTGACCAGAATCGAACCTGGGACCTTTCAGTCCGCAGGCTGATGTTCTAGCCACTGAGCCAAACCAGCCAGGGCTCATCATTAATGTTTATATCTCCCTCTCCTTCTTTGAAATCAATAAAATATATATATTTTAAAAGGATGGTAAACTATTTGCCCAGAAGAAGTAGAGTTCACCTGAGGACAAGAAGGTAAAGGAACTATTTGAAGTCTGGTACTGTAAGTATACTTTCTGATAATGGATTGTGAATTCCAGAGGAAATGCAGAAGGGTTTTAGAAGTTGGGGGCGGAGCATAGACTAAAAGGGAACAAAGGTGAAGTACACAGAACCTCTGATTCTTAGATTTGCCTCCTTTCCTGTCACGTCTCCTCTCTCATTCCCCCTCCATACTGAACTTCTTGCTGCCCCTTGACCCCTCTAGCCAGCCATGCTCCCTGCCCAGTGCATTTTCACTGGATATTTGCTTTACCTGGAATGCTCTTGCTTCATTCAACCTCTTGGGCTGAATTGCTTACTTTTTTCAAGTTTTTGTTCAAATCCTTCCTTGTCAAGAAGGCCTAACTAACCACGCCTAGCATGTCCTGACCATGCACTGAACCTCACCCTCTTAATTCCATTGTAATTTTCTTATTTTCCCCTAACTCTTCTCATTACCTCTACTTCCTATAGGATTACTTTTACTGTGTGTATTGCATGTCTCTCCTTGCTAAAATGTAAGCTCCATAAGGAAAAGCCTCTTGGTTTTTGATGTGTTTTTTTTGTCTGTTTGTTTAATATATTTTTATTGATTTTCAGAAAGATAGAAACAGCAATGACAAGCAAAAATCATTGATTGGTTACCTTCTGCATGCCCCCTACTGGGGATTGAGCCCACAACCCAGGCATGTGCCCTGACCAGGAATCCAACTGTAACCACCTGGTTCATAGGTCATCGCTCAACCACTGAGCCACACTGGCCGGGGCAAGGCTCTTTGTTTTTGTTGTTCTCACTGATGTGTCCCAAGTATCTAGAGTAGTATCTGGCTGGTGGTCATTGCTCAAAGAACATTTGTTGACGAATGAATGAATGAATGAATGAATGTCAGCATTCAGATAAGCCCACAAAGGAACGATCAATGTGCCACTCCATACATCCACATAACCTTAAGCCCCAGGTTCCAAAGAGAAAGAAGAGGCTTCGTTTTCCCTGTTTCCTGTGCTCCCCCTCTTGTGTTCCCCACTTCCTCAGCCCCAGTCTCTTCTCCCCATTTGGGCTAGCAACTAGAACCTTCTGCCTGTGGAGCAGGCATTGTCTCCTCAGCAGACTTTCAAAGGGAAGTGCTTTTGTTTGCCTTGTGAAGCCAATGGTAACAGTTTATGTAATAATTGTACCCTCTCCTTTTTTCTTTGTTGGACGCTGTGGATGGCATGGAGCCTATTTTGCTCTTGGTTGTGTTTCTCAAAGAGAAGGTAGGATCTGCTAAGTGGTCAGTATTAGGTCTGGACACAGCTCTGACTTGTCCACACTGTGTTTACTTGGATATATTTACAGTGTCTGAAAACATTTGCTCCAGTTCCAACAGTCAAGGTTAAAAGATAAGAATCTGAATGCGAGAAGAGGATGGAAGCTGTCTGTTTGTCAAATGTCGGGGAAAGGACACAGCTACTGGCTAGACAGTAACAGAAGCTTACTCTAGAATGGAATCACTCACAAAATAAAATAAAGCAGGGCATTTAAATAGTTCTGATATGTGGGCTGAGAACTAAAAATTGTACTGAAATTCCTGGAGCAGCACTTTAAAATGTGATGTACCTGGTGAGGGTTGTATTGTTGAGTTTAGGATTTAATTAACAAAACAATAACTCCAGTTCCTGAAACCTAAAATCATAAGCAATTAAGTGAAGAACATAGAAAATACACAATAAAGAAAAATTTTCAATGACACACACTTTTAGTCTTTTATTATTTACTATATCTTTTTCACACTTTTGAAAATTGAAGTACAATTGACAACAGTTTCAGGTGTACAACAATGATTCATTATTTATATATTTTGCAAAGTGATTACCACAGTTCTAATTAACATCCATCACTGTATATAGTTAAAACATTTTGTAATGAAAACTTTTAAAATCTCTTAGCAATTTTCAAATATATAATACAGTACTATTAACTATAGTTTGCCATGCTGTACATTACATCCCATGACTTACTTACTTTGTAATTAGAAGTTTATACTTTTTAACCCTTTTTACCCATTTTATACCCTTCTCCCACCTCTAGTATCTCCAATCTGTGTTTTGTATCTATAAGCTTGTTGATTTTTTTTTCCCCTTGAGATTCCACATACAAGTGAGATAATTTGATATTTACCTTTCCCCTGGCTGACTTATTTCACTTAGCATAATGCCCACAAGGTCAATCCACATTCCTGTACTTTCCATCTTAAAGATAATATTCCTATGTAGAGAGAACAGAGGCTGACACAACTCCACAGGACACCAAAAAGTCACTAGCAGAACTGTGTCCACTGGTTAAAACATGGACAGACTGCACAGCTAACGAGAGTTCATCATGTTTGTCCTTCAGATCAAATAAATACATGAGGATAGAACAGTTCACCATAAATATTCAGTCCCTCCATCCATTCATCCATCCATCTATTCCCATACTTTGGGTGCTAACTAAAGGACCAGGCAAATGAGCTTAAAGTTATGGAAAATGGAAAAAGAACAAAGCAGCCCCTGGACACAGGAGTTCCAGCAATGTAGGAAAGATTAGTCTAGGAGTTTTAGGAAAATGCAGCCAAGGAGAGCATCACTGGCTTGTTTGCAATACCTGTATCACAGCACATGAGTGAGCACCCATACTTCTTCGGTCTCTTGCTTTGTCACATCTATTTACTTACAGGGAGTTAGCATTTACATATTTATTTGAATCAAGTTACTTCTTTTTTGACTAGTTTATAAATGGACAGAGTAAAAGAGGGTATATTTTTTTGTTCTTCCTATTTTCTTTTCTTTATTCTTCTCCAGGAAGCAATTAGAATTTTCAACCTTAGCTCTGAATTGCAACATTGCTGAAACAGTCAAGAAACAATTCTATTAATTAATTAGATGCCTGTGTTATAGATAACAAAAATTATATTCAGAAGCTTGTTCAATGTCACCCACTAACAACTGTGGAAAGATTTCTTTTTTTTTTTACTTTTTGCTCCTACTTAATCTAAAAAAAGTTATGGGGTTTCCACAATTCAGCATTATTCTAGAAATGAGTGCCATTAAAAATGACTCAGCCTGATCCTGTCCATAGGGTACATTGTCAGCTCCAGCAAAAAAACATGTGGGCACATGTGAAAGAGAAGAAAGTGCAGCATTTGATAGAAAAGTCTAGTTAAAGATGCAAGAAAGTCAGTAGCCAGCATTTGACCTGGTTCATTTATGCTTAAAACTGCACTAGATGCTTTCCCACTATACAATGGAAGAGCAGGTAAGGAAGGGTTATGATAGTATTTCATCTAAGACTTCCCCCTTATTGGAAGTTAGTCCATCTGGAAAATGGGCACTTAAGTATGTCACTGCTTTTGAGATGGATGATTAAGCAAACTCAACGAGAATTTGAAATAAAATCTAAATTCTTATTATGACAGACTTTATGGCCCGCACTATATGACCAGGTCCTTGGCCCCACCTCACTGACTAGCCTGTCCTGTTACCTTTTTTCCCCAATTTTTGGGCTGCATTAAATACTAACCCTATGGCCACCCCATCATGACAACCAAAATATCTCTAAACATTGCCAAATGTCACTCAGGGGCATAATCACCCCCCAGATGAGCATCATTGTTCTAGCTGGTCCCAACTCACCCTTCAGGTCCCAACTTAAATGTTACCTCCTCAAAGAAGTTCCCTGGTTACCTAATCTAAAGTAAATCCCCTTATTGTCCCATCACCTCAGCCCTTCTCTCAATAGACATCTGCACAATTCATAATTACATAGCATTATCTTATGTACTTGCTTAATGTCTAACACATTCTGTTGGAAGCCCAGTGAGGGCTCTGATTGCATATTACATTTGCTGCCACACTCTCAGCAGCTAGCACAGTGCCTTACACACAAACACACACAAAAAAATCCTCAGTTAAACTTGGCTAAATAGATATTTTCTATTAATATAGAATTGTGAGTTTAGATATATTTTGTATCCAAAGTCCCTTAATAGATCCAAATCTATGCAAGGGTAGGTATCTATAATCTAGGATGTATAATGAGTAACTGTTTTTTGTTTTTTGTTGGTTTTTTTTGTAAAGCATTGGAAAAACACTGGGCACAAAATTAAGTTTAAAATTAAGCAGTTTTTATACTTTGGACTCAGAGGGATCTGAATGCAAAGCCCAGTCCTACCACTTACCAGCTTCACTTCACTGACAAAATGTTGTCTGCTCTGTAAGGAGATAGTGTTCTAAGTCAGTGGTCAGCAAACTCATTAGTCAACAGCCAAATATCAACAGTACAACGATTAAAATTTCTTTTGAGAGCCAATTTTTTTAAACTTCTTCTAACGCCACTTCTTCAAAATAGACTCCCCCAGGTGGTGGTATTTTGTGAGAGTCACACGCAAGGGGCCAAAGAGCCGCATGTGGCTCATGAGCCACAGTTTGCCGACCACTGTTCTAAGTTGTCTGTCACATAGCACTTGCTCAATAAAGGGGCCAGTGTCATCAAATATTCCTCTTTTCTTTTTTTAAATCTATTGTTGAAAGTATTACGTATGTCCCGATTTCCCCCCATTAACCTCTCCCACTCCACTCTTCCCTTTCCAGGCCTTCACCACTCTATGTCTGTGTCTGTGGGTTATGCATATGAGTTCATTGGTTGATATCTTTCTTCTGCCTTCCCTCCGAGATTTGATAATCTGTTCCATGTTTCTCCTTACAGAGCCGATAACGTTATGTCAGTGAAGTGAAGCTGGTAAGTGGCAGAACTGGGCTTTGCATTAGATGTTTCTCTGTCTCTGGGTCTATTTTTGTTCATCTCAAATATTTTTCTTAAAAATAATATCAATAATAACAGTCCTGTCAATCCTGGGCCTCACCAACCCAACCACACTCAGCTATTGCCATTGAGCCTTCAACTGACAAGCTCAGTCCCAACAGCTAAGTCAAGGTTATTGGAGACCCTGCAAGTGGGGAGGGTCTGTACTTCACTTTCTTGACCCTATCCCAAGGTTTGAGCCCAACAATGGCAATCTGTCTCTCCCCCAACCATCTTTGTCCAGTCTGTATAATTTGGCTTTTGCACACATTTCCTGGCTTGCACTCTAGCTCCCTTTCCAGGACAAACTTTCCCTTGAGGCCCCCCTTTTTATCAGGGTTAAACCCTCTCCTTGTTATTTCTAGCTTCTTCTCTATGCCAATAACCTCAGTCAATCCAACAACACAGACCAACCCAAGCCACAGTGACAATTCTAACATTAACACTACCTCGAAACTCTTAAGCTGCCCCTTATCTAGTATTCAGACCAACTGCTGGCCCAGTTGGCCTGATTTGAGCCTGAATTCCCCTCTGGAGAGTAAGATATTGACTGCTGAAGCATACTTCGAGCTGGGATGGGCTTGAGGAAAAGGCATGTGGATTATTTGGAAAAGAGGAGGGATAGGGTATGTGATTAGAAACTGCTGAATCACAGCCCCACACACTCACTCCCTGCTCCCTCCTCCCCCCTCAATGGCTGCAAAGGTGCCAGGGGATCCCCAACCCAGTAGATGATGACAATATCTATGACAAACACTTCAACACACACCCATGACTTTGAAAGTAGTTCAACATAGTCCTCACTATTTCTACATTCCTGAAAAATTGCATTCATATCCAGATTGAAGCCACAACCTTTGGTGTCCTGACAGTGGTAGTGGCAGTATTTCAGCAAACTCTTCCTGGTATACTTAATTTCACTAGGTGAGGCTGACACAAGCTAATAAAAATGTAAACCCTTTTCTGGTTGAGCAACATGCTAATGCCAATTAAAGAGAACCTGTTGACACTTCTGGCTGTGAGAGCAAAGAGAAGGAGTATTTAGCCTTGGCTTCTAGTTAACGTGCCTTCCTCCAGCTCCAAGGTCAGCAAGCTTTTTCTGTGAAAGGGACAGATAGTAAATATTTTAAACTTTACATTCCACATGTAGTTGCTGTTCCTTTTTACTCTTTTTTTTCTTTTTCTTCTATTTTGTGTTATATATGCCATACACACATATACACATATATGCCATTCTTAGCTCCTGGGCCACACAGAAATAGTCAGTGCTATAGTTCATGGCGCCTGCTCTAAACCAGCAGCTCACAGATGTATCAGTGATGGCTTTCAAATTGAATTACAAGCCAAACCCACTTATTTTATTTGGGATAATGTGTTCATTGGTAACATTTCTATTATCTCTGAATAAGCTTCCTAGCATGTGTGAAAACTCAGAAGTTATTGTTACTCATTGAGCTTACACTTAAGATTTGTGCATTCTACTATATGACAATTATATCTCAAATTTTTAAAGTTTTAGACTATCATTAGTGTGTATCTATTGATTTAACTTATATTTGTGTCAATCTTGCATGCATTTTATTTCCAGAATCGTGCCCATCTTGAAGGAGGCACTCATTTACTGTGTGTTGTGTAGAAAAGAAGAGCAGAAAGGGAGAACATTACTGAACGTGATACCCTAGGGCTATAAACTAAGCTGGCTCATAAGTGAATGGCTAGATTTCTTGACAAACACCTGTTACACAGGCAACAGGAGGCACCTGGGGCTACCCAGTTCCAACAAACAAATGCTATTCTGTGAGAATCCTAGAGTTGTGTCTGTGGGTACAGGGCCCTTGCCAGTCATGTAGTGTGGCATAAGACAGGAATCATGTCAGGTTTGTCAGGAGTGTGACTTTGAAAGTTTTGACCAACCAGTCTTAACAAAGCCAAGAGAAAGCTCCAAAAGTCAATTTGATATCATTTTAAGCTCTATAAAATGAAAAGTACTACAGAGTCCAAATACATTTGAAACAAAATTTTTGGACTGGAACCTGGATTCTTTGTCTGCCAGAGTTGAAGAATGAAACTACAGAGAGTAATTTATTGAAGAACAAGTACAGATTCCCAGATGGGGAGAGGGAAAGAGTCCCACAGAATGGACTCCCATGTGGGGTGGGGGAAAGGGTCCCACTGATTTCCTTTTCCCTATGATTTATAAAGGCTGCAGATCCTGGTGCCTTGATATCCCCTCTGATTGGTCCCTAGTCCCTTTCAGTGGTCGGCAAACTCATTAGTCAACAGAGCCAAATATCAACAGTACAACAATTGAAATTTCTTTTGCGAGCCAAATTTTTTAAACTTAAACTTCTTCTAACGTCACTTCTTCAAAATAGACTCACCCAGGCCGTGGTATTTTGTGGAAGAGCCACACTCAAGGAGCCAAAGAGCCGCATGTGGCTCACCAAAAGCAGTTTGCAGACCACTGCCTTAGATGAGTTACTATAGTAACTCCTGAACTCAAAGGTCAAACACCACATGGGCCATATGATGCCCTCCTCCCTCATTGTTCTTTTTTTTTTTTTTTCTGGCTTTCTTCCTTCTCCTTTATTTTGTACATATAGACCTTTTTGGGTATTTCCAGATCCCTTGTCTTATGTAAATGTAACTGTTGCTGCTCCTTGCCCCTAGCTTCCTTGTGTTGTTGAGATGTACCTATTGCTGCTTCCTTGTGTTATGAAAACAGACCTTCTCCTAACCTGTAGCCCTGTATTTTTCTATGGACTCCAATTCTAAAAATTCCCTAAGCCAGCCTATATCCCCCTAAAATCACAATTTCACATTTATTAACAAACTTTAAGTCAAAGAGAGAGAGGTGGCAGACTTCCCTGAGGAGAGAAAGAGAAGTTTGAGGGCTAAATAACCTCCTGGCTCTGGAAATCATAGTCAAAGACAAAGTTGCAGCAATCAGACTTAGTTGGTCTCCAAAAAAGAACACAGTAAATCTCCTGGCTGAGAGTTCCAGTCATTAAGCAACCTCTGGCAAGCCGAGACAGTAACCCCTTCATCCAGTGGGAGGATGGAATTGCTTCCTTTGTGGAAAAGCACCTTTCAACCTCAGGAAGATTCAGAATTGAGCACAGAAGTGTATCAGATAATCAAAGCCATATGTTGCTCTGTTGAGACTAGGGGATATGAGCAAATTTAGTATTTTCTGCATTGAGAATATTTAGGAGAATTAAGTCTATCAGAGTCTCAACCAAAATGATATCTTATAATGAGACATATATAATTCACACTCCACAAACATGTCCAAAGTTCTAAAGAACATAGAGCATGTTTGATATCATGTCTAGCTCCTCTTCCTTCAAATCCTTAGTGGAGCAAAGAGACTAAAATGATCAGTCTGGTTTCTCTATATAACTCACAATATGTTTTATGCCACTCAATCAAGAAGATATCTGCTGTTTGCTTTGGCAACCTTAGGAGTGACTCCAGGCAGTTAGCATTGCCTCTTAGATGCTTTACAAAAATTCTGTTAAAACTGAGCTGATTACCATGAAAGGTTTTGTCCATTATTGCTGCAGAATTCTGGCCGTGGACTGCTGAGCTCTGTCGCAGCGGCATTTGTGGGATCTGAAGGCATGGTGTCCTTTCCACAGATCATCATTTTTTTCATGTTGTGACTGTGTGTGTGCAATTTTAAACCTATTTTAGTTGTTAAAAATCACTTACTACTTGAAGTGAGAGCTGGAAATACATTCCCTGTTAACTGTGTTACTATTAAACATTCTTCCCCACTTTTTGCGGCCCCCTTCTAGCCAACAGTTGCTTAGGAGTAAAAACAAGCCCATTTCCTCATCCAGTGTTGGGTGTGAGTCACCACAAATTGTCTAAAGTGATACAGATAGTAATCACTGGGACCAGAACTAGAATCCAGGTTTTTCTGATTACACACAGGAAACTCTTTCAACTATATGACTTGGTTATAGTTATTGGTTATTGTTAGTAATATCAATTTTCCAGGAGTTTTAAGTTTAAAAGATTATCTTTCCCTAAAAATATTCTAAAAGTCTAATAGTAAAAACACTAACCAAATAATAACACATCACAAAGTTATAAATATAGAAACAGAGAGGAAGGTGAGCATGTATTGAGTATCTACTATTTGATAGACATGTACATATTTTATCTCAACTAATCTCACCATGCTACAGGGTGTTTATTACTAGGTAGGAATTTTTTCTCTGTACTTTACAGAGCAGGAGACTGAGGCTGAAGGAAGTCAAATAATTAAAGTATATTTATTCACTTTATAGCCTGGTTCTCATCTCTCATAGGTCAAAAATTGCCCCAGGAGGGTTTTCTCTTGCACTTTCAGTTTATGTATTGCCACAATGCCTCAGTGAGTTCCTGAAGACATCCCTCACTGCAAGAACAGAGAAATAACAGATCAGCAAGAGACATACAGTGCAACTGAGGCAAGGCATTGCATCTTGTTGCTGATGTCAGATGGGGCGCACAAAGTGTCCCATTCACCCACCAAGTACAAACACACCCATATAGTAACTTAATTCTATTCCTCATACAGCTTTCAGATGGGACCAACAACCTTTATATACCTATTGGCTGCCACATAGAGTCTAATGAGTATTTTAAAAAATAGGAAAATAAGAAGAATCTTTGGAGAAGATATTCTCATAATCCATCTTCTTTCTCATTCCCAAAATATTAGTGATATCTGCATATGGAGATTTTCAAAGCCAACCTATATCCCCTAAAATCACTATTTCACATTTATTAACAAACTTTAAGAGTCAAGGAGAGAGAGGTGGCAGGAATCAGGTGGTCCTCTTGACTTTACCTTTTTGAGGAAAAAAAAAACGGAGGGGGACATAGTAGAAATAAGCACTTTTCAGAGTTAAAAAACAAACAAAAACTGTAAGCAATGAGGAATCACCATATAGTGGTATTGTAAGCAGCAGAAATGGCACCAGGTGTCTGACCTATGGGGGTTAGACTGAGAAGGCTAAAAAGGGCTAATTCCAATGCAATCCTAATATTGGGGAATAGTGATCTGAATCCATGCCAGCAAACTCAGTATACATTCTTGATAACCTATAATTAAGTCCCTACCTTTTTCCCAGGTCTTGCAGAACACTGTGAACACTGCACTGTCCCAGAGGGTGGGTTATTAATGCTGGCACCAGGCCAGACTATCAAATATGGCCTGGAGACCCCCAACACCTGGGGACCTTCTTGCAAGGCTCTCAAAAAGGGGCCAGAAGCATAATACGTGTTTGTGGGACAAGGACCACAGGGAGATATAAGGGAGAGCCCCATGCATGTTCCTTCACTCAGATTTGGAAGGCTGTTCCCTGAGTCCACTGGTATATTAAACAGTATCCCTCCATTTCTTTGAAGCATCCTTGGCTTTTTTAGGTCTTCTGCAACTAGATCAGACCTGGATTCAGCAACCTCCATAGTTGAGTTCTGACTAGGAAAGAATTTAGAACCAATCTGTAAGAGAACATTTATTTGGTAAATCATAGAGGTATAAAAAGTATTTATAGAATAAATGGCCTTAGGAAACATGTTATAGACAAAAGGAAGGGCTCTTGGAGCTTGAGAGTGAGGAAGACATGATAATAAGGGGGAGCAAGTAGAGAAAGGGAAGGGAAAGGCAAGAAATGCTCCCCAGAGGGAGAGAGCCCTGGGTCCTCTGTCCTAAGGGTTTTAAGAGTGGAGATTTTAGGGGAGTTCCAAAGGGAGACCTCAATAGAATATTCAGCAGTTTTCTAAGGGCGTCCTTTAGAGTTGTGTTCTTCATTGATTGATGGGCCTGGCACTAGGTCAGGGGGTCATTATTCAGGGCAGCTGGTCCTAAGGTCAGTAGTGGCTGGTTTCATTGCTCTTCTGGGTCAGAAGCTGAAATACAATTGAGTCCTACATGTTATTTCTAGGGAGGAAAGATCACAATCTAATGGTAAAAACACTAACCAAATAATAACACATCACAAAGTTATAAATGTAGGAATAGAGAGGAAGGTGTGCATGTATTGAGTATCTACTATTTGTTAGACAGGCTCCAAACCCCAGATCAGCAATATATTAGGGGAGGAAGGGTCTTCCTGGAAGTGAGGTCCCACCTTACACTTTGTCCTTTGCTAGGCACCCAGGGCTCTCCACCCTAATGAACTTCTGTACCTGGCCCATTGTCTTTGCTCTGCTTATGTCTATGTAACTCCTACAACAGTTGAAAATATGATCTTTTATTTTACAAAGTTATAATTTTGCTGTATAGTCTAGACAGCATGGGGTTGAAAAATGCTAACCAAATGTGGGAATAAAAAATTCCAGCAGACTGGAAAAATATCTTTCAAGCATGTGTGAGAAATTAGAAAACAAACATTTGAGTTTCAACATAGGCAATTCAAAGCTAAAATTGCTGAGAGGAAAAAGTAATCTGTGCTGTTTATATAATTGTTATCAACTACAAAGTAGATGTGGAACTTTGGAAAATAAATGGAGAAATGATTGAGTTGTAGAAATTACACTAGACGCAGCTGGACAATATTTTTAAATAAAAGAGGTTCCCATGGATCCCCTCACAGTTCCATGCCCTCTAGCCCTTTCAGAAGAAATCATTCAGGGCATTTTTCTTTATTCAGGGCATGTCATGTTTGGCAAAATGAAAATAACAATGGAATCAAGTGTTTGGCATTTCAGTTTCAAGAGTCAGGGCCTTGGTGATTTGGGAACCAGCCTTCGCTGAAATGGAGAGAGAGAAAGCTAAAGAGGACTGGATTTACTTAAGAACTATGGAGAGGGAACGGGTAGAACGGAAAGGGCTGTGATAGAGGAGAGGGGGAGGTCAAGGATGATTGCCAGGTTTCTCTCCTGAGTAACCAGATGTATAGTAGCACCACTCAGCTGGGACCATAGATGGAGTTGAGGAATGTGGGGAGAAAAAGGCAGTATGGGTCCTGGGGAAAGACAGAAGTATCCAGCCTTCAGGTTTTTGTTTTGTTTCATTTTTTACTTTCAATTGCAGTTTACATTCAGTGTTATTCTGTATTAGTTTCAGTGTATGCACAATGGTTAGAGAATCATATACTGTACAAATTGTTCCCCCCAAAATTTCCAGTACCCACCTGGCCCCACACACGGTTATTGCAATGTTATACACAGCTTTTTTTTTTTATCATACCTCAATAAAGTGTGTGTTGTTGTTTTTTAAAGATCTCTACCAATTATTTAATTCCTCAGGTAAAAATTCCAATAGATTTGGCAGGCAGACTCAAGAAATGTTACATTGTAAGACTTTATTTTTACCTTTGGAACTCAGCCTGTAGTTGCATCAGATTAAATTATATTTTAATGAGTTTTAAGAGATTAAAAAATACTGTTATACAAGTTAGCTTTTACTGCATAACAGTACCCCAAAATATAGTGACTTAAACAACAAACATTTATTATTTTCCACAGTTCTGTGGGTTGGGAAGAATCTGCTACATCTACAGATAATCAGCAGTTCAGCTGGAGTTGTAGGTCTACGATAGCCTCCATCTTATCTCTGGTGACTGGCATATGCTAGCTGGTGTGACATGGACATGACCATGTGTCTCCCTTCCTCCAGCAGGAGAGTTCAAGCTCACTCGTAGTTGTCTCAGGATTTCAAGTGCAGCAAGATATCAAGCCCTAATACACAAGTACTATTGAAGTAATACATGTTAATTTCCTATTGGCCTACCTCAAGAATTACTGGGTTTGAGAAATAGAATATACCTCTTGCTGGAGAGACCGTAACTTCACATCTCATACAGGGATGAAATAATTTGTGGCTATTTTTACAATCTATCACAACTATATTTTGCTTAATCTAGAAATATTTACTCCAGGAACTTCCTCCTAATTTAAGTTTAAAAGAATAATAAATATAATGAGTTATCATTTACTATGTATTCAAAATAGAAGTATTCTGCTATTTCTTTTTTTTTAAATATATTTTATTGATTTTTTACAGAGAGGAAAGGAGAGGGACAGAGAGCCAGAAACATCGATGATAGAGAGAGATCGATAAGCCGCCTCCTGCACGCCCCCCACTGGGGACATGCCCACAACCAAGATACATGCCCTTGATTGGAACCGAACCTGGGACCCCTCAGTCCTCAGGCCAATGCTCCATCCATTGAGCCAAACCGGTTTCGGCTGCTGTTTCCTTTTTCGAAGTGGTACTAAAGCCCAAGAAAGAAAAGGTATTCGGGGATATTTCTGTATCTGCAACAGTATAGTGATTTTATTTGAATGAATGAAAGGTTTGTTACCCAAATCTACTAACATTGAACAGCAAGAAGGTATGTAAGTGCTGATTCCCTTAGATCTTTTCTATTATTAAAATATATTTTATTGATTTTTTTTACAGAGAGGAAGGGAGAGGGATAGAGAGACACATCGATGAGAGAAGAAACATCTATCAGCTGCCTCCTGCACACCTCCTCCTGAGGATGTGCCCACAACCAAGGTACATGCCCTTGACTGGAATCGAACCTGGGACCCTTGAGTTCGCAGGCCGATGCTCTATCCACTGAGCCAAAACAGTCAGGGATGGATTCTCTTAGATCTTGAATTTCATGACATTCTTAGAACAGAAAAGAAAAAAAAAATTACATAAAATTAGAATGCACAATAATACCCCGAGGTATATTTCTGTTTAATTTTATTGGCTTCTAGATATTGAACTTCTGTGTTGTTTATAAATATAATAGCAGAAAAATTTAAAAACAAGCTAGTGCATTTTATTTCAAGGTTCTATATATCAGAGAGATATTTACTTGCAAGGCACATTCATTATATGCTGATACTTACCAGCCCTGTACTAGAAAAGCTAAAAGAAATGGAACTTGGGGAAGGTGGAAACCTGACCTTCACAGAACGCATTCCATATAGAATTATTCCAATTCTGGCCCCAATCAGAATTTTCTGTCACAGTGGCAAATCTTCCTTGGTATCACCTGTGGGTGATCAAATAACAGAATGCTGGTAAATGATCCTTATTCATCACATATGCAACTTTGGTATCAGTTGGTTTAGTACAATCATCCTGGAGGGAGGAGACAAGGGAGAGAATAAAATAAATCTAACTTTGTTGAACTATTCATTGGTTTTTGGTGATTTTTTTACTATTGAGTTTGATTCGAAGAAATAGTTACTAAGGAAAAAAAACATTGAGAATGGATTGCCTCCAAAGGAAAAAAAAAAACATACTCCCCCAAATGGTGTTGAAAGAAGTATGTTCATGTACTTGACAATGACCCAGAAAATCATTATTCTCTGATCAAAATCATCATGGGCCTTAGTATAAATCAGTGGACCAAAGGCACTTAAGGCCAGAGATGGTGGCTTTCAGAGATGAACTCTGACCCGACACTTCTTCCTGTTCTTTTTTGTGTTGGTTCTCTATGGTGTGGAAGAAACTTGGAAGGGAAGAGAGAATTCTCAGTGAGTGTAGAAAAGAATAGACTCAGATCACAGTGGTAATCTATTTTACTGTGTTCAGATTGTCTCTCCATCCCTTTCAGTTTCCTGTATCCCCACGTTTCCCTTGAATGCTAATGAGAAGTAAACTCCATCCTTAACCTTCTGGCTTCTTTACCCTCTTTCCCATAACCACCCGGGTCACATCAGTTCTTTCCCTCTAATCCTGCTCAACTTTTCCCAACCACGTAAGGGGGTATCCCTTACCAGTTCTCCTGAGAAGCACAGGCTGGCATTCGAACCCCAGGCACAGCTTTCCAGCTGGCACCCACAACTCTTGGACTGTCCTTAATTGTCATCCCAATCCCTCTTCTCCTCTCTTCCTCTCTTTGTGGACTGCAGTGGAGATAGCAGCAGAAGAAACAGCAATTACATTCTTCCTGGGACAATAAGGGATGAGATGCAGAGGACAGTGAGAATATGGTCTCTGGATGGAACCTGAATATTGGTGAAGACTTAAAGAAGGCACAAAAAGGAGAAGAGAGACCAAATACTGTGCTACTGATGGCCCCACTGCCCACCTCATTGCCTTTCTCTCTGAATTTTCTTTCTGCTGAATTTTCTTGATATTTCTGGTAAATGGATAACACTAACTTGGATTTTCCCCATTCATATATTTATTCCTTTTGATGGGAACTTGGGAGATGGGGAACCAACAATGATGTCTTGCTGGGAAGGAAAATACCCTTTGAAGAAGACAAATTTGCTACTTCCACTTCCTCAATTGTCCATAATCTTAGCATGTGCTATTACATTTGTGTGACTTTTTTCTAGCCCTGAGCTTTTTCAAATTCCCTGCCACATTTGACACACTGATCATATATTCTTTGCTTACTTACTTATTTATTTAGCAAATGTTTATAGTGTCTTATAAGAATGTTCCTTAGGAAGAACATTCATATCCCTTGTCAAAAAAAAATTAGATGATGATTGAGAATTTTTGGTTTGAAGGGCTAAAGGGACCATAAACTTGATAGATTTTGAGACTCACGTGACCAATGAAATTTCCAAAAATTGGGATACTCTGGACAATTAACATTGTCATGTGTGCCATGTTAAAACTTGCTGTGTGTGTGGTGTTTTTTTGTTAATGTAAAATATGAAAGATTATTCTTGGTAGATATTTAAACCATTCCTACATCCAACTTTTTAATATTCTTAAAATCAGGGAATCATTATTATACAAGAAAAAGGCCTATGGAAAAGGGCTAAGTGTTTTATCTGGATGTAAATTATTTGATGTTTATGTGGCATATTTTCTCAAAATCTGAAGTACTTTTTAATTTGGTAAACTTCTTATATTTTTATTCATTTTCACTTAATCATTTTATAAACTCCACAAAATATAATTTATCCCAATCATTTCTAAAATTTACAATGTATCATTACTAATATGTCAACCTTCCAGATTTCTTTTTTAATTTAATAAATCTTCATTGTTCAGATTATTACAATCGTTCCTCTTTTTTTCCACCATAGCTCCCCTCCACCCATTTCCCACCCCGCCCTCTGCCCTTATCTCCCCTGCCACTGTCCTCATCCATGAATGTACGATTTTTTCTAGTCTCTTCTTGCACCCTCCATACCCCTTTCCCCCTGAGAATTTTCAGTCCACTCCCTTTCTATGCCCCTGATTCTATTATATTCACCAGTTTATTCTGTTCATCAGATTTTTAATTCACTTGATTTTTAGATTCACTTGTTGATAGATATGTATTTATTGTTCATAATTTTTATCTTTACCTTTTTCTTCTTCTTTCTCTTCTTTTTTTTCAGGCTTATATTTATTTATTTTAATTAAATCTTTATTATTCAGATTATTACATTTGTCTCTCTTTTTTCCCCTCCATAGCTCCCCTCCACCTGGCTCCCACCCCTCCCTCTATCCTTACCTCCCCCCCATTGATGAGTTCATAGGTGTATGATTTTTGTCCAGTCACTCCCTGTACACCCCTCCCCTCTTTCCCCCTGAGAATTATCAGTCCACTCCCTTTCTATGCTCCTGATTCTATTATATTCACCAGTTTATTCTGTTGATCAAATTTTTAATTCACTTAATTTTTAGATTCACTTGTTGATAGATATGTATTTGTTGTTCATCATTTTTTGTCTTTTACCTTTTTCTTCTTCCTCTTCTAAAAGAGTACCATTCAGCATTTCATATAATACTGGTTTGGAGTTGATGAACTTCTTTAGCTTTTTCTAATCTGTGAAGCTCTTTATCTGCCCTTCAATTCTGAATGATAGCTTTGCTGAATAGAGTATTCTTGGTTGTAGGTTCTTGCTATTCATCACTTTGAATATTTCTTGCCACTCCCGTCTGGCCTGCATCATTTCTGTTGAGAAATCAGCTGACAGTCATATGGGTGCTCCCTTGTAGGTAATTAATTGTTTTTCTCTTGCTGCTTTTAATATTCTCTCTTTGTCTTTTGCTCTTGGTATTTTAATTATGATGTGTCTTGGTGTGGTCCTCTTTGGATTCCTTTTATTTGGGGTTCTGTGTGCTTCCTGGACTTGTAAGTCTATTTCTTTTACCAGATGTGGGAAGTTTTCAGTCATTATTTATTTAAGTAGGTTTTCAGTATCTTGCTCTCTCTCTTCTTCTGGCACCCCCACAATTCTGATGTTGGTACGCTTGAAGCTGTCCCAGAGGCTCCTTACATTATCTTCACATTTTTGGATTCTTTTCTCTTCTTGCTTTTCCAGTTGAGTGTTTTCTGCTTCTTTATATTTCAAATTTTTGACTTGATTCTTGCCTTCCTCTAGTCTGCTGTTAGGTCTCTGTATAATATTTTTTATTTCAGTCAGTGTTTGTTTAATTTCTCTTCGGTCCTTTGTCATCTCTAGTTGGTCCTTTTCCATCTCTAGTTGGATCTTTTGCATCTCTAGTTGGTCCTTTTTCATCTCCTCTTGGGACTCGCTAAATTTATCCATCTTTTCTAGCATATTCTTGAAAAACCTTATAAGTGTGGTTTTGAAGGCTATATCCAGTCGATTGTTTTCCTCCATTTCTTTTGTTTGTGATCCCTTCCCTTGTCTCGGCATTTTCACTATGCTGGGAGAACTTCTGTGTTGGATTCAGCCTTATGATACCAGACTTGAAAAACTGCAGAAGCCTCTGTTGAGCTTGGGATGGGTGGAGTCTCAGGGTTTAAGGGACCACCTTACCTTTCAGTTGGCCCCGACCTCCACGGCCCCTTAGTCTCACGTGACTGGGTAGTGGCTGGAGCGGTCCCTGTGCGCACACACTCTCTCGCAGTGCCTCTAGACTGCTGCCTTTCCTGCTCCCCTGTGCTCCAGGACCACACAAGTCTGGGTCCCCAGGGTTTTTCTAGAAACTGGGGCCCAGTGGAGTCAGAAGTGGCACACCTGGGAGGGTCTGTCTCCCGCCCAGTCCTGAAAGCTAGCGGCACAATCAGCAGTCAGTCCTCCGCACGAAAGGCCTTGCGCACCACCAGACTTCTGATCTTTTGCGACTCCCCTCCACCTCTGTGCACCTCTCCCCCTTCACAGTCCAAACTCCTCCCAAATGAGTTTCAGCTGGATCTGGGGTTCAATGTCATAGGGCAAGAGGTTTAATGCCTTTGAGAGTCTCCATTTCCCTCCTGCCGGAGAAAACCAGCCAGGTATTCTGGCACCCACTCTCTCCATACGCACGTCTCTGTACCTCAGCTTTTTGCAGCTCTTCTGGGTCTCCATGAGCCCCTCTCCTTAGCTGTAGAACTTCCACTCAGCCAGCTTTCCTGTGGTTCTGGATGATGTCCGTTCTGTCTTTTAGTTGTAGTTTTGAAATTGTTGTGCGAGGCAGCAGTGTAGGTGTTTATCTATGCTGCCATCTTGGATTCTCCCTTCCTCTTCTTAAAGGATACCTTTCAGCATTTCATATAATACTGGTTTGATGCTGATGAACTCCTTTAGTTTTTTCTTATCTGTGAAGTTCTTTATCTGACCTTCAATTTTGAATGATAGCTTTGCTGGGTAGAGTAATCTTGATGACAGGTTCTTGTTATTCATCACTTTGAATATTTCTTGCCACTCCCATCTGGCCTGCATAGTTTCTGTTGAGAAATCAGCTGACAATCTTATAGGTGCTCCCTTGTAGGTAATTAACTGTTTTTCTCTTGCTGCTTTTAATATTCTCTCTTTGTCTTTTGCTCTTGACATTTTAATGATAATGTGTCTTGGTGTGGTCCTCTTTGGATTCCTTTTGTTTGGGGTTCTGTGTGCTTTTCCTGGACGTGTAAGTCTATTTCTTTCACCAGGTGGAAAAAGTTTTCAGTCATTATTTCTGCAAATAGGTTTTCAGTATTTTGCTCTCTTCCTTCTTTTGGCACCCCCATAATTCGGATGTTGGTACACTTGAAGTTGTCCCAGAGGTTCCTTACATTATCTTCCAAATTTTGGATTATTTTTTCTTTTTTCTTTTCCAGTGGAGTGTTTTCTGCTTCTTTGTATTTCAAATCTTTGACTTGATTCTTGTGATCCTCTAGTCTGCTGTTAGGTCTCTGAATAATATTTTTTATTTCAGTCAATGTACGTTTAATTTCTAGTTGGTTCTTTTTCATCTCCTCTTGGTTCTCTCTAAATTTATCTGCCTTTTCTAGGAAATCTTTGAAAAACCTTATAACCAAGGTTTTGAACTCTATATCCAGTTGTTTGTTTTCCTCCATTTCTTTCATTTGTGATCTCTTCCTTTGTCTCCACATTTTCACTGCTTCCCTGAGTTGGTAGAGTAGCTTTGTGTGCTAGGTGTCTTAAATGGCCCAGTAGCTCCACCTCCCCAGTTACCTGAGGTGGACTCTCTTGGTACACTCATTTGTGGACTGTGTATACAGCCTTGTTGTAGTTAAGTCTTGACTGTTGTTGGTATCACTGGGGGGAATTGACCTCCAAGCCAGTTGGTTGTGAGGATCAGCTGTGTCTATGCTGGGAGAATTTCTGTGCTGGAGTCAGCCTTATGATATAAGACTTACAAAATTACAAAAGCCTCTCTTTTCAGCTTGGATGGGGTGGAGTCTCAGGGCTGAGCAGACAGCCTTGGCTTCCCATCAACCCTGCCCTATGAGGCCCCTGGGTCTCAGTGTCCCTTGGTAATCACTATAGTCCTCTCTGCACACACTCGTGCATGCACCTCCAGACCTCTGCCTTTCACCGCTCCCCTGAATTTCCCTGTGCTCTGAGGACCCATATGAGTCTGGGTCCCCATGGTCTCACCCAAAATTGGGGTTCAGTGCAGTCGGAACTGGAGTTTAGCACAATTGGGAGTTTCTGTCTTCCTCTTATTAGAGAAAGCCAGCCGCACAATCAGCAGTCAGTCCTCTCTGCGCACACTTGTGCACATGCCTCCAGACCTCTGCCTTTTGCAGCTCCCTTGAGTTTCCATGCACTCCTCCCTTTTCCCGACAGTCCAGACTCCCCCTGTGTGAGTCTGGGACCCCAAGGTCTCACCCGGAACTGGGTTGCAGTGCAGTCAGAACTGGGGTTCAGTGGAGTTAGGAGTTTCCATCTCCCTCCTGCTAGAGGAAGCCAGCCAGGCACTTTGCCACCCATCCTCTCAATGCACATGTCTTCATACCTCAGCTTTTTGCAGCTCCTCTGAGTCTCCATGAGCCATTCTCTTTCCTTCTAGTTGTGGAATTTCTACTCAGCCAGCCTTCCTGTGGTTCTGGATGATGTCCATTCTGTCTTTTAGCTGTAGTTTTGAAATTGTTGTGTAAGGCAGCAGTTTAAGTGTTCATCTATACCTCAATCTTGGTTTCTCCTCCAGATTTCTTAAGTCAATTTAGCTTAATATTCCCTTGAAACTCAGAGAAGCACCGCACCCCATCCTACAAGAACACCTTGTTTTTATTCTCTGGCACTTTTATTACTATTGTCAAAGCACTTTCACACACATCAAATGATTTCATCCTCATAGTGACCCTGAGAGGAAAGTAAAATAGACCCTGATCCCCATTTCACAGGCAAGGAAACTGAGGCTCACCCAAACTAAGTAAATTGCCCCAAATCATGAGGCTAGTAAGAAAAAAAAAAAAACCACACACACACAAAAAAAACTCTCACTGCATTTTCTGACTTCTAGTTTTGTTCTTTCTACCATCCTGTCATTCCTATTGCTCTGTGCAATTCTGTACAGTGGGCCAGAACAGGGCTGTCTCTATCAAAAATAATGATTAGCTGGCTTAAACATACCCTTCGTGCTACTTTCATTTTCCATAAATGCCAGCCAAACTGTGCCCAAACCTTCTGCATGCATAAAAAGTATGAAAACAAAACCCTATGAACCAGTGACACACACACACACACACACACACACACACACACACACACACACACA
>JAAGEH010000018.1:70848951-70871792 GCA_011751065.1 Lasiurus cinereus
GATTTTAGAAAGAGTGGAAGAGGGAGGAAGGGAGGGCAAGAGAGAAATGTCAAAATAAAAGTAAAAGTAAAAGTATTTTTACTTTTAATTACATAAAAATAAAAGTATTTTTTATGTTTGGAAATTTCCACAAAGGCTATTTTCAAAAGCATGCACACAGTAGTATTTATATAATAAAAACACTCACAAAAAAGTGAATTAGAATGGTTGCCAGAGTGGGGCTGGGATCAGAGTGGGAATGAAAGGAAATTAAAATGAATGAAGGAAGGTCTAGCACAGACCAAGGGTCAAACTATGCTATAACCCCTGCAGAGTATTCACTGACTACTGCAGCGAGGAGAACATGGCTGAGAAACAGGAGATGACCAATGTAATTAGGCTCAGAGCTGCCCTCCATGATGATGCCAGGAGAGGAGAGGAGGGGTACCCACACTCTTTGGAAATGCTACAGAAAATAGAGAAAAGGTGGGGAAAGAAAGGTCCCTGACCCCTATGTCCCCAGAGTCAATAGTTGACTTTGCAGGAGAGTGCTGGGCTCAGTGCCTTGTTCCCCTCTGGAGCTGGAGAAAAGCAAATGGCAGAGGGATTCCCGGAGAAGCAAGGTGGTGGACAGTTGCATTTAAATTGGGATTCTGCCATTTAATAGATATAACTTTAAAAAAACATGCTTATATCCTCCAAAGGTTGCTTTTTCTCAACAGCTAAAAGGAGATAGTATTGCCCACTTCATCTGGTTGTTGTGAGAATTGAAAGAGAGGATGCGCTTAAGTGTTCAAACACAATAACAGACACACACTATGGCCTCAACCAAGGGAACTGTCTGCATAATGATTGGATCCTGGCCTTGAATTAGATGAATCAGCCCCCTTGATCTTTTCCTGTCTTGAAGAATGAATCATCTACCCAATTTCTTTCCAAACAACAAGATAGTGTATCTTAAATATGCAAAAGTATAGCTTTTTAAAATTTTACCGTAAGTGCTAATTAAAGAGATATTATTCTGCTCTTCTTGTGCCCTCATACATTCAACTTGAGTACTGGACACCCTACACGCTTTCTCACAAGACAAGGATGTTTATTTTTACTCTCTGTGCTACAGGGCCTGAGTCTCACTTACAGGTCCTTGAAATACCTCTGATATGTTTTTTTGTTTTTGTTTTTATTAGATATATTTTATTGATTTTTTACAGAGAGGAAGGGAGAGGGATAGAAAGTCAGAAACATCCATGAGAGAGAGACATCGATCAGCTGCCCCATGCACGCCCCCTCCTGGGGATGTGCCCGCAACCAAGGTACATGCCCTTGACCAGAATCAAACCTGGGACCTTTCAGTCCGCAGGCCAACACTCTATTCACTGAGCCAAACCAGTCTTGGCCGATATGGTTTTAGAAATAAGACAACAAAATGAACCTGTGCCTTTCATTAATAATATCTAGAAAGAATTTTCTTCTGTAGAGAATTTTCAACACTGTTATATATTGTTATGTTGTTTAATCCTCACAATAACTGTGAGACAGGGCTAGAATTATCATTTCCAGTTTTTTCTTTCTTATGTTTTAATCTTCATTTTCCCTGCTGTCCCCAGAACCCAAACTAAGAAGTTAATTTATTGGCCCAAAGTCATATTACTAGCACATTAATATTTGAAAGAATGAATGAGTTAGTTAATGAGCTAGTAAGCATGGAATCTAACACACTAATCCATGCCATTGCTATTGTCTTTCTTTCCTTTCCCTTTTCTCCCTTTCTCCTTTTATCTCCCCCTACCTGCCCCCCATGCTTTCTTTCTCTCTGTCTCTTTCTGGTAAATTCTCACATTCCACACCAGTTTTTATGCCCTTCCTCTGGGACTCTGGAATGCAACAGTAATGCAATTACTAAACTACAAGCCTCAGAAAAAACAAAACATAGTAGCCATTGTTTTTGCTTATTTCAAAGTGTTCTTTCTAAGTACAATTGAAAGCAACCCAGCCTTCATTAATCATGCAACAACATGTTACCTCAATGAACTGTTAACAGACCATAAATGTTGAAATAAATATTTTCAGGCTTACGTTGGCATTTCTTTTGCCTTTTATACAAACTATATAATCATCTAACTATAAAACAGCTCTAAAACTAAATGAACGAGACATAACTTGAAAACTAAAACTTGGAAACCTTGAAGCATATTCCTTTTGTTTAAATGTAATGGCCCTGATTCTCCTTTTCACAAAAGCGGGTAAAGGAGAGAAAATTTTGTTGAGGATTCCATCTTCAAGTAGAATTTATGTTTTATTCTGAAGGGAAGAAAACAGGATTTATAAGCAGCCTTGAGTGTAATATAATTACTATGAGGTAAATTTCTGATTTATTATAAACTAGAGGCCCGGTACACAAAATTCATGCATGGGGGGCAGGTGTCCCTCAGCCCAGCCTACACCCTCTCCAATCTGGGACTCCTTGAGGAATCCCTCTCACAATCCAGGACTACTGGCTCCCAATTGCTTGCCTGCCTGCCTTCTGAATGCCCCTAACTGCTTCTGCCTGCCAGCCTGATCACACCCTACCCACTCTCCTGCCAGCCTGTTGATGCCTAACTGCCCTCCCCTGCCAGCCTGTTTGCCTCTAACTGCCCTTCCTGCAGGCCTGGTCACCCCTAACTGCCCTCCCCTGCAGGCCAAATCCCCCCCAACTCTCTCCCCTGCAGGCCTGAGTCCCCTCCAACTACTCTTCCTGAAGGCCTGGTCATCCCCAACTTCTCTCCTCTGCTGGCCTAGTCACCCCTAACTGTCCTCCCCTGTAGGCTTTATCATCCCCAACTGCCCTCCCTTGCAGGCCTGGTTTTTCCAAACTGCCCTCTGCTGCTAGCCATCTTGTAGTGGCCATCTTGTGTCCACATGGGGGCAGGATCTTTGACCACATGGGAGCAGCCATCTTGTGTGTTGGAGTGATGGTCAACTGCATATTATTCTTTTATTAGATAGGATAGAGGCCTGGTGCATGGGTGGGGGCCAGCTGGTTTGTCCTGAAGGGTGTCCCAGAGCAGGGTGGGAATTCCCTTGGGGCATGGGGTGGCCTGGGTAAGGATCCTGTGGTAGTTTGCAAGCTAGCCACACCCCTCAGTGACCTAAGTGGAGGCCCTGGTATCTGGGATTTACAGTGGTACCTCGAGATACGAGTTTAATTCATTCCGTAACCTTGAGGCATGGGAAACTATGAGACACTCGAGTCAAGGTAAACTGGTGGGTCATGTGCAGCCGGCCGATCCGCGTGATTACTTGAATCTCAAATGTTGCTCATATTTCAAAGAAAAATCGCTCACTCGACGGCTCGTATCTCAAAAATCGTGTATGTTAGGGAACTAGTATCTTGAGGTACCACTGTATTTATCTTCTACAATTGAAACTTGTAGCCTGGAGTGGAGCCAAGCCTCCTGCTCACTCCATGGAGGCAGCCATTTCTGTTGGGATTTATTTATCCTCTATAATTGAAACTTTGTAGTCTTAAGTGGAGGCCAATACAGGCCAGGGCTGCAGAAGGTTGGCTTCCTCCATTGCCCGGGCAACCCTAGCCTCCTGCTGTCTCCAGCTCCATAGTGGCCGCCAGTTTTGTTGGAATTTATTTATCTTCTATAGTTGAAACTTTGTAGCCTTGAGTGGAGGCCTGGGCTGGCCAGGGTGTGCGGAAAGGTTGGCTTTTTCCCTCACTGGGGTAACCAAAGCCTCCCTCCTGCTCACTCCGTGGCCACAGCCATCTTGGTTGGTGTTAATTTGCATACTCACTCCTGATTGGCTCGTGGGCGTGGCTTGTAGATGTAGTAGGGTGATGGTTAATTTGCATATTACTCTTTATAGATAGGATTTGACGTCAAATGTACCAGATTTCTGAAAGACAGAACTATTTGGACTGTTCTCTCTTCTTTTACCTTCTAAATGCCTTCCACCAGCCTCTGCTAGGAACTTAACAGCAATATGGTCTGCCTATAGAATATTGTAGTGTAATATTAGCAAAGGCATGCATTTCAGCATTGTTTTCATCCCAAGTAAATTGGGGGAGAGGAAATAAAAATCTTAATCATTTTACAACACAAATCAACTTAATCAACAGCCTTAAAATATCAAATCAAGTATTGTTTGACATTTTGACACATTTTGGCTTTCTGAATAAATCCTACCATAAATCCCTCATAAACCCTTCTGGCTTTAGAAATTGTTTAAATATTATGTTTCTAAGGATCTATAGATTCATAACAGAAACTAGGGACTGTCAAAGGTAACTAAAACGTGGTTTTCTTTTAAAGAATCATCTGTTTTTATTTTCATTTTTTATATACTTGTAAAAATTGATTTCAGAGAAGAATGAGAGAGGGATGGAAGGTGAAGGAGAGAGAGAGAGAGAAAGAGAGTGAGAGAGAGGTGGGGGAACATCAATTATGAGTGAAAATCATTAATCGGCTGCCTCCTGTGCACCTCACACTGGGGATTGAGCCCACAACCCAGGCATGTGCCCTAACCAGGAATCAAACCGGGGCCTCCTGGTTCATAGGTCTTCACTCAGCCACTGAGCCATGCCAGCTGGGCTAAAACATGTTTTTCAATAACCTCTCAAAATGATTATCTCATTTTGAAGGAATTTAGAAAGCTATATACCCCACCTGAAGAAAAAGGAGGAAAAAGTTATCTCTTCATTTCAACAGAGTTTATCCCCACCTGGAGCAGAGGAAAATATCCTAGAGCTGGCACCTTTCTCGGCCTGAAAGACAATAGCGAGACATGGATTAGTGTGTTAGATTACATTTTTATTCATAATAATAGCAAAATTACAGTTATGAAGTAGCAACGAAAATAATTTTATGGTTGGGGGTCACCACAATGTGAGGAACTGTATTAAAGGGTTGCGGCATTAGGAAGGTTGAGAACCACTGCTCAAGAAAGAAAGCTCCAGTGGAGCAGAAATGTTGCCCTTCCCATCCACTCAGTATCCCAGAACCAGACCCACACAGAGTGGGTACATAGTAAATATTTGATAAATAACCAAGCATGAGTTTAATGTGCCTGGCAGATAATTGCCTTAGTTATATAACATGGATATTTATATATTGTCCAAACTTCCAAAGTTTTTGTAGCCCAGATCAACACTGGTGCTAATTTCGCAGCTAGTTTATGGACATATTTAATCCATGGTTTTAAATATTAAAAGACATCTTTAAAAGATTTCTTAGTTATTTGTTTTTCACAGTGAAAATAAAAAGATAGTGCCTAATCCTAACTTCAATAATAACCTTGCCTTCAAGGACCCATTCTCATGTTCAAGGTTTTGGCTTTTGCCATTGCTATTACAATTTCATCATGACTCAGAAACCTACTGAGTTTCGCCATGACACTTGCCAGTAACTACAGGGTTATGTGAACAGTCCATGAAAATCGTTCATGATCGCTCACAAAGTTGTATTTGATTTTCCTGGGGAAGCGGCTTTGCTATGCACATGAGAGACATCTCTAGATAGAGAATTTTCTTTTCTTTTTAGTGAATGATCTTACTAAATGATACTAAAAGGAGTGACCTATTTTACATCCATAGGTTTACTTTAATGATCATGCTGAATGAGGGTTTCCCTTTAAAAAGAAATAATTTATTAAGGGACTTCTACCTGCACTAGGTCTCCCAGTAAGCACTCTCACCTCGAAAGCCCTTTCTCCACTTGATTGGTGATTTCATCTCTGATGTGCCTTTTCTTTCTCTATAGCTTCTTCTCCCAGCACATGGCATCGCTATTATTGTAAAATCCAAAAATTATAAGCAAGGAAATCAAAGGGTATAGAGGGAAGAGTTTCTTTTGAATAGTTATCTTCTCCCAGTAAAGATGACTATCTTATTTTGAAAGTTTCTACTGGTTGAAATTGCACCATTGCTCATGGAGCAAGGAGGGTCCTGAATTTGTAGTCAAAAGTCCTGAGTTTAAGTGCAGGTTCCATCATTCAACTCATCTCCAGCTCAGTTTCTTCATCTCTAAAATGAAATTGTATTAAAATGCTATAAGATTATATGATCCAGTTGTGAAAACAGAGCATATTAAATGGAGCATATATATTAAAGTTGGCTATCAAATATACACTGAGTGGCCAGGTTATTATGATCTCTGGACACGTAATAATCTGGCCACTCAGTGTGTGTGTGTGTGTGTGTGTGTGTGTGTGTGTGTGTGTGTGTGTGTTGTACTAGAGGCTCAGTGCACAAAATTTGTGTGTGGAAAGCTGTGTTCCTCAGCCTTACCTGCACCCTCTCCAATCTGGAGCCCTCAGAAGATGTCCTACTGACAGCTTAGGCCTGTTCCCCGTGGTTCTCTGCTCTCTGTGAGGCCTGCCTGCTCCACACCAGGGCGCCTGCCAAGCAGGCTGTGCTGGGTGCTGCCTGAGGGCCACACTTGCTTGCTCCCGAATCTCTGAGGTGACAGCCTGCTTCTGTGCTGGGAGCTGCCTCCTCCCTACTGTCAGAGGTGAGGAGGTAAATTTGCATACTCCTTCTGGTTGGCTGGTGAGTATACTGGAGGTATGGTCAATTTACATGTTTCTTTTATTATATAGGATATATATATACAGATATATACATATATACATATATACATACATATTAATACGTGCGCACGCACACACATACACACACACACACACACACACACACACATATATATATATATATATATATATATATATATATATGGTCCAGTGCATGAATTTGTGCATGGGTGGGGGTCCGGCCATCCTGGCCAGGAGGAGGGGAAATGGGTGGTTGGCTGGCCTGCTTGTTGGTTGAACTCCTGGTCGAGAAGACAATTTGTATATTAGCCTCTTATTATATAGGATATACATTGAATGGCCAGATTATTATGCGCTCAGAGATCATAATAATCTGGCCAGTCAGTGTATATGTAAAATATTAAGGCAACCTACATATTAAGACCTTCAGGCAGAAGATCAGATGAGGGTGCTGTCAGGAAAGTCTTTGTGAGGGCGAGTTGGGAGTGAATCTGGGCAGCCAAGCCATCACCCTGAGAGGAGGGATGCTGACCTCACCACCTGCCCCAAGCCAGCAGCTTTTCTACTCAGAGAAGAAAGCAATTTTCTGCATGAGCCTTCTTTTGGTATTGGTTCTTTCAAAATAAAGTTGACTGAGGTCACTTTAAAAGGGAGCAGGGAAAAATCTATCTGCTAAACTTCAACTTTTGAAGAACTGGGTTTGTGATGAAATATTCACTAATTCATGTCCATTGCCAAGTGCTGAAAGCTTGGAGCAATGATGATAGGTGCCAATCCCAGCTCAAGCTTGGACTAGCAGCCTGACTTTGGGGCAAGACAAGTATCCTCTCAGCCTCAGTGTGCTCTCCCGCAAAATTACCCCCCTATACAGGTGTGTTATAAGAATAAAAGGGGATCAGATATTTGAAAGCTATACTGTCGTACACAAATATGAGTCCAGTTCTTAGAAGGAGTAAGGTTAGAGAGAAAATTATGAAAGGGTGCATTAAATTTATAAAACACATGAAAGCTACCTATTGTAAGTTTATACATAAGAAACTAAAACTGTTAAGAAAATTAAATCAAACTGTTTATATAAAGTACAAGATGTAGTATAGGATTCTGAGTAATATTCGTTCCCTCATCCCCTAATTCCCCCTTTCTCTGTCAAAACACTCATAGGCCAGGAAGGCTTAATCAAAACGTAGGTATTTCTGTTTCTATGGTTTTGTTTTGTTTTTGCAATGTGAGGGAAGTGGAATGAACTTGGATTTTGAAGGCAAACAGACTTGAAACAAATCCTAGTTCTGCTGTTTATAAGTGTGGCCTTTGAATATGCTTCCTAATCTGTGAGCCTCAGCTTCCTCCTCTATAAAATGGGTTAATACCTCACAGTAGTCTTTCCCAACCTTGTTTATAACATTGCACTTCTTGAAAATGAGAGTATTTTTACCTCAGAGGATGTTGCTGCCCACAGTGAGATGTAACCAGAATATGTAACCAGATGTAACCAGATGTAATCACCCAAATGCAGTCCTGCTCTGCCATCACAAGGGCTGAGGGAATGGGCATCTTGGCACTCCATTGCTCCTCAAGGCACGTTAGTATATGGGAACACTCTTTGGGAAGCTCTGCATTATTTGGTTTGTGGAAAGGAATAAATGTGAACTTTCCTGATCATAATATATGTTAAATGATTTCTTAGTTCCCTTGCTTCCTTAGATCAAGGACAGAGCAACCCACTTAGCTGGTGCCCATCTCCCTGGCTGAACACTCCTCTGGAGGCTGACGGTTGGACTGTGTCAGAGCAGAGATGCCCACCCAACATGATGTTTTATGGCAACTCCTCTTCGGTGACTTTACTGGCCCACCTGCTGTGTGCTCACCTTGAAGCATGATTCTGCAATACCCCTGCCTGAGGTCATGCAGGCAGCTGCTGACTAGCAAGTTGTTCTCTTCTTTGTCCAGGTTGCTACTTGGGAGGAAGAATATGGAGGAACTCGTGAACGTTTGCCTGAATGACACTTGCAAAACAAAAAACAAAAAACAAAACAAAACAAAACAAAACAAAAAACAGGCAATAGTCACCAAACCTCAAAACTTAAAATGACAGAGAAGCAGCTATTAGTGGCCAGCAGAGAGCTTGTAACCCTGGCTTTTCAGGAGCTGGTCTTTTGACTAACAGATGAATGTCTTTTCCAGGAAAACCTAAAACTTCTTACCATTGCAGCAACAGAAGCATCTGTGCTGGGAGATGTTTTCCTAGCTTACTGCGCCTCCTGAAAATCCTCCCTCGCCTTGACTGATGCAGGAGAAGTGCCTTTTAACGAGTCCCAATATGTACCAGATGCTCTACATGTTATTTTCAGTCTTTGCAACCACTTAGCACAGTGTCACTCTCCTCCCACTCCCATTATATAGATGATAAAACCAAAGCACAGCAGCTTGCCCAGGGTTATAGAGCTAGAAGGAGGTAATGCTGGGATTTCAACTCAGTTCTAACACTCAAGCTGCGGTTTTTCTCAAGACTCACATTTCCTGTCCAATAGTAACAGAGCTTCTTTTTGTAAAAAATATATATTACAGAGAGGAAGGGAGAGGGATAGAGAGTAAGAAACATTGATGAAAGAGAGACATTGATCAGCTGCCTCCTGCACACCTCCTTACTGGGGATGTGCCCGCAACCAAGGTACATGCCCTGACCAGAATCGAACCTGGGAACAGTCCCCAGGCTGATGCTCTATCCACTGAGCCAAACGGGTTTTGGCATAACAGAGCTTCTTAGAGATCTAATGAGTTTTCATTCGTTACACCTGAAATTTTAAGAAATGTAGACAGAGGGACTAAGAAAACTGCAGTTTAAAATTAACGTTGGTACAAGTATGTAACTAGTCTCACATGGACAGAAAATAAGACACTACAGAGAGCAGACCATGGCTGGACCAGCAAGTGGCCATGAGGAAAAATGAAACAGGATAAAAAAGGGGCCCTCACCCTTCCTATCATGGTCTCCATCAGTGCACTAGAGACTAGTAGTATATTAGATGGCTGTATATATTTCTGCTTATGACAACTACACATAAAGTGATACTAACCATTATATATATTCAGTTCTTCTCAACTAACTGTTTTGATGACCTTTGAAACTCTTGCAAATGCTAAAGGAAAGGTGCCCATGAAATATTTAGAATTAATCCTGATGCATATAGACCAAGGTTTCTCAATGTTGGCACTGTTGACATTTTGAGATGGATGATGTTTTTGTGTGGGGTTGTCCTGACCATTGAAAGACAAGTTGTTTCTAGATGAGCTGATTTTCCCTTCAAAAATACCTACTACATTTTAGTCTAAGTACTAAAATAGGTGGCAGGGGATATTGTGTGTGGAAAATATAGTATCTTCAGAAAGTACAATTTTCTCCTCTTTCTCCCCCCCCCTCCCTGCTCTCCCTTTTCCCCTCCCCTCTCTGCCTTCTTCTTTTTCTGGCACTGAGCAACTGGTCTTATTGAAGCAAAATTGCTTGATATCCAGTATGATTATTTTTTTGCAAAGATGTAGTTTTGGTTAGCACTTTTTCACATTTCATCATCCACAAATGATGGGTTGCTCTGTGCCAAAGATTAATTATTTGGTTTTCTCTAACCTACAATGAAATTAAAAAAATTTTTTTTGAAGGTGAGTGAAATAGGAGGAGAAGGGTGGTGAGTAAGATTAGAAATCTTTAAAAGAGTAATTACTGTCTTAAAAACCTTACTCACCTTTTGAGAATGGGCCTACTTTGATCATAATAATTATCCAGGCCAGCCATTGTGAAATAGTTTGTGTGTGACAAACATGGTTTTTTTGTTTTGTTTATAAATACAATGTCCCATAATTTATAACAACAATAGCTAAAAATTCATAATAAAGGAATTGAATAACATAAACAGTCTCCAATTTCAGGATGAAGGGAATTGATTTTCAATAAGGGATTAGCCTGTTGCTCATTCCTTTCCATCTTCCTGGGTCACCCCTCATACCAATTGCTCAAACTATAGTTTATGTTCCTCTTTCTTTCTTCAGCCCACATTTCAAGCTAACTACCTGAAATCATAATCCAGTGAGATTTGTTTTAAACTAATGAAAGAGAGTGAATATCAGAACAGGATTAGCCATGTAGTGATTCCAAATTACTCATCAGATACTTTACACTATATTATCTCTGTTTTTGTGTTTGTTTAGAGATGTCCATTATAAAAATTTGTGTTTCTTTAGCC
Organism: Lasiurus cinereus; assembly: GCA_011751065.1. Classification (NCBI taxonomy): domain Eukaryota; kingdom Metazoa; phylum Chordata; class Mammalia; order Chiroptera; family Vespertilionidae; genus Lasiurus; species Lasiurus cinereus. The sequence continues at coordinate 70,859,706 of JAAGEH010000018.1, forward strand.
ATACTCCATAAGGAGATTGATTCTACTGGACGCAGCTATCACCTTTCCCATCCCAACATACTGTTGGCATCCTTACTTCCTCCCATAGGATCTGACAGGGAAACAATGATACTGCCATGAAAAAAAAAGATCACCATTTCACAGATGTTCTGGATCCCATTAAGTTATGTCTCTTTGCTGTAAAGGCACCCTTTCTCAAAACCACATCTTTAACTCATGTCCTATTGACTGCTGACCATTTTCTTTTTTCACTCAAACTTCCCCATCTTAATAAAGGCCTTCACTTGACTGAGCAGACCTTTTGTACCTCCACATGAAATTGAGCATATCTATATTTTTAAAAAATCCATATAAGCTAAAATTTGGCTTTTAAAATCAAATTAAAAGAGGTTACATTTGTTTTTTAAAATATATTTTTTATTGATTTCAGAGAGGAAGGGAGAGGGAGAGAGAGAGAGAAACATCAATGATGAGAGAGAATCATCAGTGATGAGAGAGAATCATTGATGGCTGCCTGCTGCTCTCCTCTCCTTCCCCACTTACTGGGGATCAAGCCCACAACCCAGTCATATGTCCTTGACAGGAATCAAGCCAAGACCCTTTTGTCCGCAGAGCAGAAACATATGGAATACTATACAATACAAAAAGTTTTGCTAATTTAATAGTACAGACATCAGAGATTATTTAGGTTGTAACAGAATAATTATTTCTTTATAGACTTTCATTTGAAGAATGAAGAAGATGGGTGAGGATAAACACAACTTGTCTTAAATTGACCTAGCAGGTTACCCTCTGAGCTAAGGTGAAGATCCCAATGTCTTTTGGCTACTGCTCTTCTATCATACAGTCCTGGGGCCTTTTTTCAATACAAGCAAATCAAATTCCAAGTATAATGCAAGTGCAGGGAGAAATCCTCCCTACGTCTTTTGCATTTTGTACCATGTACACTGAAGTTAAGAAGTAACTGCATTTGTTCCTACCAATTGATTCAAATAAAAAAGAAGTCTTAAGTGCTTCACTTGCATACCAGAGGTCTTTTGGGGAACAGGTGTGTCAGAGAAGGGGGGCTGTGTGGAGGTGATATCAATACCCTAGAAAGAGGCCGTCAGGTTCACGAGGCTGTGAGGTGTAGCAGAAATGGCAAAGGCTCTGAAATCATACTGGAATTCAAATCCCTGTGTAGCCACTACCTGTTATGTACAACTAGAGACCTGGTGCACAAATTTGTGCACAGGTAGGGGGAGGGTGATAGGGCCAGGCCGTTTGGGGGGAGGGGCTACGGGCGGTTGGCTAGATGGTCCCTCCCCCTGGTCGAATTCCCAGTCAAGGAGACAATTTGCATATTAGCCTTTTATTATATAGGATTACAGTAGTACGCCCTGATTCAGCGTTTTGATTTTCCTTTCTGGTTTCAGTGGAAATGCAGCCTGAAAATATTAAATGGAAAACTGCAGAAAAAAATTCATGTTCAGAGTGGCATGATGAATCCTCCCACTGCCCTCTCCAGATGTGAATCATCCCTTGGTCTGGAGTATTCACCCTCTAGTCCCACCTGCCCTAGTCATTTAGTAGCCATTTCGGGTACTTAGGTTTCAAGTAAACTTTAACTGAATGGCCCCAAAGCACAAGAGTAAATTTTACTGTAAGTATGTATGTATAGGAAAAAACACGATATATAGGGTTCTGTACTATCTGTGCCTTCAGGCATCCTCGGAGTGGGTGGGGGTAGGGGCATGGAATTATCTCCCCCGGTAAGTGCGGATACTGGGGACTACTGTACTGGATCTGTTGCCTTGTCTATGTAAAACGCGGCAACAATGAAGGCCGTTCTTTGGATTCCAGATCACAGTGCTTGGCATAAAGCAGGTGCCCGAAAAAGAGCAAGTTATTGAAATCACCGGAGAGACCAGGGGTATGCACAGGCCAAAGAGAGCACTATGGTCTGGGGTGGGTGACATTTCATCTCTGCTCCGCCAGCTCCCAGCACTCCGAGAACCGCTGACTCAGGGTAACGGGAACGGCGTGACTACTAGAAATGACAACTTTTCCCCTCCTTGCCCTGAGTCCCGAAAACCCACAAGTGCGGAATGGCTGCAGCAGCAGAGCCAGGGGTCAGGACTGTCCGACCCGGACGTCGCCCCCAACCAGCCTTCCAGGGACTGACCTCTAGCACGGAGCCTGCACAAAGTGCTGAGTCACGCGGAGGCGGCGCCACGCGCCCGGAGGCGGGCCCGGGCCGTCACGTGGTTGGGGCTGTATCACAACAACCGCACGGCGTGCAGCACCCGCGCTTCCTCCCGCGACCGGGCCGCTCTCCGAGCATGCTCAGCTCGGCCGCGCGGCTGCGGGAGTACCCAGCGCCCTGCTCCACCGTCCGGGTTTTCCCGGCGGCCGCCTTGGGTGCCAGGAGCCCGGGATGCGCGATCTGAACCCCCGCTCTCTGGGCTTGGTTCCGGCCGGAGGAATCTTGTCCGCCTCCTCCCTCCTCCACCCCCGACCCCCTCCCGAGGAAATCACCAGGAATCGCCTTTGGAAAAGGCCCAGGGAAGAGCTGATTCTGCAATAAGCTCCTTCTTTTCTCCTTAAGGCTCGTTGAAGCCCTAAGCATGTCAAACTTGTTTGCTTGTGGGGCTGTCTGCTGAAAACCTACTCCCTGGTCCTGGTTGCAATCTGCAGAATGAATTCCGGAAGTAAATGCAAAACACTGTCCAACAAAGGGAAATGACTGTTGTGGAATATGACTTCCGTTGATCTATGGTGGATTTCTTTACCCCTTGTAACAGTAGTTGGCAAAGGCGCTGTAGACACCATGGTTTAAATTGTACATAACTGCCAGGTGGTGCCGCCACGCTGCACCCAACTGGGGATTGTCCAGAGCCCAGGAGCTCCCTCTTGGGGTGCTAGTTTGGAGTTTGGGGGCCCTCCTGTGAGAATCAACTGGAATTTGAGACTGACTCAAATGATAGTGTTAACTCTCACTACATTCAGTATCATGTAGAGCATTAGCTAGACTAGAACTATAGCTCTTCCTGAACACACACCCTTCCCTGTTCCCTTTTTAAAACGAAAGTGACGCTTTCCCAAGAGACCGGCTTCACCATATCGTGAGGAAATGAATCAGGTGGAGAGGAAAGTGTGTGCTTTGCAAAGTGTAAAAGTCTACACCTGTGCTGCCTAATTAAATGGAATTCAAGTCACATGTGTAATCTAAAATTTTCCATTATCTACCTTTAAGAAACAAGTGAATTAATTTATTTTATCTTCTTGACATATCCAAAATACTACTGTAGCAACATATTCAATATGAAGTTTTTAATGAGATATTTGCATTTTGGGGTACTAAGTTTTGAATTGTGTATGTGTATTACACCCCTCCCAGGCCACTAAATTTTCATTGGAAATTCTTGATCTGTGTTTATAAAATGAACAGATGGAAAGTGGATTTACATTCCCAACCTCTTCCAAATTTACTTAAGAGTTTTCCAGCAACCACATGAAATATCAATTTTGAAATTTATATTTAAGTGGGCTTACATCAAACTAAAATTCAGTTTCTCAGTCGAATTAGCCATATTTCAAATACTGTAGCCACAAATGGTGGATGGCTATTGTGTTGAACAATGCAGATCTATGCAAATATGTGGTGAAATTGTTTGAAAAACAAAATGATCCTTTGGATGCCTCCTCACCTGTATTCCAAACAATGACCAACCCTGCCTCCCACCCTAGCCTCCACAGTTACCTGCCTTCCACAGGAAGCAAACATTTATGCAAAGCACTTTTCTAGAATTAAAGATACAAAGGCATAAATTATCTCTATCCCAGAGGAAGTCACTATCTAATGTGGAGATATTTTTAAAACGATTCTATTATAAAGTAGAAATTGAGGCCTATTCAAATGTAACCAAAATACAGGGAGGAGTAACTGCAACTGGAAGAACAGGAATGTGTCAGGTGGAGAATTCTAAACAGAAAGACACAACAGAAAGCCAGGACCACATAGGTCTGGAGAGATTGGAGGGGAGGGTACTCGGAAGAGTAGCCCAGTAGGTGGGGATGTTTGAGTCAGCTGGGGGTAAATTAGAATGAGACTTGGTTTTTATCCAGGCTATACCTCCGAGATTGAAACATCATACCCCGAGCTTCAAACATTGCCACATGCCATCCCCCCGCCCCCTCATACATACACATAACCTACTGTGGAAATTACAGCCAGACCTTGGGTATCCATGTCTCCAAACCCTGAGATGGGCACATCTAATATGAAGGGTCTGAGAGAAGAGACTCCTATCATATATCCACTTAGCAGCTAATAAGTGCTTACTAAACATTAACTTTGTAGTGTGAAGGAAGTGGGCACAGTAAGTAGACACTTTCTGACCTCAGTACATGTGTGATCTAGTTGCTGTCACTTTTTCCCTGACCTGTCCTGTCATTGCTCTGTCAACACATTTATTGAACAACTACTTTGTGGTGAGGTGCCTCATATCTTCCCTTTCTTGCCAGGTAGGGCCAACCCCAGCTGTTTATTATATCTTCTACCCCTAGGGTAAACTCACATGAACATTATTGTAATCACTTACTGGATGATTCTTAGGCTAGGACCAGGAATATATATTTTTGGAGGTGATTCTTTCAAATGACCCATCTAGAGATACTGACAAAGTCTCTTTTGTTGCAATAAATGGTGTCTGTGTCATCCAAAGAATATATGTCATCAAATAATTAGAGAATATACACATACTTGCAATATACACACGTGTCTAAAAAGTTGTAAGACAAATTGATCCTTCTTAATATTCAAATCATTTATTGACCATTAACTCTATGCACCTGTGCATTGTGCACATTCATACAACAGGCAAAAAAGACAGTTAATATAATTTTGTACAGGTATGAAAATAACTTGCGCAAGGTCTCACAGGTAGTAAATGGCGGACACTAGAATTGAACACGTGTTTCATCTGCCTCCCAGGTTAATATTTTTCTTGCCATACCCTACTGTTCTCACTCTGCTTTTATAAGGCGGAAGCCCCTCTCACCTAAAAAATAATCCGGCGAGTCTTTCATTAATTCGAATACTCAACTTTCTTCCCCAAACCAGAGTCGATATCTTTGGGTAAGAGAAAACTGACTTCTACATTTCGCTTTTGCTTACAGCCCGGCAGACCATACTCCCCGCCCGCGGTGAGCGCCTTCCCTCTGACTCCGCCCTAACCACGCCTGCGCACGCCCCGCTCCCCGCCCCCTGCAGCCTGCTTTGGTCTCTTCCGGCGCTGGGCCACACCCCTCCTCTGATCCGCCCCGTTCTCCGGCCACGCCCCGCCTCGCCCCCGTAGTTTATAAGATCCGGAGCGACGGATCCCTCCCTGGAAGGGCGGGCGCGCGGATGGGAGCACTGGGCATGCTCCGCGGCGGCGCAGGTTTTGGTCACAAGTAGGAAGGAGCCAGTGCTAGGCTCCGGCAAAGAGAAGCGGGAGCCGCTGCGGCCCCACCGCCTCGGAGCAGGAGCAGGAGCGGGAGCGGGAGCGGGAGCGGGCGAGGGGCGAGGCTGCCGGGCCGAGAGCCGCCCAGCCTGCCCTCACGTCCTCTGTCTCTCAACCCGGGAGGTGCGCCGGACCTCTGGGCCGATCACTGGGGGGGAAGGACCGCGCGTGGGGGAGCCGGACCGGACCGGACCGGACCGGACCCTCCCTCAGCCGACTGCGACCCGAGGGCGCCCCCGCCTCGGGGCGGAGCAGCTGGCGTCGCTGCTGCCTCCTGCGGGCAGCTGAGTGTTGGGCTCGCACCCCGCGCCCGCGCCCAAGAAAAGGAGGAGGGGGCGGCCATGGGGCTGCTGTCCCGAGGCTCGCCGATGAGCTGGGAGGAGACCAAGCGCTACGCCGACCACGTGCGGCGGCACGGGATCCTCCAGTTTCTGCACATCTACCACGCCGTCAAGGACCGACACAAGGACGTGCTCAAGTGGGGCGATGAGGTGAGCGCCGCGACCCCTGACCCCCCTGGACTGCCCTGTCAGGTCACCCTGCGCTGCCTTTGTTCCGCAAGGCCGTACCTGCGACCCTGCCCCGGACCCCACGGCTGTCCGCGCCCTGTACTGCGCCCCAGGCTCCCCGGGCGCCTCCCTGCCGCGGGTCGCCGTCCCTGCCCTCTCCCTCTCCCACTGGGCGTCCAGGGTGGCCTGGGGCGTGGGGCCCTGCTCTGAGCCTTCCGGCCGGACTGGGCTCACCCATTCATTCATTCATTCATTCATCATCCATTCACGTGGGTTTCCTCCTCTAAGCAAATGTGGATTGGGTACTGGGCGGGTTCCACCGTGAAAAAGCGTGACATTGGGTGTTTCGGGGAGTTTTCAGTCTCTTGATACTTCCCTGCCGGCCGCCTTTCGCGATCTCATCTCAAAATGCACTTTTGCTCTTAAAGTGAAAGGAAGTTATCCTAGGAAAGAAGGCCTGTTGTTACTAGGAATCAGGTCTAAAGGCTGTTCCTTCTGCCCCGCACACCCTCATCTCAGTTATCTTTTAAACCTACGACTCATCAGTCCCCGCTTTCCAACCTCTCTCTCTCTCTCTCTCTCTCTCTCTCTCTCTCTCTCTCTCTCTCACACACACACACACACACACACACACACACAATTGGGATTTGTTAGTACCTTTCCATGGACTAAATCCAGCATCTTAAACTTTACAAATCTTCAGCATGTGTTCTTCCTGGAGGTGAAATGTCTCTGGGTTCTCAATATGTTGAACCTTTGTCTAATTGAAATTATCTGGAAAGCATTGCCTCCGGTTAGAGTTACTCTTTTCTGCCAAAGCATTTTGTGCTCTCCTTCCCTTAAAAAAAATCACAGGTATATACAGTTAATTAAATGACTTCTTGAAGAACCCATTTATATATATTTTTTGTGTTTTTATCATTCTTCTGTGGCGTGGTCAGGTGTAAATGACTTATCTTCTAGAATCTAGACATTGCTATCACTCTTGGCCTAAGTGTCAAGGTGCTGCTTCACCAATACAAACTCTCTCCCTGTTTCTAAGATTGGAACATAATTCTACTTCTTGTATTTGAAAGAATAGTACTGTTTTAAGTTAGAAAAGTATAATGACCAGTAATTCACATTTCTACTATGTTGTTGTTGTGTTTTTGTCACAAAAGGGGTATAGTATGTGTTTGGTGATAATTCTTCAATTTTAGTCAAAAGTTCATTGTTTACAGCATCTGGAATTTTATATGTTCATTTGTGTATTGTGTTATTTTATGATCTATCTACTCTGCCCCTTAGAATTTTTTTCTCCCCAGGACTTTTGTAAAAATGGAATACTATGAAGAATATTGATTTATTCATGCATAGTAAAGACTATATCCAACTTTTGAGTTATTATTTGAGGTAGTGTGTATTGGGTCACATTTAGGTTATTTCTTACCATGGTTTCAATTAAAGGAGTTTGAAAGCCAGATTTATTATTGTGAAAGGCTTCCTTGATGAGATGAGGCTTAGAAAAAGAGCAGTGAAGTAATTACTTCAGGGTTAGCACTAATCCTTACACATAGTAGGAATTTTCACAACTACATTTGCTGAGTAGAAGTCTTCAGGCCGGGCAGACAGCAAGCAAGTTTTTTTTTATACAGACGCCTCTGGCAATAATTGAGAAACTGGCCGGGCAGATAAGAGTAGAGAAGGGTGTGGTGGGGAGTATGGCCCCTGAGATGAATGGCCTTGGCAGTCAGAAAATGATGTTTGGGAAGCAATATGTTGGACAGTGTTAACGTGAAACCAAAACATTGCTCTTCATGGGAAGTTTTGTTGATGTACTTACCAGATCATGGACTTGGATTGAAAAAGAAGAAAAAAGTGCCTTGAAACCGTGGCAGGAGAAATGCTCAGCCCTGGTTACTAGGACACTGTCGCTGATAGTTATTTAATCAGAAAGAACCCTGGATCTGGAGTTTCACTAGTGTTGTATTCCAAGGCCTGCAAACTGCCTGTGTAATTCTGAGCCTCAGCTTCCTCATTTGTCAAGTGAGGGAGTTGGACATTCTTTCCCTTCCAGCTTTTACAGTTTAAGTACAGATTGAATAAATTTTTAAATAATGTACATCTTTCAAACTAGAATGTTAATCTTTGAAACTCACCTGGAGATAATCTTTAGATTGCTGAGTAAAAAAAAGAAGTCTGTCACCAATTGTCATGGTAAAAATGGATTGTATAATAAAGGTGTGTGTATGCTGGCTTATTGGAACTAAAGAAGTAGGAACCTTATAGATAGGTGAATTCCAAGATCAGCTTACAAATGCATTTTTTCTTTTTTTTTTAGTGTGACAGGTGCTAACCCTTGCCACCATTTATTATGCTATCTCTGTTGGAAATAGAAGTTTTAACTCTTAACTCCTAGGTGCCAGGAACTCATCGGTTCATTTTGCCTCAGGATGGGGTGGGGGTGAAGGAGAGAAGAGAGATATCCCTGGATGCTCTATTGCTGCTAAACATTGTATGTATGCAAAAAAGTATGCACTTCTCTCTTCAGCTCACACTTTTCAGGTACAGATTTTGTTTATTACTTGAGTCTAAACATTAAAAGGCAAACCTATGAAATCTATGGTGCAAATGTAACAGTAGATACAACTTTTAAGTTTTCCCTGATAATCATTCTAGTGTTTGTTACCTGCCAGCCCTCTGCCACTATTTAGTGGCAGAGGCATTATCAGAACTGCGATCTGTCTGACTCCAGGTCCATTTCTTAAACACATTATACCAGTTTTGGATTATTTACAATGTATGAGATTTCACCAAATCTCTATTTACAGAGTTCAAACTCTACAGGTTGCAGAGGTGTCAGAACACATTTAAAAGCAAACATAATTTTTCTTAAATGTTTTAATCCAATGTTATGTGGTTCTCAAAGGCAAGAAGGTAAACTGTCCTCTAATTAGAAAAGCCTATGTGAACTTTGAGAGGAAAATATGGTATGTCTTTAATATTTGACTAACGTGTATAAAACTAATAAAACTGAGGTGGTGGGATTTAAGGGTTTGTATATCTATCATCTGTTGATTTTGAACTACAAGTTTGCCTGAGTAAGTGTGATTGTGTAAGATTGCTTATGTGACTATTTAGAAAATGAATTGCTTGTCAGGTAATAAGGTTATAATCTTATAACAAAAGTGACAATCCTCAGCTATAAATCTGGAATAGACAAAAACATAGTCATTTTAGTCTAATGGAAGGTTTTGTGTAGCAATTATTTAATCTCACTTAACCTCATTTTTATCGTCTGCAAAATGGGGATAATACCTTCTTGGAAGGGTTATTAAGATTAAATGAGATAATGTCAAAATAATTTACAAGTGAGAGCCTAGCCTTTTAATTAAAGACTCATAAATGATAACTTAAAATGTTTCCTAAAAAAATTTAATATCCAGTATATCCCATTTAAATTAGAGTGGTCATTGGGGAATGAGGCATTCCATGTATGTGGGTTTTTAAATTTAGTTAAGTGAAATTTATCTGCTTGGATATGGTTATATTCCATTAGCTTAGTAACTTTTGGTGATATTTCCAAATTGCATTTAAAAAGTAATTATTTCTTGATAGTCATCGTGAAGATTTTAGGTTTGTGGCACATTAAATAAAGTTGCATCTTACTCTTTCTCAGCTGTCACTGTGGATATTAGTTTAATATTTAATACCATTTATTAACTTGTGACTAATAGTGATGAAATGAAGGAAAAAAGACTGACACATGATTAGAGCCTTCTGGTGATTTTTTTTTCTCCAAAATTACCTTTTGTACCAAGAGATTAATTTTTGAAGGTTAGAAAACTAGATAACTGACCCTATGTTTATATTAGGGATCGAGGTTGAGAATTTAAAGTTTAAATGTGAGCTTGACTACTGCTTCGGGGGTAAATCTTAGTTATTGTTGTTATTTTTTTGTTTGTTTTTAAAATATATTTTATTGATTTTTTACAGAGAGGAAGGGAGAGAGATAGAGTTAGAAACATCAGTGAGAGAGACATCGATCAACTGCCTCTTGCATGCCCCCCACTGGGGATGTGCCCGAAACCAAGGTAAATGCCCTTGACCGGAATCAAACCTGAGACCTTTCAGCCCGCAGACCAACGCTCTATCCACTGAGCCAAACCGGTTTCGGCAATCTTAGTTTTTTGCTGTTCATTTTGTGTTACTTTTGCATGGGCTTGGCTTTTTAAATCCATTTCATTGAATTGTAATTTACAATGTTTTTTAAACAAGTATATATAACCAGATATCTGCCAACACAGTCAAATTTAAAAATATAAAACACGAAGAAATCCAAGATGGTGGCATAGGTAAACACCTACACTGCTGCCTCGCACAACAATTTCAAAACTACAACTAAAAGACAGAACGGACATCATCCAGAACCACAGGAAAGCTGGCTGAGTGGAAGTTCTACAACTAGAGGGAAAGAGAGGGGCTCACAGAGGCCCAGAGGAGCTGCAAAAAGCTGAGGTACAGAGACGCGCGCTGAGAGAGTGGGTGCCGGAGTACCTGGCTGGCTTTCTCTGGCGGGAGGGAAACGGAGACTCCCAACGGCATTGAACCCCTTGTCCTGCGACACTAAACCCCAGAGCCAGCCGAGACTCATACGGGGGGAGTTTGGACTGTGAAAAGGGAGAAGTGCACGGAAATTTAGGGGAGTTGCAAAGGATCGGAGGTCCGGTCACGCACGGCACCACGCGGAAGACGGATTGCTGATTGTGCCGCTGGCTTTCGCGAGTGGGCGGGAGACAGACCCTCCCAACTGTGCCACTTCTGAGTCCACTGGGCCCCTGTTTTGGGCGAAACCCTGAGGACCTAGACTCGTGTGGTCCTTGTTCGCAGGGGAGCCGGAAAGGCAGCGGTTAGACGCACTGCGGGTGCGCTCGCGCACAAGGACTGCTCCAGCGATTACTCAGTCACGTGAGACTCAGGGGCCGTGGAGGGCGGGGCCGACTGGAAGGCAAGGCGGTCCCTTAAGCCCTGAGACTCCACCCCTCCCAAGCTCAGCAGAGGCTTCTTTGGCTGAATCCAGCACAGAAGTTTCCCCGGCACAGTGAAAATGCCGAGACAAGGGAAGGGATTACAAGCAAAAGAAATGGAGGAAAAAAAACGACTGGATATAGAGTTCAAAACCACGCTTATAAGGTTTTGCAAGAATATGCTAGAAAAGATGGATAAATTTAGTGATACACTGACTGAAATAAAAACTATTATGCAGAGTACTAACAGCAGACTAGAGAAAGGCAAGGATCAAGTCAAAAATTTGAAATATAAAGAAGCAGAAAACATTCAACTGGAAAAGCAAGAAGAGAAAAGAATCCAAAAATGTGAAGATAATGTAAGGAGCCTCTGGGACAGCTTCAAGCGTACCAACATCAGAATTGTGGGGGTGCCAGAAGAAGAGAGAGAGCAAGATACTGAAAACCTGTTTAAAGAAATAATGACTGAAAACTTCCCACATCTGGTAAAAGAAATAGACTTACAAGTCGAGGAAGCACACAGAACCCCAAAGAAAAGGAACCCAAAGAGGACTACACCAAGACACATCATAATTAAAATGCCAAGAGCAAAAGAGAAAGAGAGAATATTAAAAGCAGCAAGAGAAAAACAGTTTATTACCTACAAGGGAGCACCCATACGACTGTCAGCTGATTTCTCAACAGAAACGATGCAGGCCGGACGGGAGTGGCAAGAAATATTCAACGTGATGAACAACAAAAACCTACAACCAAGAATAATCTATCCAGCAAAGCTATCATTCAGAATTGAAGGGCAGATAAAGACCTTCACAGAGAAGAAAAAGCTAAAGGAGTTCATCAACTCCAAACCAGTATTATATGAAATGCTGAAAGGTACCCTTTTAGAAGAGGAAGAAGAAAAAGGTAAAAGACAAAAAATTATGAACAACAAATACACATCTGTCAACAAGTGAATCTAAAAATTAAGTGAATTAAAAATCTGATCAACAGAATAAACTGGTGAATATAATAGAATCAGGAGCACAGAAAGGGAGTAGACTGATAATTCTCAGGAGGACAAAAATCATAAAGCATCAAACAGACTGT
>JAAGEH010000018.1:70873283-70962840 GCA_011751065.1 Lasiurus cinereus
AAAAAAAAATTCTGCAAACTAAAAAAATATATATATATATATAAAACACATGTATAAATAACACTTCCAACACCCTCCAGAAGCTATGTTCCTTTGCAGGTTTGTGTGTGTGTGTGTGTTTGTGTGTGAAGCTGCCCTAAGAACGTCATAATTAGATGAAGAGAAGGGAAGGCATTCTAGGCAAAAGAACAATGTAATGAAGGTGAGAAATAGCATTGGCATGTGATGCTTATGTGCACTTAGGTGTTGTAAATGCATTAAGTAGATATGATCAGTTTGTAGAGTTCCATGTATGGCTCTGGATAAGTAGAGGTTTCGTGATGTTTAAAGGCATGAGTAAAATAGAATGGAAGAAAAAGATTTAATACTTCTGTACAGCTGGTTGCTCTAGAATAGTGGTTCTCAACCTTCCTAAGGCCGCAACCCTTGCATACAGTTCCTCATGTGGTGGTGACCCCCAACCATGAAATTTTGCTACTGTTATTCATCGTGATGTAAATACTTCCGATGGTCTTAGGCGACCCCTGTGAAAGGGTCGTTTGACTCCCAAAGGGGTTGAGACCCACAGGTTGAGAACCGCTGCTCTAGAAAAAACGTTTCTGTACTTTTGAACCAGTTACAGTATGCCCACCATATCACTGTTGAATACCGCTGTGAAGAGGAATGCCTAGAATATAACTTCTAATACTACTTATAGTAATGTCTAGAAGTGGTATTAGCAAATAATACTTACTAGTATTCTATGTGTAGCTTCATTTCGAGGTGTAAATTTAGGTAAAATTTAAGATCTCATGTCTTTTTTTTATTTTTATTGATTTTTTACAGAGAGGAAGGGAGAGAGATAGAGAGCTAGAAACATCGATTAGCTGCCTCCTGCACGCCCCCCCTCCCCCTCCCCCAGTGGATGTGCCTGCAACCAAGTACATGCCCATGACCGGAATCCTTCAGTCCGCAAGCTGACGCTCTATCCACTCACTGAGCCAAACCAGTTTTGGCAAGATCCCATATCTTGAGAAAAGATATCAGAATATTATTTGAACTTTTAACATCAGAATTTACGTTTCTAAACATTTTTAGAGAAGTCATCTGAATGTATTGTTAAACTTAAACTATATATGGGCCATTACTGATGTTGCTGGTGTTATGGATGGACCATATCCTAATGAGCTTGCTAATTAATATCCTCTGTTCATGATTTAGCCAAGTTGTGTTTTTTTTTTAATCCTCACCTAAGGATGGATGGATATATATATATATATATATATATATATATATATACACACACACACACACACACACACACACACACTCACACACCCACATACCCTGTTTCCCTGACAGTAAGGCATCCCCCGAAAATAAGACCTACTTCCAGTTTTACCTCTCGCTGTAGTATAAGGCATCCCCCCCCGAAAATAAGACCTCCCCGAACATAAGGCCTCCCTGGAATATAAGGCCCCACAAAGCTACCTTAAGGCGTCTGACTCCTGATTTAAAGAGACCTTGCACTGCCTGAACAGTTACAGCTGTGCTGCGGCCTATCAGTGAGCTGGTTTGTGATGACAACTACTACCATACCATATACAGGTAATTTTCCTTTTTTTTTGTTCAACAATAAATGTGTACCATATTCTTCTTCATGGAAAAATAAGACATCCCCTGAAAATAAGACCTAGCGTATCTTTGGGAGCAAAAATTAATATAAGATACTCTTATTTTGGGGGAAACGGGATATATATGTGTGTGTGTGTGTGAGCGAGAGAGAGAGAGAATGTAGGGGAAGGAGGAGGGCAAAGAGAGAGAAACATTGATGTGAGAGAGACACATCGGTTGGTTGCCTTCTGTTCACACCCCAACAAGGCTGGGTGGAGATTGAGCCTGCAGCTGAGGTAGGTGCCTTTGACTGGGAATGACCCTTCAATCTGTGGGCTAAGGCTCTAACCACTGAGAAAAACTGGGAGGGCTAACCAAGTTCATTTTTAAAATATTGTAATAGCTTTATTTAGATATAATTGAAATATAGTAAGCTTCATATATATAAAGTGCACAGTTTGATAAATTTTGATATGTATACACTTGTGCAACCATCACCACAATCCAAATAATGAACATATTCATCACCTCCAAAATGTAGTTGTGCCTCTGCAATTTTCCCCTTCCCCAAGGGATCTTCTTTATATTACTATAACTTAATTCTAATTTCCTAGAGTTTTATATTTAGGAAATCATACAGACCAAAAATCTTGTACTTTTTTGCTCTCACTTTTAAATTCTGCATATGTGTTTTGAGATTCATTCATGTTGTTGTAATGTGTTAGTAGTTCATTTGTCTTAACTGTTGACTAGTATTCCATTATATGGATATACTACTATTTGCTTATTCACTATTTGGATTATTTCCAAATTTTAGCTATTACAATAACACAAAACGTTCATGAACATAAACAGAAATTTTTGTGTGGACTTATACTTAAGTCTTTATCATTATTTAGGAATGATGTGTTTTAGATTTTCAAAGAAACAACCAAACATTTTCAAAGTAGTTGTGTACTATATGTTACATTTCCACCAGCAGTGTATACTAGTTCTAGTTTGTCCACATCATCGCCAACACTTGGTATACTCAGTCTCATTAAATTTAGCCATTCTAATAGGTGTGTGGCAGTATTTCATTTTGTATTTTTAATTGCATTTTCCTACAGACCAGTGATGTTGAGTATCTTTTCATGTGCTTATTTGCCATCTCTATATGTTTTTGGTGAAGAGTGTTAAAATCATTGGTTTATTTGAGATGCTTTCTTATTACTGAGTTTTGAGATTTCTTTATGTATTTTGGATATAAGTCATATCAGGTATGTGCTTTTGTATCTATGTTCTTATAGTCTATTTTCATTCTTTTTTTAAAAATATATTTTATTGATTTTTTTACAGAGAGGAAGGGAGAGGGATAGAGAGTTAGAAACATCGATGAGAGACATCAATCAGCTGTCTCCTGCATGGCCCCTACTGGGAATGTGCCCACAACAAAGATACATGTCCTTGACTGGAATTGAACCCTGGACCTTTCAATTCACAGGCTGACACTCTATCCACTCAGCCAAACCGGTTTTGGCTATTTTCATTCTCTTAAGTGTATCTTTTGAAGAACAGAAATTGTTCATATTTTATAGATTATGCTTTTGGTGTGGTATCTTGCTTTAATCCCAGGTTATAAAGATTTTCTATTTTTTTCCCCAAAAGTTTTATAACCTTTAGGTCTTTACAGTTAGGTCTGTGATCCATTTTGAGTTAATTTTTGTTCATGGTGTAAGGTATGGATTTTTGATTTTGGTTGTTTTTGCATATTACCCCAGCGCCATTTTTCGAAAAGACGGCCTTTTCTCCACTGTTGAAAGCTTGCACAGTTAATATCCACTAGCTAATATCAGTTGTCAATGTATGTGGAGTTTATTTCTGGATTTTTTGGTATTGTTTCATTGGTCTGTTTATCCTTATGGCAGTACCACACTTCTTATTGCTATAATTTTGTAATAAATCATGCGATAAGATAGTATTAGATCTACAATTTTGTTCTTTTTGAACTTGTCTTGACTCTTCTAGGTCCTTTGAATTTCCACATAAATTCTAGAGTCAGTTTGGCAATTTCTACCAAAAACAAAACAAAACCTGCTGGGATTTGGATTGGAGTTGAATTGAATCTATAGGTCAGTTTGGGGAAAATTGACATCTTCACAATAATGAGTCTTCTCATCCATGAACAAATACATCTCTTAATTATTTATGGCTTCTTTAATTTCTTTCATCAATGTTTTGTAGTTTTCAGTGTATAAGTCAACATCTTTGTCAGATTTTTCACTGGGTGTTTTGTATTCCTTTTTTTCTATTATAAATAATATTACCTTTAAAGTTTTAATTTCTGGTTCATTGCTAATACAGAGTGGGACAAAAGGAGGCTTACAGTTGTGGTTAAGTGAAAAGTCATGCTGGGCCTCTGTGAAGCAGCAGGTAATTCTAGGTGTTAGGACTGTAGGTGTGGGCCCATGGAGAGAGCCAATAGTGACTAGATGAGCTAGACCCCAACCCTGAATTTTGAATTTCAGTAGGGTGGCTTGAGACAAAGGAAGTTTCTCAAAGTATAACCTCCCTAAATTGGGACGTGCCTATAACTGCTTCTGAGTCTTATAGAAGTAGATTGTTTACCTAATTAAACACAGTTTTTACCTACAGAGAGTAGACATTTAAAAATATGTACGTATTTTATAAAATATCTACCCTTTCCTTGGACATCCTAAGTTTCCTGTATCCTGTACCTTAATGGTAGAGTATCAGAATGTTTTTGTTGTTGTAGTATTAAATAGGAAAACTTTTATTTTAAACTTGTTAAATGCCATTTAAAGACAATATAAATACTAAAAAGTTTAATATTGACAGTTAATATTTACTGTTATTGTGAACTTTAATGCCACAAATATTTCACAGTCTACTATATGATCAGCATTGTTCTGGGTACTTACATCACCCTCAATTAAGATTATATTTATTGGCCTAATTTCAGATGAATAAAGCATCTTGCGCTTGTGCAAACCTGCATTAAATAACTAGAGGGTTATTGTGTACAGGTCATTCCTAGCAATGCTATGTAACAGTAAACTATACAATAGTCTTTGAATGTGCCTTTGATTAAACAGCCCAGAGATATTAGTAACTGTTATTCTAGTAGGATAACATTTAGCCATTTAAGAATGAAATTCAAAAGATTTTCATGTATAGAAAAAGTAGTGTGCAATTTTAAAAGATGAGTTTCTCACAAAGAGTGGTAGGTTATTTTTGGGGGGCTTATTCTGCCTTCACTAAAAAAGACAACTGATGGGCACCAAATAGCAATGTCCCTGAGTTACATCTGGGGCATTATGATTTGTGTACTGAGAATAGTTCAGTGGCTATTTTTGCTTTTTCCAAATGATGTGTTAATTACACAGATTTGAATTAGTCACTCTGCAGTCCATTTTATGTTCTTTGGGCATATACTTTTGGAGTTGTGAATGTGCAGTGCACATAGATGTTGCTATAACTCTGGGTGTACCGCCTACATGCTATTCAAAATCAGGAAGCTTGTTCAATTTAATCATTGGAATCTATGTTGTCTACGGAAGGGCCTGTATATCCTGTTTTGTTATTTTTTATTTTCCTCTCATCCTTTGACTGCAGAAAGATTTAGGATAGAGACAAACTCCAGAAGGAATAAAATAAATCACTGTGGTTTTAGGTATTTTATAATGGGAAAGTGTTGTCTTATTTGTATCAATTTTTATTACCTCTCAACAGCAAGGTTACTGAACCAAAATCCGTTTCAGCTCTATTTTGACTCTTAAAGACAGTTAATTATTTGGTTTGTATGGACTAGAATTGGAAATAAATACAAAAGTATTGAAGTTGGTGGGGATGAATTAAATAAGATAAAAAGCCACGAGGATAAAGAACCATTTTGGACCCGGTACAGAATGTTCAAGGTGACTGTAGGGACAGTTACTTCAGAATTTCTTAAATTTGAGTTTGAAAAATCTTCAGGGAATTCTTAAGGCTTCTAACTGAATTTGGATTTTTTTTCCAGAAGGAAGTTTGTTTTCTTTTCTCATCTAATAAGTGCTCTGATGTTTTTCTGTTTCATTTGCTTAATGAGATCGAGGCTGAATATTTTTTAGTTGAGAATTGGGTTTGTTAGCATTTTAAGTATCATCCATTTGGCTGGTATGTAAAGCTCAAACTGAGTTTGAGTGCTTTGCTATTTTTGCCCTCCCATGCTTTAAATTGTGGGCTAAAAGTAATTTTTGAAAACTAAGGATTTGAACTATTTAAAAACTAGGAAACTAACAAAAATAATTGCAATTTAGGTTATGCAATTGGTACAAAAGTTCTTGTTCATTGTGATAGTAAATGATGGGAAACCAGTTAAGCTATATGGAGTTTCTTTTCATCTTTCAGAAGCATGTTATCTGGTTAAGAAGATAACCCTGAAAACATATGCTGCCAGGCAGATATGTTGGAACCAGTGATGGAAGGAGAAGTACTGAAGGAGAAGATTCCTTCTAACTGGGAGAGTTAGAAATGCAGGATAGAGCACATGTGCGGGCCCTGCCCGCAGTCTATGAGATAAGCCTACCCATTTATTTAAATCTGTAACCATACTGTTATATCTCAGCTAATCTGATACATTATCAGGCCCACCTCATAAAATTGGAGCATAATCAATTTGAGAGATTTTCAGCCAGTATTATAACCTTCCCCCTGCCTCATGTATCTTACACTTTTTAAAAAAGCTTATTTCTAACCAAGACTGGCATCCTCTATAGTCCTAGCAGTAAGGTGTGCTGGGCGTTGAGGTCAGTCAGAGCTGGGTTCAAATCCCTGCTCTGATACTATGGCCTTGGTATCTCCGAGCCTCTTTGCCCATCTGTAAAAGGATGAAAATGCCAACTTTGCATGGTGGGTTTGAAGATCAAGATCCATAAATGAAAGTTCATGGCATACCTTTTCTCATTTAGATGTAAATTTGTTTCTCATACCTATGATATTTTATATATTCATCCTGAGACTTAAAGGTTCCTGTTCCATCATGTTGTAGTTATTCAGAAGTCATGAGTCTGTAGATGCTATCTGAAAGCCTGTACTTAAAATTGGGAGCAGTTCCAGATTCTGCCACCCATGTTTCAGGCATTTCACATGGAGTGATTGTACAGGAACAATCTCACTTCTGGCTCATGTACCTAAATCAAGTAGTTTAACTACTTTTTGAACTAAAAATTTCTAATGGAGAAGCATGAATGGACTTAGACTCATTGAAAAAGTAACTATCTTGTCAGTTCAGGCTGTTGTAACAAATATTACACACTGTGTGGCTTAAGCAGACATTTATTTCTCACATAGTTCAGGAGATTGGGAAGTCCAGGGTCAAAGGTGTTGGCACATTTAGTTCCAGGTAAGGGCCCCATCCTGGTTCACAAATGTCCATCTTCTTGCTGTGTCTTGTCACGTTGAAGATGGTACAGGTACACATAAATAAGGGAATAGGCCACTGCAGACCACAGAGCACTCGCCCACCCCAAAGGGAAGCAGCCCAGCCCCAGCCCTGCCGGGACCCTAACATAGTGCTAGGCTCTGGATGTGTGTTTCTAAGGCTGGGAATCTGGATTGACATGCAGCTGTCAGGTAGTAGATGTATTGTTGCTTGCCTTATTTTTTTTTTAATTTTAATACTATGATAAGCCAAACAAAATACATCTGTGTATTGTCTGCCTTGTGAGGCCTCATCTTCTCTGTCTTGTGCAAAAGATACTCTCAAGTGTTTGCCTGGAAGATCCATTTCCATATTTTTCACTTACATATGGGTAATGTGTGTTTTATTTCAGTTTCTTCATTGTTCATATCAATAATCATGATTTAAATCACCTGATTTGAGGGAAAATAAAAGCAGGTTTTGTGTGTACTCTGTCCAGAAAAGTCTTACTTTGGTATTGAACTCTTGGTTTTCATCAGAATTCCCCCAGGTATTGTTATAAATGCACTAGACCACCTTGCATTGTCAATTTGATCTGGTTTCAGAGTCGGGAAGTTATCTTACATCATTATTGCAATAAATTTTAAAATGCATTTCTTGCCAATGTAATGTATAGAATCTTAGCTTTGAAATACTTCCAAAATGGGCATCTCGTCCTTTCTTAGGATATTAAGTAGAAGAGGAGAAAGAAGGAATGAGGTGTAAGAGTGGTCCTCAGTGCCACTATTAACCATTTTCTCCAGGTTTTTATAATATGCAAACAAATGTTTATTATATGCTATCGTGTCAGGAAATGTGACAGTCTCAAGTTATTGTTGGTCCTTTCCAACCTCCATGTTTCCCTGCTTTCTTCTCTTAAAAGTCGCACTGAGCATCAGCCTGGAAGAATGTTTATCTTTCTCTCCTTAATTTCAATAGGTGGAATACATGTTGGTGTCTTTTGATCATGAAAATAAAAGAGTCCAATTGATGCTGTCTGGAGAAGAAATCCTTGAAGCTCTACAAGAAAAGGGGGAAAGGACAAACCCAAAGTAAGCTGTTTAATGTTTCTGCAACTGTCAAACTACTAGAATAGACTTTTTTCTCAGATGTAAAGGACACAGGATAGCAGTTTAGAGCCCAGGCTCTGATTTCCAGCTGCCTGGGTTCAAATCCTGGTTCCTATACTTAACAGTTGGGTAATCTTAGGCAAGTCACTTAACTCCTCTGTACCTCAATTTCCTCATCTGTAAGGTAGGGATAATGATATCTGCCTTGTAGGGTGTTGACATTTTAAAATCCATTAATATATTAAAACACTTAGAATAGTAAAGGCAATATATAGCTTGTTTGCTATTTTAAAAAATTGCCATAGTGTTACTGACACCACGAACTATGGTGCCAGATTAAACTTGGAGATGGGTTTTGTTTGGCTGGTGGGATGTTTTCTAAATATTTATTTAAGTAGACAAAGAGGGGAAAGGGGCCTGTACTCTGCAGTTTATTTTTCTCCTCACCTCAGCCCAGAACATAAAGGGCCCTTAGGGCCTTCTTTCCTGCACAGGGACTAGCTTGTCTGGACCGAGAGTGCCCTGTGCATGTTTTCAGTAATTTATAAATATTTTGGACCTGATACTTTTAACCCTTATATAATTGAAGAGCTATGGAAAATCAATGACCTTTAAAAATTATAAAGCAGTTTTTAGCTTCATTTATACCTAAAAGAGTTTCTAATATTTTTGAGACAGCCAAATATCAACAGTACAACGATTGAAATTTCTTTTGAGAGCCAAATTTTTTAAACTTCTTCTAACATAATTTCTTCAAAATAGATTCACCCAGGTGGTGGTATTCTGTGGAAGAGCCACAGTCAAGGGGCCAAAGAGCCACATGTGGCTCGCAAGCTGCAATTTGCCAACCACTGCTTTAAAAGAACTAAGAATTGAGTAGTCTGCAGCAAAGAATAAGATGGAGCCAATTTTTTTTTCTCCTCTGTAGCCACCCTACACTTTGGAGACCAGAGTATGGGAGTTACATGATTGAAGGGACACCTGGACAGCCATATGGAGGAACCATGTCCGAGTTCAACACAGTCGAAGACAACATGAGACAGCGCCGGAAGGAGGCAACTTCTTTATTAAAAGAAAATCAGGCTCTTTGCACAATAACTTCATTTCCCAGGTTAGTTTCTATGTGAACGTTCCCGAGGGGGCAGTTTGGAGCTCGAGGTTATAAAGAGCAAATCATGACCAAGCATTTGACCCTACAGTTATACTTTATAGATCGATCATTCTTCACAGCACTGCCTTTGTCAGCCTCCACGTTAGAGCTACAGGCAGACATTGCACACCAACTCCAGTGGGTGGGGTCTGGAGCACTGTGGTAAGGGCTGTGTCTGGGCTTGGTGGGAAAGACCAGGAGGACCACTGTGGCTGGGTAGCAGGATGGAGGGAGTAGCACATCCTGTGCCATGCAGCTCTGACCTTGTGAGGAATAGTGAGTTCCCTAATCAAGTGCTTCTGTGCCTGCACATGTGTTTGCCTACTGGTAAAGGGGTGACATTGGTGGCCTATCAGAGGTCATCTTTTGGAGGGCCACCATCAGTGCCCCCAGGGCACTGTTGGCATTGAACAAAGGGTGAAGGGGACATTAGGTCATATTTCCCCTCTCCCTGCCAGAAATAAAAATATGTGGAAAAGAAAATTTTAGATTTGTCTAATTGGGAATTATGTAAAGCACAATTTTTAGCTTCATTTATACTAATCTAGTAATGGCTAAAAGTTCATAAATATAAAATAGAAATAGTGAGATTATGTTCTTGGCTTACAATGAGGTACATACATATACTACAATGATATGTCGGACCTGTACGTAAGAATACAGTTCTACCAAATCATCAGTCTGATCTGTGCTAGATAATCTGTCAGAGTGTGACCAAGTATGCTCACCTCCTCAAAGTTCAAGAGAGCTTTGGGGATTAGTATCTATGTCCTGGAACAGTTTGATAAATGTTTGTAATGAACACAGGCATTCAGAGTCATAGCATTGGTCTCAGAAGGACACTTGAATGAGTGTATACCCTTTTTTTTAAAAAAAATATATTTTATTATTATTATTATTATTATTTTTTTTACAGAGAGGAAAGGAGAGGGATAGAGAGTTAGAAACATCGATGAGAGAGAAACATCGATCAGCTGCCTCCTGCACGTCCCCTACTGGGGATGTGCCCGCAACCAAGGTACATGTAATCGAATCTGGGACCTTTTAGTCTGCAGGCTGATGCTCTATCCACTGAGCCAAACTGGTTTCGGCAAGAATTTTCTTTAACATTTCCATGGTCACATCTAAATAGTTGAAACCTGTTTAAGCAACTTATTAAACATTTAGAATAACATCTATTTTCTGTGATTCCTTTGTTCATTTGTACAGGCCACTCCCCTCTCCTTGCCAGAAATAAAAACCCCACCTGGGTGAGGGTGGGCAGGTGTGTTTGGGAGAGAATTGACATGTTTCTTTGCTCAGTGTTTGAGGACGTAAAGAAATCATGACTGCCATTCACAGGATACCCGAGCACCTACTCCATACGAGACCCACGCAGTGAGGCTGCAACCATGAGGGAAAGTAGCGAGGGCATGTGGCGCACAGAGGGATGTGATTGTCTCATGGCCTTTGTGGGGTGGAAGGCGCCACCCAGGGAGGATGATGGTAGTGACGTCTGCAATTCTAGTAGGAGTTTAGTAGGAGGGGAGAGGGAAGGCTGTACCAGAGATGGGCACACGTCCTAGGATGAGCCTCGGAAGCACTGAGCCTTCAGAGCTGGAAGAAGGCCGGCCAGTGTGATGACGATGCTGAGAATGAAATGGAAGTGTAGAGTAAGGTGACACCGGACAGGCAGTTGGTGGGCCAGTTGTGTTAACTAAGAATTTCAGTTGCTATCCTAAAAGCAGTGGGAGGCCTTGGGAAGGTTGGATTGGACCGATTGCATCACATTTTAGTTCTGCAGCTCCAAACTTGGGCTGTAGTGTCCGTGTGGCTGTAGGAAGGGTGCAGGGCTTGCTAGGAGACTAGCAGGTGCTCAGTGGGGAGATAAGGGCAGCCTACAAAGGGTGGGTGGTGGAGATGGAAAAAGTGGATAGATGAAGAGACAGCAAAATCAGCAAACGTGGGGGTGGAGAGAAGAGATGGCAAGGCTTTTGGTTAAGTAATTATTATGAAATTTAGAATAACAACACCGGTAGCCTACTTCTTGGTCTTTATTTGACAAGTTTCAGTGAATTGGAAATTTCAGTATCTTAAATTTTCCTTTTCCCCCCTTAACATTAGAGAATTGTATCGTTCACTTGGCAAATTAAAAAGAAAAAGAGGTTTGTAATATCAAAATAGTTTTCTCTTTTACTCTAATTCAGAATGGTTAGTAGTGTGGCAGTGGGCCACAAAAGGACTTTTTTTTTTCCTTCCAACAAAAACAATTCAGTATCAATTATTGTCATCTGGTAGTAACTTAAGGGTATTGTAAGCCAATATAAATAAATGGGTAAGATATATTCTCCCAACAGAGGTCACCAAAAAACACAAACTGTATTGCTTCTCAGTAAGTCCTCACTTCATCAAGTCATTTCTAGGTGGAGACATTTTGGAGCAGAGTAATATTATCTCCTTTCAGCATGATCCCACCTAGTTTTCTTGACTTTTAGAATGAATCTCTTCTGCATCATCTAATACGAGGTTCATATATTCATCAGAACCAGTGATTCAGCCTTCTGTCCATATATTCACTTGCTCATAAAGCTACACCTGAATCTGAGACCTATTTTGCAATTATCTGAAAATGAGGTTGATGGGTTGTACCATCACCTTCTGCATGCACCTTTTGTCCCTAGTCATGGTACACCATGGACACTAACAAAGACCACACTAAGCACATGCTCCCTCAGAGCCAATTCTGGAATAAAGACCAAAAGGACTTTTTTAAAATTAAATCTAATGTGACTTTTCCTCATAATAATGGCTCCATGTGGAACCATTGCCACCACTGCCCTTCTTTGTTTTTAAGATTTAGCTTAAGTCATTATGAGGGAGAGTTGAGACAACAAAATATGTTTTATTCTAAAAAGCCTACTGTATGTTTTGGACTTGAAAACAAAACAGTAATAATCTTTAGTTGTAGAAGCTTCACCTTATGTCTGTAGTAAATGATAAGGAAAGTTTTATTTTGGGATCAACATAAAAATAGTACCTGGCTTCTTAAATGTAAACAGTGATTTTTCTCTTTGTAAAGAGGCAAAAACTCTATAGAGTGGAATTGTAGTCCAAAACAATCGTTATATGACAATTTGAGTTTAATCAAATTTCAGGGAATGAAGAATTCAGCTCCCAGTCTCACTGGCCTCAGTCCAGCTCTCAGAGGCCACCTGTGGCTAGTGACCACATGCTGAGAGTGGACAGCACAGGCGTTAATGTGGCCATCTTGGCAGGAGGTTCTGTGGGGGTGCTGGTCCAGAAGCAAAGCAAAGCTGTGCAGGAGTTTGAGGATCTGAGCTCTGACCCCCAAATCAATGGAGAATCCTCCCTGTAAACTTGTCACTCCCCCTAAAGGACTCTCCCTAACGTGTCACAGGAGTTCCAGCAACCCTGGGAACTATTTTCTAGATAAGATCAGCAAATTCAATTGTTCACAGAGGGAAGTGAGATGTGGGGGCTAGTCTTGGCTCTCAACCAAGTTTCCTACCACTGATCTATAGCCTGATAAGAGCCTCCTTTGTGCCTCCTTTGTGCCGCTTTCACTAACTTGATTGTCTTTGTTCTGCCTCACAGCACACTTACCAATGACCTTAAAATTCTTAACTCGAAGAACAGGTGGTGTGATGGCAAGTGAGGTGGAATTGGAGCTTTGCACTCAGGGATGCACACAGAGCTTCCCTTTTTCTGTGTTGGAACTAAAACTCTTCTTTAGGTCAAGTAGATAATAGGGTTGGGTTTCAGACCTCAGAGAGAGAGAGATCTCAGGGGTGGATGGGGACACCAGTGGACACACTACTTAATGTAATCTTGAGGGACTTATGAGGTGACCTGCAGAGGCAAAAAAATGGAAACCCCTTTCAGATTCAGGCAAAGCTTATCAGGGGGTTGGAGGCAGGGCCAGTACAGGGATCAAAAGATAAGCTGAGAGTTTACAGCTAGTAAAAGAAGCCTCAGCAGCTGGATAGGGACACTTATAACCCCTGACAGTGGCCTTGTGCTATGGGTTGATGCTATTAAATGAAGAGATGGGTAGAATGCAAGTGGGCCTTCTCTAGAACAGCAGTCGCCAACCTTTCGGACCTCACGGACCACCAGTGGTTCGAGGACCACTGGTTGGCGACCGCTGCTCTAGAGGGTGTTCTGTGGGCATGAGTGAATGAAGTTCTCTGATGAAGTTAGTAAAGGGCTGGAATCACAAACGATCTTGTGAATAAGAAAAACAAAGGTGTGGTTGTGATAGAGCATATTTACAAGCCATTTGTGTTCTTGACCCTCTGAAAAAGGGAATGATAGATGCTCGCTATCTTCACAGGTGTAATGATGACGAGGCATAATTTCTTCAATTTGTTGTAGATTAGGCTGTCCTGGGTTTACGGTGCCCGAGTTCAAACCCAACCCAGTTGAAGGAGGAGCTTCCAGGTCCCTCTTCTTTCCTGATGAAGCAATAAACAAGCACCCCCGCTTCAGGTGAGTATGGCTTTGTGAATAAATAAATACAGGTGCCTTTCACTCACGTCTCTGTCTTCTGAGAGGATGATATGCCTGCCTGGGAATCCTTTTCAAGCATTTACTGAATTCTGGCTCCCTCTGTAATGTAATTAACCAGAGAAGAATACACACACACATACCTGTTATGTGCCTAAGGCTGCTTGATTATTGCTTCTGGGACCAGGCTTGACTTGCCCATTTCCAACTCATCTTAAAATCATTAATTTAGCCACTGTCTTCTCCTTTAGTGAGCAGCTTCTTTTCCATCCTAGTTCTGTAAACACCTATTTTGGGAAGTTTCCCTTAGTTATTTCTACTCTTTCCCCTCTAAGTTACCACCAGGGTCTGTGATCTGTTCTCCTCATTCTGTGTACCCTGATAATAAGGTAAATTATGTACATGTGCATATAATAGGCATTCTCCACCTTTTTTCCTATTATCTTCTAGGTCTATTCGTGTTTAGTTCTTAAGTTGCTTCAGGGCCCTCACCAGTCTAATAGCTCTGTACCTTGAGTCTCATCCTTCATCCTGAACCTGGGCACCTGATCTAGAGTTAGGGATGTTGGGATTTCTCAGTATTTATTTTAAAGAGGTCTGCAAAGGTTTTTGGGATGAGACAACAATTTATAGACGTAGTTCCCTACTCCAAATGTTAGAGTGAGCAAAGGGGAAGAGAGAGATTCAGCTGCAAGAAAAGATAGATTATGACTCTTAAAAAAAATGGTAGCACTGCCCTGGCCAGTGGCTCCATTGGTTAGAACATCATCCTGCACACCAAAAGATTGCAGGTTAGATTCACATTCAAGGCACACACATACTTGGTTGTAGGTTCAGTCTCAATGGGGGCGCATATAAGGGGCAACTGATTGTTTTTTCTCCCTTTCTCTCTAAAAAAGCCGATATAAACTTATCCTCTGGTGAGATTTAAAAAAGAAAATGGGAGTGCAAGTGTCCTCCTGGGAGAGAGCAGGTGCTTCTGACTGAGAGGATCCATGCAGGCTGGTGAGGCGGTGGCACTGCCGAGTCTACAGTGGCACTCTCCAACAGGATGTTAGGTTTTTTATTAGCCACTAAAAAAGTTAAAAGTGTAGACTTGGCTTTATAATATATTTTACTTAACCCTATATGCCTAACATATTATTTTACCTTTAATTTCTATTTTTTAAAGTAGTAATATGAAATTTTTTTGTACTAAGTTGTCAAAATCTGGTGTGTATTTTCTCCTCACAGCATATTTTTATCAGGACTAGCTACACTTGAGGTGCTCAGTAGCCAAATTTGCTTGGTAGCGTCTAGATTAGACATCGCAGGTCTAGAGGATAAGTATTAAAGCTGCAGGCTGGGGGCAGCAGGAATGAGGTCTTGGGGCGCCAGAGACACCTGGGAGAGCAAGCACTAAAGTTTGGTTAAAGTCTTGGTTAACAAGGGAAGTGTTAAAAGTGCAGAGTGAGACCAGACTATGTGGACTCCGAACACTTACCTGGAGAGTTAGGACAAGCTGGGGAAGCAAGGTTTGAGCAGGGGAGAGACTGTCAGTCTTGAGTAAGTACCCAGGCAAGTGGTGTTAATATAAAGCCTTTTTTCAGAGGATCCCTCAGAGTATCTTGATCTATATAAATTATCTACAGAGTGGCCTCAGAATTAGTTTGAAGGTACAGGATTTCACTCATTTACTTGTTATGATCAAATTTCCTTTTACATCATGGGTTTTTGGTATCAATGGGTCAATGGGACTGATTTACGGCGTTTGGTTGTCTGTTTCAGCACCCTAACCAGAAATATCCGGCATAGGAGAGGAGAAAAAGTGGTCATCAATACGCCAAGTGAGTCCACAGGGGTGTCGGGTGGGAGAGGTTCCTGTTGCGTTGTTTAATCCTTGGCTCACACCCATTCTTTTTTTTTTTTTTTCCAATATAGTATTTAAAGATAAGAACACACCGTCTCCATTTATAGAAACATTTCCTGAGGATGACGAGGCGGCTATGGCTTCGAAGCCAGATCACATCTACATGGACGCCATGGGATTTGGGATGGGCAATTGCTGTCTTCAGGTACTAGCTCATAGCCAGAGGCTAGTGCTCTCACCCACTTTTCTTTATAACCTTCTTTATAGGTTTGTGTTTCCCTTTTAAAAATCATATTTAATCAGGTTGAAATGGTAGCTGGTATGCTTTTCTGAAAACCAGTGAAGTTATTTTAGTAAATTCATTGGAAATTATCTCTTGACAGAATCTACCTTTCCACTACAAAGCTGTGTACTTGTTAATTAACTTAAAATGTGAACTGTTTCCAGGTCATTGTCTCTGTTCTTTCTATATGCCTGATTTTTGCTGCCATCTAGCGACAGTGTAGCTTTGAGGTTATAAGTGGCTTAAATCTCTTGTTTCTGAAAGTGAAGTCTAATGGATGCATTCCACTGATTTTGTAGTCAAGGCAAGGATTGTTTGGACTTTAAATTTTTATACTCATGCAAGGCTACCTAGCAAAATAAAAAGAAAGCAGCCCAAGTTTGTCCTGCCCCTGGCTAAGTTACACAGGAGGTAGAACAGCCTTTCTGACCTAATCAGATCACAGTGCCCCTGGCAGGGACTGTGCCCAGGCTCACTTAGGACCTGGGGGGCAGAGTCCGGGACTCCTCAGGTAGAACAGGGCCTGTGTGCAGGGTTTGGCTACTCTGGTATTTGGGTAACTTCCTTCACTTTTTTTGGCCTCTTTTCTCAGCAGTTTAAAGAAGGGTTTATATTAAAGCCCTTCTAGGTCTGACTCCAAGATAATATTTCATTGTTTTTATAAAGAGAAGTATTTATTTTAATCTTTAATTTATTTAAAATCCTCTTAGAACTGGAGTTGAAAATTTGAAAAAAATCAAAGAAAAAGGAGAGTTTATCTAGGTCTCTTATTTCGGCTGATTAGGAACAGTGTTCTTGGAGCAGCACCAGGTATTGTTCCCACGTAAAGGCCCCTGGACCTCCAGCCTGAGCACTCTTCGACACAGGTGCCGGGAAACCAGCCTCCCATCATCTCAAATAGCTGCAGCACAGGCACATGGCTTCCTGCACCACATCAGTAATGCATTTATTTTCACAGCTATGTGAAATCAAAATCAGCTGCCAGGGTCTGAGTTTTCCATGCTAAATGTGTTTCAGTACTCCCTGACTTGCAGAGGTAGTATAAAATATGTGGCTTCCAAATAAACATAGGCCAGAAAGTTTCCATACACATGGTCATACTTCATAAAAAAAAGAGACCCTTTGACTGTTAACTGCTTATCTGCCTCCCTATCTTAATTACAAACATTTCCAAAGAGAACCATTACGCTCTAGAACTCAGTGCACAGCTTTAAAACTCTGTTGTTGCTGTGGGAGAACCGCTTGTCTTTTTTTGGTTGAATATTAAACCAGGGTGTTTTGCCAGGGACATCGCAGTTGTTCTGTTCCAAAGGGCTCTTCTTTCCCTTGAAATGTTGAATTTGTACAAATAAATGCGGTCTCGTGGTATCTACCAGCAACATTTTTATCCATTTTAAGCTTTGTCATGGGTTTAAGATTCTTTTTCTCAATGGTACGTCCAACACCCCAGTTTCAATACTGAAAAAAATTGGCACAGATATGGTGTGTGTGGCAGAAACAGCTTCCACAAATCAATACAGAATTTCCTGCTGTGAATCTCTTTAGTGGAACACTAGCAACTGCTTATTATGGTAAAGCAGAAAAAAATGTTTAAAAAGTAATTTAAGATTAATGGAAAATTTACAAGACAAATCATTTAACCACATTTAAATTCTAACTCTTGAGAGCTTTTCAGTAATCATTTAATGAGTTCATGTCAGTAAGTTCCTGTGTGTGGTAAGAGGTCTCCCCACACTCCAGGAAATCATATGGCTTTAAACTGGGTTCTAGATAAATTTTAAATATACTTGTATTGATTTCAGAGAGGAAGGGAGAAGGAGAGAGAGAGAGAAACATCAATGATGAGAGAGAATCATCAGTCCACTGTCTCCTGCATGCCCCTGTGGGGGATCGAGCCCGAAACCCAGGCATGTGCCCTGAATGGGAATCTAACCATGACCTCCTGTGTCATAGGTCAAAGCTCAACCACTGAACCACACCAGCTGGGCCTAGATAAATTTCAGATTAAATATTTAGGTTTTTAATATCTGTTTTTCATACTTCCTCATTTTTCCCTTCTCATCAGTTTCCTGGTAACATTGCTTCTCTTCTTTACATACTTTAAATGGATACCAGAAGTCAACTGTTCATATATTTACACCTTTTTAAGGTGTGAGAACTTTTTTCCTTCTTCCACTAAAGCCTTTATCTGCAGTGATGTTGCATTTGGTTTGGTAACTGGTGTCAGCTCTAGAGTGAGGAAGACAGTAAGTAGGGTTAGAATAAGTCCCTTTGCTGTTGTAACGCAGCTGTTGAATTTCAGGTGCTAATTTTCATTAAGCACATTCGTCCGGGATCTGCCTGTGGATGGTCTAGTATGCAGTAGGCCAGTTAACAGAACTCAGTCACAAAACTTTTAACAAACAAACAATGCTCACTGTACTATCATTTTAAAAACAAAAGTCACAGTCACACACTAAAATTTCCAGAAATGCTGAAATAGACCTAAGTAAACTAGAGAAGTCTATTCAAAAGAATTCAATCAAAACACTTGAGAAACATTTAGGTGCTTGTAATCTCAATCCATGTGAATTTGGCTTATGGGGTCACAGTTTTTCAAGCATCTCACCATTTTATTAAAATAAAGTTTACCTTTGCCCCTGTGTTCTCCTCTATAGCACCATAATTCCTTCAAGATACTATAAATGTAATAAATATTAAGTACTAAGTAGGTGTCAGACACTGTACTTCACACTTGCATAGAGATCCCTGCTGTCCTGGAGGTTTCTGTGGTGGGGTCACAGCAGATAAGTGTGTAAATACTTTATGCACCCTTCCCCATCTCCTCACTTCTCGTTTAGCCCTTACCCAGCACACACTAGGTTTCTGAGTTTCTACCTATTTCCGGTTATCAGTGACCTACTTGCCAGCCCTTCTCAATCTTTATCTGTTTTAACCTTTGATACTCTTATTCGTTGATGTCTATGACTCAGCTCTTCTCTGGGTTGAATTAATCTGTAATGGCTGGTGAATTATTACATTTTAATGAAAACATAACCTTAGCATAGGAATTGTAGGAAGATCGGGACCAGTAACCCAATTTGCAGTTAATACAGATGTGCCAGCACAGCCACATTTATATCCCTTGCTCCCATCCACTGCTCCCAGTGTCCTGCCCCAAAAAAGGAAGAACATTTTTTTAGTTCTGATTTGTGGAGGATTTGTACTAATCATTATGTGATCTTTTTCTCTGCCTGACTCTTAAATGTCCTACGTACCCATTATGTTCAGACTCTCTGGAGGTCTGACCATCTTCAGGTCATTGTCTGAGCCCACTCCCCAAATATTTCTCCTGCCCAGGTTTTTCTTCTAGGCATCAGCTCTGGACCCAGCCACTTACAGGGCGGCTTTCTTTGTTCCTTGGCTCTGTAAGCCTTTGCCTCTTCTTCCTGTCTGTCCTGGGAGCACCCAAGCCAAATTCTAAGTCATACCCTCACTCTCTCTACCCCCTGGCCACTAGAGCTGGGTGCCTTGTTATGGTGTGCTCAACTTTTTCTTAGCCTGTTGCAACATTTAAACTTCTCTGCCTTCCTCCAGTCTTGCCCCTGCCATGTTGTTCCTCATGCTGCCACCAGTGTACTCTGAAACCCATCCTTAGTATCTCCAACTCCCCTTTGTACCAAAATGCAAGTAACCTCTCAGCCAACTGAAGCGAATGGGAAGCGCTTGAAAGAAACCAGTAGAAAAGGAGATGCCTTAATGAACTCTTATCTAGTGTCTTATTTTTCTTTATCGACTTTTAAAATGTAATTTATTTATATTAGTTTTAAATATGATTAAATACCATTTTCTAGCAAAGTTAACCTAAAACAAGCTTTTAAACAAACTCCTGTATTAAATATTTCATCAATGGAATGACCATTACATACCAAACCCCTCCCTTTTTCAGTCTTCTTCTCAGATTTCACTCCTTGGGGAGAATGTTAATGATTCTTTGTTGTTAATAACTTGCAATTCTTAAACAGGTAACGTTCCAAGCCTGCAGCATTTCTGAGGCTAGATACCTGTATGATCAGTTGGCCACTATCTGCCCAATTGTCGTAAGTAGAAATCATACCTTATTTTAAATACTTCTTTGCATAAAATAAAGACCGCATGTGCGAAATTTGCTGAGTGTGCTAGTTAAGTCCATTGAAGACTTCATTCAGAAATGAACTAACCCAGATAATATGTAGATTAAGAACCAGTGGAATAAGTCTAAGCTGTGGACCGTTACTGTTGCTAGTAAGACATTTATGTGCTCAAGTGTTAAGTTCGAATGTTAGCCATCTTCATGTCCTCACATTAGAAAGAGGAAGTTAAATGTATCAGATCCAGGGATTTCAGTCACTCCTGGGGTATCTCACTATGAGAAACAGGCACAGATAGTGCTGTAGAGCTATGTTGCATAACTGATTCTTTGTGACTGGGATAACTGCATGGAGCTTTTTTCAGCATGAAAGTGACATTTTGAACCTGCAGGTGCTGACTTCTGTTTGTTTTTAGATGGCTTTGAGTGCTGCGTCTCCTTTTTACCGAGGCTATGTGTCAGACGTTGATTGTCGCTGGGGCGTGATTTCTGCATCTGTAGATGATAGAACTCGGGAGGAGAGAGGACTGGAGGTGGGAATGATTTTTCCTTAATAGTCTTTCTATATCAAGCAGATCAAACAGAGTTATTGTAATAACTACTTGTGATTTTGAAGTTTCCCTCAAATTTTTATCTTGAGTAGGTTAGTCACACATGGGAAGAAATTCATGGGTTATAAACCTATCTCTCTAGTCTTTGGCTATATAGTGTTTGTTCTGGGGTGAACATGTAAGAAATGTGATTTGGTTTGGTTGGGGTTTTAATTTTCATCATTTGTTGAAATCCGTTTTTGTTTTATCTTCTAAAATTAATAGTGTAGTTTTTTTTGTTTTTTTTTTAATATTCTGGCAGTCACTGCTGCTGGCTGTTTTACCAAATGCTTTTTGGCGCTACATGAGTGATTTGTATATTATGCTTTCTGCTGGGGAAAGTGTATTCTGTTGTCAAAGATTTTTTTTGCCCCATATAAGGGTTATGCTTTGGCTTAAAAGAATCAGTCAGTGCCTCTTGTTTGACTGCTGAACTGTGACCTTGCATTTGTCCAACCAAGAATATCCACCAGAATCACCTCTGGAGATCTTTAAAAAATAGACCTCTGGCCCATCTCAGACCTTTAATAAGTTTTCCAGGACTGGAACCTTGACATATTTTTAAAGGAGCCCTCCCAAAGAAATTCTGATGTTCTGAACCACGGCACACTATTGCTGCTCTGCTCTTTTTACAGTTGTTCATAAATTGTTGAACATGCTTTCTAAAAATAAGTGAACTTTAAGGAGAAATCATTTTGATAGTTTGCTTTTATAGTATAGACTTCTTATTATTTTGCTGTCAACCTTGGCATTTATTTTTGAAACTTAATAAGAATGAAGGTGATGTGCTTTAAAAAAGAAAAAAGGTATATCTAAATCATCAGGCAAAAAGCCTACTTAATTTGTCTCCCGGCTTTTTAAATATAATTTTCCCTAATATTACTTTTCAGTGTTAACTTACTTTTCAGAGTCTTATGTTAAGGTTGGACATTTTAATATAATTATTATATATAAAAACATACAGCATTTTAATGTAATTATTTGGGGCATTAGTTTATTTCCAGATGATTTTATATGGCATTCATTCACATTTTTTAAATTTTAGCCACTGAAGAACAGTAACTATAGAATTAGTAAATCGCGATATGATTCAATAGACAGTTACCTGTCCAAGTGTGGCGAGAAATACAATGACATCGACTTGACAATAGATAAAGAAATCTACGAGCAGCTGTTGCAGGAAGGTGAGCATCCATGCCTTTTTTTCCCTAGATTTGATTGTACTTCTTTAGTTCTTCAATACCTAAACTTTTTTGCTGACTCCTGGTCTGGTTTCTGTTTTTAGTGTGAAGTCTCTAACTTTTCTTAGGAGGCTGCTTGTTCCTAAAGTTTCAAGTTCCAAATACTTGTGAGATCTTCTTGACTTTTAGCAAAAGGAACTTACTTTGGAGGTCTGTATCTAGGTCCCCACCAGTGCCTCAACAGGCATTGTGTAAGTAGTGAATGAAACTCCGGCGCTTCCCCAGGGCCGGTAGGATAAGGTCCTGGGCAACATGAACATACTGAACAAACCAGCCTTTGCCTGCATTTCTAGATACCCGCTCTACAACCTCCTGAGCTGTCCTGTCTTCTTTTGGGACTTAGAGGACAGTGGAGTCTTGAGCTGTGTAGTGAGTCAAGTGCAACCTCTCTTTGCAGGCATTGACCACCTCCTGGCCCAGCATGTTGCTCATCTCTTTATCAGAGACCCGCTGACTCTGTTTGAAGAGAAAATACACCTGGATGATGCCAATGAGTCTGACCATTTTGAGGTAGTTCCTCTTTTAAATGCATTTTTTTTTTTATCTCACTAACCAAGACAGAGGCAGTTTTCTATGTCTGTGAGGAATTGGCCAGTGGAAACCTCAGATGCCTTTCATTATCGAGTGCAGTAAAAAACAAAGACGCATTTTAAGTTGGTTCACGGTACTTTTATTATGATTCCTACAGATTATATCTCCAGTTCTAAATTTCTTATTCAATATTTTCTCTTGTTTGCAGCATGGTGAAAAGTTCAAGCATGCTACATAAACATAACCTGGTCAGTTATTTCAGTGCTGCTGACATCACCCAACTTTTATTAAACACTTGCTGTTTGTTTTCCTAGCAGATCACATTCCAAGAAAATCTTAAATTGTACCTTTTTGTATTTATAAATTGAAGAGTATTACATATGAACAGCAAACAGTCTTCCCTCATTAACTGTCAAATCATCTTAGTATTTTCTGTGGCCTATGGAAAGTTGGTTTTATTCTCTGCCTTTTTTATTCTAGAACATTCAGTCCACAAATTGGCAGACAATGAGATTTAAGCCTCCTCCTCCAAACTCAGACATTGGATGGAGAGTGGAATTCCGGCCTATGGAGGTAAGATGATGGTCCGCAGGAATGAACTCACGCACCCGTCTTCTGACTACCCACGGCCCTCTGGTGCTCTTAGCAGAGGCTCCTAAATTAACTGGAAGCCAATACAGATCAAGTGGGTGTACGCAAGGAGCACATCCAAAAGCTAAGGAGGGTTGATTTCTGAGAATAGATTGTGAACAGACCCAGACCCTGATGGGAAATTGGGGGATGACGCGATCTGAGGAGGGCTTTGTTGGGGAATGGCTTGCTTGTGTGGTAGGTTGCTAACTTCTGGACTCCTGCTTGTCTAGGTTCAGTTAACAGACTTCGAGAACTCGGCATATGTGGTGTTTGTGGTGCTGCTCACGAGAGTGATCCTTTCATACAAATTAGATTTTCTCATTCCACTGTCAAAGGTAAGAGTGTGATAAAGGGTCGGGATAGCTGTAGACTATTCTGTTCATTTATATATCATATTAATGTTTTTATTTTTTTAAATATATTTTATTGTTTTTTTACAGAGAAGAAAGGAGAGAGATAGAAAGTTAGAAACATCGATGAGAAACATCAATCAGCTGCCTCTTGCACACCCCCTACTGGGGATGTGTCCTTGACCGGAATTGAACCCGGGACCTTTCAGTCTGCAGGCCTACCCTCTATCCACTGAGCCAAACCGGTTTCAGCCATATTTTTTTTCCTTTTTGATGCTACATTGGTAGAGACTCTCAGAAAAAAAAAAAAAAATTCTAACAGTGGTTCCTTACTTAGCCCATTTCAAAGATAGTGGTTGGAGTGAGTCCCACAAATAGATTTCATCCTCCACATGATCTCATTTTGGTTACAGCACTAAACCTGGGATGCAAGGAGAACAGGTAGCTGCTGGAGTGCAGGGAACAGTCCCTGCAGTGGGGCTGAACTGGAGCTGTTCCTGGAGAATGTGATGGCTCGGACCATCAGAAAAACAAATCAGAGTTAATCATCCCCAGCCTGGTAAAAAGCAGAAAAGGAATCTTCTGGAAGCAGTTTCCTGGCAGAGCCTCTGAATAGTTGCAGGCTGTGAGGCAGCAAATAGAAGATTTTGGTTCCCGGACCAGAGAGAGAGGCTGGGAAACACTGCCAGGTAGAAGGAGGGATCTGGTGGGGGCAGAGCAAGGAGAAGAGCAGCCCTGTCCTAGCAAGTGTGGAAGGAGAAAGAAACCATGGACCTCTGCTCCCTCTCCCCCAGGGGGCACTGCAGCTGTCCCCATCCCCGCACACACCCTGGAGGTAGTCTGGCTTCCTGCTCTCACACCCAGGCCAAAGGGGGCCATGGAATCCCGTAGGCCCACGTTGCACACTGGGTGTACTTGTTGGGGAGAGCAACCTATCTGAGGCACAGTCCATGTAAGCTACCAGTCTAAGCCTTTGTTTACAATAAATGTCTAAAAGTCAGTAGGAAACCAAGAACTTTTGATGGCCTTAAAGAGCCTACAAAAAATATATTATCCTCAGTGAAACACAGTTAATTCAAGAAATTGGAAAGAACTCAAATTCTAACTAGTGCCTGAGAGGAAATTCTGGAGAAGGCTCACATCCATGAAGCAAGCACTGGACCACAGAGCATTTGGAGAACAGCTGTTAGAAACAAAGAACAATGGTAGCCACAATTTTAAAACTCAGTAAATGCCAGTTTGGCTCAGTGAATAGTGCCTGCCTATGGACTAAGGATCCAGGGTCTAATTCTGGAGAAGGGCATATACCTTGGTTGAAGGCTCAGTCCCTAGCCCTGGTTGGGGGTACATTGGGGAGACAACCTGTCTGTGTGTCTCTCCCCCTCCCTTCCACTCTCTAAAAGCCAATGGAAAAATATCCTCAGGTGAGGATTTAACAACAAAAATCAAACCACGCCTCACTATATGCCCCAGTAGAGCTGATACTGAAGATCAGAGTCAGTTATTTAGGAAGCCAAAGTGGGATCCATCCCAGCAGATGGCAAAGAAATGAAAAACTGAAACATGGAGAAGTGCTCTGGAAAGTTCAGTGTTTGTATAATTTAGAAGAAAAGAATAGTCTACATCAGGGGTGGGGAACCATCTTTCTGCCAAGGGCCACTTGGATATTTATAACAGTTTTTGTTTAATATCCATTTATGTTGCTATGTAAAGAGCTCCTAAATTTATTGAATTTTGAGTCCTGTGTGCAGTTGCCTTGGCAGGGGCAAACCAAATGGTTTCTTGTGCCTTTTATGGCCCATGAGCCAGACGCTCCCCACCCAGTCTATATAAAAGAGATGCAGGATACAGGAATCAAGGTAATAAGACAGTTTTCCCTGTAAGAGTCCGTTAGGTCGAGAGATAAATATTTAAAGAAGAACCCACTAGGAATTTCTGAATCTCAAAGAAAAATAATAGCTGTCTAAATAGAAGAATTAGGATAGCTGCCAAAAGGGTGAAAAAACAGTTTATATCACTTCTCATCTAAACATTAAATAGTAAAAGAGATTGAGAAAGGTCTTCAGAATCCTGAGGGGTTAAAAATCACAACCATCGAATTCTCTTCCAGTTAGATTATTCTTTAAATTCTAGGTAATTCTAACAAAACTTGATAGATTATTAGGGCTAAAAGTATGCCAGAAATCTTACCTAGTAAAGAGACAGTGAAGG
Organism: Lasiurus cinereus; assembly: GCA_011751065.1. NCBI lineage: Eukaryota > Metazoa > Chordata > Mammalia > Chiroptera > Vespertilionidae > Lasiurus > Lasiurus cinereus. The sequence continues at coordinate 70,898,839 of JAAGEH010000018.1, forward strand.
AGAGGGATGGTAGATACTCTTTAACACTTGGCATTTCGAGAGAATTCGAAACTACTTGTTTAAAAGAAAAACTAGTAATAAATAGCTGCTGGTTAATAGTAAATTCTATTAACTATTAACCTGCAGCTAAATAATAAGGGATATTTTTCCATTGCTTTTTAGAGAGTGGAAGAGAGGAGGAGTATAAGACAGTATAGCCCAGCGAAACCGGTTTGGCTCAGTGGGTAGAGAGTCAGCCTGGGGACTGAAAGGTCCCAGGTTCGATTCCGGTCAAGGGCATGTACCTTGGTTGCGGCACATCCCCAGTGGGGGGTGTGCAGGAGGCAGCTAATTGATGTCTCTCTCTCATCGATGTTTCTAACTCTCTATCCCTCTCTCTTCCTCTCTGTAAAAAATCAATAAAATATATTAAAAAAAAAAAAAAGATAGGATAGCCCAGAGAGCATACAATGGTAAAAAAGACAAATTTGAATAAACTCTCCTAAAAAGCTGAAACAGGTAATATAAAATAGCAACATAATGGCATATGATATGCCTAAAATAAGAACAGTGTGGAAAATAGAGCTATCGTTGAAAAAGATAGCTGGAATGACAAACGTGATAGAAAGTATTAAAAGATAGAAGAAGTAGTTTTGATTTTCTATGGTAATGTTAGACTCGTGATTCTTTTTATACCATAAAGTATAGCAAATAGTTCTCAGAAGCATAAGAAGCATTTAAAGGCACTGTGGTATGGTAAGATATGGCTTTATCAGGCCGATGCTCTATCCACTGAACCAAACCGGCTAGGGCAGTGACCATGGTGGAATTTTAGACAGTTATTTGAATATGTTTCTAGATCACTCAGGTCATATGTGTCTTTAAAAATCAACAGTAGGAATTAATATGGTGAAGAGGCGAAGTAATCAAAGACTTTGTATAGCCCATGCTAGTTCAGTGTGACCCTCTAACTTGTGTCTTTCATATATTGAGAATCCCCTCAGATTTATTATAGGAAGTAAGGGACTACTAAGAAGTTTTAAAAGCTCTTTGAGAGTCTTGAAAAATCACTGGAGAAATGGGGAATTCACAAATGGAGAGGTTTTGGTCTGGTGAATAAGTGGACATGGCCAGGGCAAACAGTGTTGCTGATCCTCTGCCCTTGGAGAGCTAAGCTTGGTCCAGATCTGACGACAACAAAGCAGGGTGGAAGGGGCAGAGCACTGAACTGGGAGCCAGGGCTGGGGTCCCTGCCTCTCCTCACTTGGGGTCTTGGATGAGTCCTGTGGTGCATAAAGGGAGCCAGCCACCTGCTCTCAAGACAGGTTTCCTACAGGTCAGTCACAAAGGTGCCTTGAAATGCAGACAACCTACGTGATTATAGGTTTTTGTTTTGTTTTCTTTTTTAAAGGTGAACTTCTCTTTTCCCCCATTATTGTTAAAAAGCACATACCAACTTGTGGTTGAGTGACACAGTCCCCACATAAAAGTGAAAAGTCTGCTCTTCTGACCAGAAACTGCGGGAAGGACAGTAGAATACTTGAGGGAGGCGAGTCCTGATGGCAGAAGTGACAAAGGCACAGTTCTGGTTGGTCAAGACTGTTCTGATTTAGGCATGTTATTTTTCTTCCCTAGGTTGATGAAAACATGAAAGTCGCACAGAAACGAGATGCTGTCCTGCAGGGAATGTTCTACTTCAGGAAAGATATTTGCAAAGGTATAATATCCTCTTAGATTTCTGGGGTCACTTAGGCTACAACAGGCCACTAACACTGCGCTGCTATCACCAGCAGGTGGCAACGCTGTGGTGGACAGCTGTGGCAAGGCCCAGCAGAGCATGGAGCTGGCCACAGAAGAGCACGAGGAGTATGCCCTGATGAGCATAGACACCATCATCAATGGGAAGGTAGAGTCCTGTGTGCCCACTGCCTGCTGGCTGACACCCGCAGTCAGGGAGCTCATGACACATCCTGCTTTTGTAGGAAGGCGTGTTTCCTGGGCTGATCCCGATTCTCAACTCCTACCTGGAAAACATGGAAGTGGATGTAGACACCAGATGTAGTATTCTGAACTACCTAAAACTGATTAAGAAGAGAGCATCTGGTATGGTATTCTTTTGTTTCTTTAAAAACAAATCTCAATGTAGGCACAATCTCACAATCTTACAATACTCAGATTCTTAAAGTTGCCGTTTAAAGCAGCAGTTGCCAACTTTTCGGACCTCACGGACAACCAGTGGTCCACAGAGCACCGGTTGGCGACTGCTGTTTTAAAGGATGCATTTATTAATACACACCTTTTCACATTTTGACATCTCTACAATCAGATACACCTTCTAATTTTTGATAGTTTAATTAGCAGTGCTCTGTTTTTTAATACCGATTCATAAAATTGGTGCAACTTTAAGTTGATGGCATTGTAGACACAGTGTTTAGGTTGCCTAGTTGTCACTGAAGTCCAGCAGTGTTCACTGTGCACCATCATGGGCTTTTTTCTAGGTTGAGTAACTCTGTAAGGTAAATAAGCAACACAGCGAGGGTGTTGGGGTCTTCAGCCTGCACTGGACCCCCCCTCTGTTAGCCTAGGGGAGCCATCAACTGTGAACAAGAGCAACAGTGATGGTGGTAATGGCTTCTATTTTACAAAAGAATGTACCCGCAGTTTCCTCCATTCACTCTACTTATTCTTTTTTCTCTCCACCACTTTGACCAAAGGTTGCTCTGGCAAACTTGGGACCTGCTGTCCTCTGAGGCAGTCTCATGACATGGCCAGTATATGTGCTCTTAGCCCTCTGGCCAAATGGGAGGACACGTGTCTTAGTGCACGTGCTGGCTCTCGTTTCTTACAAGCTGGCATTGTGCAGGTAGCATCTGCCAGGCAACATAGGGATGTGTGTGGTCTAGTTGCTGCCTGCAACCTGGAATTCCTTCCCAGGAGGAGTCCTGCAAACACTATGGAAAGCATGCTTTCCTGGCCCTGCCACCTGACCACACCAGAAGGTCAAGCTGGTTTTTCTTCAGGATTGTTCTGGCCAAATGTCAACTTACATTTTAAAAAGCACTACTATTTTGAAAAGTACTACTACTAAAGTATCTTAATTTTTTTTTCTTTTTCAGGAGAACTAATGACAGTTGCCAAATGGATGAGGGAGTTTATCGCAAACCATCCTGACTACAAGCAAGACAGTGTAATAACCGATCAAATAAACTATAGCCTTATTTTAAAGTGCAACCAAATTGCAAATGAATTATGTGAATGCCCAGAGTTACTTGGACCAGCATTTAAGAGAGTAAAATATAGCGGAAGTAAAACAGACTCTTCCAACTAGACCCCTGCAGAGGGACACGCTTGCTTTTTCCTCGGAGAACTGGCCGCAGCTCCAGCCAGAGCATGGTGTGAACACCAGGTAACAGGATTGTACTGTGTCCTGGGCCAATGGTCCAGAAATGGAGTGAGAGTTTTCCTTCAGCAGGTAAATCTAGAATTTTTACAGTGAACATGTACATAGTAAAGTATTTTTATGATTAACAATGTATTTTAATAACATATCTAAAGTTGTGGACTGGCTTGTACATTTTCCAATTCTCACTATGGAGCAACAACTGCCCGAGCAGTTTTGTAAATGTAATGTTCAGTAATTGTACTATATCTGCATTCCAAAGTTCAAAATGTTTACTGTAAATATTTGTTTTTGTTTTTAAAAGACTTTACCCAGATCTGATTCACTGAAATTGATCACTTTAAAATCAGTTTGTCTTGTTGATGTTCTTTCAGTCATCTCCTTTGTTTTGTATTTAAAATCACTGTTGGATCCATTCAAGGGCTTCAGAGGTAACCCTGGGTTCTGGCACCTTATCTGTTTCCTTTGTAATCGGAATAGCAAACTGCCACGGAACCCATCGAGCTGATGGCTGTTATGAAAGGTACTGTCCTTTTTTATTTAATTTCATGAGGCAGGAATTACAGAAAACTCTGTAGGAAGGCAGGAGACTTGTACCCTGAGTTCACATGTAGTGATTATTTGGGGTGATTTTTTGTTGTTAATCAAAAAATGTCCATAATATACAGAGAACTGTCAATTCTGTGTCCATTCTGGTCGCAGCTGTGTATTTAAATGCGCAAGTCAAGTGCAGTTGCTGAAGGTTGTTTTGTTATTGCTTTCTAGTTTCCAGTAAGCATATTGACAGACATTCTTATAAAAGCCATTTGCTTTAGGTTTTACCTGGAGGATATTCTACGTGCTGCTTATGCCCTTCTCCGTGAAACTCTTCAGTAAATCATGATATGCACTAAGTTTTGTGAACTGAGCCCCTAAGTGTTTAACTGTAAATAAGTTTCACATAATTGTTAGAGCATTTTGTTGAAGGTTTTTTCCAATTAAAGTCTTAACCTGCTTCAGAAATAACTATGTACAGTAGATTATGCAAATCTTAACAAGCATCAATATTTAAACTAATGTGAATTTTAAGAGATTGTGACAAAGCTGCTTCTGCTAAGTCTGCTTAGGTGTAAATACTAGAGTTTGTGCTATGTTTCATACATGCTCTTTGGAGGATTAATGAATGCCTGCTTTTCATTTACTTATAAATCAGGTTGTAAAAAGGCAGGTAAACTAAATGTTTGGGATGAGAAAATAAAAGAACTGGATGAGAATCCTGATATCTGTTGAATGTGTGAATTCTGCAACTATAAAAGGGTGGTGGTGGGGCTTGTTTAATCATCTCAGATATTCTGTGAGCTTGTTTTCATTGCGATCTTCAGAGGTTTTCAGAAAGAAGCATAGTGACAAATACAGCCACCTCATCTGCCCTGTAGCTGTCGACCTGGGAGGGGAGCGGAAAGGACTGAGGGGCTTGATGTTTGGCTGAAGTGACGCTTGAGCCATAGGAAGTGAATTTTTTTTTACTCCACACTACTGCTCAGCTGAGCTAGTGGTCACGGGAATGCTGAGGAACTTGGGTGCTGACGCACACTCCCACCTAAGCTGGGAATTTGCAAGTCCTGCAGAGGGCTCCTTTCAACCCATGGCTGCGTCAGCACCCTCTCACCCTGCGTTCCTGTGGTCATGCCTGTCCTGGGGCCAGTCTGCTTTTCTCAGCTGTGTTTACCTGAATACCCCTAGGGCCATGCCTGTCAAATCTACATACAAATCTCTTGGGGGGTCTTGTTAGCAGACACAGCCTCGCTCTGTGGGCCACACTGAGTAACATGGACTTACTGTACCCAAGTTGTAGACATATCTCAAATGACACTTGCTTTTCATTCCATCGGTTGTATCTAGTTTTTTTTTTTTTTCCTTACGAAATCCAGGTAACGGTGCTCTGTCTCCAAGACAAAGTGAGTTGCGCTTATCATGAGCTTTACCACCTGCATACGGCCGAGGACTCCGTTTCAGTAACAATAACTATTAATGCTGAGATAAGTAAAAAGAGCTTTGGCTGAGCCCCGGGCTCAGACCCTCACTTAGAAGACAACTTCACCCACTCTTACCCCATCAATTGCGCTCCTGAGTTATCGAGAGGGTCTTCTGGCCCGGGATGCCTCTGTCCCTACTACTTGGCTCCTCCTGAGGCTGCTCATGAGCCTTTCCATTCAGAAATGGAGCTCGTTCACTGTGGCCGCCTTTGTCTGAACTGCCTCCTGACACACAAACTTAACCAAGTGACATGTGGAAATCCAGGGTGTGGTACAGGTTAGGCCACGTCTCTTAAGGAGCTAAAGGGAAATTTCTGGGGACCTGGAACCGTGCAAAGAGAAAAAGTGGACGTTCCTTCAAGCAGCTGGTAGCCCTTGCTGTAGGGAGGAGGGACCACAGGGGTGTGCCTGGGAGGCCAGGCCTTTCAAATTCTAGGTCAACCCCTGACTTTCCCTGAAGATAAGCCACTGAACTCTACCAGCTGCTCTCTTCTCCTTTATGCTTTTGCATGGTCTGTGAACATGCATGCCAAGTGATAGATAGAAAAGTGTGAGTTAGAAGGGGACTGATGAGGTTTGGACTAGAAGTGAGGAGACCTTGGTAGGCGGCCTTGGCAAATGTACTCTTCAGCCTGTTCAGTTCTCAGTATGTGGAGCTGAACTAGGCTGGCTAGTCCCCGGATCCCCTTCCACTCTTACTATTCTAAGACATGAAACACTACAAAGCTAAGTATGGAAGGTGCATTAAGTACTACCCACCCACTTTTTATTTCAGACCAGTTGCAAAGCTATAATAATCAGAGTACAGTATTGGCATAAAAATAGATCAAAGGAACAATAGAGAGCCCAGAAATAAATCCATGCATGTATCGTCAATTAATTTATGACAAAAGAGCCGAGAATATATACAGCCTCTTCAATAAATGGTGTTGGGAAAACTAGACCCCACTATCTTACACCAGACATGAAAATCAATATGCATTAAAGACTTGAAAATCCGCACCTGAAACTGTATAAACTATAGAGGGAAACAAGTGGTAAGCTCTTTAATATTGGTTTTGTGGTGATCTTTTAAAAAACCTGAGACCAAAAGGGAAACACAGGTGGAACTACATTAAACTAAAAAGTTCTTGCACAGCAAAGGAAACCGTCAAAAAAAGGAAAAGGCAATCCACTGAATGGGAGGACATGTTGGCAAATCATATCTGATAAAGGGTTAATATCCAAACTCTAGAAACAACTCAATAGCAAAAAAATCCCCAAGTAATCCAATTTAAAAATGGGTAGCAGATCTGAATAGACATTTTTCCAAAAAGACATGGATGTCCAACAGGTACCTAAAAAGATGCTCAACATCGTTAAACATCAGGGAGATGCAAATCAAAACTACATTGAGATGTCACCTCACTCCACACCTGTTAGAATGGGTATTTGATAAGAGACAGGAAATAAAAGTATTGGTGAGGATGTGGACAAAAAAGAACCCTTGTGCCCTACTGATAGGACTGAATTGATACATCCACTAAGGAAAACAGTTCAGAAACGCTGAAAATAGAGCTATCAATTACTAGCAATTCTATTTGTAGGTATTTATCTGAAGAAAATGAAAACAGTTAACTTGAAAATATATCTGCATCTCATGTTCATTGCAGCATTATTATAATAGTCAAGATGGAATCAACCAAAGTGCCCATCGATGGATGAATCAAAAGTATATATACACAATGGGATATTACTCAGCCATATAAAAATGAAATCTTGCCATTTTCAACAACATGGTTGGCTCTTTGAGGGCATTATTCTAAGTGAGATAAGTCAGAGACAAATACCATGTGATCTCGTGTATGTGGAACAAAAATCAACCAAGAAACTAAACAGCTAGGCCTACGTAGCTCGGTGGTTGAGCATTGACTTATGAACCAGGAAGTCACAATTACGGGTCAAGGGTACATGGCTAGATCCCCTGTAAAGGGCATGCCAGAGGCAGCTGATTAATGATTCTCATCATTGATGTTTCTATCTCCCTCTTCCTGCACTCTCCCCACCCCGGATATTAAAGGAAATAAATATCCTTTTTAAAAAAAGACAACCAAGCTCATAGGTATATATAATTACCAGAGGTAGAATGGGTGAAGGGGATCAAAAGGTATAAACTTGCGTGGTGACTATAGTTTATGATACTGTTCTCCATATTTGAAAGGTGCTATGAGATCTTAAGAGTTTCCCACAAGAGGAAAACAATCTTTTTGGTCTGTTGGTGAATGGTAATTAATTTTCTTTTTATTATTTCATAATGGTGTTAGATAATAGTGCTCTCTAGTGGTGTATTCTGTAGTTGCCTTTTTATTTAGTTTCATTGGTTTACAACTATTTGGGAACACATTCTGAACAAAGATAATATAAAGTGAAATTCCACATTGAAATCTACAATTAAAGTGGAAATGGGCTTGTGTTCTAGCACAATCAGTTAAAGCTATGGATTTCACTTGTATTACCATTTTAGCTATAACCACACATTTTATGTTTTATTTTCATTGTTTAGTTATATTTTCCAATTCCTTGTAATTTTTTATTTGATGCATGGGTAATTTAGTAGTGTATTTCTTCATTTAGAAATCTGTATTTACCCAGAGAAAACAAAAATACTTATTTAAAAAGATATGCACTGATTTAAAAAGATTTGCAGCCTTATGTTCATTGTAGCATTACCACTAATAGCCAAGATATGGAACTAACCTAGATGTTCATCAGTATATGAAAGAAGATGTGGTACATATATAGTGGAATATTACTCAGCCATTAACAGAAATGAAATCTTGCCATTTGCAACATGGATAGAATTAGAGAGTATTATATGATCTCACTGTTATATTGAACCTAAAAAACAAAACGAATAAATAAAACAAAACTGAAACTGGCCCATAGATATAGAGAACAAGCTAGTGGTTGCCAAAGGGAGGAGAGGTTTGTAGAACGAAAATGCAATTATTCTTCAACCCAGCAGTTGCACTCTTAGGCATTTATCACAGACAAATAAAAACTTTTTTTACACCCAATCCTGTACACAAATTTTCATAGCAGCTTTACTCCTAGTAGCCAAACAACCCCAATGCCATTCAAGGGGTGAATGGTTAGCACTGGTACATCTACATCACCAAATACTCAGCAATAAAAAGGATCAAACTATTGACACAGCAACACTCTGGATGAATCTCTAGTGAGTTATGTCGAGTGAAAAAGGCCCAATAACAATTAGTGGTCACCAGAGTGTAGGGACGGGGTGGGGAGAGTGCAGAGAGCAAAGAACAGCACAGTGGATCTCTGAATGATGGACTTGTTCTGCATCTGGATGCTGATAATGAACACATTAACCTGCACGTGTAATAGAATTGTATAGATACACATAGTACAGTGAAAACTGGGAAAACCTGAAAAAGATCAGTGGCTTATATCAATGTCAAACACCTTGATTCTGATACTGTATTATAATTTAGACTTTCCATTAGAGAAAAGTAGGTAAAAAACAGATCTCTATGTATTGTCTCCTACAACTGGATATAAATCTCAAAAGTTTAAAAAGGGTAGTTTTGCCAGGTGCCAGGAGGTATAAAGAGTTAATACATGTTCTTGCCATTAAAGAATTTATTACCATGGAGATCCAGAGTTAGGAAGCTAATGGTTTGAAAGTGGCCAAGGCTGACTGGTCATGTGCCAATGTCAGATGACAATAGCTGTCATTTATTGAGTGCTTTCCAAGTACTAAAGTGGCTGAGGACACTCACTGTTAATGTAGGTTGAGGCAGGTCTCAAACTCTCACCTACCTAACTTGACCACGCCTTGCAATATTGTCCCTTTAAGCCTTGCAGAAGGGCGTTTTTTAGCAGGCGGATTGTTCCGTCAAGATTTTTGTTTTTACTTGCTCATTTTGTTTCTGAAACTCCATTATATAAGAATAATTTTAACCAAAAGTCCCTTGTTATACCAGCAGTCCCCACATGGTGGCAGTATAAGACTAATCCATGTGCTTGCAGCCTTCCGCTCCAAGGAGCTGACCTGTAGGTCATGTCATTTCACATGCTTTTTGGTCAGCTCTGGGGTTATGTAAAATACCAAGTCAGGGCCCCCTGAAGGGAAAGAAAGAGTTTCAGGCATTCAGGATATTTACCCCAGCAAACTTGCAAAACAGAAAATAACTTCCTATGGGAAAAAACAAAGCACCTACGTGTTGCCTCCCACCCATGTAATAACTGGCCTTGGTGGCCTTCCAACAGTAAACACAATAGGTTTGGCCACAGATGTTTCCCATTTCCTCTGTCCCCTGAGAACCAACCCTGTTACAATAAACAGGCCATTTCTCCTTTCTTGATTTGTCTCAGTGATTATAAACAAGGGGACACTGGCATATAGAAATGCCACGTCTTTTTCCTGACCACGTATGAACACTACCTAGGGACTAAATGAAAAACAGAAGGATAATTCAGCCAAGGTTCTCAAAAGTGTTTGGTCAGGACTACCCCGTCCCCATCCCCCCAAAAGCAATTAACATTTATTGAATTTCAGCCAAATATATATTTAGGTTGTCTGCCCAGCACAGAACTGTGTGTGTGTGTGTGTGTGTGTGTGTGTGTGAATATATTTTTTAGAGAACTGTTTCATCTCTCCACAGAATGTGCCTATAAAACAGGTTTTTACTTCACGACTCTGTCATAGCTGATTGGACTAGATGTGAACACCTGACATTGAAGGAGTCAGGCCAGCCACTGGGGTTCTCTCCCTTGATAGGCCAACTAAAAAATAGGTGCAGGTTACTGAGCCTCCTCCTGGGTGGAGCATCAGGGAGAAGGCCCAAGGACTCCTGCTGCTGACGCTGGTGGTCAACCTTCCTCCGATCTGATCCTAGCAGGTACCCAAAAACCCTCCCCCAAAAGCCACAAGTTTGTTCCAGCTCAGTCTGCGTAGGTTTCTGTTACATGCATTCCCTGTGAGAGATACCAAGGTCCTGTGCAAAGTCCAGTGGGGGTATAAAAGGAATTTATGACTGTCCCTTGCCCCCATGGAAATGGGTAGACAACTGAGTCACTGGAATTCAGCCTAGCTTCCTGACTGCAAACATCCTTTGTTTCTCAGAACCTCAGCTCGGTTCTCAGTTAACCAGGAAATAATATCTGCATAACCAAATCATTTCCAGTGGGCAGTGTTCATCTGGCCAGGTGCCTGGCACATAGCAAGTGCTCAGTCAATGCCAGCTGCTGCTCTGCCTTGCAAGCCGGTCCTCTGTTTGGGCTCAAATGCAAATCATACAGACACCGAGGGGACTGTTCATAGAAAATACACCTGATATTCCTGTGAAGGAAAAGAAATACAACCACAATTATGGCTGTTCAGCCAGGGAATGATTTTTCTCTGTTGACGCTTGCAAGGGTGTCACTGCTCCTAAGAGATAGGCTTATGGAAAGAGGGGGTGTAAGTACCTCCTATATTTTTAAGCCAGTGTTGAAGTTTGAGTAAGAAAGTCTGGAGCCCACCTGCTTGGGGAGGATAATTCAGCCAAGGTTCTCAAAAGTATTTGGTCAGGACAAAAAAAAAATGCAATAAACAATAAGCATTGTTTACTGGAGCAGGTGAGTCTAATGCTCCCTCCTGGGGAGCTGCCCCTTCCCACTAATGGTCTGTCTCATGAAGGCTTAAGGGCCCAATGTGGATGCCCCTTTTTGAGGCATTTTCAAAGGAGTTAGGATAACAAACCAAAAAAACTCTGTTCATGAAATTTCAGGCACCACTGGGAAAGCCTTCTTAGGGTGGCTGTCCGAGTATCGCCACATCACCCCACTAGAGATGGGACATTAGGTCTCTTTCTCTGCTTGGAGAAACCTTCCTTGTTCCTGGAGCTGCTGGGGTGGGGGGGTTCTTAGAGCGCCAATGCCCTGTGGCTGAGGAAGCATAGAAATGCCATGCTAAGTTGTGTCTGGCAGCCAACAGTACTGACAGTGTCCACTCAATGCCAGAGACCATTGAACCGGAGATGTGAGATGGCCAAGACCACAGTCCTGTTCTCAAGAACGCTGCATTCTCGTGAGTCTGCGCCACCTGTCCCACATACGGCGTAGGACCCAGATTGTTCCCACTGCCCAGCCCTCCGCATTTCCGTCTAACATCTATGGAGAGCACAAAAGAGCTGTTCTTCAAAGGCCTTTAGAACAGTGGGGCACCAGTATCTCTTCATTATCCCTTAAAAAAACACACACACACACACAAAAAAAAAACAACAACACACCACCGCAGGGCAGAAGACTCTCTTGCCCATTTTGCAGCTGAAGGTTGAATCGCTCTGCCACCATGAGCACTGTTGTCACTTCCCAGGTACTATTATATCCCTAGCTGCGCCTCACCCTCTGGCGGCTCAGGTCAGACAAGTATGGGAGGTGATAGCTATGTGAGCATGCACGAGACAGCCCCAAAGAATGCACCTGAGCATTTATTACCACACGCATCACTTACACAATCGAAGGGACAGGAGCAACGTGTTCAAGGTCTACGTGTAAATAAGATACTCCCTGACAAGGAAATGAGATGGTTCAGCCCTGTGCTAAACCCGTATCGGATGGGGATCCAGGTTTGCTTTGGCGTCCTGGCTGTCCTGATACCAAACCTTTTAACTCTTTTATCTGCCTTTTGAATATATGTCTGAGTAAATGTCTGAGTTTGGTCTAGAGAGTCTAGGGTGCATTCTTTGGCAGACCAAGAATTAGCACAATGCTAAACTTTAAAAAGAAAAAGAAAAAAACAAATAAAAATAGGGAAGATCCTTTTCATGCTCAAAAGCCCACTAGGAAAGTGAACATCTGGTATTATCAGTGTCACCCACAATACACAGGGCTCATGAAGAGCATACTCAGCTTCAGAGGTCATTTGCCTGAGACTGACACAGTGCCATGTGACATTGTAAATACATTCCTAATGTTCCTTTCTCCCACAGCTTGTTGTTCCTGCCTCTCTTGTCACCAAGCTAAAACGGCTACTGCTCTAGGGGAAGCTTGGTGCTACCCTGTTAGGAACAAATCCCTACCCTGCCACCCTCAGCCAGACCCCAGGACCTGCAGCGATCTTATCGCACTGCTGCGGGACACCACCTCTCCTGGTTGGCAATGATTCTACCTCGAGCTTGCAAAATTTCTCTGCTCCTTATTCACTCTCCCTGACAAATCTAAATGAAGTTTGAATGAATGTGAGTGGGAAGGAGAGAGCTCAAGTAAGGAAGGGAGGCAATAGAGCATCGAGATAAAGGGATGAGATCTCTGACCTCCCACTGCGTGGTTTTAATGGTGTGACCTTGGCCAAATTGCCTAACTTCCTCATGCCTCAGTTTCCTCATAAGTAAAATGGGCCAATAATAGCAGCACCAACCTCATAGAGCTGTAAGGACAAAAGAGCAAGTATGTGTGCAGCACTTTAGACAGTGCCTATAGAATAGCAAGCACTCACTAAACGTTAGCTGTTATCCTAGCTGAGGTGCAGTTTTTGAAAATTATTCTAAATGCATTATGCTGAACACTTGAAATGGATATAATGTTGTATGTTAATTATGTCACAATAACAATAAGCCTACATGAAAAAAAAAAGATTAAAACTATTGTAAATTTTAACTTGATGTAAAACATATCAAAACATCAAGAGGGAAGGGTAAAGGTTGGTTCAACATATGCAAATTGATCAAAATAAAGGGTAACAACTATATGATGCAGAAAAAGCATTTGACAAGATATAACATCCTTTTATGATTAAAATATGTAATAAAATGGATATAGAATGACAGTACAACATAATAAAGGGCATATATGACAAACCCTCAGCTAATGTACTCAGTAGTAAAAAACTGAAAGCTTTTCCTCTAAGATCAGCAACAAGACAAGGATGTCCACTCTTACCACTGCTAATAAACATCCCTGTCCAGAGCAATCATGCAAGAGAAATAAATAAAAGTTATCCACATTGGAAATTAAAAAAAAAAATTGCCACAGTTTGCAGATGCCATGATTCTTTAAAAATAAAACATTTTTATTGATGTTAGAGAGAGGGAGAAAGGGACAGAAATACCAATGATGAGAGGGAATCATTGATTGTCTGCATCCTGCATGCCACCTACTGGGAATTAAGCATACAACCTAGCATATGCCTTGACCAGATATTGAACTGTGACTTCCTGATTCATAGATTAGACGCTCGGCCACTGAACCACACCAGCCAGGCAATATGATTCTCTTAATATATTTTTAATTGATTTTTTTACAGAGATGAAGGGAGAGGGATAGAGAGTTAGAAACATCAATGAGAGAGAGACATCAATCAGCTGCCTCTTACACGCCCCCTACTGGGGATGTGCCCGCAACCAATGTACATGCCCTTGACCGGAATCGAACCTGGAACCTTTCAGTCTGCAGGCTGACGCTCTATCCACTGGGCTAAACCAGTTTTGGTAGGCAATATGATTCTTAATACAGAAAATCTTAAGTACTCTTACACACACAAATACTATAAGAAACAGCAAGCAAATACAGTAAAATACAAAATTAATGTAAAAAATCCATGGTATTTCTATATACTACCTATGAAATTCCAGAAAAAGAAATAAAAAATTCATTTTGCAATCACAACAGAAAAATAAAATACCTAGTAATAAACTTAAAGAATGTGAAGGACTGATACACTGAAAAATGTAAGACATTCTTAAAAGAAATTAAAGAAGACACAAAGAAATGGAAAGATATCCTATGTTCATGGATTGAAAAAAATCAACATAGTTAAAATGGCCATATTACCCAAAGCAATATACAATTTAATGCAATCTCCATAAAAATCCCAATAGCATTTTAAAAAAGCAATAAAATAAAAGTTATGAGATTTGTACAGAATCACAAAAGACCCCAAGTAGCCAAAGCAATCCTGAGGGAAAAAAAGAACAATGTTGGAGGTATCACACTACCTGATTGCAGAGCTACAATCATGCCACAGAGTTACAATAATCAGAACAGTATGGTGCTGGCAGAAAACAGACACATACTAGTGGGACAGATTTGAGTGCCCAGAAAGAAATCCATATTTATATGGACAAATAATTTTCTACAAAGGAGCCAAAAACATACAATGGAGTAAAGAAAGCCTCTTCAAAACCTGAAAGCCAGATGCAAAAGAATGAAATTGTTATTTATCAACATATACAAAAGTTAACTCAACATGGATCAAGGACTTAAATATAAAGATATGAAACAATAAAATATATAGAAGAAAACATAGTTACCAAACGTATGGACCTTGGACTTAGGATTTTATGAATTTGATTTCAAATGCAAGGAAAGTAAAAGCAAAAATAAGTGAATGGGACTAAAAACTAAAAAGCTTCTGCACAGCAAAATAAACCATCAAAACTTTGCAAAACAAAAAAGGCAACCAGTTAAATGGGGGATAGTATTTGCAAACAACATCTTTGATAAGGGGTTAATATCCAAAATATATAAAGAAATATATATATATATATATATATATATATATATATATATACTATATATTAGCCAAAACTGGTTTGGCTCAGTGGATAGAGTGTCGATCTATGGACTGAAAGGTCCCAGGTCGATTCCGGTCAAGGGCACGCACCTTGGTTGTGGGCACATCCCCAGTAGGGGGCGTGCAAGAGGCAGCTGATTGATGTTTCTCTCAGCGATGTTTCTAACTCTATCCCTCTCCCTCTCTGTGAAAAATCAATATAATATATATTTTTTAAAAAGAACTATATATTAGAGGCCCAGTGCACAAAATTCATGCAAGAGTAGGCCTTCCTTTCCCTCGCTGCCAGCACCAGCTTCCCTTTGGCACCCAGGATCTAGGCTTCTCTCACAGCGCTGGCTTCATCCGGAAGGATGCCAGGTCTAATAAGAATAGTATGCCTTTATTATTAAAGAACTAAATATCATATATAATAAAAGGGTAATATGCAAATTGGCCCTAATAGCGGAATGACCAGTCACCATGATGTGCACTGACAACCAGGGGACAGACACTCAATGTAGTAGCTTCCCCCTGGTGGTCAGTGCACATCCATAGAGAGAGAGCCTCTCCTGCCTCCACGACAGTGCTAAGTATGTCCAACTAACAACTTAGGCCCAGGGAGGTGAACATCCCACAAGAGTTCCTAAGCTGTCAGAGGGATGTCTGACTGCTGGCTTAGGCCCAATCCCCCAGGAAGCAGGCCTAAGCCATCAGTTGGACATACCCCAAGGGGTCCTCAACCACGAGAGAGTGCAGGCCGGGCTGAGGAAACCTTTCCTCCACCCCAAGAGCATGAATTTTTGTGCACCAGGACTCTAGTGTATGTGTGTGTATGTGTGTGTGTGTGTGTATGTGTGTGTGTGTGTGGGTGTGTGTGTATATACACACACATATACACATATATATAGAACTAAATATATATATAAAATAACTAAAAAAAAAAAAACTTAGAAGCTACTTTCTCCAGATCATCTTCCTTCTTAGTAGGTGAATCTAAATAAAAGTCCTGCAGATAAAAAAAAAAAAAAGCAGAAAACACCCCTTCTTCCCCCGAAAACACACACAAAAAAACAAGCCTCATACAACTCAACAACAAAAGAACACAATACAATTTAAAAATGGGCAGAGTACCTGAACATACACTTCTCCCAAGAAGACATTTGGATGGACAACAGATATGTAAAAAGATACTCAAATTTACTAGCTATCAGGGAAATGCAAATCAAAACCACAGTGAGATACCATCTCACACCTGTTAGAATGGCTGTTATCAACAAGACAAGGTAAGTGTTGGAGAGGTTATGGAGCAAAAGGAACCCTCATTCACTGCTGATTGGAATGTAAACTTGTACAGCCACTATGAAAAACATTATGGAGGTTCTTCAAAACAATTAAAATTACCATATGATCTAGCAATCCCTCTTCTGGGTATCTCTCTGAAAATATTGATAATATTTATTCATAAAGATATGTGTACCCTTTCATTTTACCCAAAGCAATATACAGATTTAATGCAATATCCATCAAAATCCCAATGGCATTTTAAAAAAGCAATAAAATAAAAATTATCAGATTTGTACAGAACCACAAAAGACCCCAAGCAGCATTATTCAAAGTGGCAGAGACATGGAAACAACCTAATTGTCCTTTGTTAGATGATTAGATAAAGAAGATATGGTAGATATAGACAATGGAATACTATTCAGCCATAAGAAAAGATGAAAAACTGCTATTTGCAACAACCTAGGTGGACTTTAAGACTATCATTCTAGACAAAATAAGATGGAAAAAGTCAAGAAACAATAGAATTTCACTAACATGTGGGATATAAAACCGAAAGCAACAAACAAGACCAACACTCATAGACACAGATAAGAGTATGGTGGTTATCAGAGGGAGGTAGAAAAGAGTAAAGGAGGTCAAATACAGGGTGTCCCCCAAAATGTATGTACACTTTAACAGCTGATAGCTTAATTGGAAAAATGAAATGTATTTTAGTAAACACTGCCTTTATAATTATTCAAAGTGTGTGTTTACATTTTTGGGGAGGACACACCATATCCTATATAATAAAAGACTAATATGCTAAGTGTCCGGTTTGGTCATCCATTCAACCAATCAAAGCATAATATGCTAATGATATGCTAATGCCGCTCAGCCACTTGCTATGATGTCCATTGACAACCAGCAGGTAGATGCTCCAACTGGTAAGTTAGCTTGCTGCTGGGGTCTGGCTGATCAGGACAGAGTAAGGTGGGCCAGACATGCTCTGGAGTCCTCCCAAGGTCCCTCCCTGGCTAGCCAATCTCTGGCCTCCCTTCCCAGCCCTGATTGTGCACTAATGGGGTCCCTTGGCCTGGCCTGCACCCTCTTGCAATCTAGGCTGAGGGACCCACAAGCCCCTCCCGACAAGTGCACACATTTCGTGCACTGGGCCTTTAATAAGGTGATATAAGGAGACTTGACAATAGGTACTGAACACACAATGCAATATACAGGTGATGTATTACAGAATTGTACATTTGAAACCCATATACTTTTTTTTTTGATTTTTTTTTCATGTTCTTTTTTTTTATTAATTTTTATTAATTTTTTATACATATCTCCCCATTGCCCCCCCTCCCTCCCAGGCGTACCCCGACCCCCCAGTGTCTGTGATCATTGGTTATGTTTATAAGCATGCATACAAGTCCTTTGATTGATCACTTATTTACCTCACCTAACTTTAATCTTTCTGCTATAATTTCACAGTCTGTTTGATGCTTTATGATTTTTGTCCTCCTGAGAATTATCAATCAGTCTACTCCCTTTCTGTGCTCCTGATTCTATTATATTCATCAGTTTATTCTGTTGATCAGATTTTTAATTCACTTAATTTTTAGATTCACTTGTTGACAGATGTGTATTTGTTGTTCATAATTTTTTGTCTTTTACCTTTTTCTTCTTCCTCTTCTAAAAGGGTGCCTTTCAGCATTTCATATAATACTGGTTTGGAGTTGATGAACTCCTTTAGCTTTTTCTTCTCTGTGAAGGTCTTTATCTGCCCTTCAATTCTGAATGATAGCTTTGCTGGATAGATTATTCTTGGTTGTAGGTTTTTGTTGTTCATCACATTGAATATTTCTTGCCACTCCCGTCTGGCCTGCATCGTTTCTGTTGAGAAATCAGCTGACAGTCGTATGGGTGCTCCCTTGTAGGTAATAAACTGTTTTTCTCTTGCTGCTTTTAATATTCTCTCTTTCTCTTTTGCTCTTGGCATTTTAATTATGATGTGTCTTGGTGTAGTCCTCTTTGGGTTCCTTTTCTTTGGGGTTCTGTGTGCTTCCTCGACTTGTAAGTCTATTTCTTTTACCAGATGTGGGAAGTTTTCAGTCATTATTTCTTTAAACAGGTTTTCAGTATCTTGCTCTCTCTCTTCTTCTGGCACCCCCACAATTCTGATGTTGGTACGCTTGAAGCTGTCCCAGAGGCTCCTTACATTATCTTCACATTTTTGGATTCTTTTCTCTTCTTGCTTTTCCAGTTGAATGTTTTCTGCTTCTTTATATTTCAAATTTTTGACTTGATCCTTGCCTTTCTCTAGTCTGCTGTTAGTACTCTGCATAATAGTTTTTATTTCAGTCAGTGTATCACTAAATTTATCCATCTTTTCTAGCATATTCTTGCAAAACCTTATAAGCGTGGTTTTGAACTCTATATCCAGTCGTTTTTTTTCCTCCATTTCTTTTGCTTGTAATCCCTTCCCTTGTCTCGGCATTTTCACTGTGCCGGGGAAACTTCTGTGCTGGATTCAGCCGAAGAAGCCTCTGTTGAGCTTGGGAGGGGTGGAGTCTCAGGGCTTAAGGGACCGCCTTGACTTCCAGTCGGCCCCACCCTCCACGGCCCCTGAGTCTCAACGTGACTGGGTAATGGCTGGAGCGGTCCTTGTGCGTGCACGCACCCGCCGCGCCTCTAACCGCTGCCTTTCCAGCTCCCCTGCGAACAAGGACCACACGAGTCTAGGTCCCCAGGGTTTCGCCCAAAACAGGGGCCCAGTGGACTCGGAAGTGGCGCAGTTGGGAGGGTCTGTCTCCCGCCCACTGGCGAAAGCCAGCGGCACAATCAGCAATCCGTCCTCCGCGTGGTGCCGTGCGTGACCGGACCTCCGATCCTTTGCAACTCCCCTAAATTTCCGTGCACTTCTCCCTTTTCACAGTCCAAACTCCCCCCGTATGAGTTTCGGCTGGATCTGGGGTTTAGTGTCGTAAGATAAGGGGTTCAATGCCGTTGGGA
Source organism: Lasiurus cinereus (assembly GCA_011751065.1). Classification (NCBI taxonomy): domain Eukaryota; kingdom Metazoa; phylum Chordata; class Mammalia; order Chiroptera; family Vespertilionidae; genus Lasiurus; species Lasiurus cinereus. The sequence goes on from JAAGEH010000018.1 coordinate 70,918,046, forward strand.
GTCCGTTTCCCTCCCGCCAGAGAAAGCCAGCCAGGTATTCCGGCACCCGCTCTCTCAGCACGCGTCTCCTTACCTCAGCTTTTTGCAGCTCCTCTGGGCCTCTGTGAGCCCCTCTCTTTCCCTCTAGTTGTAGAACTTCCACTCAGCCAGCTTTCCTGTGGTTCTGGATGATGTCCGTTCTGTCTTTTAGTTGTAGTTTTGAAATTGTTGTGCGAGGCAGCAGTGTAGGTGTTTACCTATGCCGCCATCTTGGATTTCCCCATATACTTTTTTAAAGCAATATCATCTTCCAAAATTTAGTAAGATTTTTAAAAATTATCAAGAAAATGAAAAGGTGAATAACTAGCTAGGAAAATATTTGCCACAATATGACAAAATGTTAAAGCATTCATAAACGGTGAAAATTAAAGATATTAAGATAGCCCAAAAAAGACAAGGTATATGAAAAAAATTATTTTTAAAAAGATAAAGCTTGGCCCAGCTAGCCTGGCTCAGTGGTTGAGCATTGACCTATGAATTAGGAGGTCACCAGTTCAATTCCTGGACAGGGCACATGCCCAGGTTGCAGGTTGGATCCCCAGTGTAGGTCGTGCAAAAGGCAGCCAAACAATGATTCTCTCTCCTCATTGAAGTTTCTATCTCTTTTCCTCTCTGAAATTAATAAAAATTAATTAATTAATTAAAAAACTTAAAATTAGAAAAAAATAGATAAAGCTTGAAAAGATATGCAGTATTCATGAATTGGAAGACTTACTTGAATGTGTCAATACTACTCAAAACGATCTGCAAATTTAGCATAATTTATATCAAAATCTCAATGATGTATTATACAGAAATAGAAAAATCCACCCTAAAATTCACATGAAATCAATAAACCTGAGTAGCCAAAACAGTCTTGAAAAAGAAAAGGGGACAATATTGGAGGTTTCATTATTTTAAAACTTATTACAAAGTCACAATATTCAAAATAGCATGGTACTGGCTGGCATAAAAACAGACAAATAGACCAGGGCAAGAGAATAAAAAGCCCAGAAATAAACCATCACAATTATGGTCAAAGGCTTTTTGACAAAGGTGCCAAAACCATTCAAAGGAGTAAGGACTGTCCTTTCAGCAAATGGTGCTGGAAAAACTAAATATCATGTGCAAACGAATAAAGTTAGACCCTAACCTTACACCATATACAAAAGTCAACTCGACATGGACCAAGGACTTAGATCCAAGACCTAAAACTATTAAACTCCTACAAGAAAACTTGAGGAAAATTTTTCATAACATTTGATTTGGCAATGATTTCTTGGGTGTGACGCCAAAAGCATAGTCAACAAAAGCAAAAATAGATAAATGGGACTATTCCAAACTTCACATTTCTGTGTATCAAAGGAAATAATCATTAGAGTGAAAAGGCAACTTATGGAATGGGAGATATTTTCAAACCATATATCTGAATTTACACATTTGGAATATATAAAGACCGTCTATAATTCTACAACAGCAACAACCCCCCTCCACAATAACTCATCTTTAAAAAATGGGCAAAGAACTTGAATTGCCAAATCTCCAAAAGAGATATACAAATGACCAAGGAACATATGAAAGGTGCTCAGTATCACTAGTCAGAGAAATGCAAATCAAAACCACAACAAGATATCCTCTCAGACCTGTTTGGATGACCACTATAAAAACAAACCAAAACAAAACAGAAAACAAATGGGGATGAGGATATGGAGAAGTTGGAACTGTGTGCACTAGACGGTGAAATGGTGTGGCTGCTCTGGAAAACAACATGGCAATACTTCAAAAATTCAAAAACAAAACTATCAAATGACACGCAATCCCATACCTGAGTATATGCCCCAAAGTACTGAAAGCAGGGTCTCAAAGGGAATCTTTCCACACACGTGTTTATTGCAACACTCTACAACAGGCTAAAAGTAGGAGCAATCCAAGTGTCCATCAATGATGAGTGGATAAGCAAAAGACAGTACGTGCATATACTAGAATATTTTTCAGCTTTTAAAAGAAAGGAAATTCTGATACGTGCTACAAACTTTGAGGACATTTTGCTAAGTGAAATAAACTGGTCACAAAAAGACGAACATTGTCTAATGCCACTTGTATGAAGCAGTCAGTAGTCAAATTTATATATAAGAAAAATATACAAACTTGTTTGTAATTAAGAAAATAAAAATTAGAATAAAATCAATTTTGCTGATCAAATTAACAGAGTTGTTTAAGAGTATCATAGTACTGACATAGATATAGCAAAATGGGTGCTTTCCTATACTTCAATAGCACTAATTTTAAAAGTCTTAAATATTTATATCTCATATTCAGTAGTTTTATTTATAGGAATCTATTCTATAAGAATTATCAGAAATACAGAGTATATATATATGTGTGTGTGTGTGTGTGTGTGTATATATATATATATATATATATATATATAATCTGAAGATGTCTCCTTACAGTGAGTGTCATTTGTAATTTTAAAAAATTAGTCATCCTAAAGTGATCAACAAGGAAATGGTTTTACATGTTATTGTGTAGAATCAGTGTTATGTAGCATTGTTAGAAATGGTATTTATGAACAATTTCCAATGACATGAGAAGTGGCTGTTGCGAGTGTCCCCCTGCCATGTCTCGTGTGGGGTTCAGGGTTCGGGCTTTGGAGGAGGCCACGCGCAAATGAAAGACACAAGAAAATATTAATTTGGGAATTGGGGGCCAGGTGGAAGCCCAAGAGAGGACTCAGCTTTGCTCTGGCCTTGTGATCTCTTTTATTCAGGTTTGAAATCCACCTTTAGCCCTTAGGCAGGCAATTTCCAGTAACAGGCAAACTATCTTATCAGTAAGGATTTACATGAGATGAAAAGGTGCAAGTTGCTTCAGCTACCTTTGTCTCAATAGACAGTGGGTGTATGGCTCTGACCTTTGCCAGAGCCTCAAGGTTGACCAGCCTTCCGGACTCCTTGTCCACCCCTTTCTGCTGCTGAAGGCAATGGGCAGCTTCCAACATGCTGTGATAAATTTAAGTACTAAAACAGGACATAGGATTTAACATGCAACATAATTACCGTCACACTGTAAATGTAGGTGAGCAGAGTAAAAAGGAAAGCAATGGAGACATACACAATGATTCCTCTAGTTGGTCCAACTCAGGGTGATTTTATTTTACTCTTTATACTTTTCTGTCATTTTCATTCTTTTAGTGGATCTAAGGTCACTCCAGGGCCTCACTCCAGGTGAACATACCATCTTTACCATCAGCCTCATACCAGATGAGAAGTAACTACTGTTAGCCAGCAGGTCTCAATTCGCTGACATTAGAGCTACCATCAGTCAGCTCTTCTCTGACTCTCAAATTCATATCTATGTTCTAGATTCAAGTCATAAAATGTCTTGACAATGTTTTTATTTATCTTTTTGTTGTCTGCAGTAAAATGCATACACAAGAGTATTATTAATTTTTAATAAGTGGCATTATTTTTTTGGTGTGTGTGTGTGTGTTTAAGTAAGAACAATTAAATATACTCCTAAAAATACCATTGCAATTTTTATGTTGCCATAAATAAACTTTTATTTTTTCTACTTTGTTCCACAGGGTACCTCCGAGTGGCATTTACAGGTAAGCCAATAAGAAAGGGATTGTGTAATAAAATAAGCTTGGGGGACCCGGCAACCTGTTTTGTTTCCAAATGTATTTAACTGTGAACCTCTTTTATCAAGTAATGGCTGTGAAACTGTTCCTAGGAGCCTATCAGTGAAATGCTGCGGTAATAGCGGTGACCACAGATGCTAGTAAATGTGTGAGTGAGAGTCCTGGGAAAAGCAGGGTTTTGCTGCTGTTGTTGTTAATCTTTACCCAAGAATATTTTCCCATTGGTTTTTAGAGAGAGTGGAAGAGAGGGAAAGACAGAAACATCAATGTGAGAGAAACACACATCAATTGGGCTGGAGCTAGGGAGGAGCCTGCAACCCAGGTACATGCCCTTGACTGGAATCCAATCCAGGACCCTTTGGACTGCAGGCTGATGCTCTATCCACTGAGCCAGACAAGCTAGGGCAAAAGTAGGATTTTTGTTACTACCATAGTACAACCTAAAATACTACAAGATGGTATCAATGGTGTTAGGAGTTGAATTGTGTCCCTCCACCCCAAATTCATATATTGAAGTGCTAATCCCCCTAGTATCTCAGTGTGACTGTATTAGAAGATAGGGTCTTTCAAGGGGTAATTAAGTGAAAATGAGGTCATTAAGGTGGGCCCTAACCCAACATGATTAGAGCCCTTTGTATGAAGAGGAAATTTGAACACAGACACACACAGAGGGAAGACCATGTGAAAACAGGGAGAAGGCCATTCATAAGTCCAGTGAGAAGCCTCTGAAAACCAACACTGCCAACACCTTGACCTTGGGCTTCTTGCCTCCAGAACTGGGAGAAAAATGAGTTTCTGTGGTTTAAACCAGCCATCACCAACCTCTCGGACCTCACGGACCACCGGTTGGCGACCGTTGGTTTCAACCACCCAGTCTGAGGTGCTTTGTATTCAGGAAATGAATCTGAATGGTGCACCAATGTTTACACCACTGAACATGTGGGGAGCTGCGGGATGTGGCGAGAATGGCCCCCCGGTAAGAAGGAGTGTTTCACTAATGTTGTTGTTTAGAATTTTGGGAAAATGGTGATAATAAAAAAGACTGGCTTTTAGTTGGTTTTCTTATGGCTTTTAAACTGTCAGTGGACAATGTATGTCTTATTGCCTGTGAGTGGACTGTGCCCTTCACCAGCCTCTTGGCACACCATGGATGTAAACCAGTGCTGTGGGCGGAGCTGTGTCCTCCAAAAAGATAGTACGTTGAAGTCCTAATTCCCACTACCTGCGCGTGTGATCTTTTTTGGAAATTAGTCTTTGCAGATGTAGTTAAAATAATGTCAGACTGGATTAAGGAAGGTCCTAATCTAATAACTAATGTCCCTGTGAGAGAGGGATTTGGCGACGCACAGGGGAGAAGGCCACAAGAAGCTGGAGCAGAGACCGGAATTATTCTCCCACGAGCCAAGAAATCCCAGGGACCGAAGGCAATCAGAAGAGGCAAGGACAGGTTCCCCAGAGCTTTCGGAGGGAGCGTGGCTCTGCTGACAGCCTGATTTCTAGCCTGTACTCACCTCCTGCCCAGGAGACCATTCATAGCCTGCGGACCTTGCACAGAGTAGGTGCACTGTGGCCTGGCCACCTCCTCCCCCACAGGCTCACCTCCCTTTAACCTGGACTCCACCAATATCAACTCTCAGCTACTCTCCCAATGCTTGGCAGCCCCCACTCTGTGCCATTGCATGTGCTGTTTTCTCTGCCTAGACTATTTCTTCTTCCTTTTCTGTCAGATAGCTCTTATCATTTTCCAAAAATGAAAAGAGTCAGTATCTCTTAATTTCAAAACCATTCCTTTGGTCTGCAAGGATCCTCTTTGCTCTCCTTTCATAACCATCTCTATGTCAGAGACACACCAGGCTCCAGCTTGTCCCTCTGCTACCAAGCATGCCCTGCCCCAGGGCCTTGGAACTTGCTGTTCCCTCCGCCAGGCTTGCTCTCCTCCCCACTATTCACAGGACTCATCCCTGATCTCCGTCCTCTTCCTGCGTAAAGGTAGCCCTGTTGGGAGGCCTTCACTGACCCCTGTACACATCATCTCGCTCTACTCCTACCTCTGGGGTCTGTCTTATGGTAGATATCAAGATCCGATTTTATGCTACATGCTTATGTGTTACATTCGTTGTCTGCCTCCCTCCCCCAGTGGGATTTAAGTTGCAGCAGGGGCTTTTGTACTCACCAGCACATCATAATCCCCTAGGACAGTGCCTGGCATGCAGGGTGCCCAGTAAACAGTGGCTGGCTGTGTTTCTAGTTGATTTGTAAAACAATATTCTGGTTCCTCTAGCCATGCCCAGCATCTCTCTCTTCTTAAGGAACCTGAGGTCAAACCCAAGAGACAACCATGAAGAATTCTGTGTCTGTCTCTCAGGCTGCTTTGCAATGATCCATTTCCTATGCTCTTTTTTTACAGTCCACTCAAGTGCCAGCCAGGGCATTGCTCAGGGAAATAAGGGCACTGGTCTGCTTTGGCTGCTAAATTTTTGGATAACAGGACTTTGGGCATTGGAAAACCTCTTCTTGGAGACTCAAAGCTAAAAATTCTTCAATGGCAACCTGGAATTTTATAAACTGCTTCTCTACCCTGTGCTGTTTGCAAATTCCAGCCTATTTACAACATATCACAGGCCTGGCACATAGTAGGTTTTCAATGAATAGCTACTGAAAGAATATGGGAATGTCTCCAAAGGAAGACAAAGCAGTGGTCTGAGTGCTCTGACTCTACCATGTGTTATTCTCTTCTGTGTTTTCCACTTGCATCAAGCAGAGCTCATTGCTGACTCTTTAGTTGGCGGGGGTAGGGGAGAGGAGGGTTGTTTATCTGGGAAGCTTGGTTTGGCTAATAAGGGCTTTCCAAGTCACTCCCACTCTGCCCTTAATATTATATAAGCAGACATATACACTGAGTGGCCAGATTATTATGATCTCTGAACACATAATAATATGGCCACTCAGTGTGAGTGTGAGTGTGTGTGTGTGTGTGTGTGTGTGTGTGTGTTTATTAGAGGCCTGGAACATGAATTTGTGCATGGGTGGGGTCAGCCCAGCCTGGCCAGGGGGAGGGGACATGGGTGCTTGGCTGGCCTGCCTGCTGGTAGAACTCCTGGTCAAGGGGACAGTTTGCATATTAGCCTTTTATTATATAGGATATATACTGAGTGGCCAGATTATTATGCGTTCAGAGATCATAATAATCTAGCCACTCAGTATATATTTGTGTTTTGTCTCCTCTGTAGCTGAAAGCTCTTCAGACACTGAGACAGGGTCTGACTCAGTCACTAGTTTCCACAGTCACTAGTTCAGTGTCTCGCATGTAACAGTTTCTTATAAATAATTGCTGAATCATAGATACAGAGGCAAAGCAGCTCTTAAATACTTCTGCCAATTCCCGCCCAGTATGATGAGTTCTCATAGTTCTGCACATTTTGCTTTTATCCTCATTCTCCCTGTCTTCAGCCTTGGCCAAGATATGTGACTCGCTGCTCCAAGATTAGACCCTGTGCTGTGGTCCTGGGTCCTGCCCCAGGGCAACCTTTCCAACGCCCCTCTACCTGCAATCACAGACCCTGAGACACCGTCCTCTTGCTCACGCTGTTCCCTCTGTCCTGTTCACCCGGTTATCACGCCAGCGGGCATCACACGCCTGTGATCAATGTGGCTTCACACAGGGCTCTGAGGAGCTTAATAGTCTGCTCTGGCCTTAGGGTTCTCAATAGTTTAAATCTGACTTGATCCGCTGGGACAATGGCTCACATCCCACCTCTCTCACAGCCCTGGAGGCTGCTGGGAACCCAACACCCTCCCCTGCTCAGTACCAGCTGTGCCCGTACCCCTGCAGAGGTCACGGGGTGGGATGCCAGGAGGGCCAGGGACCTGCCTGCTGAGTCTAAGGCAGATTTAGTGCCTGTGAGTGGTTGCACTCACCCCTTGAGGATCCCTATACCCAAGACAGCATGATTTAAAACAAAATTTTTAACAAGAATTCACAACAAAAGTCAGATCAAAACAGATCAAAAGAGTTGGGTGTCAAAGAGATCAGTGGAAAGTTCCAGAAGGAGGGGTGGTGAGCCTGTCAGATGCCACGGAAGGTCCAGAGCAATGCTGGGCAGAGAGGTTTGGACCCAACAGGTCAGAGGCCCTCGACAGGGACCGTTTGTGTTCACACCTGTGGTCCTAACTGTTACAATTGTTGGTAGCATCTCCTTCCCTTGCAGAAGCATCCCTGTTGGGCCCTCCTTGGTACTGGTGACCATTAGAAGAAACAGTTTCAGCTGAGTGAGTAGCAGCAAAAGGCAGACTTCACGGAGTTAAGGGGAAAAAGGAAGAAGAAAATGTGGCTGCGGAGAGGAAATCGTTGGAGAGAGACTAGAATCGAGGGCCTGGAACTAATACAAAAGGATGTTGAATGCAAACGGAAACTGAAAAAGAAATTTAAAAAAAATTGGAATTTACATTTAAAATGACTGTGATATGCAAAGACTATTTTACATCTTAAAGTAACTGAAGAGTAGGACTGGGACTAGGTGCTCCTTTGGTTTACTTCCTTTCGTTTCAATGAAAGTAAAGACAAAAAACCAAAGATGCCATCTGCCTGGTACTGACTGGGGATGAAGGCCGTGTGCTCTGTTCTCTGGTGCGTGCTCTGCTTTCTCCACTGCCTCCTCTGCTCTTCAGAAAGCTGAGCCCCACGGAGGGAAAAGCACTTACAGTACTTCTCTCTGCTGTTTGCCTGGGAGGGTGGAGTTCAGAGTAATCAGAGGGAACAGCAAGGACTTTTAGTGTGTGTGTGTGTGTGTGTGTGTGTGTCATTTTTTTGAGGGTCATTTACAGAAATGAACCCTTTTAATTTGTTTCTCGGAAATGCATGAAGGTGTGAAACAGCAGAGAAAACATATTTAAAAGGGGGTTCCAGGTTGAAGAAAGAGACAAGGATATTGCATTAGGAAAGAGAAAACATTTTAGTGAGAGGGAGTGGCTTCATTTGTTTGAAATGAACACATAGATGGGAAAAGGGTACAAAAGGCTACTCAAATAAAGGGGAAAGAGGACATTCATGGCCTGATATATCACTTGTGTTAATCTAGTGCTTTCCTCTAGAAAAATTACCTCCCTGATCCCTTCCTTCTGTGGGATTAGATGATCTGGCTCATTAATGGTGTGAGAGGGAGCAAGCGTGTGGCCAGTTGGGACCACCTACAGACATCCCAGGGGGCTTCAGGGCACAGGAGCCTGTGTGCCCACTGCCCTCCAGCTGAGTGGTGATATTATCGTGGAACAGGTGAATGCTGTAACAGACTTAAAAGTCATGGCAGTTCTCTCAGAAGAGGGTCAAACAATGACATTTCCTTCCAGTCTCTCCCTCCAGCACACTTCAAATAAATGTGCTATATTTCCCCATTGATGCCTTTCTCAACATGTTGCCCAGTTAGAGTTGCCAGATTTAGCAAATATAAATAGAGGATACCCAGTGAACCTGGAGTTCCACATAAACAAATAACACATTTTTTAGCATAACTTCAGCCCATGCAACCTTTGAGACCTGCTTATACTAAAAATTACTTTATCTGAAATTCTAATTTAACAGGGCATCCTGTGTTTTACCTGACAACATTATTAACCCCACTTCTTCTTTAAGCTTCCTCTAAAATAAGGGGGCATAAGTTCAAAGGAATTTAGTAAATACTTTAGCCCCTCCCTAGGGAAAGGTCAGTGAGTAGTGGAGGGATGTTCAAAGATGAGGAGGTTATAGGAATTTATAACCTAAAATCTAGACAGAACCACAGAAGTAATGGAAGTATTAAGTCTGGCCTTGATTACTTTCTGGGAGAAGTCAGGGCAGAAATAAAGAGTCTATGTTGCATGAGAGATATGAATATACAACTGAAGGGCTCAAGGGAAATGAAGTCATATCAATTGCATTTGCTGGGCCAGTCATGGTAGGGCTGTGACATGGAGAGTGATAGTGGGGTAGGTAAGGGGCAGGCTGGCTTCTTGGGGAAGATGCCTTTTAAAGAGTTGTGGGCCCTCAAAGGAGAAGTGAGGAAAGAGCTCTGTGTAGAGAAAGCCACAAGAATGAAAGCATACGGTGAGGGAGAGAGAATGCAGAGTGAGGGATGAGGTAGAAGTGAGTATCTGCTTTTGGGCCAAGTAGGGTCAAAGCATATGGTGGGATGGTGGCAGTCAAGTTTGAAACTTAGGTTGAGGCCACCTTAGCGTAGACCTTAAGTAAGTGACTGACACCTCACCTTCTCTGCAATACCAAGCGAAACTGCTACTCAACACTTGCCTCTGCTCTCTCTCAGTTCACTGTTGGATGTATGCGAAGGTGGGCTGCATTGGGTGGAGGTGGCATGCAGCTGGCAGCCTGTATCTCCTTGGTGCACCTTGGCAACCACCTAATTGATATCAAAAAGTAGGAAAGAGGAATAGGTTGAGCCAGAGGGGAAATGATGGGAACATTTAAGGAATCCCTCCTATGTGCAAGGCCCTGACCTTCTGGTTTATATATTATCCCACTTAAACCTCACAATAACTTTAAAAGGTAGGTACAGTCCCTGTGTTTCAGCTGATCGCACTGAGATTCACAGAGACCACATGGCTAATTAAGAATCAGGATTTGAGCCTGGCTGATATAGCTCAGTGATCGAGTATCAACCCATGAACCAGAAGGTCATGGTTCAATTGCTGCTCAGGGCACATACCCAGGTTGAGGGCTTGATTCCTAATAGGGGGCATGCAGGAGATAGCTGATCAATGATTCTCTCTCGTCATTGGTGTTTCTATCTCTCTCCTCCTCTCTCTGAAATCAAGTAATCATTTAAAATCTTTTTTTTTAAAGATTCAGGATTTGAACCACATCTAATTGAAAGTGTGGATGAAGGATAAGATGAAGAATAAGGTTTCTGACAGAGGGTGAAAGGAAAGGCAGCGACTCAGTCACACGAAAGCACCAGTGATGGCTTTGTTTCGAGTAGTTTTAGAGCTTTGTGACCACAATTCATGAAGGGTCCATCATGCAACAAAAGGCTGACCTGATAGAAATCTGTGCAATGGATAGTCCAAAGAGTATGTTTCAATTAAGGTATTGAGCAAATCTTTCGTATCCTCCTACCCACCCCAATTTGCTCTTTTTTTCCTCTCATTCTCTAACAATGGACTCTTACTGCAATAGCTCTTCAAACATGCTGGGTACATTTTCTATTTCTCATGAAAATTCTCCCTTTACTGAGTTTATGTGGACATGCTCATTTGTCCTCTCCCTGTGCCACACACACACACACACACACACACACACACACACACACTGCTCACTATTGTTGGCTAGCTATGTGCAGGCACATGTTGACATACATTTTGTCATTGGTTCAGGTGCAAATGTGGGCTGTGCTATCCTTGGGTCCTGTGAGGATAAAATGCAATGTTGTCTGTGAACTAGAAAGGACTGTACAATTATGCCTTTTATTCCCCCAAACCTTTGGCCTGACTTTATCGCAGTATTCAAAAAGTCAGTCCATCACAGTTCCTGCTCATATAATTGAGAAATAATAAAAGCTTGATCTGGTTTGGGATCAGCTTTAATTACAGGTATTCAGAAGAATGACAAAAAATGCAGCTCATCTTATATTGATTACTAGTGACCTGGTGCATGAAATCCATGCACATTAAAAGAGGATTAATTAGAGGAAATAATATTGTTATTTGCCTTTTTTCTATAACAGAAGTATCAGAGATAAAAGGAAATTAGTAAAATGTATATGAAAACCTTCATCTGTCAGAGTCTGGCACACCATGGGACCCAGAGTCAAGTTCCCGCCCACCCACATGCTCCTCAAAATCATGTGAGACTCAGACCCAGCTGCTCCCACCCCCATTGGGCTAGATCCAGACCCGGCCAGTCCCACTCTTGTCAAGTCCTGCTGGACCCACTCCTAGTTTTTTTTTTTAATTAAATCTTTATTATTCAGATTATTACATTTGTATCTCTTTTTTCCCCTCCATAGCTCCCCTCCACCCAGCTCCCACCCCTCCCTCTGCCCTTACCTCCTTCCCATTGACCTCATCCATAGGTGTATGATTTTTGTCCAGTCTCTCCCTGTACACCCCTCACCCCTTTCCTCCTGAGAATGATCAGTCTATTCCCTTTCTGTGCTCCTGATTCTATTCTATTCACCAGTTTATTCTGTTGATCAAATTTTTAATTCACTAATTTTTAGATTCACTTACTGATAGATATGTATTTGTTGTTCATAATTTTTTGTCTTTTACCTTTTTCTTCTTCCTCTTCTAAAAGAGTACCTTTCAGCATTTCATATAATACTGGTTTGGAGTTGATGAACTCCTTTAGCTTTTTCTTCTCTGTGAAGCTCTTTATCTGCCCTTCAATTCTGAATGTTAGCTTTGCTGGATAGATTATTCTTGGTTGTAGGTTCTTGCTATTCATCACGTTAAATATTTCTTGCCACTCCCGTCTGCATCTTTCCTGTTGAGAAATCAGCTGACAGTCGTATGGGTGCTCCCTTGTAGGTAATAAACTGTTTTTCTCTTGCTGCTTTTAATATTCTTTGTCTTTTGCTCTTGGTATTTTAATTATGATGTGTCTCGGTGTGGTCCTCTTTGGATTCCTTTTATTTGGGGTTCTGTGTGCTTCCTGGACTTGTAAGTCCATTTCTTTTACCAGATGTGGGAAGTTTTCGGTCATTATTTCTCTAAATAGGTTTTCAGTATCTTGCTCTCTCTCTTCTTCTGGCACCCCCACAATTCTGGTGTTGGTATGCTTGAAGCTGTCCCAGAGTCTCCTTACATTATCTTCACATTTTTGGATTCTTTTCTCTTCTTGCTTTTCCCGTTGAGTGTTTTCTGCTTCTTTATATTTCAAATTTTTGACTTGATTCTTGCCTTTCTCTAGTCTGCTGTTAGGACTCTCTGTAATATTTTTTATTTCAGTCAGTGTATGTTTAATTTCTAGTTGGTCTTTTATCATCTTTAGTTGGACCTTTTCCATCTCTAGTTGGTCCTTTTTCATCTCCTCTTGGCTCTCGCTAAATTTATCCAACTTTTCTAGCATATTCTTTTTTTTTTTTTAAGGGGTGGTTTTTTTTTTTAATTTTTATTAACTTTTATTAATTTTTTATACATATCTCCCCATTGCCCCCCCTCCCTCCCAGGCGTACCCCGACCTCCCAGTGTCTGTGATCATTGGTTATGTTTATAAGCATGCATACAAGTCCTTTGATTGATCACTTATTTACCTCACCTAACTTTAATCTTTCTGCTATAATTTCACAGTCTGTTTGATGCTTTATGATTTTTGTCCTCCTGAGAATTATCAATCAGTCTACTCCCTTTCTGTGCTCCTGATTCTATTATATTCATCAGTTTATTCTGTTGATCAGATTTTTAATTCACTTAATTTTTAGATTCACTTGTTGACAGATGTGTATTTGTTGTTCATAATTTTTTTGTCTTTTACCTTTTTCTTCTTCCTCTTCTAAAAGGGTACCTTTCAGCATTTCATATAATACTGGTTTGGAGTTGATGAACTCCTTTAGCTTTTTCTTCTCTGTGAAGGTCTTTATCTGCCCTTCAATTCTGAATGATAGCTTTGCTGGACAGATTATTCTTGGTTGTAGGTTCTTGTTGTTCATCACGTTGAATATTTCTTGCCACTCCCGTCTGGCCTGCATCATTTCTGTTGAGAAATCAGCTGACAGTCGTATGGGTGCTCCCTTGTAGGTAATAAACTGTTTTTCTCTTGCTGCTTTTAATATTCTCTCTTTCTCTTTTGCTCTTGGCATTTTAATTATGATGTGTCTTGGTGTAGTCCTCTTTGGGTTCCTTTTCTTTGGGGTTCTGTGTGCTTCCTCAACTTGTAAGTCTATTTCTTTTACCAGATGTGGGAAGTTTTCAGTCATTATTTCTTTAAACAGGTTTTCAGTATCTTGCTCTCTCTCTTCTTCTGGCACCCCCACAATTCTGATGTTGGTACGCTTGAAGCTGTCCCAGAGGCTCCTTACATTATCTTCACATTTTTGGATTCTTTTCTCTTCTTGCTTTTCCAGTTGAATGTTTTCTGCTTCTTTATATTTCAAATTTTTGACTTGATCCTTGCCTTTCTCTAGTCTGCTGTTAATACTCTGCATAATAGTTTTCATTTCAGTCAGTGTCTTTATCATCTTCTCTTGGGTCTCACTAAATTTATCCATCTTTTCTAGCATATTCTTGCAAAACCTTATAAGCGTGGTTTTGAACTCTATATCCAGTCGTTTTTTTCCCTCCATTTCTTTTGCTTGTAATCCCTTCCCTTGTCTCGGCATTTTCACTGTGCCGGGGAAACTTCTGTGCTGGATTCAGCCGAAGAAGCCTCGGTTGAGCTTGGGAGGGGTGGAGTCTCAGGGCTGAAGGGACCGCCTTGCCTTCCAGTCGGCCCCGCCCTCCACGGCCCCTGAGTCTCACGTGACTGGGTAATGGCTGGAGCGGTCCTTGTGCGTGCGCGCACCCGCAGCGCCTCTGACCGCTGCCTTTCCCGCTCCCCTGCGAACCAGGACCACACGAGTCTAGGTCCCCAGGGTTTCGCCCAAAACAGGGGCCCAGTGGACTCAGAAGTGGCGCAGTTGGGAGGGTCTGTCTCCCGCCCACTCGCGAAAGCCAGCAGCACAATCAGCAATCCGTCCTCCGTGTGGTGCCGTGCGCAACCAGACCTCCGATCCTTTGCAACTCCCCTAAATTTCCGTGCACTTCTCCCTTTTCACAGTCCAAGCTCCCCCGTATGAGTTTCGGCTGGATCTGGGGTTTAGTGTCGTAAGATAAGGGGTTCAATGCCGTTGGGAGTCTCCGTTTCCCTCCCGCCAGAGAAAGCCAGCCAGGTACTCCGGCACCCGCTCTCTCAGCGCGCGTCTCCGTACCTCAGCTTTTTGCAGCTCCTCTGGGTCTCCGCGAGCCCCTCTCTTTCCCTCTAGTTGTAGAACTTCCACTCAGCCAGCTTTCCTGTGGTTCTGGATGATGTCCGTTCTGTCTTTCAGTTGTAGTTTTGAAATTGTTGTGCGAGGCAGCAGTATAGGTGTTTACCTATGCCGCCATCTTGGATTCTCCTCTCTAGCATATTCTTGAAAAACCTTACAAGCGTGGTTTTGAACTCTATATCCAGTCGTTTGTTTTCCTCCATTTCTTTTGTTTGTAATCCCTTCCCTTGTCTCGGCATTTTCACTATGCCGTGGAAACTTCTGTGTTGAATTCAGCTTTATGATACCAGACTGCAAATCCGCAGAAGCCTCTGTTGAGCTTGGGAGGGGTGGAGTCTCAGAGCTTAAGGGACCATCTTGCCTTCCAGTTTGCCCCGCCCTCCACGGCCCCTGAGTCTCACGTGACTGGGTAATGGCTGGAGCGGTCCTTGTGCGCGCACCCGGTGCCTCTAACCGCTGCATTTCCGGCTCCCCTGTGCGCCAGGACCACACGAGTCTAGGTCTCCAGGGTTTCGCCTGAAACAGGGGCCCAGTGGACTCAGAAGTGGCACAGTTCGGAGGGTCTGTCTCCTGCCCACTCGCGAAAGCCAGTGGCACAGTCAGCAATCTGTCCTTCACGCAGCGCTGTGCGCGACCAGACCTCCGATCTTCTGCGACTCCCCTAAATTTCCGTGCACCTCTCCCTTTTCACAGTCCAAACTCACCCCGTATGAGTTTCGGCTGGATCTGGGGTTTAGTGTCGTAAGATAAGGGGTTCAATGCTGTTGGGAGTCTCCGTTTCCCTCCCGCCAGAGAAAGCCAGCCAGGTCCTCTGGCACCCACTCTGTCCACGTGCGCGCGTCTCCATACCTCAGCTTTTTGCAGCTCCTCTGGGTCTCTGTGAGCCCCTCTCTTTCCTTCTAGTTGTGGAACTTACACTCGGCCAGCTTTCTTGTGGTTCTGGATGATGTCTGTTCTGTCTTTTAGTTATAGTTTTGAAATTGTTGTGCGAGGCAGCAGTGTAGGTGTTTACCTATGCCGCCATCTTGGATTCTCTCCGATAGTGAGTCCCACTCCTAGTTTTAACAGAGTAAGACATGGGGCAGAGAACCATGGACAGTTGAAGTAAGGGGTATAGCCTCATGTCCCTTGGCCCAATGCCAGGACAGGGGGCATGGCCTGAGGTCCCCCAGCCCAGACCAGAGTGGGGAAGGGCATGCCTTGAGATCCTTTGTCAAGCCCCGCCAGATGAGGGGCAGTGTAGCCTCAGGTCCCCCGTCAAGCCCAGCCAGGCAGGGGGGGCACAGCCTCAGGTCCCTTGGCCCGGTGCTGGGGTGGGGGGTGCAGCCTGAAGTCCCCTGTCAAGCCCCACCTGGTGGTGGGGGGGGCACAGCCTGAGGCCTGCCGTCCTGGCACTGCAGCAGGAACAGCAGCCTGAGGTTCCCTAGCCCAGTACCAGGACGGGAAGCACACCTTGAGGTCCCCTGTCAAGCCCCACCAGGCGGGGGGTGTGGCCTCAGGTCCCCTGGCCTGGCACTGAGGTGGAGAGGTGTGGCCTGAGGTCCCCCAGCCTGATGCCAGGGTGGGGGTAGAGCCTGAGGTGCTCTGTCAAGCCCTACTGGATGGGGAGGCCCAGTCTGAGGTCACCTATCAAGCCCTGCCGGATGGAAGCACAGCCTGAGTTCCCTTGTCAAGCCCTGCCAGGTGGGGGATGTGGCCTGAAGTTTCCTGTCAAATCCCACAGGGGTGGGGGAGGGCATAATCTCAGGTCCCTGCTGAAGGCTGTTAAAGGCTCCTTATGGGAACTTGGTCTCAGCAGTGGGTGCAGCCATCTTTGTGACAGAGTGATGGTCAATTAGCATATTCCTTCTTTATTAGATAGAATAAGGCCCATTTCCATCCTGAACACAACTATTGAAAGCATTTCCTACACTTGATAAGTGATGACAAATGAAATACCATCTCTCTTGATTCCTCCTTCTTGGATTGTCTTTGGGAAGGGCAGATTTGTCACAGGCATGATTGAGCAAATTGCTCGCTTAGTGCATTATGTAGGACTGTTCCCACTGGAGATCTATTTACTTCCAGTGATAATGAGAAGACACGCAACATGAGAGTTGGCTTTATATTTCTAACCTTTCAAATATGAGGTTGGTTGTATGTCTCTGAGGAGCCCTTTATTCCTTCTCCAGTCATGTTCCCCAAGTGACTCATCTTAAATGGAGAGGTCAGAAAGCAACGGACTGCCACTTGGAAAAAACACACGAGGACTGAGATGAAATGTGCGTTTGGGGACATGCCCAGCTGTGGGGATAGGAATGAAGCTGAAATCAAGCATACAGGCAGAGAACAGTCCGCTGGGAAGGAAAATTACAGGAACAAACATAGGGGCCAATCTAGACAGATTCACCCAGAGGAAAGGTGCAGGGAGATTACAATACAATACTCTCTCATCAAAAGAGTCTTCCATGAGCCAAAAACTGTGCTAAGTTCTTTGCATGTCTTATTTAACTCCTGTAACACTGAATGGTAGTGGTTACAGAAATAACTTGATAACTGTAGCTCAGAGAAGTAAGTATTGTGCCAATAAGAAGTGTGGTGAGGGAAACTCCGGTGATTTGCTGACATCAGGTCTCAAGGGCAGGGCCAACCCAAAGAACTTGTGTTGGGGAGTAGACCTCACTGCCTTATAAGACCTTAGTAATTTTATAAGAGAAGGACACACTCCTAGTTTTAACACAGTGAGACATGGGGCAGAGAACCATGGACGGTTGAAGTAAGCCCAGCTGTGGGAAGAGAAAGATTAAAGGGCAGAAAACCTGGCATGTCACCACAAAGACTTGACCTCTTTGAGGCTGTGAACAAGTCATTTATGATTATGAAAATTGTTCAAGTCAGGATTCATCAAACTGGTGACAATGTAGGAATCATCTCTTCAGCATTTCTTGGCCATCTCCAGAGTCAATACCAAACTAATTGGACAGGACTTGCTAAACAAACATACTATTATGCACCAAGAGGTCATGTACCTGTGTTTTAGTTTCCACCCAGTGATGAGCCAAGCTGGAGTTTTGGATAAGAATGAGGTTGAATATATTAAGCAGAAGAAGAATTGAGAATGAAACCAAGTGAAATTCCTCCCATTTTCATCTTTTGAGGGGGTTTAAAGAAGAGAAGAGCAAAAGTTATATGCCACATCTACGAATGTTTAACACAGCACTATTCACAAATGTCCATCAATGGATGAGTGGTAAACAATATGGTACAGCCTTTCCGTGGAATATTATCCAGCCATAGGAAGGAAAGAAGTACTGATATCTGCTACAACATGGATGAACCTTGAAAACATTATGCCAAAAAGAAGGGGTCAACACAAAATGACATTAATGTCTGATTCCATTTATATTCAATATTCAGAAGAAGTGAACGGAAAGCAGACAGGTGGTTCCAGGGGCTGTGAGGAAGTGGCAGTAGGAAGTAACTCTACAGTGTTAACAAGTATATGACCTTTCCTTGCAGTGAGGAAAATGCTTCAGAACTCGATGGAGGTAGTGGTTGTACAACATTATAAATGGACTACTGCCACTGAACTATTCATCTTAAAATGGTTAATTTTATCTAATGTGAGTTTCATTTTGATTTTTTTTAAAAAAGGTTATTTGCTATGAAAATTGCAGTAGATGCTAGATGCTTCTACTTCCTCCAGTTTTTGTAAACTTCTGAAGCCATGATGGTGGGGCCAATACCCTGTTAAACTGCATCTCTTGGCCATACAGACTGAAGCAGAAACCAAGGCACATGGTCCAATAAAGGACACTTTTTTTCTGACTTGTAAATTTATTCCTATGAGATATAAAAATAAAATTATGTTTACTTATACTTTAAAAGATTAATTTTTACCAAAAACGAGAAAGCACATAAAATCAGAGTTATTCATAGTGTCCTTACTAAGATGTTCATAATCCTCATGATTCATTCATTATCCCAAACATCTTGTGCTTCTACTTCTGAAGATAACCCTGATCATGAAGTTTAATTGTACTTTGCCCACACCTTCCAGACACGTGCAGACCTCTTCCGGCTGATTCCCCAGTGACTCGTGAGTCAGTCCCATCCCAGCCAGACAGCATGGTAGGAACCCATCCCCCTGCTGGACACCAGTGGCTGCGATCTCACTTGTATTCTCCAGGTATACACCTGCATTTTCACCCAACAGTCTAGGTTTCCCTATTCCCTGGTAATTTATGACCTAAGCACCCACTAACTTTACAAAGTTTTAAAATTATATGGAAAATTTGGTGAGCATGTACACATTTTTTTTTTATAAAAGTGCCCATTTCATTAAATCAATGATTTTTAAATATAGTTTGCATTAAAACAAGCTGGGGGACTTACTACAATACAACATAGTTTGCTCAGCCCCACCTCCTGAGTTCCTGACTCAGTAGATCTGGGGTGGGGCCAACAGTCTCTATTTCTGACCAGTTCCTAGGTGATGCTATTGTTGCTGATCAGGAACCATGCCCAAAGGGACCTAGGATTCTGAGGACCAACCAAACTATAGGACTTCAAACTGGGTTCTGATTGATACTACAAATTCCTACTAGGATTTGAGTTCTGGCCTTCATCACAGTATATTCAGAATCTACCTTCCTCTTGACAACTTCTTTATTTTTACAAGATATACTTAACATTATACAATTACATGAATTCTAACCATGTGGAAAATCTTGGGCCTACCCATGTCTCCTAGGCAGGTAGTTAGGACACTATTCCAAAACAAATGCATGTCCCCATTGGCTGGACAAAAATTGACACACCTCAATCCATTCATCTACATGTACCACCAGTCTGACCCACCTGAACAACCTTAGGATAACCTTTGATGCCAAGGCAGTGCCTTAATTCCCCACATCTTCTCCGTGACTAGATTCCAAATTGCAAATTATGATCCATTAGTCGAGCAATGCAGTGTACTGCAAATAGATTCTATTTTTAATGCAATAGAGCTGAAAAGAAGAGAAAATATTTTAGTACATCAATTCTAAAGAGTACTGCTTCTAAAACTTTTATTTCCATCATGTGTGCATGCACATATGTGTGGGTGTTGGAGGTATACAAGTTGGCCATGGTGTAAATGTACCTCTCACTGTGCATCACAGTAAATAATGTTTGAAAGCTTGTGCTCTATCTGCTAACTTGGTTTAAAGGGCAAGCAGAGCAACAGCTTGATGTCATTTTCCATTAGATGAAATTATCTGCCTAAAGGATCTAGAATGCACGTCTGATCGAAGACTAGAAAGCCAGCAGCTTTCCTCATCCATCAACCAGCATTTGGGGGAATCTCAGTACTACAGTTTTTCTTGGACAATGACCACCTTGCTTTTCATTCCAAATTACCATGATCTTCTGGGTCACTGACTTCTCATTTTCCTGGTAGTCAGCTGATTCTTTTTTCTTCCTGGTAATAGGGAACATGGCTACACATAAAAGTTGAAATCCGTAGTGAACTAAACACTTCCTTTCAGGTAATTCTTTACATCCTTCTCAAAAGCTAAGATTGAACAGAAACATATAATGGTTAGATTCCCTTTCCTTATCACCTCCCCTTGTGCCAACACTCTCCCTCACAGGGACCCCATAAAGGGAGAGCAGTACAGTTTTCACCAGCTCGGATCTGTGAAACTCCAAAAAGCCAAGCAACGGGGTGCTGTTTCTGTCAACTCCACCTTACCTCAGACCCTATTTATCCTTCAGTAAGCCATTCAGTAAGTCCAGGGTTGAACTTGGCTCCCAAACATGATAGGTGTGGTTCAGTGGTCTGGGGAGTGAAGCAGAAGTGTTTGCTAATGCTATGGTCTCCATGTTGGCCTCTGATTGTAGTTTAATGTAGAATAACCTGGATTCTAACCTAACCTGGGTTAGGTTCCAAGTAGTCTCAAGATCTTAGCCCAAGGTCAAGTGTGTCCCAACATCACTGAATACTGACTGGTGGGGGAAATATGTGGTAAGCAAGAAGGTCTAACCACGGTACTCAAATTATTGTAGAAATCCTTGAGCATTGAAAATTCATGGAAACATCCCACCCACACCACCTCAGACTCTGAAGCTGCCATCACAGCAGGCCAGACATGGTTTTCCTGAATGAACTGGAAACTATGTACAGGAAGGTGTGCGTGTGTGTGTGTGTGTGTGTGTGTGTGTGTGTGTGTGAAGTTTTATAATTAAGAAAGCTATAAAATTGAGAATTCTTTGTCTACTGGTATTTTGTCCTACATCCTAAGATCTTCCATTGATAGAAATAATTAATTCATTTTTGTATGTGGAACACAGGGAATGCTTTAATAAAAAAAATTTAACTGTTTACTTGAATATCTGTTGACCTCTATGCTCATAATTCCACTTCTTTCTATATCCAAAGAGTAATAAGATTCCATCCTAATCTGAGCTGCTAGAAATTATTATGGCTTAATTCATTGAAATCACCTTCCTAAATGCCTATATACGGGATGGACAAAAGAAAGTTGAGAGTTGTTCAAATGGAAATACATAACTAATAAACAATACAAAAATAAACTGTGTTTCACGTATTTACAACTGTAAACCTACTTTTGCCAACCTCTGTTTAAAGAAAACCCCAGCTAATGGAGGACGTAAGTCTATGAAGCAAATGGATGCAGCTGCCTGCCTTACCTAACAAGCTGTCCTGGTTTGGATTATAAAGATTTAT
Organism: Lasiurus cinereus; assembly: GCA_011751065.1. Classification (NCBI taxonomy): domain Eukaryota; kingdom Metazoa; phylum Chordata; class Mammalia; order Chiroptera; family Vespertilionidae; genus Lasiurus; species Lasiurus cinereus. Next base: position 70,939,368 of record JAAGEH010000018.1, read on the forward strand.
TCGAAGTAACAGGAAATCTAATGAACAATTCTCAATTTTTTAATTAGCTTCCTTATGTGCTTCAAAAAAAGATGGGTGGGGCAAAAATATTTTAATTTATTCTCCTCTGTAGGCAAGTCTCATAGCTATTGCTAGAGCTGATATTCACCTCCCACCAAAGAGGCTGAATAGGCTTAAAGTTTCAGTACTGTTAAGAAAGATGCTAGATTAAGAAACTAAGACTTTCTATTTATCAAAAAGAGAGAACTGTGTCTGAGTTCTGGGCACCCTGGAGGCCTGACAGCTGTTTCATCCTGAGTTTTTTTAGGAAGTTGGAGCTTTGGAGGTCAGAGCTAACTGACTTCACACCCCTGAGGCCCCTCATGCAAAGATGACCACTGGCCATCCCTATATAGGCATTTAGGCCCATGGGAGTAGTTCTGACTTCTACTAGCTGGTCAAACAGTTCACAACACACAAGTAACCTATTAGTTATTTAAAAATATCTTCCTAAAAAAAAAATCAACCACAAGATTTCATTATAAATATCACCTTGATACTACACAAAAATGGCTGTGTGGTAGTTAAGTTGTAGTGGCCAACCTAAACTTAAGGCCCAGGTTCTAACACGTTAGAGGAGAATCCATAGCACCGGGGTGTTTACTTGTTGGGGCTCAGGGACACCTTCCAGGGCAGACCAAAATGAATTTTCCTGGTTTGTGAATTTATTTAAAGTTTTTGAAAGGTGTAATTTAAATCACATTGATTTAAAATTGAGACTGTCACAAAAAAGATACTATTTGATCACTGTACCAATAAAATCTAAACACTTTATTCTTGTGTATATCTCTCCATGAGAAAAGAAAAATATTTCTCTGCTTTCAAATAAAAACAATTTTTTATATTCTTCCCCAGATTAAGGGGCTTTCTTTTATTTCTAAATTCATAGGCACAGAAAGAGAAAAAAATAACATTAGACTCAGGAAACCTTGAGTCACAGTGACTTGATGGAAGAAAGGCCACATACTTAACCCTTCAACTCTTGCCTCTCCAACCCCTCCTTGAACCCTTACCACAGAACATTCTTTTGTAGGATGCCACTGGAAGTAAACAAAAATGAAAACCTCATCTACTCTTAGTCTTGTAACAGGACAGCATTGTTGACGCTCTGAGACCTTCCTGCACCACCATGCAGGGCTTTGGAGGTCTGTTGAAGCAGCTCTTTCGTGAGCAGGAGAGCCATAAGTGGAGGTCCAGCACAAAATGCGCCACATCTTTTTTCAGGCCAGTGAGCCTCGAGCGGCCTGATGCTTTTAGAAATGGCTGAGTTCCTGAGCAACGTAAAGGTCACTGGCTCTTGTGGTTTTTTTGTTTGTTTGTTTGTATTTTGTTGTTGTTTTTTTCAATGAAGCCTACTGAATACTGAGTATTAGAATGAGTAAGATATAATCTATAAACTCAAGAAAAATTTACAGATACAATAAGGCAGGCGATAGGAACAACAAAAAATAATGATATAACTCAAAAAGATTGTAGACCTAAATGTAAAATGCAAAACTATAAAACTTCTGAAATACTGATGATAAATACAGATAAATTTACTCTTATCTAGAGTATATAGATAGATCTAAATGATCTTAAGTTTAGCAATGGCTTTTTACTTATTTTTATTTTTAAATATATTTTTATTGATTTCATAGAGGAAAGGAGAGAGAGAAAGAGAGAGAAAAACATCAATGATGAGGGAGAATCATTGGTCAGCTGTCTCCAGCACAGCCCCCACTGGGCCTGCAGCCTGGGCATCTTCCCTGACCAGGAATTGAACCATGACCTCCAGATTCAAAGGTTGACACTCAACCACTGAGCCACACTGGCCAGGCTAGCAATGGTGTTTTACAAACAGCACTAGAGTGCTCCATGAGAGCAAATATTGATAGATTGTACTTCATTAAAATTAAAAACAACTGCTCTGCAAAAGACACTGTTAAGAGAATGAAAAGACAAGGCACAAACAAGGAGGGAGACTTTATCAGATATGTTGCAAAACACATACCTGATAAAGGACTTGTATTTAAAGATACAAAGAACTATCAAACTCAACAATAAGAAAACAACCCAATTTTTACACGGGCAAAAGTTCTGAATAGACACTTCACCAAAAAAGATATGTAGATGCCACATAAGTACATGAAAGATGCGGTATATTTTTTGTCAATAGGGAACTGCAAATTACAACAATGAGATATCACTACACACCTATCAGGATGGCTAAAAACACCAAATGCTGCTAAGAATGTGGAGCAATAGGAACTCTCACATTCATAGCTGACAGAGCGCAGCTATGGCATGACCACTTTGGAAGATGTTTTGACAGTTTCTTACAAAACTAAATATACTCTTATCATATGACATAGCAATCACACTCTTTGTTGTTTATCCAAAGGAGTGGAAAACATCTGCTCACATAAAACCTGCCCACAGATATTTACAGCAACTCTATCCAAAATTTGGAAGCAACCAAGTTGTCTTTTAAATAAATAAACAGTATTATATCCAAACAACAAAAAATGAACTTGCAAGTCACAAAAAGACATAAAGCAGTGGTTCTCAACCTTTCTAATGCCACGACCCTTTAATACAGTTCCTCATGTTGTGGTGACCCTCAACCATAAAATTATTTTTGTTGCTACCTCATAACTAATTTTGTTACTGTTAATAAATGCTAATGTAAATATCTGTGTTTTCTGATGGTGTTAGACAACCCTGCTAGCGGCTCTCAACCTGGGGTCACCACAACATGAGGAACTGTATTAAAGGGTCAGGGCATTAGAAAGGTTGAGAACCACTGACATAGAGGAACCTTAAATGCATTTTGCTACGTGAAAGAAGTAAATCTGAAAAGGCTACAGATGTCTGATTACAACTTTATGATGTTCTGGAAAAGGCACAACTATGGAGACAGTAAAAAGATCAATGGTTGTCAAGAATTTAGGAGCATGCAGAGAGGAACGAACAGGTGGAGTGCAGGACACTTTTAAGACAGAGATACTACTCTGAATGTTAAGATGAAAGTGGATACAGGGCATTATGCATTTGTCAAAACTCATAGAATTGTACAACAGAAGAGTAAATCCTAAAGTAAATTTGGACTTTCACTCATAAGGACTCAATAGTGGTTCATCCTATATAATAAAAGCCTAATATGCTAAATGTCTGACTGTTCATTAGACCATACAACCAGTCGCTATGATGCATACTGACCACCAGGGGCAGATGCTCTGACCAGTAGGTTAACTTGCTGTTGGGGTCCAGCCAATTGGGACTGAAAGAAACAGGCTAGACACACCTTGGAGCCCTCCTGCACTCCCTTCCCAGCCCCCATCGTGCACCAGTGGGGTCCTTTGGCCTGGCCTGCACCCTCTCACAATCTGGGACCCCTTGTTGGAGAGATGATTTTGGCCCAATCCCCACAGGCCAGGCCGAGGGACCCCACCAATGCATGAATTTGTGCACCAGCCTCTAGTCAATTATAACAAATGTACCATACTAATGCAAGGTGTTAACAGTGGGGGGAACTAAAGAGGGCATAGGAATAAGGAGTACATGGAAATGCTCTGTATTTTCAATATAATCTCTATATATAAAACCCTAATATGTAAATAGACCAGACAGCAAAACAACTGAACAACTGGTCACTATGACATGCGTTGACCACCAGTGGCTGTGTGTGGAACATGGCTGTTATCAGCAGCAGGTGGCAGAGCACAGAACATGACAGGTGTTGGCCTCAGTGGGATGGTGAAGCAGGTGGGGCGCCAGACCAAGGTGGGGTGCTGGTCACTGTCAAGCCTCTGGTAGTTACTGAAAATTCTTTGCTCCCATGCACTGTGGTCCCGCCCAGCACTCGCAACTGTTGTCAGCACCAGTCCCACCTATATGTACCTACTGCTGGTACCAGAGCCGCCACTTGCACCTGCTGCCAGTGCCTGGCACTGGCCCCAACCATTCGGTGCCATCAGCATGTATGAGTGGAAGTTTCCAGCCTCGACCACTCCTCAGGGCTTCTCCACCTCCCCCTGCTCCTGAGAGATGACCAGGGCCAGCAGCTGACCTTCTCATCTGCTGCCAGCACTGGCCCCGCTTGCACCTGCTGCTGGAACCCAGTGCTGGTTCTGATCACTCGGCACTGTCAGTGGGTGCGAGCAGGGCCAGAGCCATCAGCGTATGGAGTACTGGGAGTGGGAGCGGGGCTGTCAACAGACGGGGGACTAGGCGCCATGGTGGAAGGAACTGGGTGGGGGCATGGAAGATGGGCCGAGACCCGCCTCTGTGCCCACCACAGCCTCGTGGCACACAGTTCCTTTAAAGGTGCACAAATGCATGTACTAGGTCCCTAGTTTTTCTATAAACTTAAAACTGTTCTAAAAAAATAAAAAAATACTAAGAAAATGACAGTGATGAGGTATGCTCAGGACATTCTGGGAGCACAGAGGAGCTGAACTCAGTCTGGCACTGGGGAAATAAGGGGAGGCTTCCTGTAGAAGGCAAGCCCTACGCCAAGTCTAAAAGAGAAGGAGGAAACTGGAAGGAAAGGCTACAACATGTAGGCAGGATAACAAGTGTAGTGTGCTAATGTGGTTACCCAAGATGTCATATCCTAATCTCTGGAACCTGCAAATGTTATCTTCTAAGGAAAAGAGGTCTTTGCAGATGTGACTAAATTAAGAGTCTTGACCTGGAGAGATCATTCTGGATTATCTGGGTGGGCTCTACATCCAATCACAAGAAGTCTTTTAAGAGAGAGGTTGCATTCACAGAAAGGAGACGGTGCTATAACAATGGAGGCAGAGATTGCTAGATTGTGACCACAAACCAAGGAGTGCAGGCTGCTACTAGAAACTGACAGAGACAGGGAGTGGATTCTCCCCTAGAGCCTCTTACAGGAGCACTGCCCTGCTGACACCCGCCCAGTGAAACTGATGAAGAACTTCTGCACAACCTTTGTAGTGATCCAGTACAGTCACAGGAAACCAATGCAACAAGAGAATGCAGTGATGTATTTCTAGAGTAACTGCTATGTGCCACTCTTCTAAGTGCTCCACAGATAGTGACTCATTTAATCCTCACAACCAAAATGAAGTAGATATCATTATTACATTCATCCCATTTGATATGTGGGGTTACTGAGACTCAGGTAGGTTGGGTAACTTGGTTGAGGTCATCTTCTAGTATGTGACCCAGCATTCAAAGTGAGGCAGTCTGATTGAAGAATCCCTGTGCTTAACCACCAGGTGTGGGATCTTTAGGATATACACGTGCAGTTTGGTGAGTGAAGCGGTAAGCAAGTTAAGGCCATAGAAGTAAGCCTTATCACACCAGGGTCTCAAATGCAATCTAAAGATCATGCTTGAGCAGCTGAATCACCCAGAGGGCTTGTTTTAACCCAGTTTTCTGAGTCTCACCCTCAGTTTCTAATTTAGAAGGTTTGAGTTAGGGCCTGAGAATTTGCATATTTAGCAATTTCCAAGTGATGTGGCCACTGCTAATCTGGGGACCACACTTTGAGAAACACTGTTTCAGGGAATAAGAAGCTCTCAAGAGTTTCAAGCAGAAAAGTAGCACTGTGGCATATTAATGTTACCTCAAAGTTATGTATGTGGAAGCAAAAGCTCAATATTCCAAATAGATAAAAAAATGTAGCTGCTCTGTTTCAAGAAGGAAGTGGGAGCATACCACATGGCTCTTCGACTTGTAGGCTGAGCATCTGTGAGACCTTGGATAAGTTACTGAACCTCTTCGAGCCTCAGCTGTCTCACCCACAAGGTGAGAGTAAAATCTTGAGGGTGAAATAAACTGAAGTCTAACAATGGCACATAGTAGCACTCATGACACAGAAGGTATTTGAATGTTTAGTATTGTTATTGGGAAAATAGGGAGGAGCTCCACCCTGCAGAATGGATTCTAGGTGAGATGAGGCTTTATTTTTTGCTTTTGTTCATACACACACACACACACACACACACACGCACACGCACACATTTCAGAGAGGAAGGGAGAACAGGATAGAAACATCAATGATGAGAATCATTGATTGAGTACCTCCTTCACACCCCCCAATTGGAAATCAAGTCTGCAACCTGGGCATGTGCCCTGCCTGGGAATTGAACTGTGACCTCCTGGTTCATAGATTGATCCTCAACCACTGAGTCACACTGGCTGGGCTGCTTCTGCTTTTTTTTTTTTTAATATATTTTATTTATTTTTTACAGAGAGGAAAGGAGAGGGAGAGAGAGTTAGAAACATCAATGAGAGAGAAACATCAATCAGCTGCCTCCTACACACCCCCTACTGGAGATGTGCCTGCAACCAAGGTACATGCCCTTGATCGGAATCAAACCTGGGACCCTTGAAACCATACGTCGATGCTCTATCCACTGAGCCAAACCAGTCAGGGCTGCTTCTGCTTTTTAATACAGTTTATTTTAACCTAATTGTGCTCACAAGAACACATTCATATTGGCTATACAGTTTAAGTTGGGCCAAATTTGCACATGGTTTAAATTCTAAAAAGAAAAAAATAGGTGGTACAATCTGGATTATTTTTCATCTATTACAAATGTGCAAAAGATCCTTCTCCTTCAAATGTTCCTAAAGAAGGTAGCAGGGAACCTGAGAAGTCTGTTTTTAGTTTACTTCAGGAAAATAACATGTTACACTGTAAAAGCTTAAAAACTAAAGCAACAAAGCATTTTTGCAATGTTTCAATGCTAGTTTACACAAATTTAGTAACTGTAGTTTAGCCTTAGGGTGGGAAAAGGGTATGTTCACATGGGAGCAAATCCAATAGGTATGTGGGTTTAGTATATTTTGTGTGGCTTCCAAATATATATATATACTCTAATAATCAATTCCCTAAGCCTGAATTAACACTACCGGTCTGAAGGACATTTTCAAAAACACTGAGTTTGATTAGTTTTAAACACCCAGTTCTAAATTTGTATGGTTTTAGAGAAACCAAGATGGCAGCATAGGTAAACACCTAAACTGCTGCCTTGCACAACAATTTCAAAACTACAACTAAAAGACAAAATGGACATCATCCAGATCCACAGGAAGGCTGGCTGAATGGAAATTCTACAACTAGAAGGAAAGAGAAAAGCACAATCATACTCAGAGGAGCTGCAGGAGGTAGAGGTACTGAGACGCATGCGCAGAGAGAACTGGCACCTGAGGGCTTGGCTGGCTTTCTCAAGTGGGAGGGAGACAAAAGCTCCCAACTGCATTGAACTCCAGTTCTGGGCGAGACTCTAGGACCCAGATATGGGGTGAAACTGGGCTGTCAGGAAAGAGAAAAGCACACTGAGACTCAGAGGAACCGTGGAAAGTAGAGGTACCAAGACGTGCGTGCGGAGAGGGCAGGCAACTGAGTACACGGCTGGCTTTCTCAAACAGGGGTGTGTGTGTGTGTGTGGGTGGGGGTGGGGGTGGGGGGGAAGAGACAAAAGTTCCCGACTGCACTGAACTCCAGTTCTGGGTGAGACTCTGGGGACCCAGACTCATATGGGGAGAAATTCAACTGCATAACAGTGGGAGAAACTTGAGGGTGGCTTTCTCTCAGAATTGCTTGTAGCAATTACCATGGGACACTGAGACACAGGGGCCTATTAGGGCAGGGATGACAGGAAACCAATGCTGTCTGCTCCACCCTGAGACTCTGCCCCATCCAAGCTGAACACAGAGGCTTTTTCAAGTCTTGTCTCATAAAAGTGTCTACAGCAGAGAAGTTTTCCCAGAGTAGACAAAGCTAAATCTCACAGCCACTTGGCCTGGAGGTCAATTCCTTCCATTGATACCAAAAACAATCAAGGCTTAAATACAACAAGATTGTGCACACAGTCTACAAAGGGGTGCACCAAGCGTTTCCACCTCAGGTAACTGGGGAGGCTGAGCCACTTGGCCCACTCAAGGAAGCAGCCAAAATGCGGAGACCAAGAAACAGATCACAAATTAAAGAAATGGAGGAAAGCAAATGACTGGATATAGAGTTCAAAACCATGCTTATAAGGTTTTTCAAGAATTTTTTAGAAAAGGCCGATAAATTTAGTGAAACCAAGAGGAGATGAAGAAAGAGGAATAATTATAATAATCTGAACAATAAAGATTTATTAAATTAAAAATATACAAAATTATTAAAATAAAGTAAAATTGTATGGTTTAAGTGAACATTTTTTCTCAAATTAAGTGAATTAGATTGATTGTTTTACTAGATATATGGAGTCTGGAATTGAGTAATGTGCCTGTTCTTGCAAGTTTCTGGAGACATTTTCTATGTTAGGCTATCAATCTTGCTCACATTTCAGTGGTACATGGAAAAAGTAGGTCTCGTCCTCCTTAAGTTTTAGATGGAGAATAAGGCACTGAAATTCTACACCTAAGGTCAGTGAAGAAAGCTGTTTCAGAGAAGCCATTAGATTCTGAGCCTCTTGAGATCTCTTTCAGAGATCTTTCTGTAAGATTCCACCAATGATTTTAAATAGAGAATGCATGTGGATTTTCAATCAGGAGACATCTGCTCAACCCAATCAAAAATTTTAGCAAACATTTCTGTTAGGAAACATGCCAGAGGATTAGCAGCGTTTTTTCTTGTTTAACAATATACTAAGCAAAAAAAATCTCTCATCATTGTTTTTACTTTATATTTCCTTATGAGATATTGGCATCTTTTCATATAGTTATGGGCCACTGTATTATCTTTTGTGAATTGCCTATGTTTAGTTCTTTAAGCCATGTAAATTTTTATATATTGTATGAAGTTAGGGACCTGATTTGATATTCTTCTACATGGATAGCTACTTGCCACAATATCGTTTACTAAATATAATCTCGATTTAGTTTATCACAAACGAAAGTCCCATTAATACACTGACCTGTTTCTAGATTTATTCCTCTAGGTCTGCAATCTCTTGGTATGCAATAAGTGGGAATGTTCTGAATCATTTTCTTCTCTAGGTTGAATTTTTTATTCTTCGTTTGCTCTATTCCTTTTCTCTCTACATATGCTATAAAATAAAAGCCTAATATGATACGTGCCCGGGTGTCCATTAACCAATCAAAGCATAATATGTTAATGACATGCTAAGGCCACTTAACCACTTGCTATGATGTGCACTAATCATGAGGGGGCAGATACTCCAGCTGGTAGGTTAATTTGCTACTGGATCCAGCTGATGGGGACTGAGCAAGACAGGCCGGACATGCCCTGGAGCCATTCCACGGTCCCTCCCCTGCTGGCCAACTTACCGCATCCCTCCCAGGCCTGGATAGTGCAGGAGTGGGGTCCCTTGGCCTGGCTTGCACCCTCTCACAATCTGGGACTTTTCCAGGGATGTCAGAGAGTCGATTCAGCCCAATCCTGTAGACCAGTGGTTGGCAAACTGCAGCTCGTGAGCCACATGCAGCTCACAAGCTGCGGTTTGCTACTCTGTTGACTAATGAGTTTGCTGACCACTGACCTAGACTCTCAATCCAATAATTACAGGTTGTTGTTGTTCCTTGTGATTAAGCCCACATCCCAGTGGTCGGCAAACTCATTAGTCAACAGAGTGGCAAACCACAGTTCACGAGCTGCAGTTTGCCAACCACTGCCATAGGCCAAGCCAAGGGACCCCACTAATGCACAGATTTGTGCACTGGGCCTCTAGTGTACATATAAGTATATATATGAATTATCTATATGTACACAGAGATATATGTCCATACAGGATGGGGCAAAAGTAGGTTTACAGTTGTTCATATGGGAAAATACAATAATTAATAAATAAGACAAGAATTAACTCTGCATTTTATGTACTCAACTGGAAATCTATTTTTGCCCCATCTTGTATGTCTGTATCAGCCTTTTAAAAATTAAATTTTAACATTTTAAAATTATAGTTGACATACAATATTATTAGTTTCATATATACAGTATAGTGATTAAACATTTATATAACTTAAAAAGTGATCCCCTGACAAATCTATCATTTATATAACTTAAAAAGTGATCCCCTGATAAATCATCTGATACGGTTATTGTATTATTATTGACTATATTCCCTATGCTATACTTTACATCCCTATGACTGTTTTTATAACTGTCATTTGTATACCTTAATCTCTTCCCCTTTTTCACCAATGGGGAACCATCAAAATGCTCTTTGTATCTATGAATTTGTTTCTGTTTTTGTTTGTTGGTTTATTTATTTTCTTTACTTATTTAGTTTTTGCAAATAGCCACAAGGTGTATTTTCTTTCTCTTATTTATTTCCCTTAGCATAATACCCTCTAAGTCCATCCATGTTGTTGCAAGTGGCAAGATTTCATTCTTTTTTATGGCTGAGTAATAATATTATATTGCATAAATGTGCCCCATCTTTTTCCCCCATTTTTTTATTAATGTATTACATGTGTACATATCTTCCCACTGCCCCCCCAACCCCATTCCCATACATGCCCTCGCCTCCCAGTATCTTGCGTCCATTGGTTATGCTTATATGCATGCATACAAATCCTTCGATTGATCTATCTACCCCACCTCTCCCTAACCTTCCCGCTGTAATTTGACAGTCTGTTTGATGCTTTACTGCCTCTATATTTATCTTTTTGTTCATCTGGTTATAATGTTCTTTGTTATCCATAAATGGTGAGATCATGTGGTATTTTTCTTTCATTGTCTGGCTTATTTCACTTAGCATAATGCTCTCCAGTTCTATCCAGGTTGCTACAAATGGTAAGAATTCCTTCTTTTTTATGGCAGCATAGTAATTCTATTGTGTAGATGTACCATAGTTTTCTGATCCAGTAATCTGCTGATGGGCACATAGTCTGTTTCTAGATCTTAGCTATTGTAAATTGTGCTGCTATGAACATAGGGATGCATATATCCTTTCTGACTGGTATTTCCAGTTTCCTAGGGTATATTCCTAGGAGTGGGATTACTGGTTCAAATGGGAGTTCCATTTTTAGTTTCTTGAGGAAACTCCATACTGTTCTCCATAGTGGCTGCACCATTCTGCATTCCCACCAGCAGTGCACAACTGTGCCCCTTCTTTATCCATTCATCTATTGTCTGCATCAGTCTTGAGAATTTTCTACACATTTTTCTCCATCTTACTAATGATTGGAAGCTCTGCCCAGAGGTTCCATTTGTTCTCACCTAGTATGTGTGACTTCTTTATTTCCCCCCCCACACACCCCCACCACCACCGTCTTTGATGGTGTTTTACTTTCCTAAATCTGTATGTTGACATTGGCGCGCGCGTTCTTTCTCTCTCTCTCTCTCTCTCACTCTCTCTCTCTCTCTCTCTTACCATCTAAGAAATGATAATTGGGGTAGGGAAAGACAATTGCTCAATTGAGGCTTTGTACAGGCCAACTGGGCTCCACCCTTCTCTTCTGTGATGTAAATAACTATCCTGGCCCAGAGCCATTTCGCCTAGGGAGGAGGGAGCAGTAGATCAGCCTATTCCCTGAGGCTTCACTCTAGAGTAAATAAGGTACTGTACTCATAATGCCAGAATCAAAAGGACTTTAATCTGGGACACCAAGTCCACACTAGCCACTTTGTTCATCCCTGTCACTCCTGACTTTTGAATCTGGAAGTTCTATGTGGCCTGCTGCCTTCTGTACTATAGTGTTCAATCTCCTTGACTTAACTTTATTATTAAGTATTTGCTTTGTTGATGCCCCCTAAGCTGTTGCAGGTCCTACTTTTTAAAAATTGTTTTCTATCATCATTTAGATGAGTCTTCAGGAGGAAGAATTGACGAATGTTTATACTCAATACACCACCTGAATTAAAATAAATTCCACCTGGTTTACATATTGATCGTGAATTGTGGGTCTATTGATGGTATCTTTCGGTTTCTATCTATCCATAAATATATCCTTTGTGATTTCATGGAATAAACCAGAGGGGAGAATGGTGTGTGTTCAATCTGCAAATCTGTCCCTTAATCCAATCTCTTCTAAAGCTTTCTTTCAAAGAAGCAACCTCTTAGGACCTGTTCTTTTCATAAGTATGTTTTAGGAAATATCAGTTTGCAAAACCCATTCTCTCTTAAGTTCAGACAAGATTTCAGTCATAGCATTTTCCAGAATTGACAGAGAATTGGAGAAAGACTCTCCAGCACCTCTGACCACCCTGGACATCCTGTAGCTCACAGTCAGTCATTATAAGCTCCTGGTAGAGTTTGGAGCACACACTCTGAATTCCAGCACCCACTGGAGGTGGCACAAATTAAAGCTAACTTTCCCTTCAAACTTCCATTTTTCACCATCAGTAAAGGTGAAACAACATCAATGAAGGGTCCAGAAACCCATTTTCTAGATGCTGCCATGACATAAAAGCCTAGCAATTTCTTATTTCCCTTTCTTCAACCACCCACCTATCCAAAATCAGGCCTTCATGCTGAACCCAAACGCTGAATCAGCCTCTTCTAAGCTAACAATAACTCTGCCATATCCATCTGTAATAGAGCCTGTCCTATTTTTAAGCTAGGGAAATTCACATGGAATCATAAAAGCCCCCAAATAGTCAAAGTAGAAGGTTTCTTTTTGAGAAAAAGAAACAGAGCTGTAGGCATCACACATCCTGACTCCAAACTATATTACAAAGCTATGGTAATCAAAACAATATGGCATTGGCATAAAAATCATACAGATCACAGAGTCCAGAAATAAATTCATGCATGTATGATCAATTAAGTTATGACAAAAGACCCACAAATATACAATGAGGAAAGGACAATCTCTTCAATAAAGGGAATTTTCAATTGAAAAGATAAAAAGAATAAATTAATGCAAGTAGTTACTCCATATTGCAGAGAGGGTGGTGGTGATGGTAGCTGTGATAGTGATAATTGCAGTGGTGATGGTGGAGGTGATGGCTGGGTGGACCAAGATAGAGCAAGACTTCTTAAAGCACATAATTTTGTTTTGAGTTCTTTTTTCTTAAGGGAAATTTCCTGAAATTTAGAAGCAATATAGATGCCTGATAATTCATCCTAAGATAATATTCAGATAAGTACACAAGATGTATCTGAAATGATTTTCATTGCAGCCTTAGTTATTATAATAAAAACTGGGAAATAACAAATTATACTTCTTCAGTATGTATCTGATTTGCCTCCACAGGTTATTTCAGACTCTCTTGTCTCTCAGACCTCCAAACTCTACAAATTCTGACTTTGCTTTGCCTTAGCTATTGCTCTGGCAGACCCACAAAAGTCTACCTCTTCAAGCCAGTCAACTACACACTCACAGACTCTGGCTTTTCCTGTCCATTCCAAATTTAAATGGAGAACTCCATTGCAGAACATGAGATCTGGCCTGCGAAGTGGCTGCCAAAGATGCAAAGTAAGGAGAGGAAGTGTGAGGGAGTAAACTTCTTGGTGTGGAAATTTTGGCCAATGGGAGAGAGAAGACAGGGAGCTAGCAGATATATCTCTCTCCCTCTCTCCCTCCCTCCAAAATGCTGTTGGAAGGCATGACTTCTCCATGGAGCCTTTCTTGGTCATGTACATGACCAAGCAAATGTACCTGCTGATAAACATATTTCGCCTCTTAGCATCTCAAGGTGAAGCAAAACGCATCTGGGCCATGGCTTTCCATCTTCCACTTCTTTGCGTAGCTTTTCCTTCACTCTAGCTGCCCTGGGATTGCATCTCCCAAATGAAACCTAAGACCTGGGTTCTATTTCATAGGGAACCGGAGCTAACAGATTAGTTTTGAAATCTGGTTTAAAAAATGCATGTTGTCAATAGTAGCAATTAAAAATGATGTCTACCTATATTTGCTAACTTAGAAAGAACTCTGAGTCATATTTTTAGGACATTACCCTGGTCATTTCTAGATATAACATTTTGAATAGTTCTTTCTTTTTATAAAACCATTATGGAGTTATATTGTACTTTTTTTTTTTACAACAAATATGTATTAAACTAATAAGCAAAATAGATTGAAAGCACAGTGAATTTTTATACTAAAATGTTGCCAAATTGATTTTATTTATTTCAGAGAAAGGAAGGGAAAAGGAGATAGAAACATCCATGTTGAGAGAGAATCATGGACTGACTGCCTCCTACATGCCTCCTACCAGGGATCTCCCCATACCTGGGATCAAACTATGACCTCCTGGTTCATGGGTTAATGAAGTCTCCTGTTAGTCTAACTGTAGCTCTTTGTAGGTGATAAGTCTTTTCTGACAACTTTTAACAACTTCCTTTTGAATTTAGTGTTCTGAAGATTCATGATAAGAAATTAGATATGGGCTTTATTTTTTAATTGTTGACAGTATTACAGATAGCTCCCATTTATCCTCGTCTTCCTCCCCTCCAGCCCAGGTCTTCCCTATACTACTAGTATTGTCTGTGACCATGGGTTATGCATATATGCATATGTGCTCTTTGGTTAATTTTTTCCTGTCCCCTCCCACCGGGTGTGGGCTTTTCATAGCCTTATATGCAAGTCTTACACCGCTTCTGGACAGTCTTTCTTAGCCATTTTCCCTGCAGAGAGTAAAGATCAGTCTTATCTGTATTGAACATCTCAGTCTATCATCCATAAGTTTAACATTCCCTTCATGTTATGCATTTGTCTCAGTTGTCAACTCACAAATTCTTCAGCTTTATTTAACGTGCTAATTAACCCATCTATTGTTTGTTTTTTATAATAATATTTCTTCTAATAATTCTATTTGGATACTCTGTAAATTTGCTGATCATTTTTTGTCTCTTGCTATTTTCTAAGTTTTGTGATTGCTTCTTTCTTTAAAACTAGTATATTTTTCTAGTATGACACTGTGAGCAGTATTACTTTGATACAAAAACCAAAGATATCACACAAAAAGTAAAAATATAGCCCAGTATTTCTTATGAATATGGACTCAAAAATTCTCAAAACAAATTCTATCAAACCAATCTAGAAATGTATAAAAAATAAATACCATAACCAAGTGAGGTTTACTTCAGGGATGCACAGTGAATTTAACATCTAAAAATCAATTAATGTAGAATATTCTATTACTAGAGTAAAAATTTAATCACATAATTACTAGATGAGAAAAAAACTTTTAACAAAAACTACCATTCTATCATGATAAAAACTCAAAAAACTAGTACTATAATAAAAGGGCACTTTCTTGACCTGATAAAAGGCATTGACAATAAATCAATAGCCAATATCACATTTAATGTGAAACACTGGATGAAATACTGGATACTTTTTCTCTAAGATCAGCAACAAAATATGTAAATGTGCTCTCACCACTTCTATTCATCACTGTGCTGGAGATTTTAGCAATAGAAATTGGGCAAGAAATAAAAGACGTCCATATTGAAAAGGAAGAAGTAAAACAATTTTTATTTGTAATTGTTACAACCTTTTATATAAAAAATCTTACTAAATCCACTAAAAAACCCCTTAGAACTAATAATTTAGTTAGACAAGTTTAGAAGATACAAAATCAATATATAAGAATCAGTTGTATCTTCAATGAACAACCCAAAAATGAAATTAAGAAAATTACATTCTTAAAAGCAGCAAATGGAATGAAATAAATTTAACAAGAGATGGACTAGATTTGTATGCTAAAAATGACAAGACAGTGTTGAAAGACATTAAAGAGTATTTTAAGTGGAAACCATTTCATGTTCATGAAAATTAAAATTAAGATACCAATATTCACAGAACTGAAATACAAATTCAATAGCTCTATCAAAATCCCAGTAGTCTTGTTTGTAACTACAGTGGTACCTCGAGATACGAGTGCCCTAACATACGAGATTTTTGAGATACGAGCCGTTGAGAGAGCAATTTTTGCTTTGAAATACGAGCAACAGTTGAGATAGGAGTAATCGCTCTGATCGGCCGGCTGCACACGGCCCACGCGACTCGAGCGTCTCATAGTTTCCCATGCCTCAAGGTTACGGAACAAATTAAACTCGTATCTCGAGGTACCACTGTATTTATAAGCTGATTCTACAACATAGAAGAACCATAAAAAAATTATGCTCAATAAAACTTTCAGTCATAAAATACCACCTACTATATGATTTCAATCATGTGAAAGTCTACAAGAACAGACTCTACAGAGATGGAAAATAGTTGCCTAGGACTGAAGAAGAGGGAAATGGCAGGTGGGGACGATTCTAACGTGTTTGGAGCTTCTTTTTGAGGTGAAGCAACTGTTCCAAAATGGACTCTGTGATGGTTGCATGTATCTGTGAACACACAAAGAACCATTTCGTTGTATACTTGAAACAAATTAAAAAGATGAATTGTATGGCATGTGAATTGTATCTCAATATAAAACTGGTTTTTAAACACAGCTTTCCACGGACTTATTTTGCTTTGAATGAAATAATGCCAGTATATGATAGCATATGGTTTCTTTCTTCACCCGTGAGGGCATCTTTTCTAGTCTGTATGTTGGCCTTCACTCACTAGCTCATATTTAGTTGATCCTGAGAAATCCTGACAACTACGATGAAGTGTGCTCTCCTCCGGAGATGAGTTGCCTTTGCACCTGCCATTAGCTCAAGGACACTGTGGATCTTGGAGAGTTGGTTTCCTTCAGGACCTACAGCTTCATTTTCCCAACTCGCTGCAGACCTGAGAGTTGTACTCTTAGTTTCAGTGCCAATGCTGGCATTTAAGACAGCCTCACTTGTGTGTCTCCTTCTCAGCTGAACTCTCCAATGTCAGCTCACAGACTTGTTGGGTTGAATTGAGTAGATGGACCTGGAGATTAATTTCCCTTATCTCCTGGTGCTAGCACTGCAATAAAAGTTAAGTCTCATATAGGATCTAATTGTTTTGTAGGAGGAATCTTTAGAGAATATAGATGACCCTCTTGTCCCAAGTGGAAGTCTTTAGTGCAGGGTACTTTTATTTGCATTATTCAATAAGTATTTATTGATTACTCACCATATGTGACATTCTCTTCTAAGAACTTTGAATACTTTACATTTAAATTTTTAAAATTACAGTTTACATTTAAAGATTTGTTTTTTAACATCAACACGCACAGAAAATTTGTTTCATTAATTATGATTAATTGGGCTTGTTATTCATCCATTTTTTTAGCATTTATAAGAATATTAGCAATTCTAGACTAGTTTTTCTCTAAAAGGAAGGTACTTCATTAACAGAACTCTACATGGCAAATATATCATATGTTTATCCAAACCAAAATATTCATCACAGCCATCTGGGCAACTATTGGAAATATGAATACTAGGGTTCCACTTGTGGCACATCTGTTTTTATAACTCTTTCTATAAGATCCACCATCCCCATTTGCTTTATTCGCCAAATATCCATCATCCAACCCAAAGACAGAAACACCTTCCTAATTAGTGGTGATAGAAAATATTTATTGAAAATTCACCATGAGACACGCACTGCACTAAGCACTTCACTAGGATTATCTCATCACTGATCACCACAGCCTTATGAGGGATGCATCAATATTATGCATACTATACAGACTGAAGAAAGTGAAGCTCAAAGAAGTTTCATAACTTAAATGAATTGACTGTGTAAAAGCTAAGCTGATGTTAGAGATCCAATGATAATTCTGGGCTGTTCTTCTCACATGACAGTCAGAGTAATCTATACTAATAAAAAGGTAATATGCAAATTGGTCATGACACCCTCACAGAAACAACGAGACAGCAGGCTGTGTGGGGCGACCAGGCTGACAGGGAGGGGCAACCAGGCTGGCAGGGAGGGGCAGCTAGGGGTGATCAGGCCAGCAGGGGGTCGGCAGTTAGGAGCAAGTAGGCAGGCAGGCAGGTGAGCGAATAGGAGTCCAGGATTGTGAGAGGGATGTCTGACTGCCGGTTTAGGCCCATGATCAGGCCTAAACCAGCTTCAGACATCCCCTGAGGGGTCCCAGATTGGAGAGGGTGCAGACTGGACTGAGGGGACCCCTCCCACTCATGCACAAATTTCATGCACCAGGCCTCTAGTTTCTTATAAATATAGGTCAGGTTGTTTCACTCCTTGGCTCCAATTTTCTTTGGCTTCTCTTCTGAACCAGAATAAAATTTAAAGTCTTTACCATTGCCAATAAACTGCACCAATGTCACCTCTGACTGCAGCTCAGGCTTCCTTTCTCTCTTCATCCATTTCACAGTGGTCACTCTGCTCTTTCTTAAGCAGGTTCAGCAAAACCTTTGAGGCTTTGTACCTGCTGTTACAATAAGCCCAGTAAGTAAAACTCAGAGACAGTTTTACAGGCAAAGGGAAGGTCTAGGACATTCCAGATGAAAGTGAGACTGACAAGCCTAAAGAACCAAAGTTGTCCAGTGTAGATATAGCCAAGTAGGAAAGGCCAGAGATGATGAGGATGGAGAGTTGGGCTTGGGCCTAGTCCTGTAGGGCTTTGTAGAGCAGGGTAAGGAGTCTGGATTTTACCAGAATATAATGACGAAAATCAGTGAAGGTGTTGAAGTAGGACAGTGATATTATCTAATTAAAGATTTGTTGAGGCTGATGGGTAGACAGTGGCCACAAACCTGGAGGCAGAAAAACAATTAGATGGCTTGCTCTTTCTCACCCAATTGTCTCCATATACCCTTAGCTAGTTTTCTCACCCACATAAATTTTCTGCCTCATGATCTATTCATTTTGCTAGGTATTACATTTAACCTCTTGAATGAATGAATGAATTGGTACTTCAACATTAACACACCATGTGAGCTAATTCACATTTAAAAAACATTTAGTGAGCATTAAAAAACTTTGCAAGCCACAATGCTCTGGTGTGATTAGTACAAATAAGACATATATTTTCCTTGCCTTTAAGCAGGTTGAGTTCATTAAGGGACATGCATACAACTATAACTAAAACACTAGCAAGAAAGTGTTACAATTTAAGTTCTATGGGGAGTTCAAAAGAACAGATGACTATTTCCAGGTGGAGAAATCAAAAGAGAGGTCATATTTGAATTGAATAAGACTTGAGTAGGTGAAAATAATCAGGAAGGGCATTTGGTCTATGAAAACACATGGACTGAGAATCATGCAGCAGAAGGAGATAGGAGAGATCATTTAGTCCAAAAGGGACTTTTCACAAGTGTATACTTACAGTATTTTATAGCCAAAGAAGGAATCATTCAACTCTACGCTTTCCCAATAAACCTGCAAAGCAGTTTGGTAAAGAGACAACAACCTTGAAGAGCCCCAGATTTCTGGTAGTAGCTGGATTACTCTGGACCAGTAACAAAAGTACAAACTAATAGTCAGGCTTGAAAGAGAAAATATCTGGCTTATTGGTTAAAGTCTCCTCTCCTAAGGTTTCCAGAGCTCTTGTACCTATCCTTTCTATTTAAAAAATAAAATAAAATAAAATAAAACATACAATCTACATTCAGTTAATACAGAGAATTCTGCTTGTCTTAAAAACTAAGCTAAACTTGTACTTTGGAATTGTGTCTATTGGAACATTCATGACCTGCTGCTATGCTTTAAAAAAAGTCAGAAGTTTCTAGTTTCTTGGGATATATTCCTAGAAGTGGGATTACTGGGTCAAATGGTAGTTCCATTTTTAGTTCTTTGAGGAAAGTCCATACTGTTCTCCACAGTGGCTGCACCAGTCTGCATTCCCACCAGCAGTGCAGGAGGGTTCCTTTTTCTCCACATCCTCACCAGCATTTGTCGTTCATTGATTTATGTGTGTGTGTGTATATATATATTATTGATTTTTTACAGAGAGGAATGGAGAGGGACAGAGAGCTAGAAACATCGATGAGAGAGAAACATTGATCAGCTGCCTCCTACTGGGGATGTGCCTACAACCAAGGTATATGCCCTTGACCGGAATAGAGCCCAGGACCTTTTAGTCTGCAGGTGGACCTCTATCCACTGAGCCAAACTGGCTTCTGCCGTTTGTTGATTTGTTGATGATAGCCATTCTGACAGGTGTGAGATGGTACCACATTGTGGTTTTGATTTGCAACTCTCAGATAATTAGTGACTTTGAGCATGTTTTCATATGTCTCTTGGCCTTCTTTCTGTTAAAGGACATATGCACCCCTATGTTCATTTACCATAGCTAAGATTTGGAAACAGCCTAAATGCCCATCAGCAAGTGGATTAGAAACTATGGTACATCTACACAATGGAAAACTACGCTGCTATAAACAAGAAGGGATTTCTACCATTTGCAGCAGCATAGATGGAACTGGAGAGCATTATGCTAAGTGAAATAAGCCAGGCAATAAAAGAAAAATACCACATGATCTCACTCATTTATGGAAAATAAAGAGCATTATAGCCTGATGAACAAAAAGATAGATACAGAGACAGTAAGGCATCAAACAGACTGTCGAATTACAGCGGGAAGGCTGGGGAGTGTTGGGGAGAGGGGGAAATAGATCAACCAAAGGACTTGTGTGCATGCATATAAACACAGTCAATGGACACAAGACACTGGGGTGGGGTGGGGTGAGGGCATGCGACAGGGAGTAGGGGAGGCTGGAGGAAAGTCAATGGGGAAAAAAAGGAGATATATGTACTACTATATGTAATACATTAAACAATAAAATAAAATTAAAAAAATTTTTTTAAAGAAGTTTTAGATTAATATAAGGTAAAATCATAATATTCACTAAATGAAATACTTAAATCTTAAATTTAGAGTAGACAAAGTAAACAGAGATTAGTGAGTTGCTACCATCATGGCTCAGAAAAATGGACTTGAAAATCTATTGAAATGAATCAAGTCAGTATTCATGTGAAGACAGTCCATGGCTTCTACTATTGCATGATACTGACAGATAAAGAGGTCTTAATTTGCCTTTTGATTTTTACTGCTTAATAAAGCTATGATAGTTCATATATTGAGGAGGCTGCTGCACAGATTGGGCTGAAGTACTGCTCTCATTGTCCCTGTCCCTTCCTGGAATAAATTGCCTTTTGGCAAAATAAATCTCATAGACATCAAAGATTCATACATTCTCAGGGCTGGAAGATTGGGCTAAGGATTGGGTAGAATCATCTCTACAATTCTCTCTATGTCTAGTCTGGGTTGAAAATAAGTTCTTAGCTTTTTCTGACTCTTGGTTTGGTGACAAGAAGTTAAATCAATAGTCATTTTAGGAGCAATGCATTATATCCAGCACCGTATTAGGGAAGAAGTAAAAGACATAGCTCTTGCATTTAGCAAATATGCATACTTCTTGGAAAATACAATTTTTATATTTGAATGTTCACATAGTCTGAGAAAGAGCCAGAGTAAGAGAGGGACAATGAAGAAAAATAATAGCTAGCATTTGTACTATAGATATTAAAAAGGGAGAAGTCAACCACAGGCAGGAGTTAGGGAAGACTTCCTGGAGAAGAAGGAACCTTTGAGCAAGGTTGAGAAAATAAGTGTTCCAAGTGACGAAAATGGCACAAGCCAAGACACAGAGTTATCTCCTCCCTCCTTTATTAAGGCATTGAGAAACCCTTTAATAAACTCTTAGTTCATACCAGGGCCAGAACCATTATCTTCAGAGATGAGCTATGAAATGGAGTCATTCTCACTAACTTTGTAGAAGGTCTGTTATCTTCTAAGCCAGTGACTACTCTGTCATTGGCTTTTGTTACATTGTTATTGAAAGAATGAGTATTCTGCTACTTTTCTAATGAATCTTTTTTTAAAATGTCAGGATCACCTTTATTTCTCTTTGAATTTGTTATTTTATTTTAATTTTTGAGAGGTTATTTTCTTAGTAAGACCACAATTTTCTATCCTACCAATCCCTTCAGGGATTTTGTACGCATAGAAATTATTTTAAAATGTTTATTTTTGACAACTAAATGATAATTTAGGTATACTATTATTCAGTATGAGGTTTTGAAAAAATCTTTAACATTTACCACATCTTTAAATTTTGTTATACATTTTACAAGTCATCACTCTTGCTTATAACATCATTTTTCTATCAGTTTGATATTGAGTTATTGAAAACATTATATCAAACTGCCACACTCATCATAATGTTTTAATAGTAATCATCATGTGCATTATCATCACCAAATTTATCAACAAATTTAGGTGGAGATGATAATCTTCACATGGAGAAATATCAGGATTAGAGTCTCAGTAGTTATGGGACTAGAACTGATTTTAAAAAAATATTCAGAATGTAATCAGATTCTTTTGGGGAGGACAGGGGAAATTTTCATCAAAAAGATGAGCATTCTGCTACTTTCCCAATGAATCTTATTTTAAATACCCTTTATCCATTTCACTCATATTCTCCTCTTTTTCATAAGATCGTTTTCCATGTGCTGTTCTCACAGCCCACTGTCAATGGCAGGATTAGGGGTTCACTGGGAGCTATTCTGGAATCTCAGCCAAGACATGTGAGTGATGAAGTTCACCAAAAAGTGAATCAGATCCACCTGAGGGCAAGCTAAAGTCTGATCCTGGTTTGGAGCAGCCAAAAATCACTCTTATTTGCTGGCCAGGTCATTAACTCCTGGGAAAAAATAGGAAGAGTTCCCTACCAGCTGAAACTAAGTGTATTCAAATAGAATCATTATCTTCTCCCTTTTTTAAACCTTCAACAATTTTAGACTGAGATCCATTCTAAATGCAAGGACAGCTCCAGAGAACATTGTGAAATGCATTCTCAGTCTTCAGTGACTTATTATTCTTTACTTTGTTTCTTTTTTAGAGGCTTTCTCTGCCCAAAGTTCTGTTTTAACAGGTCAACCATGGACTTCCCAGAGCCTTCTCCCTATGTGGGGAGACCCCTCTTTTACCAAGAGGTAGGCAAGTGATTTTTGCTAAAGAAAATCATGTAGTTAGCAGGTTGGTTTCCTTGTATTCATTATAATCTCTATCTCTATAGAAAAATAGAAGTCATCTCCACTTCCTACAGTGAAATTTATACCTACCTGCACACATATACATGTTCATCATCTTTTCTAGCATTTCAACATAAAGTTGTAATTAACAACATAGAATTAGACAGCTAAGATTCAAAGCCCAGCTCTAATACTTACTAGTACTATCAATGTGATAGTGGGCAAGTTATTTAGACTTTTTGGGCCTCAGCATCCTCAAGAGCAAAATGATGGGAATTTTTTTTCTCTTTTATTATTTTTTATTTTTTTTTATTAATTTTTTATACATATCTCCCCATTGCCCCGCCTCCCTCCCAGGCATACCCCAAACCCCATGTGTCTATGTTCATTGGTTATGATTATATGCATAGATACAAGTCCTTTGATTGATCTCTTATCTACCTCACCTAATTTTAATCTTCCTGCTGTAATTTCACAGTCTGTTTGACGCTTTACTGTCTCTGTATCTATCCTTTTGTTCATCAGTTTATAATGTTCTTTATTATCCCCCAATGAGTGCGATCATGTGATGCTTCTCCTTCATTGACTGGCTTATTTTGCTAAGCATAAGGCTCTCCAGTTCCATCCAGGTTGCTGCAAATGGTAAGAA
>JAAGEH010000018.1:70987840-71173178 GCA_011751065.1 Lasiurus cinereus
AGCCTTATGCTCATTTAAATAAGCCAGTCAATGAAGGAGAAACACCACTTGATCTCACTCCTTTTTGGATAATAAAGAACATTATAAACTGATGAACAAAAGGATAGACACAGAAGCAGTAAAGCATCAAACAGACAGTAAAATTACAGCAAGAAGTTTAAGGAGAGTTGGGGTAGATAAGAGATCAACCAAAGGACTTGTATGCATGCATATAAGCATAACCAATGAACACAGACACTGGGGGATTGGGGTATGCCTGGGAGGGGAAGCGCAATGGGGAGATATGTATACATGTAACACAATAAAAATAAATAAATTAATTAAAAAAAGACGAGAAAAAAAAGAAATCAACTGATATTTTTTTCCAGAAACACTTCTATTGCACAAAGCATATTTCTAATGGCATGCAAAGGCATTATACTTATCATCCAGAACATTCTTATAAATTTTAAAATTAAAATTTGATCAATAGTTACCTAAATGTCTCTATTTGTTTTTCCCAATTACCATTATTGCCCCAATTATTCTACATAAAATCAATTTGTTAAAAACAAGGAGGAAGAGGAAAGAGGGAAAGAAACATCAGAAAAGATCATCAGACTTTCATTGGCCACAAAAGATTTACAAACTAAAATTTTAAAAATACTTTGCATGTCAAGAAGAATCACTGAGAAAAATAATGTCATACACTGATATCTATTCTTCATCTGGGCATAATATGTCGACTCACCTAGTAATTATTTAGTGAGTCCCTTTCACAGCTTCAGCACTCTGCTATGACAGCCCAACAAAGGAGGGGAATCTTACAGAAGCTTAGAGACTATTTGGGGATACTGGGTAAGCATATGTGAAGGTACAGAGCCGTCAAGTAAATGGCCCATGGAAGCAAGAGATCATTCAGGAGTTAAGAATAGGGAAGTTGAGAACTCAAGAAATCTGAGGAGACTTCAGGGAGGAGAAAGACTTGGGATGGAACAAAGGAAGAGTTGACTTTGTTCTTGCTGTTCAGAGTAAGGAGAAAAATCAATGCAAAGTCAAGGAGACAGGATGGAGCATAAAGTAAGTCTCTGGGGGGCATGTGGAGAGAAGCATAAAATGAGACGCAATAAAACAACCGAATGATTAACAAATATTATTAACACAAATAATACTAACACATTGCAGTGTACCTCAGAGGCAGGCTGAATATGGGGAATGTTCCCAGTCCAATGCTATGTATCTGATCATTGTAATAATTTAATCACTTGTTTCCCACCTACCATATCCCAAGCATGATGTTAAGTGCTTTGCATATATTATCTCATTTAATCATTATAAATAAGATCTTATTACATGTCCTTTGCAGACAAGAACACTGAGGGGCTCAGAGAGGTTAAATAACTTACCTGAGGTCACAAACTAATATAATGTAGCAGAGCCAAGATTCTAGTCCAAGTCTGACAGACCCCAAAGCCTAAGCCCCTGGCCATGCCACCATTCTGATGACAAATACAGAAAACAGTCAAAGAAATTAATTCTGAAACTATTCTGTAAACTCTTCTTAGGTAAGTGCTTATATTCACCCGAGTTTCCCACCTCATGGTTAGTGAGCACAGATCAAACACAGGGATGCTGCACAGTGTGGGAGGCATTTCTAGTCTTGCCCACACAACTTGTCCCAGTTGTAGGACTCGCAGAGCCACTGACACTTGGTCCCTCTTCCCTCCACGCCCCACATGGTCTTTTAGGTCACAGTCACCTCTAAACAATATGTGCACTATTTGTCTTGCATGGAAAAGGCTTCCTTCTCGAGACGATGCCAAAAATATCCTGACACAATGATGGATTGTATAGATTTAAAACATTGTTTTGTTATAGTTGTTACTCTGAGCTACTGATCCCACAACCAGCTAAATATGCCTCTGTTCTCCTTAGATGTAGCAACAAATGCGAGTAGGTAGATCTCTTTAAAAATGTTATCAAGTATGATTTCATACCATGCTGTTAACTTTGGGCCCAAGAACTGAAAAAGCCTCTAAGGCAAAATGGAAACTCTAACTTAATTTTGTAAAGATGATAAATGATCAAAGAATAAGGAATTCTTAAGAAGCTGGAAAGATATTTGTTTTTATTACTCCTAATTCAACTTCCCAACCTCACTTGTTTGTGTCGAAACATTTCTATGAAGAGAAAATAGCTCACTCCAGAGACTTCAATATTTTACTATAAGGAAAACAAAATGTTTTTATAGCTGGTATATTATAAGCGGACATATTTTTACATTGTTGCTTGTTTCTGTTTTGCTGATTTTTTTCCTAATTCACTTACTGAACTCAGATCAGTGGTTGGCAAACGAACCGCGGTTTGCCACTCTATTGACTGATGAGTTTTCCAACCACTGGGATAGGGGCTTAATCACAAGGAACAACAACAGCCTGTAATTACTAGAATCGAGAGTCTAGGTCAGTGGTCAGCAAACTCATTAGTCAACAGCATCAGTTTACTGACCACTGGCTTAGATGATCCTCTGAGCAAAATCCCCAAAACTGAAGTGCTGAGTTTAACCTATTTCCATGGCAAAATAAACTGCTTTTCTCCGCTCTTAAATGGAAATCTCTTCCTACTATCCTCCTCCAGCATATTTATTTTGGGATGTTATTCCTCACAAAAACTCTTCCGTATTATAGAAAATGGGAAACAAACAGCTTGGATCTTTTCATGTAGAGTGATGAGAACGTTCTAGATCAGTGGTCGGCAAACTCATTAGTCAACAGAGTAGCAAATCTCTGCTCACAAATTGTATGTGGCTCTCAAGCCACAGTTTGCCGACCACTATTCTAGATTAAAAGTTGTTAGATTAGTCCTAACCAGTTTGGCTCAGTGAATAGAGTGTCAGTCTGCAGACTGAAAGGTCCCAGGTTTGATTCCAGTCAAGGGCATGTAGCTTGATTACAGGCACATCCTCAGTAGGAGGTGTGAGGAGGCGGCTGATCGGTATTTCTCTCTCATCAATGTTTCGTACTCTCTGTCCCTCTCCCTTCCTCTCTGTAAAAAAAGCAATAAAATATATTTAAAAAGAAAAGAAAATAGTACCCTCCCTGTGCCCAGAGGTAGGGAGACATTCTTATAAAAATAAGTAAAAGTTGTTAGATTACAGCTTGGTCTCCATATCAACATGCATACAAGAATCTGGAATGGGACCTGAGTTTTATTCTATTCCAGAACTGGGACTCTCATTGGACTACTGTGGGAGACTCAAGTCAGAAACTGTAGGTTGGAGGTGGGGTTTTGTTTATTTGTTTGTGTGTTTTTTTTAAATATATCTTATTGATTTTTTATAGAGATGAAGAGGGATAGAAAGTTAGAAACATTGATCAGCTGCCTCCTGCACTCCCCCTACTGGGGAAGTGTCCGAAACCAAGGTACATGCCCCCGACCAGAATTGAACCTCAGATTTTTCAGTCTGCAGACCGATGCTCTATCCACTGAGCCAAACAGGTTTCGGCGGGTTGGAAGTTTTACCCTACTTGCAAGCTAATAAGTGAACCTGCTACAGGTATATATGCATACTAGAAACCCGATCCATGAAATTCGTGCACTTGGGGGTGGGGGAGTCCCTCAGCCTGGCCTTTGCCATCTCACAGTCCAGGAGCCCTCAAGGGATGTCTGACTGACTTAGGCCTGCAAGGAGTCAGACATCCTTAGAGCTACCTTGGAGATGGGAGGGGCTCCCACCACCATCGCTGCACTGGGCAGCCGTGAGCCCGGCTTCTGGTTGAGCAGCGCTCCCCCTGTGGTCTGTACATGTCATAGCAACCAGTCGTTCCACCGTTCGGTCAATTTGCATATTAGCCTTTTGTTATATAGGATGCTGACAGAACATTTACCCTTAGGATCAGAGGCAAAGGCTGTTTATTAATCACAACATAATTGGCAGCCAAAGCAATATTTTGCACTAGTTCCCAAAGTCCCAATACTCAAGGTGATGCAGTGAGGACCAGATGTCACCTGGGCAGAAACGGGAGTATATCACGGAGACAAACTTCCCAATTAGGAAAAAATAATTTATTAGAGCTGCTGGTGACCTGGCCATGCTCCTCTCCAGAGAAAGAAAAAGGACTTATCTTTCCTCTGGAATGCAAGCAAATCTCTCCAGGGAGAGGAGGAGGACTTTACTCTCCTGGACTGTGTCTGCAGAAAGACATAGTTTCCAAGGTCATTTGCTCTTCCAAACATTTTTGTACAGACAGTCCAAAAAGTGTGGGAACGCCATAGGGAACTGCCTCCCAACACAGATAGAGCTGGGACAGAAAGTGAGTGCGGCCCCCAGAAAGCCATTCACCAGAAACCAAATGTGCAAGTCTCCAGCCTGCCTTCCAGATCAGCACACATCTGAGTACTCTGGATTCCAGGCCTTCCCCGGGGAGCAATCGAATCTCAAACCGCAGGGAACTATCAACTGAAAGCCAAACAGGCCCAACAGACAGGGAAACTTTTCAAATACAAAATCAAGAAGAAAGTAATCAGGAAAATCAGATAATAGGTTCAAGTGGTACTTAAGAGGGAACAGTTTTTAAGAAACTTTCGAGGCTGCTCTGAATGACTCACTGGTTTCTTACTGGATATACGTAACCTTGGACAAGACCGGGAAGAAACCATTTAAAGGGCTTATCCATTTAGACAGTGGCCCTAGGGTCTAGAGATCACTCAAAGGGCCTTTGCATTCATCCAAAGGAGAAATGAAATCCAAGATGGATTCAGAGTGAAAGAAAATTTATCTGTAATTCCATGACCACTGACCATACAGCCTGTCTCCCTCCTATGGACTATTCTCCCTGGAGAAGCTCATGTCAGCAACTCCCATTGTCTGAAAAGGGACAGGCTATTGTTGACAACCCAAGGTACCAATCATTGGACTGCTTGAAAATAATGACGTGGTTCTTTGGCAAGAATAGCTTTGAAAGTGGGTTATGCTCTCAGCAACATATTACTGGTGTTCCTGAAAAATTGAAAGTATCTGAATGGGAAAGAGGCATAGAGTTGCCTCTATTTTCAAGCTCAGATATTCTCTGGCGTTCATGAGCTGGGCAGGCAAATAGCCAACATACAGTCTCTTTGGACTTTCATTTGCTGAGAAAAATGGCCCTTCAGACTCTTGGTGATATTTTGGGAACATTAAGCTGAGTGAAATTTGGGGTTATCTAACAGGTTAATGATCAAAATCATTTCACTGGCTACACTAATCTTCCTCCCCACAAGAATAATGTCAGTTCATCTGACTTTTAAAAATGAGGACACCAGAAAAGAGCAGTTGAGATGGCAAACACTATGAGCAGCTTGTGTGCTTCATAAACTAAAATCCATGTCCTGACTAATTTCAGAGGGGAAATGTGTATAGGGCTCTTCTCTCTCTGCTTACAAGTTATATATATATAAATATATCTACAAGATTGGTTTTTCCTTCACTTTTATTTTATCTTAAATATTTTTATTGATTTCAGAGAAGGAAGGGAGAGAGAGAGATAGAAACAATAATGATGAATCATTGATCGGCTGCCTCCTGCACACCCCTACTGGGGATTGAGCCTGCAATCCGGACATGTGCCCTTACCAGGAATCAAACCCTGACCTCCTGGTTCATGGGTCAATGCTTAACCACTGAGCAACACTGGCCAGGCTTATTTGTTTTTTAAACCTCATCTGAATGTATGTTTTCTTTAAAAAATAGATTTTATTGATTTTTTACAGAGAGGAAGGGAGAGGGACAAAGAATTAGAAACATCGATGAGAGAGAAACATTGATCAGCTGCCTTCTGCATACCTCCCAGTGTGGATGTGCCCGCAACCCAGGTACATGCCTTTGACCAGAATCGAACCTGGGACCCTTCAGTCCAGAGGCTGACGCTCTATCCACTGAGCCAAACCAGTCAGAGCTGAATGTGTTTTTATTGAGATTTTTTAGAGAGGAAGAGAGAGATATATATAGAGAGAAACATCACTGGGTTGCCTCCCATATGCATCCCAACTGGGAATCGAACCCAGTGTATGGTGTATGGGATGACGCTCCAACCAACTGATCCACCTGGCCAGACCTCCTTTGCTTTTTGAATACTAGATGCTATAAATTAAATTTTTACTGCTTTGTTACCTACCTCTCTTGTAGCTAAATTATGGTTTACATACCATGATTAAATTATCTTTGCAAACCAGCCATTATGTCTTCATTTGTATAGTTTTGCTTTATAAAATACTGAATTCACAATACTCTCCAGCTTCTAACCTTTAGGAGTGTTTACTTAGGTATTACATTATTCAAGCTCAGGTTGTCCAATGGTATTGTGTAATCTTTAAAACCTAGGACAAAGTTAAAAGTACTAGAAACAATGCTTTTAAGTCCTTACCTCTCTCTCCCTAATTTCTACATGAATTCAAACCATTAATGCTGAAGATGGTTCTTCACTAACAGAAAGGCAAGCTTTGATGATCATCTCAGGCAGACAAACCCAGAGTTTCTAAGTACGGTTAAATCTAACATACGGGACACACCATGAATGAATGGCCATTCCACTCTGGAAAAGAAATTTTTACCAACAGGAGTGCTGCTCATGCAGGCATCCCTGAATATTATAAAAGAAGAAAAATCTTGTCTACCTTAAATAAAATAGAATCCTGAACCACTAAAGTAATAGCTGGAAAGTGAAAATACAGATAAGAAAGATCTCTGGGAAAAAAAGTGGTTTATTTTAGTCCTTCTGTACGGCAGGCAGAATTCTAAGATGACCTGCAAATCACATTCACCCTTGTGTAATAACCTTCCCTTAGAATATGGGTACAAACCTGTGAATATGATGAGATATTACTCCTGTGCTTAAGCCACATTATATGGCACAGTTTACTTTTTAAAAATTGCAGTAAACACATAACATAAAATTTACCATCTTAACCAATTATAAGTATACTAGAGGCCCAATGCACGAAATTCATGCAGGAGTAGGCCTTCCTTCCCCTTGCTGCCGGCACTGGCTTCCCTCTGGCACCTGGGACCTGGACTTCCCTCACAGCCCCAGCTTTGTCCAGAAGGATGTCCAGTCTAATTAGCATATTATACTTTTATTATTATAGACAGTATAGTAGTGCTAAGTATATTCACATTGTTGTACAATTGACCTCCAGAACTTTTTCATCTTACAAAATTGAACCTGTACTCACTGCAAAACAACTCTGCATTTCCTTCTGCCCCAGCCCCGAGAACCTCCATTCTACAATAATGTAGATCTACCTCATGTAAATAGAATTTCATATAGTATTTGTCTTTTTTATAACTTGGCTTATTTCACTTAACATAATGTCCTCAAGGTTAATGCAATGTTGTAACATGTGAAGGATTTCTTTCCTTTTAAAAGCTGAAATAATATTCAATTGCATGAATATAGCACATTTTGTTTACCCATTCATTCATCTATACATATTTGGTTGCTCCCACCTTTTGGCAATCCTATAAAAGGGTAATATGCAAATCAACTGAATGGTGTCACAACCAATCACTATGATGTATACTGGTCACCAGGGGGCAGATGCTCAATGCAGGAGCTGCCCCCTGGTGGTCAATGTGCTCCCACAGGGGGAGCACTGCTCAGCCCAAGTTGGGCTGATGGCTGGTGAGCACAGCGGCCCACCTGTGTGGCAGCAATAAGAATGTCTGACTGCAGGGAGCAGGCCTAAGCCGTCAGTCACACACACCCTGAAAGCTCCCAAACTGAGTGCGGGCTGGGCTTAGGGACCCCTACCTCCAATGCACTAATGTCATGCACTGGGCCTCTAAATAGAAAATAACAAGTAGTATTTATGTTCTATAATATGGCCTATGAATATATAGAGATGTATTAGAGGCCTGGTGCTTGAAATTCATGCACTGGGGATAGGGGGTGTTCCTCAGTTCAGCCTGTACCCTCTCCAAACTGGGACCCTTCAGGGAATGTCTGACTGACAGTTTAGGCCCAAACCTGGGATTGGGCCTAAAATGGAACTCGGACATCATTCTCATAATTCGGGACCACCTGCCTGATCTCTCCTAACTGCCTCTGCCTGCCTACCTGCCTGATCACCCCTGTCTCTGCCTGCTGGTCTGATTGCCTCCTAACTGCCATCCCCTGGTGGCCTGATGGCTCCCAAGTGCCCTCCCCTGCCAGCCTGATCACCCTCCAACTGCCCTCCCCTGACAACCTGATCACCCCCTGCTTGCTCCCCTGCCAGCCTGATTGCCCCTAACCATCTCTGCCTCTGGCCCCAGCACCATGTCTGGAAGGAAGTGAGACATCTGGAAGATGTCTGGTGGTTGCGGGCTAATTAGTATATTACCCTTTTGTTAATATAGATGTGTGTGTGTGTGTGTGTGTATGTGTGTGTGTGTGTGTGTGTATAATGTATGCAAAGTACAATTAAATAGAGTGCTGTAAAGAAGAAAATGTTTATGAGAGAGGTGGATTTTGAAAGTTCAAAGCTTCAAAATTTGGGATTCTGGAAATCTTATTTAATAATCTTTTCATGTCTGTTGGTATTTTTCTTTCATAAATTAAATATCCTATCTAATAAAGAGGGAATGTGCTAACTGACCCTCTCACCATTGCAAAGATGGCAGCCCCCATAGCCAATAAGGAGGGAATATGCTAACTGACTGCCCCACCCTCAAAGATGGCAATGTCCACAGCCACAAGATGGTGGCACCAAGTCTCCTCAGCTGTTCAGGGGCACAAGCAAGCCTCGGATGTTGGCTGCCCAGCCACCCAGGGTCTCCCAAGGCTCAGATAACCAGGGCCAGCCAAGGTTTGCACTGCTGGCAGTGGCAGCAGCAGAGATGTAATGGACCATTGCCTTCCCCTGATAGCCAGGTTGCCTCCTGCCCCTAAGAGCTCCCAGACTGTGAGAGGGGGCAGGCCAAGCTGAGGGACCCCTCCTCCAGTGCATGAATTTTCATGCACCAGGGCCCTAGTAGCGAATAATGCTACAGTGAACATGGGTGTTCATATATCTTTGAGACTCTGCTTTCAATTCTTTTGCCAATATATGCAGAAGTGGGACTAGTGAATCATGTGATAGTTATAGTTTTAAAAATTTGAGGTAATTTCATAATGTTTTACATAGCAGTTGTGTCAATCCTATCAACAGTGGACAATTTCTCCACATCCTTGTCAACACATTATTTTCTGTTGTTTGACAGTAGCCATTCAAGTGGGTATTAGATGATATTTCATTGTGGTTTTAATTTGCATTTCTCTAATGATTAGTGACATTGAGCATCTTTTCATATACTTTCTGACCATATGTAAACTTTGGAAAAATTTATATTCAAGTCCTTTATTTGTAATTAGGTTATTTGTCATTTAGTTATAGGAGCCCTTCAAATAATATGAATATTAACTTATCATTTATATGATTTGCAAATATTTTCTCCTGTTCCATAGCCTATCTTTCATTGTTGATTGTGTCCTTTGATGGACAGGGTATTTAAGCTTAGTATAATACAATATGTGTATTTTTGCTTTCATTGCCTGCACTTTTGTTCTCATATCTAAGAAGTCATTGCCAAATACAACATCTTAAGTTTTCTATATCCCTCCCACCCACAGGATTTCTATAATTTTGAGTATTACATTTAGATGTTTAATCTATTTTGAGCTAATTTTTATATATGATGTAAGACAAGGGTTCGGGTTTATTATTTTGCATATGGCTATCCACTTGTTCCACCAGTTTGTTGAAGAGACTGTCCTTTCCCCATTGAGTAGTCTTGGCACCCTAATAAAGAAGAATTTGGTCATATATAAAAAGACTTGTTTTTGAGCTCTCTATTCTAGTCATTGGTCTATATGGGCATAATTGACTTTAAGAAAGGAGGATTATATGGGTGTGCCTAACCTAAACACATGAGTCATTAAAGAGCAGAGAGGTTGTTGGCTGGTTACATGAGAAACCAGCATAAACAAGATTTGACAAAGACATGTTGCCGAGATGGTGGGGGACATGTGGCTAGGAACTGAGTGCAACTCGAGGAGTTGAGAGTTCCCCCAGTTGACAGCCAATGATTGCAAGGAAATGAATTCTGTCAAAATGAGCTTGAAAGTGAGTCTCTCCCTAGTCAAGCCTCCTAACGATGACACTACCAACCCAACATATTGATATCAGCCTTATGAGACTCTGAACAGAAAGGATTCAAAACATACCAGGTTTCCGTTATGCAGAAACTGAGAATATGTTTCTGTTCTTTTGAGCTGCTAACTATGGGGTGTTTGTTTCACAGCCATAGAAAACTAACACAACCTGGTTATAACTTTTTGGTTCTAATTGCTGGGGCTGTTGGTTACTGAATGCTATGGTTCCTTCATTTTTACCCAAGTTGAGACTGGCTAAAACATTTCTTTATTTTTTATTTTTTCTTCTTTTAGTTATTTATCTTTAGGGAGAAATTTAAAAAAATACTTTTATTGATTTCAGAGAGGAAGGGAGAGGAAGATATAGAAACATCAATGATGAGAGAGAATCATTAATTGGCTGCCTCCTGCATGCCCCCTATTGGGGCTCGAGCCCATAACCCCAGGCATGTGCCCTTGACTGGATTGAACCTGGGACCCTTCAGTCCCCTGATCAATGCTCTATCCACTGAGCAAAACCAGCTAGAGCAGGGAGAAATTTTTAACTAAGTTTACAAATGGATTATATACATGATTCACAAATCAAAATATATAACAAGAAATGTAGTAAAAATTCCCCCTGCCACTGTCATCCCTCATCTTCCCCATTCTCACTTGCTAACCCCAGATAACCACTGCTATTAGTTTCTTGATAGTCTTCTTGAGTTATTTCAAATGCATATATGGAACAAAGCCTGTTCATTACTTATCAGTTCTCCTCTTCTTAAAGAGTATTACTATTTTTATTCGGGCATATGGCTGTCAAAAATAAAAACTACATTCCCCTTGCTCGCTTATTGCTAAGTATTTCTGTGGCAGGATAGTAAGAAACTAGGAAAATTTCTGGGCAAGTGGAATGGAGAAACTGAGACAAGACAAACAAGGCCAAACAGTTTGGCCAGCTTGCAGCTAGCTTGTGAATTGCAAGCCCTTATCTTCCCTAACCAAGGGCACTTGAAAGCAAATGGTTTATATCATCCTCCCTAACCAGAGAATAAATAGCTTAAATCATCCTGGTCAGGGAGATAGAGGACAGAGACGCAATTAATGCCATTTGTGCCAGCTAATCCCAAGGACAGATGAAGTCAGGAGAACAAATAACAAAAACCCCATTAAAGCCAGCAGACCCAAGATAAAAGTAAAACAGACCAAAAAAGAATCACAAAGTCCCCTATACTCTCATTTTGATACATCACCATTATTAACAATGTACCTGAAAAGCTGATGAATATTCCACTGAAACTCTCACCTAAGATTTTTGCTTGCAGGGGGGAAAAGAAAAAGGATAAAAAGCCCTCAGGGCAAAGATGCAGTGCTGGCTCGCTCTAGAGCAGGGGTGGGTAACTTTTTTCTGCCAACGGTCATTTGGTAATTTATAGCATCATTTGAGGGCCATACAAAATTAACTTAAAAATTAGCCTGCTATTTTTTGTCAAATATTTAATTAAAAACTCACCCTTAATGCTTTAGCAGGGCCAGACCAAATGATTTCTCAAACCTTATAGGGCCCAAGGGCCGGATGTTCCCCACCCCTGCTCTAGAGCATGCTCATGCCTCTTCCCAGATATGAACTTGTAATTTCTAAGGGTCCCAAGACTTGTGGCAAGGGAAGCAGAGGGTAATGGCAGCTTGACCTGGGCTCACCTCCTGATCCTATCTCCAAGGCCCCTTTTTCTCTGACTTTCCAGTGAGCAAAAGCAGCCCCACCCTGGCTCACTTCTGTTACTGTGTCCTCCACTTCCCAGTGTGCTAACAACAGCTCCACCCTGGCTCACTCCCCTCCCCCTCCGCCCCCTCCATAACATTTCTAGGGAGCCAAGCAGAGCACCGCCACGGCTCTCCCCTATTGTTTCTTCTACCCTAAATTCTTTCTTCGTTTCATTGCCCCCAGCATTAATAAACACACTATCAAACCCATCTGGGCATGTGTGGTGGAATCTTTCCTACACGAAGTCAAGAATCCACAGACTACAGGCTGCCTAAGGCACACGGGCTCTAGGCCTGCCCCTGTCCAGTAACATTAGCAGTTGGGACACAAAGAGAAGGGCTATGTCCCAGCTCCCAAGAATCTTTCGTAGCGTGTGTCCTTTGCCCCTTTTCATTCTCCATTCCCCTGCCTGAAAAGTAGATGCTTCTTTGGACCAAGGACAAGGCCCTGCCCTAAGGATGGAGAGTCAGTGAGCTAGAAGGAAATTAGCTCCCTGAGTGTGTCATACTGCAGAGCCCCTGTCACAGTTTGGGGCTGCCTTTACTTAGATATTTACTTAGATAATCTTTTATATTTTCAAACCACTGTTTTGTTTTGTTGTTGGTTTTTTTTTGGGGGGGGAGGAGAAAGAGGGTGGGATATTATCACTTGAAGCTAATCCTAATTCCTAACTAGTATAATTAAGAATATCTGAAGATATATTCTCTCTACCCCTTCTTTTACAAAAACAGACTATTACATAATTCAATATTACATTGTTCTGTATTTTGCTTCTTTCACTTAACAATATATCTTGTAGAGCAAGCATGTCAAACTCATGGCCCGCAGGCAGCATGTGGTCCACAATGAATATTTTTTTGCAGCCCAGCCAATACATCGGTATGTAAGAAATGTTTGGTGTTGTTGTTTTTTTCATATCTTCTTTTTTTATTGAAAAAATTTTTAGAAAATGGCATTTAATAAAGGACACAAACAAATCAGCAAATCAACTGGGATATACTAGTGAAAAGCATAGACAATATAAAACTAAAAATGTCATTGGCTTCTTTAATCGGTTAAGAGCACACAAAATGTAACAGGCAGAGGTCTATTTTAAGCAAATTAAAAAGCTAGGGTTTTTTCCCAATTCGCCTTGTCAGATATATATACACACAACAAAAAATGGTGTGTGAAGATGTATACAAGTAATCCTGAATTAAGGATACAATTAAAACAGCTATTGAAACAGGAATTAACAGCAGATTGACAATTTTAAAAACTGAGTCTTAATACGCTACATGGCACATATCTATACTATTCTGCTAGATATGAAGGAGAAAGTCTGTTCAGTTTTTAGCAAAAATGCTTCTCCAGAAAAGCAAATGAAAACAGTGTAATCAGCAGACCAAGGAAGCTACAGCTAGATATCAGAGCTATAATTTCTCATTTCTCAGATAAAAAAAATCTTATTTATCCAGAATGGACTAAATTTTAGGACAAAACAGTAATCTTTAACATTTTTTACATTGCTTCTTTCCTTCTCACCCTATAATTTTGCATGATCTTGCAAAAAGATGGCTGCTTTTAGAATTGGCTATTTTATTTTTCTTTCTGTGGCAAGATTGTCATGAAGTCTTGATATTTCAGGCTCATATGCATCCATGACCAATGTCCCGCTGTGGTCAAAAAACTTAGCAATGGACCTGGTGAACTCAGCTTCCTGTTGTTGCTTTATTCTCCCACTGATGAAGGTCAGTTTCAGAGTGTATTTGCCATCAAACCTTTTGAGACTGGAGGACAGTTGCCAAATATCAACAGGATCCATCCCTATAGGATCTTTCCTGTGGGCCACGAGAAAGATGCTCTTCTCCTTATATGAGGTATAAATGGTCAGGATCCCCATCGGCACAAAATAGGATATGACACACAATGCCAAAACAGGCTTGGACTCTGGGAAAGGGTGCATATAATCCCAAATCAAAGCCACTAAGGCAAAGAAACGGGAGATGGTACAGATGGTAAGGCCACCATCAATTAGACCAAAATTCTCCACATACTTGTACTTTTCCAGAAGTACCTTTTGGCAGAATTATCCAAAGAATTTTTCACAGCTGATCCATCCCATTTGTCAATTTTTCCAGGCTTATCATCAATCTGCCACTTATCCAACAAGCCACTGCAGCCACTGCCTGTCCCGCAGCTAGAGCCACCGCCAGCCCCACTACTGCCTCTGCCACCACCAGATTTCCCGCCCTGTCCAGCCGCCACCATCTTGTCTGCCTAGGCCTGTAAAAAATGCTTTAATAAAAATTTCATGACTTAATTTTTACAATATCCTGTTTTATATAATTATTAATAATGAACTACAATGTTCACTAATGACTGATTACTATAATCGTGCTGCATTCATTTCCCTGATGCACCCTATGCGCAGGCGCACAACGTCTCTCCACTAATACTAGCAGTTAATATTTTAGCAGCCAATTGCCATTTCATTAGTCTTGGACTGACTTGTGAGCAACAGTAAATATTTTGCTGTGGGAGAACAAGAAAAATAGATTTACTTGTGTTACACTTATTAATTTGTGCAGTTATCCAGTGTCTAGTAAGTTAATGTTCAGAAAAAAAATATCATTTTTATTAAAATGTTCTATTATTTTATGTTAATGATTACTCATTTATTTCAGCTCTTTGCATTCAGCATGTCTCTATCAAAATAAACGTATGTTTCTATGAAAATTTAAGCTTGGTGGGGGGGTTGTGGCCCACATAAACTCAAACCTTGTGTATGTGGCCCATGTTAGCCATTGAATTTGACATGCATGCTGTAGATATTTCCATTTTCTGCTATCAGAGAGGACAGGAAACAGATGGCACATTACAAACAAGTGATAAAGGGAAAAACAAAAGGACTTTTACCAAGATTTGGTCAGGGTTAGAAGAAACCAATAAGGGAGGAGGAAGCCACAGTGGGCTGGTTATCAGAACCCAGAGAAAAGTGTCACTTCAGGACAGGGTAACCCAACAGAAATACAGCTTTTGATAGAAAAACACAGCCACTGAAAACCTTATATTGACTTAACAATATATCTTGTAGAGCAAGCATGTCAAACTCGTGAGGGAACTAAGGAATAGCCTAACCTCTTTCTTTGCATTCTACAGTCTCCTGCTGGTACCTCCTATTGGCTAAATCTAACCAAAAGCCAGAGAGCAAGGGAGCTTGGCTTAGGTGGTCCACAAGGTCAGCCTCCTAGAGCCCAGAGCAGCATGGCTCAGGTGGAAAGTGCATCCAGAGGGACAAATACCCACCACTCTCCACCTATGTTACTTCTCAGCATCTCCTTTCTCCTGTGTCTAGATGAGAAATTTGTTTCCCCAACATAAAACATGCGAAGTCCTATCAGCTACCGTATCATCTTAGGTTAATATCATATTCTAAAATTTTCAAACTTCAACCACTGCATTGCTTCCCATTTAAATTAGCGAGGGATCTATAAATTCAATATAATCCGCATTGAATACACAATTGCCCCCTTTTTTTTGCAGAAATAGACAAGCTGATTTTAAAATTTAAATTAAAATGCAAAGTAGCCAAAAGAGGCAAAGAAAATGCTGAGATAGAAGAGCAAAATTAGGAGACTCACACTTCCTGATTTTAAAACTTACTACAAAGCAGCCATAATCAAGACATTGGACTACTAGCATGAAGGAAGACATATAGATAAATGGAATAAATTGAAAGTGCAGAAAGAAACATACATTTACATTCAACTGATTTTCAAAAAAGATGCCAAGACTATTGAATAGGGAAAGAATCATCTTTTAAACATATGATGCTGAAGCAACTGAGTATCCACACAAAAAGAATAAATTTGGACTCCTTCCTCACACCATATACAAAAATTAACCCAAAATGAGACAAAGACATAAAGGTAAGAGTTAAAAGTTAAAACTATAAAACTCTTAGAAGGAAACATTGGTGTAAATTTCTGTCCCTCTTCCTTCCTCTCTGTAAAAAATCAATAAAATATGTAAAAAACAAACACAAAGATGGGCTTAACTCTCAAAAGTCCCCATTTTGATTAAAAAATAGGCACAGGGAATGCATGTGAATAAAACTATCTAGAAATCAAGCCCCTTGAATAAAAAAATCTATATATTTGGTTGAAAATTATAGTCACAACCATTGGTTCAGCTTATTCATTTGATGTTTTAATATTTCAGTAATTATTTCTGCAACAAATATGGGTACTATATAGTATTTTGATATTAACTGGGGTTTTTTTACAAATAAAATCTTTGGTTCACTCAGTAAACTATCTTAAAAAAAAAAAAAGGATGAAGAGCCAAAAATGTCCAGAATGTCCAGAGAGGAAGTCTTGGTTCTTATCTTTCAATTTCACAAGACTCCCTGACTCTGTTACCTGGAAAAGCATTCTCTCTTGGGCACCTGAGCCTCTAAACACACTGAATCTAAGGTTATGGGACTAGAAAGGGGAATTCTGAAAGTGAGTTGTTAGAAATAATGAGCAATGCCATTCCCACTCTACCCTTTGGTTCCTAGACCCCAGATCATCACTATAAGACATATACCACCATAGAGTGGTCCCAGGGTTAAGACATATATGCATTCTCCAGAACAGCACCTCAACTGCAATATGTGTTTCCACTATTCTTCAAGCTAGCTGCTTTTGGGGGATAGAGCATGTGATAACACCAATACATTCTGAGAATATGAGCCTATTGCTGCACACCTTTTCCAGAAAATGTGACCTGGTTGGAGTCACAATGCTGAATGGGATACCATGATAAAGGATAATTTTCTTTAAGTCAACAACTGCTAAAAGA
Source organism: Lasiurus cinereus (assembly GCA_011751065.1). Lineage (NCBI taxonomy): Eukaryota > Metazoa > Chordata > Mammalia > Chiroptera > Vespertilionidae > Lasiurus > Lasiurus cinereus. The sequence goes on from JAAGEH010000018.1 coordinate 71,004,542, forward strand.
AGCAATGTGAGAAGTGAAAGCAACTCCATAACTTGAATATATATTTACTCATTAAAAACAAAATGCTGAACATGCTAAAACAGGCCTCATATAATCAACCTCCACAAGGTGCTGGGCTGATCCCTCTGAGGAATGGTGCCACATTAGATCACTCTTGGTCTCCACTGTTGATAGGTTGGGCATTCAAGCTGTGGTGACAGCTGGACAACCCAGGATAGAGCAAGTACCTGCACTCTGTCTCAACAAGCAGTAAAGGAATGGCTGAGGAGAAAGGCTGACTGACAGGTACAGTAAGATCATCTTTCCCCTGGTTACTGGGACACTCCCTTGCAGGGCATGACCTTTGCTGAGCATTCACATGGGTAAAAAACATTTTCACATTCAGTTCCCATTCAAACCGCATACCTCTCCCTCAGATTTCCTTGCCCCTGCCTTCCTCCCGTCTCCCAGTCTTGTTCTTTCCCTGACAGTCATACCAGTGCATTAGAAATTGCCTGTAAATTAGGATTCATCCCTATATCAGGTCATGTCTCCTTCCATGCAAAGTGGATAACCAATGCCCACCTGATGTTCTGTGCACTGGGAAATGTATCTTTCACCCTACCTTCTGGGTCTTCTCTAAGTGAGGTTGAAAAGCAGTGGCAATCTGCATTTGTTCGTGCCAGCACACCATATAGATCCCCTACATAAATCAGGCCTGAGCCTTTTCCTCCTCTGTTTGCTGTGGCTGAAGCATGAGTTGAATGAGAGGCAGCAGCGCATTAGCCCAAGCTCCATAGGAGTCTGAGCTGCCTGGCTTGTGCAGTTACTTTTGCCTTCCAGCACTCCTCAGCTGGTCTTGGGCACCCCATTCCCACTGAACACTGGAATGCTTCTGCACAGGTCCAATGTTGTGGGTCAGATATCATCCAGCCCATGATGGGTGATTTGGGATACAAAGTGGATTAGTGTGCCATAATCAAGACAGTCATTTAGTCTGTACCAGGACCCAGTAATAAACCAGGAGTTGCTTTTCAAAGAGGGAAACAGTCAGGTGAAGAGAACAGGACCTTACTCTGAAACCCTAAGAGCCTGGTCTTACCAGAGGCCCAGGCAGCATCTCTGTCTGCACAGACCCTTCCAAGTCTGCAGAGTCTGCTGGGTTATAAGGCCCAAGTGGAAGGGCATTTCGTTCCACTGCCTTGACTTGCCAGAGAGTCTTTTCATTGGGCACCACTCAAAACTGTCCCAGTATGTGGGTCAGAGCATCATGCCCAAATATCGTATACATTGCCTCCAAAATCAAAAGTGGACCACCAAGCATGGCGCCTCTTTCTTCATGGTGCAAGGTACAAAGCGAACTCACTTATTTCTCACTTTAAGGGAGCTATATAAACATGCCCCAAGCCCCTGAATGCCCATAAAAACATCCCTACTATGACTAAGTCCCTTGCTGGGCTGATTTCCCATCCTCTGACATGCATGTTTTCTTGTTGTTGTTGTTGTTTTTGTTTGTTTGTTTTTTACTGTGGCATCCAGAGTCCTTTTAGTTAGACCCAGCTAATATAACTTCATGAATATAACACACCAGAGTGACGCTCTGTCAGATATTGAGATGATCAAGTTCCCTATGAACCATACATTCTGAGAACACAAGCCCATTGTTGCACATCTCTGCTAGAAAATGTGACCTAGTTGGGGTCAATTCTGAATAGAATACCAGGATAAAGGATAAATAGAGTTGATGTAGCCCTTAGAAACTAGAAAAAAAAATCTCCCTGTTTCATGAAGGCAAGCTGCTTTTAACTATATTTACTGATAGCAAGGAACACAAAGTCTATGCTAAATCAATTGTAGAATACTGGTAGTGGGTGGTGAGAGTCTGTGCCAACAGTGCCAGTAAATATGCTATATGTACAGAACCTCAACTAAGATTGGAACTACTCCTGAAAACATGGGAAATAATCTATATTCTCCAAAACCCCCTGGCTTTTCCACTTCTAAATAGGTTGATTAGCCCTACCTGTTTTGGTTCAGTGGATAGAGCGTCAGCCTGCATACTGAAGGGTCCTGGGATTGATTCTGGTCAAGGGCACATACCTCGGTTGCAGGCTCCTTCCAGGCCAGGCCGGGCCCTGGCTGTGGCTCATGCAAGAGGCAACCAATCAATGTGTTTCTCTCACATCAATATTTCTTTCTGTCTTTCCCTCTCTCTTCCACTCTAAAAAACAATGGGAAAATATCCTCAGGTGAGGATTTAAAAGATAAAATAAAATAAATAGGTTGGTTAAATGGAGATATGATGGGGATGATCTATTCGGTGTTTTTTCCATCTTTGATTGAGTCAGACATCTTTGTAGCTCCTCCAGGGATATGGTGCTGCTTTCAGTTTATTACTTGGGCTACTGGTTGGGATGGGACCAGTTCCAGAGGCTTTCTTTTGACCCCTTTTTACCTAATAGCACTCACTCCTGGGGCAAGGAGCCAATCTGGGGGTTCAGCACTTTGCAGAGTCTACTTGCTACCACTCTCCTATCTGAGACAAAAGAAATGAACACAGGATGGGTTCAGGATCCCACTGACCCCACTTTACAATGAGCTTGAAACAAGACCTAACCTCTGTAAATCCCTTCTCAATGGGAGGATCACAATAGCATTTGAGTCTCCAAAATGAGTATCATGTTAGAGCCATATGTAGTAACGCAAGGAAGGTCTGGGTATAAACTTTTTCGATGGGATAGTCACCCCGGTCAAGGAATACAACTTCCTCCAAGGAAGGTTTGTGGCCACACTGCAGCGTCTGTCCTCAGTGTTACCTCTTCCTCCTCCTCCTCCTCAAGGGGCTCCAAGGCTGTGTGCTCTCTTAGATGTGGAAACTGAACAGGAGAAAAGGACAGATTTCTACCCACCGTTCCCGGAGTATTTTTCTGCTGATCAGGTCAAGCAATACCTTGGAAGTCTACCCATCTATTTCATTCCTGAGGATCTAGTGAACAATTGGCCACCATCACAGATGCCTATAGATCAAAACCCCTGGCTCACTCTGGAGCCCGGGCTTGGTGCAGCAGTGCACTCTCTTCATCTTGCTGCCGCTCGGCCTCCACCACCACAGATTCCATTATCCCCATCACAGCTTGAAAGCAGCATCTCCTACCCTTACTTTCCACCCAGAGGAAACAGCCTTCGTAGAACTTGTCAAAGTTGCTATGCTCCTTTGACTTCTACTGCACTTTCTAATGTTTTAGGAAATGAGCCTCCTCCTGACCTCCCGAGGAGTATAATTAGCAGGTGGCTTAGCCATTTGCACATAAACAATCCATTAAAAGGTTTCTTTCTTCCTACGCCTTTGAATCCTCTCTGTACAATGTTCCAGGAAAGTTATAACATGTTCTCAGCGACTAAATGGCACCACTGAGTCCAGACTTCAACAAAACATCACCACACACCACCAAGGGAGGGTGAGTACCCCAGAGCTAGCCTCAGTTGGAAGCTTGCTTCACTGCTAGGCTTGGGTGGGGATAATATTGTGAAGGCCCTGCCCAATGGGAGCTGTGGCCTTTGGGAGAGAAACACTGCTGTGCCAACGTGAGGCCTGGGGAAGAGAGAGCCACAGAATGAGCTCCTGCTTCCCCCTACCTCTCCCGCCTTCCACTCCCCCCTCAGCCTTACCAATGGAAACCTAGGGCAATGGAGCCCAGTTGATAAATTCCAGAAAAGAAAACCTTCCAGGGAACAAAACAAGGTGGACAGATTAACAATGAACTTGGAGAGAAAATAGACAACATACAGTACACATGTCAATGTATAAAGAACTTAGTAGCCAAAACTGGTTTGGCTCAGTGGATAGAGCGTCAGCCTGCAGACTGTAAGGTCCCAGGTTCGATTCCAGTCAAGGGCATGTACCTTGGTTGAGGGCACATCTCCAGTAGGGGGCGTGCAAGAGGCGGTGATCGATGTCTCTCTCATTGATGTTTCTAGCCCTCTATTCCTCTCTTTTCTTCTCTGTAAAAAATCAATAAAATATATTTTTTTAAAAACAACAACTTTGTAGCCCACTGGCATGGCTCGTGACTGAGTATCAACCTATGAACCAGGAAGTCACAGTTCGATTCCCGATCAGGGCACATGCCTGGATTCTGGTCTCGATCCCCAGGGTGGGGCATGCAGGAGGCAGCTGATCAATGTTTCTCTCTCACCACTGATATTTCTATCTCTTTCTCCCTCTCCCTTTCTCCTTGAAATAAATAAAAATGTAATTTTTTTAAAAAAAGGAACTTCATAATAGCTGCATTGTATTTCTAGTGTAGGACTATACCAGTGGTCGGCAAACCGCGGCTCGTGAGCCACAGGTGGCTGGGAACTGTGGTTTGCTGCTCTGTTGACTAATGAGTTTGGCAACCACTGTCATATACCACCCTTTACCTCTTTGCACACAATATGCCACAATTGCCTAATCCTCACAGCTTCTAACTACACAATAACATTTAGTCTAGTCCATTGAGTTATATGTAACCAGTCCTCTGTGGATGGATATTTAGGTTATTTCCAATCTTGTTATTATAAATAATACTGTTATAAATACTGTCCTATAATTAATAGTATAATGAATAACCTTGCACATGTATTATTTATTGTGATAGTATATTTTAAGTGTACATTCAGTGGCATTGTATATGTTGGCATTACTATTTCATCATTGGCATACTATTTCATCATTTCAAACTGAACCTCTGTACCTGTTAAACAATAACTCCCCATTCTTACCTTCCCCATTCCCTAGGTCCTATAATCACCATTCTGCTTTTAATGTATTTGACTATTTAAGGTACCTCACATAAGTGGGATTATGTAATATTCTTCCATTTGTGTCTGGGTTATTCCACTTAACCATTTATTTATATGTTACCTATGGCTTATTTCACTGAGCCTCAATCTATCCATATGTCAGAATTTCAATCCTCTTTAAGGGCAAACAACATCCCATTGCATGTGTGCACATACAATATTTTGCGTTAATATACATGAGAGAAATGGAATTACTGGATTCTAGGATACATACAATTATATATACATATATTTTTTTATTAAGCCTCATCTGAGGATATTTTTTCCATTGAATTTTTTTAGAGAGAGTGGAAAGGAGGGACAGAGATAGAGAGAGAAATAAATCAACTAATTGCCTTTTGTATGTGCCCCTATGAGGGCTGAAGATCAAGCCTGCAGCTCAGGTATGTGTCTTTGACCAGAATTGAACCCAAGATCCTTCAGTCCATGGGTCGACACTCTACCCACTGGGAAAATTGGCCAGATCCTAATTTTTATGTCTATTACTGAATTACACTCCCCTCCACATAATCCACTCAAGAGTTTGTACCAATTTACACTACCATCAGCAATATATGAGTATCTAATTTCCATATCTGTGCCAACAAGTATGTTTTGACTTGGATATTGCCAACTGGATAGGTTAAAAAAAGAGGAAGAAAAGAAAATTAAAAGAAGTACCTTATTTTGAGTGAAGTTAAGGGTTGTATGTTTTAGGTAGGCAGTGGGAAGGAGTTTTAAATACTAAATATTAAAGAATATTTAAAGGAAATGAGAAGAGGGCAATAAATATGTTTTCATCTGTCTTAGAAAGTGAAGAGTTTATATGTACCGTAGCCATCTAGCACACACCTGCAAACTATCCTGATATTTCTATAGTCCATTCCAAAAGGATTGATACAATTCACAGGCTTTCACTTTGGTCTCTGACTTTCTTTTTATTCAGGGACTTGGAAACAGGTGGCAAGTGCCTCCTCTATGGCCATCACCAGGGATCCTGCTTTCAGCAGTCTGACCTTCCAAAGGCAGGGAGAGTTTGCCTCTGCTTCCTAAAGCTGTCTGTCTTGACTTCAGCTTCTGGCCTGCAAAGCACACCACAATCAGGCAATTGAAGCCAGAGCTGACATCAGCCTTCAGGTGAGAGAAGGAGGGTGAATTGGCAGCAGCATCTGTCATCCCATTGATTGCCAGGGTGATACTGCTGATCTAGCTGATGAGGTTATTTTTCTCATGACTGCTCACTAAGCTTTCCAATGCTGTGCACTCAAACAAAGACACTAAACTAGATGCAATGGCTTAACAGGGTAACCAGGTCTTAACTGGTATCACAGGTAACCCTGGTAGCGCAGTAATTCATCCGGTGTTTCCCAAACTTGTTTCATAATAAGAATCCCTGGGAGCATTTGTTAAAATCCAGTTTGCCAGGCCCATTGCATGGAACTATACTGTTTTAGGAGCTTGGACACAGTAGGCAATATGCCCAGGTCATGCACTGGCAAATGACAGAGCCAGGACTCCGGACTGCAAACCCCACTCCTCTATACTTTTATACCCCAAATTACTAACAATACACCAGAGGAAGTTACTTGATGATAATAAGTACCACTGACAGAGTGCTTTACAGTTTATGAAACAATTTCACATATATTATTATTTAATTCTTTCTACCCCATGAAGTTGATAAATTTACTTCCATCTTATAAAGACTCAAGTAATTGGCTAAGGCGGGGATCACACATTCAAATGCCTCTAGAAAAGGCAGCGTGAGCCTTTTTTTTTTCAATCATTCATTCATCTATTTAACAAGTAAGCATAAACTCATTATTATTTAGTACTGATGACCAAGTACACAGCAGTGAACTGGATACAAACCCTTCTCTTATGGAGCTCAGAGAAGGGAAGACAAACAATAAGCACATAAAGAATGAAGAAGTTAATTTTAGATGATGAGAAGTGCTATGAGAGTAATAACGCAGGCCTTGTGTGTAGGAGGGTGCCACTTTGCCTGGGGCTGTCCAATATGGTAGCCACTAGCCTCCATGAGCCTATTGAGTGAGATGCGTCTTGGCCCATATTGCAATGAATCATAGGTGTAAAATACAGACTGGATTTTGAAGACTTAATACAAAAAAAGATGTAAAATATCACAATTGTAATTTTTATATTGATTACATCTTAAAATATTTTGGACATATTGGATGAAATAAAATATATTATCAAAATCAGTTTCACCTGTTTTTTTATGGGATTTTTTTGAAACTGAATACCTAATCAGAGATTTGCCAAGAAATAGAATGACTAAATAATTTTCAAATGATATAAGAATTCTTAGAAATCTATTCTAGACCAGTATTTCTCAATGCTGCCTGTATATGAGAAAAGCTTAGAGAACTCTTTAAAATTCTGATAAATAGCACAACCCATTAAAAAGAGACTAATATCTTTAAAAATGGCATATGACTTTTGATGAAGCAATCCCACTCCAGAATTCAAAGATATGAAAAAATTGCCAAAAGTAGGTGAGCACACCATTAATAATTGCTGCTCTATTTCTATGAGTAAAAGCCCAAAACAATCTAAATGTGCAGAGATAAAAGGATTAATGTGCCCAGGCCCTGTCCCTGCAGGCTAGTCTCCCAGATAAGGAGTGGGCCTCTTGTGGAACTCCTAGTAAACCACTGTGGCCTTGCGTTTAAGGTAGTCAACTGCAGTCACCTTAGATCCAAGCATCCCCTTCAACCTGATGATACGAGGGCTGGGGCTAAGGCCATAGTTTCTCAGTGCTGAGCACTCTCATGGGAAATGCTGCCATCAGCATGCCACCTCAATGAGCTGTAACTCCAAGGCTTAGTCACCTGACTGCATTATGAAAGGCCTCAGGAGTCTCCCAACCTGGAAACTGAATTGCTATGGCACCCAGTCCTGATGGCAGGAAAGGGGCCAGTACTTTTTCCATATTTTAGCTTAAACGCCCCCTCATCACTGAAAGAAGGAGTCTGGTGTTCTGCTCTACCTAGGATGAGATCAATCCTGTGTTCATGAGTTTTTTCTAGTGAATACTGTGCTAAAATACCTGCTATCCACACTACTTCCATTTGCCCATATTTACTTTCAACTGTGCAGTGAGTAGAGCATCTGGTCAGGCAATCACCATAACTTTCTGGAAGATGATCAACATATTAGGGACCAAGGGGTAGGACAAATCCCCTTGGGGTAGTATGGCCAACTGTTGGGATGGTTAATTACTAATTGCTCATAGGAATCCCATGAAGTCTCAGCAACAGGGGACCTATGGGATAAGACCTCCTGAATAGAATTTCTTTGTTGGAAAGAGAGTTTCCCAGGAAGGGGTGGCTCCATTGAAAGAAGGCTGAGTAGCATTGCTGATACTTCCCAGTGATCAATGAAGAATGTGCACCCTCAGCCTGACCACTTAGGACTCAAGATGGAGGGGCATTAGGGCAAGGCACAGATTATCCTTAAGCCTGGCATAAGGCAAGTCCCAGAAGTATACTCTCTCCTTTTAGAGTAAAACAGGCAACACAAAAGACTTAACTTTGTGCTTTGCCTAAATTCATTATTTCATTGGGAGTTACAAAATGGTGATAGTCTAATTCTTTTATTCCTTTTTCAATTATTAGATTTTTTTTCATAAAGAACTTTTCATTTATTCCTTGTTTGTCTTGAGGTGCATATAGGAAAGCAAGAACAGGGGAATGGCAGAGGAATGATTAGGCTCATATCATATATTTCCTGCCCCTGACCTGACCCATGTAATTCTCCAAGGAGTTTTGGTACTTTTTAATGAGAAATGATGTTTATAAATTACTAGAGGCCCAGTATACGAATTCATGCATAAGTAGGGTCCAGCTGGTCTTCCCCAATTGGGGCCGATTGAGCTAGGCCAGCAGCGGGAGGGGCCATGGGCAGTTGTCTGGCCAGCCCTATCCTTGATTGGGGTTAGGGGGGCTGATCAGGGGTGGGGCTGGCAGGGAGGAAGGGTCATGAGTGGTTGTACAGCTAATCCTGCCTCTGATCAGGGTTTTGGAGCTAATCAGGGATGGGGCTGGTCAGGGGGAAGGGCCGTGGGATGTTGGCCAGCCTGCACTGTTCCCTGGTTAAACTCTTGTTCGACTCCCTGTTGAGGGGACAATTTGCATAGAGGCCTGGTCCATGAAATTCATGCACAGGAGTGTGTATCCCTCAGCCCAGCCTGCACCCTTTCCAATCTGGGCCCTCCAGGGATGTCTGACTGCCCATTTAGGCCTGATCCTGGTAGGCCTCAGGAGTCTCTCTGGTAGGATCAGGCCTAAACAGGCAGTCAGACATACCTCTCAAAATCCAGGAATGCTGGCTCCCAACTGATCATCCCCTAACCATTTCCCTACCAGCTTAATTAATGCCTAACTGTTCCTCTGCCAGCTGATTGCCCCTAACTGCCCTCCCCTACAGTCCTGGTCACCCCCAACTGCCCTCTCCTGAAGGCCTGGTCTCCCCCAAATGCTCTCCCCTGCAGGCCCTGTTGCCTCTAATTTCCCTCACTGCTTGCCTGGTCACCCCTAACTTAGCCTCCCCTGCAGACTTGATTGCCCCCAACTGCCCTCCTTGAAGGCCTGATCCCTCCCAATTGTCCTCCCCTACTGGCCTGATTGCCCACAACTGTCCTCCCTTGCAGACTAGTCCTTCCAAACTGCCCTCCCCTGCTGGCCATCTTGTGGTGGCCATCTTGTGTCCACATGGGGGCAGCCATCTTCTGTATTGGAGTGATGGTTAATTTGCATATTACTCTTTTATTAGATAGGATAATATGGGCCCATTGCTCCTAAAATGTTTTTTTCTTAATCACATTTTAATGTGAAATTATTGCAGGTGTCCCCTTCTCCGCCCTCCACCCACCTTGCCCAACTCCTAGGCCTTATTTTGTGAACAGTTAAGAATTATGTATTTTTTTAATATATATTTTATTGATTTTTACAGAGAGGAAGGGAGAGGGATAGAGAGTTAGAAACAATGATGAGAGAGAAACATCGATCAGCCACCTCCTACGCACCCCCTACTGGGGATGTGCCCGAAAGCAAGGCACATGCTCTTGACTGGAATCAAACCTGGGACCCTTCAGTCTGCAGGCCGACACTCCATCTACTGAGCCAAACTGGTTTTGGCTAGAATTATATATTTTTAAAAGGAAAAAATATATTAAGATTATATTCTGACCTCTTCTATTCAAATTTAGGGTTAAAGAGCTTTTGTTTGCCTATTTTGATCTTATGTTTACTTATCTTTTTTTCTTCTGCTGAAAATGTTAGTTCTAATATTAGTAATTTACTTTACCTTATCAAGACACACCCACTGACCACAAAAAGAGAGGCCACCAGATTTGATGTGCCTACTGATGTGATACAATAGGAATCACACCATCTCCTGACAAATATTCTTGCTAAAAATCCCAGCCTGAATTTGGAATAGATCTCAGTATTGGTTTTCATGAAATCAGGCAACAAAGGAACATGATAGGACTATGTAGATGCAGTGAGCAAAATTCAAAACATGAGAAACTCTACAGGACAAATGACCAGGTTTCTTCAAAAATAAGTGGCAAAAAAACAGACAAAAGATTGAGGAAGAATTTAAAAATTAAAATAAATGTAGCAGGTATATTAACCAAATACAATCTGTAAACATTGCTTGTATTCTAATTCAAACAAACCAACTGCAAAAAGCTGTTTGACAATTGGAAAATTTAACAACTGATTAGATATTTGATGACATTAAGAAATTTTATTTATTGTTTTTAGGTATGATAAGATATTGTGCTTTATAAATAATTTTAGAGATACATATCAAAATAATCAAAGATGAGTTGACAGAATTCAGGGGATTTTTCTATAAAATGATTCAATAGTGCGAAGATGTAGGGGAGGTTATGGAAGATAAGATTGATCATTTGTTGATCTGGGTGATACATACTAGTACTTGGGGGAAGGGTATCATTACTCTTGATATCTGTATTTATGTTTTCTTTAAATTTAATAAATCTTTCTTATTCAGATTACAATTGTTCCTCTTTTTTCCCCATAATTCCCCTCCACCAGGTTCCCACCCCACCCTATGCCCTTAGCCCCCACAATGTCCTCATCCATAGGTGTACGAATTTAGTCCAGTCTCTTCTTGCACCCCTACACCCCTTTCCCCACGAGAATTGTCAGTCCACTCCCTTTCTATTCCCTTGATTCTATTATAGTCACCAGTTTATTCTGTTCATCAGATTTTTTTATTCACTTGATTTTTAGATTCACTTGTTGATAGATGTGTATTTGTTGTTCACAATTTTTATTTTAACTTTTTCTTCTTCTTCCTCTTCTTAAAGAATACCCTTCAGCATTTCATATAATCCTGGTTTGGTGGTGGTGAACTCCTTTAGCTTTTTCTTATCTGTGAAGCTCTTTATCTGCCCTTCAATTCTGAATGATAGCTTTGCTGGTAGAGTAATCTTGGTAATAGGTTACTATTCATCACTTTGAATATTTCTTGCCACTCCCATCTGGCCTGCATAGTTTCTTATGAGAAATCCGCTGACAGTCATATGGTTGCTCCCTTGTGGGTAACTGTTTTTCTTTTGCTGCTTTTAATATTCTTTGTCTTTTGCTCTTGGTATTTTAATTATGATGTGTCTTGGTGTGGTCTTCTTTGGATTCATTTTGTTTGGGGTTCTCTGTGCTTCCTGGACTTGTCTCTTTCTTTCACCAGATGGGGGAAGTTTTCAGTCATTGTTTCTTCAAATAGGTTTTCAATATCTTGCTCTCTCTCTTCTTCTGGCACCCTCATAATTCTGATGTTTGTACACTTGAAATTGTCTCAGAGGCTCCTTACACTATCTTCATTTTTATAAATTTTTGGTTTTTTTTGCTTTTCCAGTTGAGTGTTTTTTGCTTCTTTGTATTTTAAATCTTTGACTTGATTCTTGTGGTCCTCTAGTCTGTTGTTAGGTCTCTGTATATTTTTTATTTCAGTCACTGTATGCTTAATTTCTAGTTGGTCCTTTTTCATATTCTCAAGGGTATTGCTAAATTTATCTACCTTTTCTAGAAAATTCTTGAAAAAAACTTATAACCGTGGTTTTGAACTCTATATCCAGTTGTTTGCTTTCCTCCATTTCTTTCATTTGTGATCTGTTTCTTGGTCTCTGCATTTTGGCTGCTTCCCCGAGTTGATAGAGTGGCTTTGTGTGCTATGTGTCCTATAGGACCCAGTGGCTCAGCCTCCCCAGTTATCTGAGGTGGACACTATTGGTGCACCTCTTTGTGGGCTGTGTGCACACTCTTTTTATAGTTAAACCTTGATTGTTGTTGGTATCACTGGGGGAAATTGATCTCCAGGCCAATTGGCTGTGAGAATCAGCTGTGTTTACTGGGAGAACTTCCGTGCTGAAGACAGCCTTATGAGACAAGACTTGCAAAAGCCTCTGTGCTCAGCTTGGATGGGGCGGAGACTCAGGGTGGAGCATACATCAGCCCTGCCCTAATAGGCTCCTATGTTTTAGTGTCCCTTGGTAATCACTGCAAGCAACTCTGAGAGACAGCTGCCATGAAGTTTCACCTGCTGCCAGACAGTCTAGTTTCTTCCCAAATGAGTCTGGGTCCCCAGAGTCTCATCCAGAACTGGAGTTCAGAGCAGTCAGGAGCTTTTGTCTCCCTCACGCTTGAGAAAGCCAGCTGCGCATTCAGTTGACAGTCCTCTCTGCACATGATTCTCAGTACCTCTATCTCCTGCAGCTCCTCTGAGTCTCGGTGTGCTTTTCTCTTTCCTTCTAGTTGTAGAATATCCATTCAGCGAGCCTTCCTACGGTTCTGGATGATGTCCGTTTTGTCTTTTAGTTGAAGTTTTGAAATTGAGCAGCAATTTAGGTGTTTACCTTTGCCGCTTTCTTGGTTTCTGTTGATATCTATATTTATATCATAAAGTTCTATTTTTTAATTAAATCTTTATTATTCAGATTATTACATTTGTTTCTCTTTTTTTCCCTCCATAGCACCCCTCCACACAACTCCCACCCTTCCCTCTGCCCTTAACTCCCTCCCATTGACCTCATCCATAGGTGTATGATTTTTGTCCAGTCTCTACCTGTACACCCCTCACCCCTTTCCCCCTGTCAGTCCACTCCCTTTCTGTGCTCCTGATTCTATTATATTCAACAGTTTATTCTGTTGATCAAATTTTTAATTCACTTAATTTTCAGATTCACTTGTTGATAGATATGTATTTGTTGTTCATAATTTTTTGTCTTTTACCTTTTTCTTCTTCCTCTTCTAAAAGAGTACCTTTCAGCATTTCACATAATTCTGGTTTGGAGTTGATGAACTCCTTTAGCTTTTTCTTCTCTGTGAAGCTCTTTATCTGCCCTTCAAGTCTGAATAATAGCTTTGCTGGATAGATTATTCTTGGTTGTAGGTTCTTGCTATTCATCACGTTGAATATTTCTTGCCAGTCCCGTCTGGCCTGCATCGTTTCTGTTGAGAAATCAGCTGACAGTCGTATGGGTGCTCCCTTGTAGGTAATGAACTGTTTTTCTCTTGCTGCTTTTAAGATTCTCTCTTTGTCTTTTGCTCCTGGTATTTTAACTATGATGTGTCTTGGTGTAGTCCTCTTTGGATTCCTTTTATATGGGGTTCTGTGTGCTTCCTGGACTTGTAGGTCTATTTCTTTTACCAGATGTGGGAAGTTTTCAGTCATTATTTCCTTAAATAGGTTTTTAGTATCTTGCTCTCTCTCTTCTTCTGGCACCCCCACAATTCTGATGTTGGTACGCTTGAAGCTGTCCCAGAGGCTCCTTACATTATCTTCACATTTTTGGATTCTTTTCTCTTCTTGCTTTTCCAGTTGAATGTTTTCTGCTTCTTTATATTTCAAATTTTTGACTTGATTCTTGCCTTTCTCTAGTCTGCTGTTAGGACTCTGTATAATATTTTTTACTTCAGTTAGTGTATGTTTAATTTCTAGTTGGTCCTTTTTCATCTCTAGTTGGACCTTTTCCATCTCTAGTTGGCTCTTTTGCATCTCTAGTTGGTCCTTTTTCATCTCCTCTTGGCTCTCGCTAACTTTATCCAACTTTTCTATCATATTCTTGAAAAACCTTATAAGCATGGTTTTGAACTCTATATCCAGTCATTCGTTTTCCTCCATTTCTTTTGTTTGTGATCCCTTCCCTTGATTTGGCATTTTCACTATGCCGGGAGAACTTCTGTGTTGGATTCAGCCTTATGATACCAGATTTGCAACTCCGCAGAAGCCTCTCTGTTGAGCTTGGGATGGGTGGAGTCTCAAGGCTTAAGAGACCGCCTTGCCTTGCAATCGGCCCTGCCCTCCATGGCCCTTGAGTCTCACGTGACTGGGTAATCGCTGGAGCAGTCCTTGTGCGGTCCTTGTGCGCACGCACCCACAGTGCCTCTAGACCACTGCCCCTCCAGCTCCCCTGCGCTCCAGGACCACACGAGTCTAGGTCCCCAGGGTTTCACCTGAAACAGGGGCTTAGTGGAGCCAGAAGTGGCACAGTTAGAAGGGTCTGTCTTCTGCCTGCTTGTGAAAGCCAGCGGCACAATCAGCAATCTGTCCTCTGCACAGTGCCATGCACGCCATCATACCTTTGATCTTTTGTGGCTCCCCTAAATTTCTATGCACCTCTCCCTTTTCACAGTCCAAACTCCCCCCATATGAGTTTCGGCTGGATCTGGGTTTAGTGTCGTAAGATAAGGGGTTCAATGCCTTTAGAGTCTCCGTTTCCCTCCTGCCAGAGAAAACCAGCCAGGTACTCCGGCACCCGCTCTCTCCGCTCGCGCATCTCCGTACCTCAGCTTTTTGCAGCTCCTCTGGATCTCTGTGAGCCCCTCTCTTTCCCTCTAGTTGTAGAATTTCCACTCAGTCAGCTTTCCTGTGGTTCTGGATGATGTCCATTCTGTCTTTTAGTTGTAGTTTTGAAATTGTTGTGCGAGGCAGCAGGGTAGGTGTTTACCTATGCCGCCATCTTGGATTCCTCTAAAGTTCTATTTTTAACATTTCCATAATAAAAAGGTTTAGAAAGAAACAACCTCTGATGAACCTACCCCAAAGACTGATACAATCAGTCCAGGGTGGGGCAGTGGGCTATTTTTAAAGTTCCAAGTAGTTCTAGCATTATGTAGAACAGTGCTTGGCAAACTGCAGCTCATGAGGCACATGAGGCTCGCAAGCCTCGGTTTGCCGCACTATTGACTAATGAGTTTGCCGACCACTGGGATAGGGGCTTAATCACAAGGAACAACAATAGGCTTTAAGTATTGGAATCGAGAGTCTAGGTCAGTGGTTGGCAAATTAATTATTCAACAGAGCAGCAAACCTTGGCTCATGAGCCACAGTTTACCAACCATTATGGTTTACCAACCATAGAACAAAGAGTGTCTAGCACTGAGAACTTCCATTGTATGCTGCATTTGATGTTAAGAGCTGTGTCATGGCCATTTTTAAACCCCAACTATACAGCACAGTCTCAATAAATTTGAATGTTTAATGAAATGATAAGCCTAGCACTCTATTTTTATCTGACTTGGGGATGATAAGGAAAAGACTGAAGAAACATTGAAACCTCAAATGAAGGGCAGATAAGACAAATGGATAAACTCCTGACCTGCAGGCAACATGCCTCATTTATTTGGTCCGTTTCAGTCTTTGAGTTTGAGCTTGACATGTTGATCTACAGCTTGCCTAATGGCCCTCTGCACCAACTTCACTCTCCCCTCCCTCCAGCAACCCAACCTCCTCTTCCAAGAAAAGGGAAAATTGTCTTCATTTTAGATCCACTATCTCATCTTCCATGTAGCCTGGATAAATATAATAGACAAGTCTGCCAGGGACAAAAAATATCAGAAAAAAGTTTGTTATGGAAAAAGAGGTTGTAAATATAGAACCTTTTCTAGCGTCAAAGTAACCAGGGTCATCCATGAAATTCACTCTTTAACTAGCCAACACATCTGCCACTTTGCAGGAGTAGCGAGCTAGGATGCTGCTGCCAAGTTTAAATCTCATAGAAGGGCTTAGAGCAAATTGTTATCTCCTTCACTTTTCACCTATTCATTGAGGGCTATACCTGCCTTCCACTTGGCACCTTGGAGCATAGCCAGAGGTAGGCAATTGATGGCCATTACCTAGGACACCTGGAGGCAGGCCCTTTCCTGTTCATATATTTATATGCAGCTGCCTGCTGAACATCCCACAAACACCTACAACTCATCCAAAAGTAACTATTATTTTTTCTACCAAGTTTGCCCCTCCTCACAGATTCTCCAGCTTTAATGATGGTACCTCCACAGACACAATCATGTTATCCCTGCTCTCCCTCTTCCTCAAACTACAGGTCCTGATGATTTTATTGCCTCTATATTTCCACTCCCATGCCCATCTCTGTCCTAGTTCAGGTTTTCTATTATATCAGAAATCTTCTCAAATCCTTCTGCTTGTTGTTACTAGAATAATCTATGAAAAAGATAATATGTCCATATTACTCACTGGCATGGGAACCATCATCAATGGCTCTCATTCATTTCTAGATTAAGTCCAAACTTCATAACTGGGTAGACAAGCCCTCTACTATCTGGCCTTTGTCTATTTACACAGTTTCATCTCTCACCATCCTCATTGGACACCTGATATAAAAATGTTGTTCCTTGTTCCTGTGCTTTTGCCTGAAATGTCCCTTGTCTCTAACCTCTCACCCCCTTACCAATCATCACAACCTCACCTGCACCATCCTTCTCTAAGTCCCAGCCAAATCATCTCCTTACAAAAGCCTTCACTAATCAGGGTGCTCACGCGCGCACACACACTACCCAAACTGAGTTCTGTGTCCTTCTCAATGCTGGTATAATACCCTGCATATATTTCTATCACTACAATTACCAAATGGTTCTCTAATCATTGGTTTGTATATCTACTTATGCAATAGACTGTGAGCCCTTTGAGGCCCAGGACTATGTCGTAGTGCTCTTAATACCCCAGTGCTTAGCCCACTTCTTGACACCCAATAAGGACCAAATATTTTGTTTCAAATGAATGAATAAATATGGATTAGGGCACAGCAGGCATGCCAATGAGGAAAAGTATTGTAACCAGATGATAAAAACTTGAATGAAGGTAAGATAAACAGGTACGGGGACAAAAGAGAAAAGACAGAGATTTTAGAGAGGAACTCAGTAGAGTTCTAGTAGCGGAACAGGAAAAGGGATAAAGGGAGCTCAGCGGTATCCCTTTGGTGATGAAGGAGATGAAAACACAGGGCAGATGTTTTTGCAGGTAAAGGGGCAAAATAGTGAGCTCTCTTTTAGCTATGCTGAATCTGATGCATCAGAAAGAGAACTTGTCTAAAGATGGGAGGGGTATTAAATACTGAGAGGTACTAAAACCATGGCATGAATTAGTTCACCCAGAAAAGTATAAACACTAAGGCTAGAAAACTTAGATCTTCAGTTTAAAGCTTTTCTTCTCCTCCATGTAATGCTCTCCATGTCATTTGTTTTAACCTGATTTCTTTGTGCCAAAATTGATGTGTCCAGGAGAGAAGGAGCCACAGTGTGATCTGCCTGTCCAGATTCCCCAGGGATAGTTTGACAAAGGGCTATCTCCTGAGACAAAATGCTTCAGGAATGAGATCAAATGTAATAAACATGTTTGCAAAGGTAGCTGGGCCTTTGCATATACTATCTTGGGTAGCAATTATTAAATAATTCTGGATGTGAGAAATAATCATACATCTTTCTGCTTTGCCCTGCCTTTACATATATTTATTCAAACTAGTTATATACATAAAATTGAATTATTTATCATTCCTAAATCAGTATTACAAGAATATCTATCTATATCTATATCTATACACTTTTATATAGGGGTATGTAAATCATCTCCTTACAAAAGTCTTCACTAATCAGAACATACCTAGGTTTAAATAAAATAGTTTCTGGTCTCAATCTAACCTAGATAAAATAAAAAAATTAGGAGAGATAATTTAAAATTTTAAGTTTAATTGTTTATTTTACATTTTTTTCTCTCATTTATTTATTCAGCAAAGATTTATTAAGAATCCATTACTTGGCAGACACTCACTAGAGCCTGGGAATACAGTCATAAATAAAGCACACATGGTCATTTCCCTCACGAAGATTGCAATCTAGTGGAGAATAAATCAATACTGTTTGTAGGATAAAAATTAGGGGGTAAAAATGGGATACTAAGCAAAAAAAGAGTAGATAGTTGAAAAAACAATATCAGTGACAATAAAAGTCAGGAAGGAGGATGACGAGTTGTTTCCAGATATGAATGGAAACAAGAAAGGAATGGACGTATTTAACAACACAAAAGCACAGGTTTAAAGTTTCAAACATGGTCTCTGGACTCTGATAGGGCCACTGTGGTGATCAACTTATAGGATATCTGTGTTGTTGAAGACTGGTACAATATTATGTATATACTATCTAAAAATATTTTTCCTTTTTTCTTCCTTTTGTTACTTTTTTTAAATCTATGCTTTAAAGACATTCTTGTTCTGAAGTTTATAGTTTATATTTTTAAAACCTATTCTTGCTCAGAACACAACTGTCTGCATTTGATATGAGCTACATATAAGTACAAGAGAAAGATTCATACTACATACCACAATACATTATACATGATGAGGATTATTGCTAGTTAAATGCTTAAACATATTCTAAATTACTCTTTAAAAGTTCTGCTGAACCTTCAAGGAGCTTAGAGTCTAATAATAGTTTGCGCATCTCCATTCTCTTCTTCTTCCATTGTAATACATTGTAATTGGGCACAAAGCTGCCCCCAGCTAGACTACATTTCCCAGCCTCACTTGCAACTAAGATGGCCTAGAAGTGATGTGTCCCACTTCTGGAATTGGCCCAGGATAATCAGTGCCCCCTCGCCCTGGACCTCTTCTTAAGCTGAAGCATGGGGCTGTCCATGACACAACTTCAACCATGCAAATGAGAACAGTGCCCTACAGAAAGGCAAGACAAGATAGAAAGACCTGAACCCCTGAGTGACTATGTGGAACAGAGCCACCATATTGACCAGGACTGCTCAACTTGAATCTAGTCTCTCAGCCATTTTTTAAATGTAAGGAGTGATCAAATTAAGATATGTTCTTAATGGCACAGGTATATGAGAACAAAGATATGCTGTTGGCAACAGAAGGCAAATGATAATTATTTGACTGGATCTTAATTGGCTTAGCATGAAATATTTTGTTATGCTAAGAGGAAATGAAGTGATTGCTTCACACAATAGAAGATACAATGTCTAAACTGTGCTTTAGTTTTAGGAAATAAAAATGTGATTACCTACAAATATCAAAGACCATTGTTAAAGAGGACAATTGTGGTTGGGGAAATATGTATCCCAATTTGTCTGTAAGACTTTTGTTTCTCTTTGAAAACCAATATTGGTACTGGTGTGAAACAAACATTCTGGAGGTAGTGCATGTTGAGACAGAGAGAGAGAGGTGGGTGGGGGGAGAGAACGAATGGCTGTTAATGAGTTTTCTGTATTTTATTTAACAGTGATCCTTTTTCCATGGTTTTTAAGTCAACTTCTGTCTATACTAAATTTTGGACCTGTTCAGAGAGGGGTGTTGAAACATTAAAATGTCTTCATTAACTTTATATTTTCTGTGTAATATTAGTGTTCTGATGTAATGAGACCAATGGCTATTCATTAAGATTACCTACAGGCCATTTAACATTCCATTGAGAAAGCAAGGAACTTGAAGGTAGAACCCCCAAAATATTCCCATATTCCCCAAAAAGTTCAACCACTATCAGATGCTTCATTCTGTACTTCTAGAATATTTTTCCCATACGTTTCCCCATATCTTCCTTCTACTTTTTCCCTGAAGCCACTGAAAGGATTAAATTTCACATTTGAGCAAAAACTGGAGTTTCATCATATAACCACTGTTCTTTAGTCTTAGGAATTAAAATCAAGAACAACTTAAAATAGCAGTCTTTAAATATCTCTAAGGAGGGTGAATTTCAATTTTTAAATCTATCAAAACATCATTTCTTTTTTTAGATATTGATACTGAGTCTAAAAATTATACAGAAATGTAAAGGACCTAGAATAGCTGAAACAATTTTGAAAGAAGAGACATATTTAAAATAAGTATACCACCTGAGTTTAAGACTTGTCATAAAGATACAGTAGTCAAGATACTGCAGTATTAGCCAAATGGATGGTAATTAGCTTAATAAGACAGAATCAAATCCAGATAAAGAGCTACACATACACTATAGTCAAATGGCTTTGACTAAGGACACTAAAGCAATTCAATGGAGAAAGGAAAATATTTGAAATAAATATGTATCCAGCATAGAGGGGAAAACCTTAATCTCTGTCTCACATGATATATAACAGTTATTTCAGTATATATTATAACCACTAATGTAAGAGCTAAACTTATAAAGCTTCTGGAATAAAGTATAGAAGAATATCTTCACAGCCTTTGATAGGCAATATTTATTTTAACAAAGATGACACAAAGCATTAACCATAAAACTAAGCATTAACTGATAAAATTGGGACTTTATCAAAATTAAAAGCTTCTGCTCATCTAAAGATACGATTTTAAAAAATGAATAGGGACAATCCAAAGGCAGAGAGAAAGTATTCATAACATATGAATCTGACAAAGGACTTTTAGTCAGAATAAAGAACTCCTATTATACAATAATAAAATAACAACCCAATTTTTTTAAATAGGCAAAAGATGTGAATAAACACTTCCCAAAGAATACATGTGAGTTCCAATAAGCACATAAGAAGGTGCTTAAGGTCATTAAGTTGTTAAAGAAATAAATACAAACCAAAACTACCATAAGATGTCATTGCAAATTAACCAGACAGTCAAAATTTAAAAGATTGAAAACCAAATGTTAGCAAGCATGTTGTGCAAGCAGAACGTTTGGCATTGCTCGTGGAACTATAAAATGGTATAACCATATGACCACTTTGAGAAATTGCTTTGAAGTTTCTTAAAGAATTAAATACACATCTAATCTTATGACCCAGTAGTGCCAATCCTAGTGTTTATCCAAAAGAAATGAAAACATATGTCCACAAAAAGCCTTGTACAAGAATATTCATAGCAGCTTAATTTATAACCCAAAACTGGAAACAGCCCAGCTGTCTGTCAGTAGAATAAACAAACTGGCATATTCATACAATGAAATATTATTTACAAATAAAGTAATGAGCTACTGATACAGGCAACAATATGAATGAATCTCAAAAACTTGCTACTGAGTGAGAAAAGCCAGACACAAAGGGTAATTCCAGGTATATGAAGTTCTGTAGCAGAAAAAAAAAATTATGATGCAATTAGAACAGTAATTATTTCTGGTAGTGCAGACTGACTGGGAAAGGGTGTGAAGGAACTTTCTGGTTAATGAGAATACATCTCCATCTTGATTATCTTGATAGGGGTGTGAGTTATATGGATACATGCATTTCTCAAAACTGATTCAACTGAATACTTAAGATTTGTGCATTTCACTATCTGTAAATTATATCTAAATTGAAAAACAGTCCTAACCTGTTTGACTCAGTGGCTAGAGTGTTGGCCTGCAGACTGAAGCGTTCCAGATTCGATTCTGGTCAAGGGCATGTACCTTGGTTGCAGGCACATCCCCAGTAGGGAGTGTGCAGGAGGCAGCTGATGGATGTTTCTCTCTCATCGATATTTCTAACTCTATCCCTCTCCCTTCCTCTCTATAAAAAAAACCAATAAAATATATTTTAAAAATAAATTGAAAAACAATTCATTTTTTGCAAATAACCACGTTGTACGTTCTCTAGCCCTTTAATCCTTACACTTTCAATAAAGAGTACATTAAGTTTAAAGTCCACTTCCATACACATCCATCTCATCTTTTAGCCTTTTGGACCATGATGGAAGGAGTTATCATGAACATGGTGTGAGAAAATAGAGGTCACTATGTCGCTAGTCATAAACCACGGTGGACCAGAATATCAAGTAAAGTAAGCTGAATCACCAATTTTAAATAGAAAGCGGCATAACATAAGAAGGGAACAGCCCTGCCTGATGCTGCTCAGTGGTTAGAATATCAGCCTGAGCACTAAAGTGTCCCAGGTTTGATTCCTGGTGAAGGGCATGTACCTGGGTTGTAGGTTCAATCCCTGGCACTGGTTGGGCAGTTGCAGGAGGAGACAATGAAAGAGAGAGAAAGGTCTTTTCCTCCTTCCATTCCTCCTCCCTTCTTTTTACTCTCTCTGAAAATCAATGGAAAAAATATGTTCAGGTGAAGATTAACAAAAAATAAAAAAAAATAAGGGAACATTGTACATTTACAAAATTCACATAATAAAGGCTAATGAACTAATATTTCATTGTTGTTAAATGATAAAGCTAGGCATTAGAAAGAAGAGGTCACTTTCCTTTAGTTCTAAGGAAACAATGTTTAAATAACCAATCAGTCTACATGACTATTTCTGTGCTTCATTAGGAACTAGTTCATAGTGTGCAAGATATTTAAACTAAAATACAACTTATAATACTTATTTTTGTTTATCCTAAGAGGGCAAATAAGTATGAAGTAAATAGTTTTTGTGTTTGGATTTTAGCAGTGCACAGTATGCCTAGTTTTTTGGAATTTAGCAGTCTTTTTCAGTAGGCAATGTAATTAAAATTATCCTTTATGTGGTTTCTCTATCATTATCCTTTCTTTGTCTCACAATTTTCTATTGAGGTCAGAGTAGACATTTTTTACTTATTCTTGGTATTCTTGACCTATTGACAATATTCTCTCCTTGACTAAACTCTAGCCAGGCTTCTGTGAGTCGCCCTCTCCATTAGGCCGCAATCTTGGCACGTCAAAGCTTGAACAAACATTAACATCATTTCTAACAGCTCAAGGCCAAATATCTAGGATGACCGCAGCCTCTATTTAAAGTGTCTGTCTGAGAAATTCAAGGCTGTCCAAAGAATTTGCTATTTGTTCCAACCAACACCTGAAGATAGGGCAGACCCTGTGTCTCAATCTCTGTTGGAGTGTAGGACCATGACTTCAATAAGTGCAAGTTTGCCTGTAGATGGGATTTCAAATTGCTGCTGCTACTAAGGAAAACCGTCCAGAGGGTCCTTAAAAAAATTAACAGAATTACCATATGGATAGTAAGATATATAGATATATTCATTTCTTAAAACTGATTCAACTGTATACTTAAGATTTGTGCAATCCCACTTTTGGGCATTTATCTAAAAAAATCCAGAACACCAATCCAAAAAGATACATGCACCCCTATGTTTATTGCAACATTATTTACAACTAGAGGCCGGTGCACTTCATTTATGCACTGGTGGTCCGGGGGTCCCCTCAGCTTGGCTTGCACCCTCTACAGTCCAGGAGCTCTCAGGGGATGTCCAACTGCTGGATTAGGCCTGCTCCCCACAGAAAGCAGGCCTAAGTCAGCAGTCAGACATCCTTAGCACTGCTGCAGAGGTGGGAGAGGCTCCTGCCATCGCTGCTGCACTTGCCAGCCATGAACCTGGTTTCTGACTAAGCAGCGCTCCCCTGTAGGAATGCAAAGACCACCAGGGGGCAGCTCCTGTGTTGAACCTCTTCCCTCTGGTGGTCAGTGCACATTATGGCGACTGGTCATTCCACTGTTCAGTCAATTTGCATATTAGCCTTTTATTATATAGGATAGTTGAGATATGAGAGCAACCTATGTGCCTATCAATAAATGAGTGGATAAAATGTTGTGGGGCATATATACAATGAAATATTACTTGGCCATAAAAAATAATAAAATTTTTATCATTATGGACAACATGGATGGACGAAAGGGCTTCTTTGAGACCCCTTCTCCATTAGGTCCCAATCCCACTAGGTGAAGGAAGTCAGACAGAGAACCACAGCTACTACATGATGTTACTTATGTGTGGAATCTAAAAATCAAAATAAATGAACAAACAAAACAGGAGCAAACTCATAGATATAGAGAACAAACTGATGGTTGCCAGGTTAGGGGGCTTTGTGAAAAAGGGGAAGGGATTAAGAAGTACAAACTGGGCCCGGCTGGCATGGCTCAGTGGTTGAACATCAACCTAAGAACCAGGAGATCATGATAGTTAGGCACATGCCCATGTTACAGGTTGATCCTCAGTGTGGAGCATGCAGGAGGCAACCAATCAATGATTCTCTCATCATTGATATTTCTTTCTCTCTCCCTTCCTCTCTGAAATCAATAAAAACATTTCTTAAAATTAAAAAAATAATTTTTAAAAAAGAAGTACAAATTGGCCCTGGCCAGTGTGGCTCAGTTGGTTGAGTATCATCCAATGCACTGAGAGATTACCAATGTGATTCCAGGTAAAGGCACATGCTGGAAGGGGGCATGTAAGAGGCCGCCAATCCATGTTTCTCTCCCTTTCCCTTTCTCTCACTTCCTAAAATAAATAAAAACACTTAAAAAAAAAAAGAAGAAGTACAGATTGGCAATTACAAAATAGTTATGGGATGTAAAGTACAGCACAGGGAATATAAGTAATAAAATTTTAATCACTATGTATGAGTCACATGGGTACAAGATTTATTGGGATAGTCATTTAATAAGTTATATGATGTCTAATCACTGGATTGTACACCTGAAACTAATATATTGTATGTCAACTGTAATTGAAAACTTTAAAAAAAAAATTTTAAGTGCCAGTTAGCAAACCCAGATGGGTTTCACATGGACCATCCCCTTTTCCCACCACTTTTTTTTTAATATATTTTATTGATTGTTTACAGAGAGGAAGGGAGAGGGATAGTTAGAAATATCGATGAGAGAGAGACATCGATCAGCCGCCTCCTGCACACCCCCTACTGGGGTATGTGCCCGCAACCAAGATACATGCCCTTGACCGGAATCGAACCTGGGACCTTTCAGTCCGCAGGCCGACGCTCTATCCACTGAGCCAAACCGGTTTTGGCTCCCAACACTTTTTATAAGTTTTTACTTTCCTGATTCTATGGGACGCCCCCCTACCGCCCCCTCACCCTCCTCTGCAGTCCTCATTCTCTCTTTAAAACACCCAGTCTCCTCTGTACAAATCAAAGTTGAGCTCAGTTCACGTGTACTCTTTCTCCTATTGCAACAGTACTGTACTGATTAAAATCTGCCCTTTACACTTTAGCTAGTGTCCAGTTTTGTCTGCCTTTGACACTACTTAGCTGTCACCAGAAAGAGGTTGAGCAGAGAAGAGTTTACAAGGGGCTTATAATCAAATCATAGAGAAAGGACACACTTCCAGTAAACATAAACACAGCTACTACAGGGCACTAACAAAGAAGGAAGTCAAAGATTGTGTAGTAATGACAGAATTTGATCAAGAATATTTTTTGGAAAGGAGAAATCTTGAGAAAGCAACAAGAGGATATGTATAAGGTATCCCCAAGACATGAATACACACCCTTTGAATAATTATAAAGGCAGTATTTATTAAAATATATTTCATTTTTAAAACTGAACTATCAGCTGTTAAAGTATGTGTACATTTTGGGGAACACCCTGTATGGTTTAGAAAAGAGCAAATATCACATCCAACCTAATACAGTCTTGTTGAGGATGGAAACCGATGGTGTACATGGATGTTTCTGAATGATAGACAGGAGCATGAGTGGAGCGGTGAGGGTCACGGAGCATCCCGTAATAGTGGAGCTTCAAGGCCACTTCTCCAGCCTCCTCAAGGAAAGGCTCTGTCCTTTCAACAGGCTGATTGTGCATAACCAGGAAAGGCTTTCCTGACTCAAGCAGAGACTCCTCAGAACACCTTCTGAGAAGGAAAAGGGAAGGGGGCGGTGGCTCAGAGAAGCTGACCAGGCCTCCCTGCGCATTTGAACAGGCAGCTTTTGTGTTGGGACTCAGAACACAAATGTCTTGAGCTACTTGGGGTTGAGATGGAGGTAAGGGATTTACTTGTTTACTTTTCATTATTTTTGTTTGTTTACTCCTCCACTAGTGGCTAAGGCCACAATCTGAACACCTAGAGCAAACATGTCAAACTCTCCGCCCATAGGCCTCATGCAGCCCACAACAAATATTTTTGCAGCCCATCCAATATAACGATATTAAGAAACATTTTAATAAAAATTTTGTGACTTAAGTTTTACAATATCCTGTTATATGTAATTATTAATAACAAACTACAACATTCACTAATGACTGATTACATAATCATGTTGTATTCATTTCCCTTATGCGCCTTACACACAAGCACACCATTTCTCTCCACTAATACTAGCAGCGAATATTCTAGCAGCCGGTTTCCACATCATTAATCTTGTATTGATTTGTTTGGTGTGTGCAACAGGAAAGATTTCGCTTTCAGAAAACAAGAAAAATAGGTTTGTTTGAGTTATGCTTATTAATTTGTGCAGTTATTCAGTGCCTGGTAAGTCAATGTTTGGGAAAAAATATTATTTTTTATTAAAATGTTCTATTATTTTATGTTAATGATGACTCATTTATTTCAGCCTTTGTATTCAGCATGTCTGTACTGAAATAAACCTATATTTCTATAAAAACTGAAGCTTCTGTTTTTTGTGTTTTTTTTTGTGGCCCTCATAAACTTAAAACTTATTTGGCCTGTATTAGCCTTTAGTTTGACCTGCTTGACCTAGAGACTCTCCTAACCTTATAGCATAGTTTGCATTTATCTGACCTATAAATCCTCCCAGGATTCTTGTAAGTTTCCAAGTCCTTCCACTGGATTTACCCCTAAAACCATCTTTACATCATTTCCAAGGATTCCCCAACTCAGATCTCCATTAACTCATGTTGTAACCATCAACTGCAAAAGTTTCTTGAGTCATTGTTTTTATTTCTCCTCTTCACCTCCTTAATCCTCTAGACACAGATCCTATCTTGTCACATCCCTGCTGAAAACCCTCAGTGTCTCCCCATTACCTGACTAATAATGTCCAAACCCTCAGCACAGAGGCACAGTCCGGCCCAAGACCCTCTCTGTCTCACCACCCATCACTCCTCCTCTCTCTGGCCAGACCTCTCCTTGTGTCTTCAAAGGTCCTGGAGAGTTACCATTTTAAATCAGCCAAGTACTTTCATTTCTCCATACCTTTACTTGCATAGTTCCCTCTGCTTCTAATGCCTTCATCCCTAGATGCCAACCCCCCTTCTGACCAGCGCGCTTTACATACCCTCCAACATCACCTTAAATATTCCTTCCTCCAAGAAACCATCTCCACTCTTCCAAACAAAACAAGTCCATCCTTCCAGTCTGTTACCAAAGTTCATTTCCCTGTTGTAATCCTCATTGCCTTAGCCTTTATTCAACACTGTAAATATAGCAATCGTTTAGTCTTTTACGAGATTGTAAAATCCTTAAAAGTAGACATGGAATGACACACACAATTTGCCAAATAATGACATATTGCCTCAAAATGTTTACTATTTCCTTTTGTCTGAATCTTCACTTTCCATCTAGATTGTAAATTTTTTGAGGAATTAAGTACTTCCATGCCTCTGCACCTTCACTTTTCACCCCTTATATTGTATGAACCTAAATTATTCTTTTATCTGTAAAAGGATGGATTAGATCAAAGAGTCCTTATCTTGGTCTAACATTTGCTCATTCTAAGAGCAAATGGTAGGAATCATACTGATTCCACAAGGCTGCTTAGGAGTATTTATACTTAGGAACTGAATAGGAAAGAGAATGAGAAGCCATGACGATCCCCCTCCTGCCTGCTTCTGTTTACTGACAACCTGCCTTATGTCCATGCTGATCTAGGTGCCATGTACCCAGCAGACAAAACCCCATGGAGGTCCTGCCACCTGTGGGTCTTGCAGTCCAGGTGGGGAGACAGACAATAAACAAAGAAATACGGCCTGGTATGGGGACAACAATGCTAGGAACTAAGAATACTATACTTCCACGATTAACAGCAGTCATACAGTTAATATAAAGCTTTGTGAGGCACTGGAGAGTGATGAAAAGCAACGCTATTTTAAAATGGTAATTGGGGGGAGGGAGCTCTCTAACAGGATGCTCACATGTATAGAAAGCACCACCGGGTGGTCCCCAAGGCCATCCTCCCCATATTAGGAGGAAAACACTGCAGTGTGGCAAGAGCCCACAAAGAGCTCTGAAAGTCCCTGAAGATATGAATGAGTAAATAATTGGGATAACCACTAAATAGAATATTATATAGGCATCATAAATGCTGTCTTATGGTTTTTTTATACCTGGAAAAATGCTGACTCAATAAAATATGGAGTGAAAAACTACACATCTATATAATCTCATCCCAATTAAAATTATAATTATGTATGTGCAAAGAAAGGAACTGTACAAAATATTGTGGCATCAGATTTGGAGAAGTAGTATCCTCCTTACACTTTTTTTATATATTTTTTAATCTTTTATTTTTAATTAAATCTTTATTATTCAGATTATTACATTTGTTTCTCTTTTTTCCCCTCCATAGCTCCCCTCCACCTGGCTCCCAACCTTCCCTCTACCATTACCTCCCTCCCATTGACCTTATCCATAGGTATATGATTTTTGTCCAGTCTCTCCCTGTACACCCCTCACCCCTTTCCCCCTGAGAATTATCAGTCCACTCCCTTTCTGTGCTCCTGATTCTATTATATTCACCAGTTTATTCTGTTGATCAAATTTTTAATTCACTTAATTTTCAGATTCACTTGTTGATAGATATGTATTTGTTGTTCATAATTTTTTGTCTTTTACCTTTTGCTTATTCTTCTTCTAAAAGAGTACCTTTCAGCATTTCACATAATTCTGGTTTGGAGTTGATGAACTCCTTTAGCTTTTCTTCTCTGTGAAGCTCTTTATCTGCCCTTCAATTCTGAATGATAGCTTTGCTGAATAGAGTATTCTTGGTTGTAGGTTCTTGCTATTCATCACTTTGAATATTTCTTGCCACTCCCATCTGCCCTGCATCGTTTCTGTTGAGAAATCAGCTGACAGTGGTATGGGTGCTCCCTTGTAGGTAATGAACTGTTTTTCTCTTGCTGCTTTTAAGATTCTCTCTTTGTCTTTTGCTCTTGGTATTTTAATTATGATGTGTCTTGGTATGGTCCTCTTTGGATTCCTTTTATATGGGGTTCTGTGTGCTTCCTGGACTTGTAGGTCTATTTCTTTTACCAAATATGGGAAGTTTTCAGTCATTATTTCTTTAAATAGGTTTTCAGTATCTTGCTCTCTCTCTCCTTCTGGAACCCCCACAATTCTGATGTTGGTATGCTTGAAACTGTCCCAGAGGCTCCTTACATTATCTTCACATTTTTGTATTCTTTTTTCTTCTTGCTTTTCCAGTTGAGTGTTTTCTGATTCTTTATATTTCAAATTTTTGACTTGATTCTTGCCTTCCTCTAGTCTCTGTATGATATTTTTTATTTCAGTCAGTGTATGTTTAATTTCTAGTTGGTCCTTTTTCATCTCTAGTTGGACCTTTTTCATCTCCTCTTGGGTCTCGCTAACTTTATCCATCTTTTCTAGGATATTCTTGAAAAACCTTATAAGCGTGGTTTTGAACTCTATATCCAGTCGTTTTTTTTCCTCCATTTCTTTTGTTTGTGATCTCTTTTTTTTTTTTTTGGCTCTGCATTTTTACTATGCAGGGAGAACTTTTGTGTAAGATTCAGCCTTATGATACCAGACTTGCAAAACCGAAAAAGCCTCTCTGTTGAGCTTGGGATGGGTAGAGTCTCAGGGCTTAAGGGATCGCCTTGCCTTCTAGTCGGCCCCGCCCTCCACAGCCCCAAGTCTCACATGGCTGGATAATCGCTGGAACAGTAGCTGTGTGCACACGTGCTCTCTTGCAGTGCCTCTAGACTGCTGCCTTTCCGGCTCCACTGTGCTCCGGGACCATATGAATCTGGGTCCCCAGGGTTTCGCCCAAAACTGGGGTGTAGTGGAGTTAGAAGTGACACAGTTAGGATGCTTTGTCTCCTGCCCTCTTGTGAAAGCCAGTGGCACAATCAGCAGTTGGTCTTCTGTTCGCAGTGCTGTGTGCCCTGCCCGACTTCTGCCCTCCTGCGACTCTCCCAAATTTCTGTGCACTTCTCCTTTTCCACAGTCCAAACTCCCCCCATATGAGTTTCAGCTGGACCTGGGTTTAGTGTCATAGGATAAGAGGTTCAATGCCGTTGAGAGTCTCCTGCCAGAGAAAGCCAGCCAGATACTCTGGCACCCGCTCTCTCCACGCACGCATCTCCGTACCTCAGCTTTTTGCAGCTCCTCTGGGTCTCTGTGAGCCCCTCTCTTTCCTTCTAGTTGTAGAATTTCCACTCAGCCAGCTTTCCTGTGGTTCCGGATTATGTCCATTCTGTCATTTAGTTGTAGTTTTGAAATTGTTGTGCGAGGCAGCAGTGTAGGTGTTTACCTATGCCGTCATCTTGGTTACCCTCCACTTTTTATATTTTTAATAGCTTCTACCTCAAGCATGTATCATGTATTCTTTTTTTATTATTTGACTTCAAAGTTTTTTTTTATTGTAAGAACCTATAAGACCTACCCCATTAAAAAAAATAAGTATATAATACAGTATTATTAACTACAGATACCACATTTTATTTTACTTTTTTTCTTTAAAAATACGTACATTAAAAACAATTCAAATTGTATAGGTATGCATAATGTAAAAAGCAAAGCTCTCCCCCTGGTTCCTCACCTCAGAGCTCTCATGTTAACAATACTTTTCAACAGGTATTTCTATATCCCTAGAGAAATTTTAATGCAGTTATAAGCATACATAGTATTACCTCTCTTCTAAATGGAATCCTCTAACATGTGTATTCTTTTAAAATTTCCTTTAAAAGACAAATACATTTCTGTGTCAGAACATCAAGAGATGCCTCTTTCTTTTTTCAACCCCTGGGTGGAATTCTCTTGTTTGGTGTTCTCTAATTTATCTAAACAGATGGTTTCCAGTTTTTTGCTATTGCAACCAGGCTGCAAACAGCAACTACCTGCAGTTCTGGGTGTCTCCAGCCAGCAGAGTTACTGATGTTTGGAGCATCTGAGGAGAGACCATGGGGCTCCTTAGCTGCATGCTGACCTGACTTGGCTGAGGTTCAGGACGGACCGTGTCTTCACAGATCTGGCTTCTCCACTGAAGTCAGGAGCAACACAAACATGCCAATGGCTGTTTGCACTGGGTGCAGACCCTGCACATCTTCTCTGAGTCTCTTGATTGCCTCATTTTGTTCTTTTTCTAGGCTGAAACCACCCACCAGGTTGACCTCCACTTTCAGACTCATATCACCAGACTTTGGTGTATGAGATTTGGCTTTTAGGATAGCCATTGGGGAGTCAACCCAGCAGTGAAGGGAATCCTTAATCAATAAGGACTAGTGTAGAAAACTTTACTAAGAATTGAGATGAGTAGCACTGCTAAGAAAATCTACCCTTCCCCATGTCTCCTGTGTATTAGCCAGTACTCCCTGGGAAGTCCTCAAGGTAAGACCAGAGTTGCACATGCCCACCCAGCCCCTGCAATTCTCTCCATAGTTTGTGGTGAAATGAGGAACCATAGCATTGCTTCACAGTTCTCCTTACCCCGTTTCCCTCTCTTACTCACCTTCAAGTCCTGAAACTTGCACATTCCAAATAAAATATCAGCACTTGATCTCTGCCGTGGGCTGTGCTTTCTAAAGGACCTGAGCTAAGTTATACGTGAAAAGTAAAAACAAGCCCTTCTTTTTTCAAAAAATAAAACAACTACCCTATAAGGTGTTTGGGGGGAAGAATTCTCAGATACAGATAAAATCTTGTGTGTGTGTGTATGTTCATATGCATGTGAGACATTCACTAAATTTAATCAATGCTGGCCATCATTGTTTAAGCAATAAAAGAATCAATGATGGGAGGAACCATGATGGCAGCATAGGTGAAACTGCTGCTGTGCACAATTTCCAAACTACAGCTAAAAGACAGAATGAACATCATCTAGAACCACAGGAAAGCTGGCTGAGTGGAAATTCTACAACGAGAAAGAGAAGGGCACACGGAGACTCAGAGGAGCTGCAAAAAGCTGAGGTACAGAGACACAAGCATGGAGAGGATGGGTGGCTGAATGCCTAGCTGGCTTTCTCTAATGGGAGGGAGATAGAAACTTCAGACTGCATTGAACCCCAGTTTTGACTGCATTGAACCCCAGTTCCAGGAGAGACCCTGGGGTCCCAGACTCATATGGGGAAATTCTGGAGTGTTGAGAAAAGAGAAGAGTGCAAGGAAACTCAGGGGAGCTGCAAAAAACATAGGTCTAGAGACATGTGCGCTAGTGTGCAGAGAGGACTGCAGCAATTACTGAGGAACATTGAGACCCAGAGGCATCATAGGGCATGGCTAACGGGAAGCCCAGGCTGTCTACTCAGCCCTGAGGTTCCACCCCATCCAAGCCAAGCACAGAGGCTTTTGCAATATTGCAAATCTTGTCTCATAAGGCTATCTCCAGCACAAAAGTTCTCCTGGCATAAACACAGCTGATCCTCACAGCCAATTGGCCTGGAGGTCAATTCCCCTCAGTGATACCAACAAAAATCAAGACTTAACTACAACAAGGCTGTACACAGAGTCCACAAAGGGGTGCACCAAGAGTGTCCACCTCAGGTAACTGAGCCACTGGGCCATATAGGACACCTAGCACACAAAACTACTCTACCAACTCAGGGAAGCAGCAAAAATGCAGAGACAAAGGAACAGATCTCAAACAAAAGAAATGGAGGAAAACAAACTACTGGATATAGAGTTCAAAACCATGGTTATAAGGTTTTTCAAGAATTTCCTTAAAAAGATGGATAAATTTAGTGAGACCAAAGAGGATATGAAAAAGGACCAACTAGAAATTAAACATACACTGACTGAAATAAAATATATAATACAGAGACCTAACAGCAGACTAGAGGAATACCAGAATCAAGTAAAAAATTTGAAATACAAAGAAGCAGAAAACACTCAACTGGAAAAGCAAAAAAAAAAAAAGAATCCAAAAATGTGAAGATAATCGAAGGAGCCTCTGGGACAACTTCAAGCGTACCAACATCAGAATTATGGGGGTGCCAGAAGAAGAGAGAGAGCAAGATATTGAAAATCTATTTGAAAAAATAATGACAGAAAACTTCCCCCACCTGGTGAAAGAAATCGACTTACAAGTCCAGGAAGTGCATAGAACCCCAAGCAAAAGAAATCCAAAGAGGACCACACCAGACACATCATAATTAAAATGCCAAGAGCACCCTCACCAGTTTGGCTCAGTGGATAGAGTGTCGGCCTGCAGACTCAAGGGTCCTGGGTTCAATTCTGGTCAAGGGCATTTACCTTGGTTGCAGGCACATACCCAGTAGGGAGTGTGCAAGAGGCAGCTGATTGATGTTTTTAACTCTCTATCCCTCTCCCTTCCCTTCTGTAAAAAATCAATAAAATATATATATTTTTTAAATGCCAAGAGCAGAAGATAGAGAATATTAAAAGCAGCAAGAGAAAAAACAGTTCATTACCTACAAGGGAGCACCCATATGATTGTCAGCTGATTTCTCAACAGAAACTATGCAGGCCAGACAGGAATGGCAAGAAATATTCAACGTGATGAATAGCAAGAACCTACAATGATAGCAAAGCTATCATTCAGAATTGAAGGTCAGATAAAGAGCTTCACAGAGAAGAAAAAGCTAAAGGAGTTCATCAGCACCAAACCAGTATTATATGTAACGCTGAAAGGTACTTTTTAGGAAGAGGAAGAAGAAAAATGTAAAGATAAAAATTATGAACAACAAATGCATATCTATCAAGAAGTGAATCTAAAAATCAAGTGAATTAAAAATCTGATGAACAGAATAAACTTGTGAATATAATAGAATCAGAGGCATAGAAAGGGAGTGGACTGACAAGTCTCAGAGGGAAAGGGGTGAGGAGGTTATGGGAAGAGACTGGACAAAAGCTGTACACTTATGGATGAGGACAATGATGGGGAGATAAGGGCAGAGGGTGGGGTATGAGCCGGGTGGAGGGGAGCTATGGGGGGAGGAGAGGAACAATTGTAATAATCTGAACAATAAAGATTAAATTTAAAAAAAAAGAATCAATGATAACAAAGAAAATCCTTGTACAAACATACATACATAAATACATACCCTTCTCATGCATACATATGTATAGTTACATACATATTGAACTTTGTTTACTTTGTGATTCCCCTGGAGGATCAATTTCTAAAAATAAAATTGGATCAATGGATACATGCATTTTGTATTGTAATAGGTATTGACAAATTGCTCTTTCAAGTTTTCACATAATTAACCTAGTCCTAGTACATTAGTGGGTACTATGTTCTCAGATCCCTTGCTGATTTTGAGTACTGTCAAACTTTTTAATCAACTGGGTGGTTTTGAAAATCCTGTTGGCATTTTTATAGGATTCTATTACTGTGTAAATTAGTTTAGAATTGGAGCTAAGACTATTGCTATCTAAGTATAGAATGTATGCATTTTTAACATTTTCAACATTCCTTCATATGGAACAGGTATATTTTTGTTATTTTAGTTAGTTCTGTTAGACTACAAGGGGTCATTCCTTCCGTTACACCTTCTAAGTGGTTTATATTTTTACATACTCATTCTGAAAGCCAGCTACCATTCTGAACGTTCCTATTGCTTCTAGTAACCTTTCAGTTGATTCTCTTGGAAGAGTACTGCATTATCTACAAACAGTGATACTTTTGACTCCTTATTCCAAAACAGAGCCACTTATTTCATCTGTCATTAATTCTTTCATTCAACAAATAATTAAATTTCTACTGTTTGCCAGACAAGGGGCTGGGCTATGAATGAAATACCTTTGGATACAATTTTCAGCACTGCGTTCCAAGTAGAGTGTAATAATACACATTGTTGTCTTTTTTAATTTTCATAGAAAAATTAATGTTCTTATGTTTCATTATTAAATGTTATATGGTATTTTCTTTGGAATATACAAATCTTTGTCAAGTGAAGGACATATTATTAATCCGTACCTTATTAATTATTAAAAAAATGGATGTTGATTTTTTAAATGCCTTTTTAGCAATTTATTAGGATTATAATATGTTCCTTAATCTATTAGTATGGCTGATTATATAATACTAATCCCATTTTATAATTATTTCTGCATTTTTCCTCTGTTGAATTGTGTTGCTAGGTTTTATTTACCAATATTTCAAATCCCATTGCAATTTTTTAATTGAGGTTAGAGAGAGAGGAAAGGAGGAGGGAGCATGTGTGAGAAAGATAGACATTGATTTCTTGGATGTACCCTGTCCAGGGATTGAACCCCCAACCTTGGCATCTCAGGACAACTCTCTAACCAACTTACTCCCTGTTCAGGAACCATTGAGATTTTCATGTAGTCTTTTATTCTATGTACTAATATTTCATTCAGGATTTTAGCATACATGAGATTTACCTATATTGTTTTTAAATTATTTAAATAAGTAGGTACTCCCTGAAACTAAAGGACATAAATTTTTATATTTTTGTACCAGCAGAATCCCAAATTGAGAAGCAGACAGAATAACAGGAGGTGGCTTACATTCTCTACTTGAAATCTTGACTTAATGTTGCTCTACGAGATTTTCAATGAGCTTAGTAAAACAGCCTAGCCTTTGATTTGCCAAGATGTAAGGGCTAATCACCAAGAAGTAATGCACAAAGCTTACAGCTGAACAGCATGTGTTTCTAGTCAAGCTGATCTGATTTTCAGTCTTGACACTGTCATTTCTGACTCCATGACCTTGAGAAAGCCATTAATCTCTCTCTGGTCTACACTGGCAGTAGTTGGCAAACTTCTTAGTCAATAGAGCAAAATATCAATAGTATAATGATTGAAATTTCTTTTGAGAGCCAAATTTTTTAAACTTAAACTTCTTCTAATGCCACTTCTTCAAAATAGACTCACCCAGACCGTGGTATTTTGTGGAAGAGCCACACTCAAGGAGCCAAAGAGCTGCATGTGGCTTGAGAGCCGAAGTTTGCTGACCACAGGGAGACCATCACTCTAACCACCTTATAGGACTCTGATGAAGGTGAAACACAATAACACATTCCAGTGGTTAACACAGCACCCAATATATTGACATTTTCAATTAATTTAGCTACTCCTATTGGTTAGTAGTTTATCACTGCTCTTCTTCAGAACCAGTGGTTCTCAACCTTCCTAATGCCTTGACCCTTTAAGACAGCTCCTCATGTGGTGGTGACACCCAACCATAAAATTATTTCCATTGCTACTTCATAACTGTAATTTTGCTACTGTTATGAACTGTAATGTAGGATGTATTTTCATTGTTACAAATTGAACATAATTAAAGCACAGTGATTAATCACAAAAAACAATATGTAATTATATATTGTGAAATATTTATTTCTAATTACAAATAAATGAAATTTTGTCTTGAATCGTGGTGTAGCATGGGTAACAGTCTTAATAGGACAACAGTAAACTACATTGCTATATTCTGCTACACCGAGGAGCGGTGTGTTGGTTCCTAAGACCATGGGAAATAGGTGTTTTCCAATAGTTTTAGGCGACCCCTGTGAAAGGGTCGTTCAACCCCCAAAGGGGTCGCGACCCACAGGTTGAGAACCACTGTTCTAAAGTTAAAGAGCCTCTGGAATCCATATGCTGCAGATTCTCCAGATGCTTACACCTGCATCTTCTAAGCCTCCTTGGTTAACCATACTGGAGGTCACAGGTCACAGCTTCAAACTCTAGTAAGGCAATCTGCTCAGAAAATTTACAAATTTAGAAAACATGGATATTTGCTATTCTTTATTACATCAGCTTTCTTTTTCAAAAATTGAAGCACTTTGAGCCAACACTACCCAGAAAAACAAAAGGGATTAAAACAAGAAATTTAAAACACATACACAGGCTTATCTGCCTAAATTAACTGTGAAAGTACATTATATCTACATTTGGCACCTGAGTAGGCATGGGGTATGGATTTGGCAATAGTGGTAGCTGACAGTTTCAGCCAGTTAGGCTGTTCTTAAGGACTAAGACAAAAATGAAGACTTTTCCAAATTTTCAGATACAAGGTGGGTCTGTAATGACTAAACCATCTTGCTTAGTAAATTCCACAGAAAGTCAGCAAAGCTCAGAAACATTTTTCTTCTACCAGCTGAACCTGACAAGAGCTTATCATAGTGCTGCTTACAGCTGGTTTCCAGAAACACAGTTGAGTTTTCAAGTCTGGGCTTCATTGAAGTGGCTGTGTGCAGTTTTAAAAAAGAAAAAAATATGGAGCTGGTAGGTGATTCCCTTTCTTAATTTATGATTCCTAAATGTCTTCTACTTGCAGCCAATCAGGACCCTAGAGACCACTGGGTTTGTAAAAATATGGCTGCAGCAATTAGAAATGCTGAGCTTATGTCCAAAGGAAGATAAATTTTCTGAAAATCATTTTTAAGGCCTGCACAGTTGATTGTATGATATGTTTAAGGAAATGGACTCAGTAGTATGCTAAGTGATGTTACCCAGTCCCAGAAAGACAAGTATGAAATTCACACAGCTTCTAGCACAACCTAGGATTGCTCATTCCTATCCTGCTTTGCATAAGAGTAACCAAATTATATATACTAGGCTGTTAAAATAAAAGCATATGCACTGAGATACTCTGATCCATACTGGAAAGTGGTGTAATTCCCCCTCCTGGGCATTTGCTGTTATTAATGAAACTGAAGGCCCAGTGCATGAAATTTGTGCACTTGGCAGGGGGAGGAGGGGAGAGGAATGTCCCTCAGCCCAGCCTTCACCCTCTCCAATCTGGGACCCCTCAGGTGATATCTGACTGCTGGTTTAGGCTCAATTCCACAGGGATATCCCTCTCACAATCCAGGACTGCTGGCTCCCAACTGCTTGCCTGCCTGCCAGCCTGATCACCTGCTAACCACTCCCCTGCCAGCCTGATCAACACCTAACTGCTCCCCTGATGGCTCAATTGCCCCCAACTTCCCTGCCCTGCAGGCTCCAACTGCCCTCCCCTGGCGGCTCGGTCATCCTCAACTGCTCTCCCCTGCTGGCCTGGTTGCCCCCAACTGCTCTCCCCTACTGGCCCAGTCACCCCCAACTGCTCTCCCCTACAGGTTCGGTCGCCCCCAACTATCTCCCCTGCTGGCCCAGTCACTCCTAACTGCCCTTCCCTGCAGGCCTGGTTGCCCCAATTGCCCTCCTCTGCCAGCCTGGTCACCTTTAACTGCCCTCCCCTGCAGGCTTAATCGCCCACAACTATCCTCCCCTGCCAGCCATCTTGTGGCAACCATCTTTGACCACATGGGGGCAGCCATCTTGTGTGAGGGTGTAAGGGTCAATTTGCATATTACCTCTTTATTATATAGGATGTGGCCAAAGGTCCCATGATGACCAGACACAAGGTTTTTTTGCTGTCCAGTAAATGTGTAACAGGGTGCAAAAGATGTTATCCAAACACAAAAACCACAAAAGTTGTTAATCAAAATTAAAGTGAAAAACTATAATACACACACACACACATATATAGATGTATGTATGTGTATGTATGTATGTGCATATATACATA
This sequence comes from Lasiurus cinereus, assembly GCA_011751065.1. Taxonomy (NCBI): domain Eukaryota; kingdom Metazoa; phylum Chordata; class Mammalia; order Chiroptera; family Vespertilionidae; genus Lasiurus; species Lasiurus cinereus. The sequence continues at coordinate 71,042,992 of JAAGEH010000018.1, forward strand.
TACATTCCTAACTAATGTATGTATGTATAAATTGTGTTCTTATAAACAAAAAAGACAGGAAGGCAATAAACCATTAATAGTGAGTTGTGGTATAATGGGTAGTTTGAATTATTCTCTTTGAACTTTAGCATTCTACAATTCAAGTTTTTTACAATAACTCTATATTATCTTTATAAGCAAAAACACATACAAAAAGACAGTGAGATTTTTTATTTTATTTTTTACCTAAATAGACTGTTTACACAAATAGCTGGAACCATTGCACATTTAAAAGCAGACTTAACCTGGAGAGTAGTATGCTAAGCAACATAAGCCAGCCTCAGAAAGACAAGTATCACACGATATGTGGAATCTAATGAACAAGATAAACTGATGAACAAAATAGATCCAGAGACATAGAAGCATGGAATAGACTGAGGAATTTCAGAGTGAAGGGGGGACACTTAAGAATGTATATGCATAGATGCATAACCTATGGACACAGGCAATAGTGTGGTGAAGGCCTGGGGGGGAGGCAGGTGCAGGGTGGAGGGGATCAATGGGGGAAAAAAAGGGAGGACATCTATAATCCTTTCAACAATAAAGATACATTTTTAAAAAAAAAGCTGACATAACCAGCACTCCCTGCTGAAGAGACCTGAGCCTTATCCTCAACTGAGGCTGCCTCTAGCATCCTACCTGAGACCAGCAAAGCCTTTGGCTGAGAGATGCTGGCAGCCTGCGGGTGGTTCCAATAACTCTCCCAGTCCTGAGACAAAAATGCAAGAAAGTACAGGTGTTCCTATTTGGTGGTCAGATAACACTCCAACTGGAAACAATGACTTGTTCTCTCTAGTAAGCGTTCACAGAATCACACCTCTGGATCTGTCTCAGTTTGCATTTAAGGATCAGCAAAATCTGAAGCCAGACTCACAGTGATTAAATAAAACAGAATGAAAATAAAACAGGTTCATTATCTACAACAACAACAAAAAAAGGGCCAATAGAAGCAAGCACAATCCTCCTAACTCTACTGATACTAGAGATGTGAAAAAACATTGCCCAGCTGGAAGACCAGAAGCAACTTGTTACTATGCAAAGAAAAGGGAGAAGTCTACAAACGGACAAGGAGAAGAAAGCACCTGCTTTGCAACACATTCCTGCTCAGGAAGAGCAAGAGCTGATGTAATACTTGATACGCACTGAAGTGTTTGCCTCCTCTGAGGCAATGGTTGAATTTTTGTTGTTGCTGTTGTTAATCCTCATCAGAGGATATTTTTGCATTGATTTTTAGAGAGAGTGGAAGGGAGTGGGGAGATAGAGAGAAACATTAATGTGAGAGAGACACATTGATTTGTTGCCTCCCACACGCACCCTGACCAGGGCCTGGATTGAACCTGCAACTAAGGTATGTGCCTTGACCAGAAGTGAACCCGGGACCCCCAGTCCTCTGGCTGACACTCTATACACTGAGCCAAACTGGCTAGGGCATGCTTGAATATTTTAAGGAATATTTTAAAAGACACTATTTATAACTGTACAAGACTCAACCAGACATGAACTTCCAGAGACACCCATGCATGGGGAAAGAGACAATTACCAACCAGTTTGTGACACAACCAGGTTTTCACATACTCCTTACTGAAGGATTTACTACTGACAGTTTTGGAAGAAAAGGCATATTTGTTTTTATCAAACAAACTCAGGAAAGTAATACTGAAAAACCTATGAGTTTCAAAAGAGGTTCATCCAAGTGTTTACAAAGTCCACTACTGGGCCTAAGAAAGCTGTCCTCATTGGCCAAATCGCCTGGGAACAGACTGGCTGAAAGAAAGCCTAGACAGTCATACTTCAATCAAAGTATTTGGTAGCAGTAGCAAAACATCGTCAAAGTGTACATAGCTCCAGTCTATAGATACATACTACATTAAGTTGGAATATCCCAAACCATCTTCACCCATCTTTTTCTTAGCCAATTACAAGATCAGATTTTTACTCATGAATTTCGTGCCATCCACTTAGAAGAAATTTACTATGATTTTCATAATACATTCACTACACTTGAGAGCACATTGAATCTATATTTATTAGATGTTTCAGAATTTAATTATTTTAATGGATATTTTTGGCATTCACAAATACTTGTAATTTAAAAAATAGTTTTCCTATTGTATTTTAACTGTCCCAGCTATCCTCTAAAGGACTATATTCTTTTCATTCTTTGGGTCTTGATGGCTTTTTTACCCCTCTTACAGAATACTAAATTTTGCCTTTTATTATTGTTAGTTTTTTTATTTATTTTCTTCATGAGGATGAAAGCTGTTTAAGGCAGGATTTATCTTACCCATCTTTGATCTCTAACAGCTGGAAAATGGTAGAAACTTTGGAAATATGTATTCAGTTGAATTGAGTATAATTACTTGGCATAAATAATATGCTGTTCTAGATAAGTGATGCAACATATCAATAATTGCATTAATTATAACATGCACTTCCATCACTCAAAAGCCTGCTCATTGCCCTGCATTTTAACATCACCAACAGTCTCCCAGATACCTATCACCTTCACGAATTCTCTCCATTGGCCAATGCAGATCTGTTGTTTCTACTCCTGAAGTTTCACTTTCCTCCTCTCATTTTTCTCTATCTTACTATATGTTCAGTATTTCACTATTGGTGCATCCTCACTACTACCAGCGGAACCTTCCTAATACAGGTAAGATGTTAATTGTTTCCTTCCTCAAAAACCTCAAAACATTCTCAGTTACCAAAAAAATGAACTGGCTTCTCCCAAAGCCCTCTACCCTAATCTCGGGCCAACTCTGCCTAATTTCTAGCGAACCAGGTCCACAAGGCCCACATTCTGGCCATAAGGGGCATTCACCAGCTCCCAACATTTTACACACTTTGATCACTCTGTGCTTTGCCTCAACAGTTCCCTAAAATTTCAAAAACTCTGTTTGAAGCTCAGATGTATGCAGAGTCTAGTGGAGTGGTCGGCAAACTCATTAGTCAACAGAGCCAAATATCAACAGTACAGGATTGAAATTTTTTTTGAGAGCCAAATTTTTTAAACTTAAACTTCTTCTAATGCCACTTCTTCAAAATAGACTCGCCCAGGCCATGGTATTTTGTGGAAGAGCTACACTCAAGGAGCCAAAGAGCAGCATGTGGCTCGTGAGCCACAGTTTGCTGACCACAGTCTAGTGTAACAGAAAAGGGTAAAAGAAAAGCACCTATCAACAATCATGCATTTCTTTAGCAGTAAGAGTACAGAAGAACTAAAGCCAGAAGCAGACATGCTCAACATTACCCTAATATATACCTACACCATATAGGTATCAAACTCCTGGAATGTGAAAATGTGATTATACACTTTTAACTCTGGAAGGGCAGAGATTTTTTTGTCTATTTTGTTCCCTGGTTTCTCAAGTGCCTACAACAGTGCCTGTCACATAGTAGAAACTAAATAAATATCTGTTAAGTTCACTTAATTGTGTCCACTCTGTATCTGGAATTTCTCTTTCCTCTTCTCACTTTTATCCACGTACACAAAACCCGAGGACATCGATAAACATAAAAAGCTGTGCCCTGCTCTTGAGGAGCTCATAGTCCAGCACAGAGAAAATTATTTGAAATAACTTGAGTGGGGAATCCTTGGTTCTAGGCCTCAGTTTCTCCAACCATCATGGAGGAAAGTAGACTAAATCCTCTACAACCCCTGGCCTCTTCTTATCTTGAACTTGAAAGTTCCTAGAGGCCTTATGCCCTCACATAGCTACATTCCCCACAGTATCTGATGCAGTAATACTTTACAACTAAGTGTTGCTTATTGCTGTTTTTTAAATTGACCTGGTTGGGCTGCAATTGTCTAACTTTTAAAACAGAAACAAAATTAGAGAAGAAAACCTCTCTGAGCATTATATTAAGAAAAGTGGCCGAGATCGGTTTGGCTCAGTGGACAGAGCGTCGGCTTGCGGACTGAAAGGTCCCAGGTTCGATTCCGGTTGGGGGCATGTACCTTGCTTGTGGGCACATCTCCACAGTGGAGTGTGCAGGAGGCGGCTGATCGATGTCTCTCTCTCATCAATGTTTCTGACTTTCTATCTCTCTCCCTTCCTCTCTGTAAAAAAAATCAATAAAATATATTTTAAAAAAAAGAAAAGTGCCCCGATAAATAGATTCCAGGTTATGATGTAAGGCAGCACAAAACAGAAGAGGCAGCAAACCTTCCACACTCGGTGACTAGCTGCTTTGGGCAAATTGCTTAGCCACCTTGAGTCTTGGTTTCCTCATGAATACAGGGAGAATAATCATACCTAGTCACAGGGTTGAGAAAATCTAATCAAATAATAAATGTGAAGTTGTCTCTAAGTATAAATAACTTTCACTGCCCTAATGGTTTGGCTCAGTGGATAGAGCATTGGCTTGTGGACTGGAGAGTCCCAGGTTTGATTCCAGTCAAGGGTATGTACCTTGGTTGTGGGCACATCCCCATTTAAGAGTGTGTAGAAAGCAGCTGATCAATGTTTCTAACTCTATCCTTCTCCTTTCCTCTCTGTAAAAAATCAATAAAATATATTTTAAAAAAAAAGAACGTTCACTAACATTAGTTAAGACTATTTCACTGCTCAGCTCCCCAAGTGTGGCTACAGATCCACCTCACACCCCCACAGCCTTCTTCTCTGGCCTAGTCAACCAGGTAGAGTACAGGAGAAGTTTATATTTTATCTGTTAACTTCCCTATATTTAAACTATTAGCTGTCTCACATCTAGAATTTAAAATGTAGCTAAAATCAGGTCCACTATGGTTGGAACTATTTGTTGATTAATATGAGAAAAGAATATAAATATAAGAAAGTCAGGAAAGTAAATAACAATTAGGCATATTTGGTTCATTCCACTTAGGATTATGACATAACAAATAATAATAATAATCTACAATAATAAAAGCATAATATGCAAATCGACCAAATGGCTATCCAGATGTCCTTCTGGATGACCTTCCAGAATCTAGAATCCAGATGAAGCTGGGGCTGCAGCTGTGGGAGCAAGGCAGCCACCACAGCTGCGAAGGTTTACTCTTGCACAAGTTTCGTGCATCAGGCCTCTAGTGACAATAATAAAAGAAACTATTCAAAGAGGAGGAAAAAATACATTTGTGTTCACAAAGACATCCTCTGCAATATTCTTTACCATGGGAAATCATGACAGTCCTATCTAGAAGTGGAGGAGCTCAAAAGTTATGCAATGTCCTGGTAACTTAGGGAGACTGCTTGTGGTGAAGCAGAACTTATTCAATGGAAGTTCCTGAGCTTTAGATTCAAGGTCTTGAAATTTGTGTTGAGCACCAATATCTTAGGCCAGTGGTCGGCAAACACATTAGTCCAGAGAGTCAAATATCAACAGTAGTACAACGATTGAAATTTCTTTTGAGAGCCAAATTTTTTAAATTCAAACTTCTTCTAATACCACTTCTTCAAAATCAGCGGTTCTCAACCTGTGGGTCGCAACCCCTTTGGGGGTCAAACGACCCTTTCACAGGGGTCACCTATTTCCCATGGTCTTAGGAACCAACACACCGCTCCTCGGTGTAGCAAAGTGTAGCAATGTAGTTTACTGTTGTCATATGAAGACTGTTGTCCATGCTACACCACGATTCAAGACAAAATTTCATTTATTTGTAATTAGGAATAAATATTCCACAATATATAATTACATATTGTTTTTGTGATTAATCACTATGCTTTATGTTCAATTTGTAACAATGAAAATACATCTGCATATCAGATATTTACATTACAGTTCATAACAGTGGCAAGATTACAGTTATGAAGTAGCAACGAAAATAATTTCATGGTTGGGGGTCACCACAACGTAAGCAACTGTATTAAAGGGTCACGACATTAGAAAGGTTGAGAACCACTGTTCAAAATAGACTTGCCCAGGCCGTGGTATTTTGTAGAAGAGCCATGCTCATGGGGCCAAAGACCTGCTTGTGGCTCACGAGCCACAGTTTGCCAAACACAGCCTTAGGCAATGGCTGTGGTGCAATCATTTAATAGACATTTTAATAAGGATATTGTAGCTGATTGGGGGTTGAAGGAGGGTATAGGGAGTATAAAAGATGATGGAAGGAGACTTGACTTGGGATGGTGAACATGCAATACAGTACACAGATGATGTGTTGTGGAATTTGTATAATTTTGTTAACCAGTGTCACCCCAATAAAGGCAATAAAAAGGAAGAAAAGCATAATGTAACAACATGGAGAAATATTATAATTAACTATTAAAAATAGCAGAACCCAAACTGCACAACTGTGTAAAAGATGTATATTCAAGTGGACAAGAAAGCTGCAAAATAAGTGTGAAGGAGCAGTCTGATTTGTTCATCTAGAATATGGAGAATGAATTATTGTCTCCCTTTTATTTGGAGAGCTGGATTGTTGCTTAGGTGATTATAACCCATTGTACACCATATGCATCTGTAAATGCAAGGGGCAGACATTCCCCACATGCCACGTGTGTCTATAAAACAGAAACAAAAAAAATGTTTTCCCTAAGTGGCAGCCCTGACCAACTTTAAAATCATTTTTCATGAGAATTTTCAATTGAAATATTCAAGAACATCCGAATTGTGAGTAATATATTTATTTTTATAATGTTCATTGCAAATTGATTTTTTAAATTCAAAATATCATGGCGTGTGGGGATGATTTTCATTTTAGACATGTGGTAGTTAACAGGTTAAAATCTATACTCATTCAGGCAAAGCAATATGTGGAATTGAGAGTTGAACACTTCAGAAAACAGAAAAAGCCCAACAGAGTGGTTTCTGCCCTTTCCACAAAGACTTCTAATTAATGTTAGTGAGTAAACACCCGCGTGGCTTTAGGAAAATAGCTTAAATGTATCAGAGGACAAGGGGGCACGACATAATACAGAACCATAACAATTAAATTAAACTCTCCCATAAAAAAAAAAACCTACAGTAATGGCTACCACAAATTTAGAAGCCAGAAATGTTCACACCATGACAATTTAGAGGGCAGACATCATAACCACATTACGTATAACCCCATGTGGTTCTCCTAGACTAGAGCCATCCGGAAGATTAAAGAAGTTGGATATTTATGTAACATAGATGTTGCTAAATTACAATATTTAGGTATCTCTTAATCCCTTAGCACCTGTAGCTGAAATGCATTCACTGGCATTACAGGCAAGAAATGAATCAAGGCACTTGGTAACTTATAAAATAGTTTTTTAAAAGTCTCTTTGGAGACTTTTAGTCTTCATTTCTTAATAGTTCATCTTGAGCAACTAAAGTATTTCTTAGATGAGTACTTCTTCCCCATACCTCTTCCTTTCCTGGGAATCTGTGCAATGCTCGAATTTCCCAGTGAAGAGGGAAGTTGTGGATACTAGGATCATTATCAAGTCAAGTTAGATCAATTGTTAGTTAAGAGATTCAAGCCTAAATGGATCTTTTTTACTCTCAGAAAACAATCTCTAATTCTTACTTTGTCAATAACAAACATAGCTATGGAAGCCTTAGGTACTATGGAATCCAGAAATCGCTTTCTTCTCAGAACTGACAAAAACGAACAGTTTACTAACTCAATTACTTGTGATTTCTGAAATTTATGTAGTCCTAGCCATGATGTGGCCATCACAGGAGGAGCTAAGGGGAAAGCCCCACCCTGTTTACACCAAGACTAGGATGAAGGAATTTAAATGGTATTTAAAATCCCATACTCCTTCATCACACACCAGCAACAATGCTATAAACAGCTGGTCCAGGAACTGACTTTTGATAACTATTGGAAGGGTCAGAGCTCAGGCTTTATGGGAATCTTTTAAAAAAACACCAAGCCACACTAAACTAATCTAAAATAGCAATAAACAGAAATAGACTAAAAACTTATTTTGTGCAACTTTTTAGCAGTTCTACTGTGCTTCTGATTTCATTTGGGCAGAGAATGTCCCTGCATTTTTTGTAGACTATTAAACATATTCTGAGTATATATATAGATTTTTTCTCTGGTGAACTTAGGTGAAGTTTTAATTATGGAGAAGCATAATCATTTTGAGCAGGGTGGACCTGGTTTTCTGGTTCCAGCCTTGACCATTCTTCATCTGGGGCAAGGCCAAAGACGTTCATTATCTAGAGTGTGGAGGGCAGTAAGGATGTGCTGGTTGGGGGCAAATGCTCAGTGGAGCTCAAATCCCCAAGAACCCACAAAATCAGCCCTGTATCACATATCTCACACTGGTTTCCCCGAGCAACAAAGTTAATTTGTCTCTCGCCATTGTCCCCGCACCTACTCACATACCTTTGTCCTTGGGCCCAGTGCATATTCGTGAAGTTGAGTCAGTACACGCTTGGCCTCTGACTGGTGGAAATCTCACAAATAGCAAGATGATGCTGAACACGTGAAGACAATCGTTCTCCAGGAGCAACATTCTTAAAGTGATAATGGTGCAATTTTGGAGAAGTGGGTTTCTATAGTTGGATCGGGGAGTCATAATAGATGAGCCTTCTCACTGTTCTATATAAAAGATAAAATGTGTGGCACTGGTAGAAAACTTCCCAAAGCTAGAGCTTCTGATGGAAAGTATCGCCACGAACACACTGGAAAATTCCGTACTTGTGATGAAGGTTACCTGTGCCTCACCTGTGCCTCTCATCTCAGATTAGCAGGCTCTTTCACACATGGTACTCATTTGATCCCGCAACAATAAGGAACACTGTGCTGGGCTTACTGCCACGGAATCCCATTACAATTGGGAACACACTTATCTCTAGAACATTCTCACTTCAGATGAAAATAAAGCCCTTCCCAGATTGAATGTTACTGTGCATTCGCCCCTCCCACCCAGGCTTTTCCTCACATGCCTTTCTCCAAAACATATTCCACCGAATCCTAAATTCTTAGATTTACCACCATCTGCTATCTTCTTGCCCTCTGGTGCCACAAACATTATGGAAACCTTCATCACAAACAATTCCTCACTTTCTCTCAGGGTTCCCAGTTGCCCAAACTAGTGCTGTCCAATAGAAATAGAATGAAAAAGCCACATGTATAATTTTAAATTTTTCAGTAGACACAATGAAAAAAAAAAAAAAGTAAGTGGAATAAAATTCTTAAAAAGACATATTATGGCCCTGGCCAGTGATGCTTAATGATTGGATCCTCGGCTTACATACCGAAGAGTCTCAGGTTTGATTCCCAGTCAAGGGCATGTGCCTAGGTTGTAGGTTCTGTTCTCTGGCCTGATCAGGGTCATGCAGGGGGCAATCAATTGATGTGTCTCTTTCACATCAATAGTTTATCTCTCTCTCTCTCTCTCTCTCTCTCTCTCTCTCTCAAAATCAATTAAAAATTACTCTTGAGTGAAAAATAAACAAACATATTGTGGTAAAATTTACATAAAATTCACATTTTAACTATTTTTAAGTGTACAGTTCAGTGGCATTCAGTACATTCAGTGCAAGCATCACCATTGTCCATTTCCAGAGCTTTTCATCTTCCCACACAGAAACTCTGTGCCTATTAAACAGTAACTCCCCATTCCTCTCTACTCCCACCGGCTCCTGGTAACCTCTATTCTATTTTCTAGTTCTATGAATTTGCCTATATTAGATATTTCATATAAGTGAAATTATCAATTTTTTGTTCTTTTGTGACTGGCTTATATTTCACTTAGCATAATGCTTTCAAGGTTCATCTATGCCGTAGCATGTCAGAATTTCATTCATTTTTAAGGCTAAATAATGTTTCATTTTATACATACACACCACATTTTGTTGATTGATTCATCTGTTGATGGATACTCAGGTTTTACCACCTTTTGGCTATTGTGAATAATGCTGCTGTGAACATTGGTGTACAAGCATCTTTTTAGTCCCTGCTTTCAATACGTTAGATATAAACCTAGAATTAATCAAATTATTTCTAAAAATGTAGTTTACTTAACCCAATATATCCAAAATAGTATCATTACAACATGTGATCAATAGAAAAAAAGAGATGTTACAGCCTTTTAAATCCATTGTACATACAGTACTTCTCAATTCAAATGATATTCACCAAAATTCTTGATCTGTATTTAGATTTCATAAAATTTATAGTTGGAAAAGTAGATTTACATATCATGTTCCAAATATACTTTAGAATGTGTAAATTAATTAAAATGAAATCAAATTTAAAATTCAGCTCCTTAGTTACATTTCAAGTGCTCAATGCTCACCTATGGTTAGAGGCTTCCATATTGACCCCTGCAGGGCTAACTGACTCAGTAGAAATGTCTCTCTCTGGCCCTCCACAGTCAGGCTCCATCCTCCCTTACGCAGCCTACCTCCCACTCACTATTCCCCAACATGTATTCTAGATCAACTGATCCTGATCATCAGTGCAGTCTGGAGCACTGGCAATGTGCCAAGCATTGTGCTACCCCTGGATGTAATGGCAGGCAAAATTATGTTTGCATGGGGTTCCAAAACGGTGGGGCCAGCATACTAAAAACAAATAACTGCACAAGTAAAATATACTGTAGACTGTTATAAGCCCGGTGGCAGGAAAGGGTGCAATAACAGGACCGATGGGTATAAAAAAGATGATCACACAAACAGTGTCTCATAGATATGAGGATAAGTGTGAGGGGGGAGGAAAGTGTCCGAGGAGAGTTCTAGTGGTGGGCTTTATTTAGAAGGGAAACTTCTCAGAGGGAGCAACTGAAGCTGAGGTGGAAGGACAGATGAACTGGGGAAAGGGGGCTGGAAGGAGGCAGACATGGTAGTGAAATGACAAGGAGGCAGAAGAGACAGCATGTGTAAAAAGTCTCAGGTAAGAAAACATTTACCTCTGAGAAGCAAAGAGGTGAGCAGTAAATGCCAGTGTAACCGGTGCTGCGCAGAGGAGGTAAGTAGGTCAGCAGGACCGGTTCTTGTAGCTCTTCACCTCTTATTAAGGATTTGGGATTTTGTAGCAAGTGTCATGGGAAAGCTATTAAAAGATGTTTAAGGTGTTGGGCTCGCATTTCTTTTTAAAGACCACTCTGGCTGCTTGGCAGAGAAAAGCCCTGACTCCTCAGCTTGGAGTCTAAAGAAACCTCTTTTCCTGCCTCTGCATCTGAACCAGTGGTTCCCAGCCATTGTTTTGACCATGCCCTACCTAAGCATCCCTAAAATTCTGATACTCTTCCCACCCAACACCCACCCCACCCTCCATGACATATAATTCTTATCATTCAAAAAGTGAACTATTCGCATGGAGGAAGCCTAAAATGCCATTAACTTGGTCTAAACAAGCTTCCAAAAAACATGGCATCATGAAAAAGAAAAATATCCTTGACTGGTTTGGCTCAGTGGATAGAGTGTCAGCCTGAGGACTGAACGGTCCCAGGTTTGATTCTGGTCAAGGGCATGTATCTTGGTTGCAGGCACATCCCAAGTAGGGAGTGTGCAGGAGGCAGCTGATCCATGTTTCTAACTCTCTATCCCTTCCTCTCTGTAAAAAAAAATCAATTAAAAAAATATTTTAAAAAAAAAAGAAAAAGAAAAGAATGAAAGGACAGTTGAAGTACTGAGAAAGAAATCACTAAGAAATTGTTTAAAAAATAATAATAATATAAAGTGATGAAAAATAAAGTTTCAAAACATAATAAAGAACTGAAATGTATGAATATGTCACTATATATACTTATGTACTGTATACGAGGCCTCTAGAACCATAAGAAGTACAAAAAATTCAGTTAATAACTTATTCTCAAATTGTTCCCTTAAAAATCAAATTGCCCCGTGAGGTGTGTGCCCCACATTGGGAACTGCTGATCTAAACCCACACTGCTGAGTCAAAGTTCATCACATCCACCATCACTCTTGCCTTGTATTTATTGTCATTTTAGGTGCTGCCTTCCTTTGTTGTTCTTCATACACTTGACTCATTAAGGCACTTCACTCCAACAACTGCAATCTTTTCCAGTGGGCAGGAGAAATTTCTCACCTATCCTTACGTGCCCACAGCCTGGAACAGATATTCTGGGCCAATCTGTTCAATCGGATTGAGTTAAATCTGCTTATAGTTTGCTACTTTCTCTTCCCCCAAAAGCATTCTGTGACCTAATTAACTCTGTCTTTGATCCAACTTTTCTGTGCTCGGCTTGCCACAAAGACTGAAGTCCTTGAACAAGCCTTGGGCAGTCCTCCAGCACGTGGGCTGGTAATACTGAATTACGAAAAGGGGTTTTGTTTCAGGTCAGGCTAGGGTTATGAACGGCTTCAGCCCATAAGTGACCTAGCATTTCAGAGCTTCAAGGAACTCTCCTCCTACCCTTCAAATCCTGGCATGTAAACTATGCACTTAACAGAGTTCTCAAGAAATTCAAACCCATCTCCGAGAGGTGCTTGCACTTGGCTACTCACCATCCTTAGCTAAGGACTGCAAAAGCATTGGATTTCTTTCCACCTTCCATTTACAGTGGATTGAAATTTCATGATCTGTGGGGGGAAAGAAGGGTGGAAAGGGCCCAAAGTTTGTCACTTACAAATTGTGACCGCTGAGCCTGTTTTGACATCCAAAACGTGTGACAATGCCTACATCTGCAGATTGGGTTGGGAGGATTAAAGGAGAAGTGAAAATATCTAGTCTAAGTTGTGGTCAAACTGCTTTCTGTGCCTTTAGGGCTTTTTTGGGGGGTGTGGGTAGTGGGAGGAAGTAGGGAGTGACCTTTGCCGCCAATAGAAAAGCGACCAGGTTTCCTTTTATTCTTCCTGGTGAAAAAGACATTATGAAAAATATCTCGGAAGGAGAAAGAAAGAAATCCATTTATGAAACATACTAAGATAAATATTTTCAATATCACACAATTTATGATACAAAGAGTAAATATAATTTTAACATCAACAGGAGCAGCCTTTTATTTAACCCTCACTCTCGGCAGCCTGGATGAGCATTAACAAAAAAATATGCATTGCAGGGCTAATTCACGAGTTATCAACGAAGACTGTGAAAGCTCCGAGTAACTATTTAAGGCTTTTCTCCAGAGGCCCTTCCCTAGCAGCAGACTGGGGCGGGGCTGCCCACGGAGACATAATTTCTTGCTGCCTCATCTCCAGTCGCGCGGCCCGGGACTGACGAAGTCCTGCGCGCGGATCTGGATGCTCTGAGCTCTGGATCCGAGGAGTGTGGGTCCACGGCGAGTCAAGGCCACTTCCAATCTCTCCCCCAGGCCGCGGCCACCCTCCGATCCCAGGACTCCGCAATCAGGACCGCACAGCTCGCCTCTCCCTCGCTGAGCGCCTCCCCCATCCCCATCTCTAGTCCCCGGCGGGGTCCGCGCGAGGACGAGGGCCGGTCATTGCCCGGGAATAACCTTGCCCCGGAGCGAGCTCGGGGCGGGGAAGGGGCGAGCGCGCCCGCGAGGCCCCGCCCCATCGCCAGATGCCGCGTCGCTCGTGCGCGGTGATTGGCGGGTGCGGCCGCGGGATGAATGGGGTGACCGCGGCGGGGGAAGAGGGGTGGGGGGGGGGACGCCGAGGGAGCAGGCCTGGGGAGAACGCCCGAGGGCCGGGGGAGGTAGCTCCGCCCTGCGGCGCAAGCGGTACCTGGCCCCCCAGCCCCGCTAGTGCAGGAGGGTCGCTGGGCGGCCCCGCGCGGGTGTGGAGGCCGAGAAGTGTGGTGGGCGCTGGAGGGGCATCTGTGCAGACGCAGGGTGAGAGCGGCCGGGAGGCGAAAGCAAGCCTCGCCCATCTCTGAGGATCCCTACTGGGTGCTCGGAGTGCAAAGATGGCCCCGCTCCTTGGAAGAGCTAGTATTGTAATCCGCATCTGGACATTCACGTTTGGACACCCGGCTTTTTTTTTTTTCCATCCCTATACCAAGTACTCTTTTATGACGTTTTATATTCTGTTAATCAAGACCCAGTGAAAAAGGCAGACTTGTTTGTGCAATCCTGAAGTTTAAATGATTGGGGAAGTAGGGATAAAAAGTAAAACAATTACAGATTGTGAGAAGTGCTGTAAAATAAGTATAAACTAGTGGCTGAGGAAGGGGAAGTAAAGAGGAGAAAATGCTTTAAGCGAGCATGATATATCGAAAAGACCAATATGAAAAGGTGACTTAAGTTGAGGATCAAAAAGGGACAGATGAGCAGTTTTCTGTAGAACTATATCCTTGGCAAAGGCCCTGCTACTCCAATCCCCCTTTCTCATCCTTTATATCTGAATTCCCATAGCACTTATTTTGGGGAGGAGGGGAAGAGCATATTTTACCCTAAGTACTATAGTTTTATTATCTCAACTAGAGGCCCGGTGCACAAAATTCATGCACAGGGAGGTGAGGAGCCGTGTTCCTCAGCCCAACCTGCACCCTCTCCAATCTGGGATCCCTCTCATAATCCAGGACTGCTGGCTCCCAAGTGCTCACCTACCTGCCTTCTTGATTGCCCCTAACCACTTCTGCCTGCCAGCTTGATCACCTCCTAACCACTCCCCTGCTAGCCTGATTGATGCCTAACTGCTCCCCTGCCAGCATGATTGCCCCTAACTGCTCTCCCCTATAAGCCTGGTCACCCCTAACTTCCCTCCTCTGCCAGCCCGGTCACCTCTAACTACCCTCCCTTGCAGGCCTAGTCCCTCCCAACTGCCCTCCCCTGCTGGCCATCTTGTGGTGGCCATCTTGTGTCCACATGGGGCAGCCATCTTGTGTGTTGGAGTGATGATCAATTTGCATATTACTCTTTTATTAGTTAGGATAGATGCCTGGTGCATGGGTGAGGGCCAGCTGGTTTGCCCTTAAGGGTGTTCTGGATCAGGGTGGGGGTTCCTTTGAGGTGTGGGGTGGCCTGGGTGAGGGGCCTTTGGTGGTTTGCAGGCCGGCCATGAACCCTGGCAACCCAAGCAGAGGCCCTGGTATCTGGGATTTATTTATCTTCTACAATTGAAACTTTGTAGCCTTAAGCAGAGCCAAGCCTCCTACTTGCTCCATAGCCACAGCCATTTCTGTTGGGATTTATTTATCTTCTATAATTGAAACTTTGTAGCCTTGAGTAGAGGCCAAGGCAGCCCAGGGCTGTGGAAAGCTTGGCTTCCTCCATCACTGGGATCAACTCAAGCCTCCTGCTCTCTCTAGCTCCATGGCTGTCACCATTTTTGTTGAGATTTATTTATCTTCTATAATTGAAACTTTGTAGCCTTGAGTAGAGTCCACGGCCAGCCAGGATGTGTGGAAAGTTTAGCTTCCTCTATTTCCAGGGAAACCCAAGCCTCCTGCTCTCTCCATAGCTGCAGCCATCTTGGTTGGTTAATTTGCATACTTGCTTCTGATTGGCTGGTGGGCATGGCTTGTGGATATAGCAGAGTCATGGTTAATTTGCATATTGCTCTTTTATTAGAGAGGATACCTAGCACATACCAGGTCTCCAAAGAGTATTCAGTAAATATATACTTAGCATCCACTGACTTCTAAATATCCTGCTAGTTGCCCAGGATAATAAAAAAAGTGAATGGCCCAACCTAGTGTGGCTCAGCAGTTGAGCATCCACCCAGGAATCAAGAGGTCACCAGTTTGATTCCTGGTCAGGGCACATGCCCAGGTTGCAGACTCAGTCCCCAGTAGAGGGCATGCAGGAGGCAGCCAATCAATCATTGATGTTTCCCTCTCGCTTCTCTGAAATCAATAACAATATATTTTTAAAAAATAATTTAAAAAATTAAAAAGTGAATATAGCATTCATGAATGTTTTCCAAATATTAATTTTGTCCTTTTATGCTTATCCTATACAACCACTGTGTCACCCTTTATCCCAGTCTTTGGGAATTTTTCTTTATATAAAACCACAACCCAACTTTTCAGGCTTTTATGCTCTCAGACCTTAGTTATTTAACTGGCTTATCCAGTAAACTAATTGGGCCTAGCCCTCAGTGAATGAAAGTACAATGCATTATTCTTCCCATGTAATGTTTGTGTTCATTTTTATGTTTGTGTTTTAATAGTAACCTGCAGTGCCTTGATTTCAAGTAATAAATGAAATGAAAACTTGAGGTACTTGACTAGCTTTTTGAGTTGAGAAAATGTTTATTGATGGGTTGGAAATAAGGGTCCCTTCCCACTAAACTTCATTCAATTAAATAGAATCTTAATTTGTTTACAGAGTGGCCTGCCTTCTTATCTACTGCCTCCTTTTGAAATTTGACAACTTACCTCATATGTGTAAATGTTTTTCTGTGATATGAGAAAACTATACTGAGAAAAACAAATTCTGTAGCTGAAATATTGACATAGTTATCAAAATACTAGGCCTATCTTGATTGTTCTGACAAGTAAAGTCAATAAACTATTTCAATTCTTCTGTCTCTGATTCTGTTTTTAAAAGTAAAACTATTGATACCATTTGTATTAGGTATGTATTGCTTTTCATAACAAATTATCCCAAAACTTAGTGGCTTGGAACAACATTCCTTATCTCAAATTTTCTGTATTCGAGGAAGCCTGACATTGTTTCACCATTTCTCAGAGACTGCAATCATAATAGTGACTGGGCTTGTAGTCATCTCAAGGCTTTATTGGGAAGTTCACTTCCAAGTTCACCTATGTGGTCATTTGTAGGAGTTAGTTTCTTGTGGCTGTCATATTACTGGTTGTCTATTAGCCAGAGGTCATCCATAGTTATATGAGCATCTCCAATATGGCACCTTGCTTCATCAAAGTATGGAGGCCAAGAAGCTATACAGAGAGTGTCAGTAAGATAGAAGTCTCTTCTTTTCCACCAAATCTTGGAAAAAAATCATTCCATTATTTTTGTCAGATTCTTTCTATCCTTTGTGAGCAAGTGACTAGGTCCAGCACATCTACATGAGTATCAGGCACCAGAGATCACTTTCAAAAGCTACCTATCCTATTATCAAAACATTAACTAGTTAAATAAATTTGAGATTTCAACAGTCTTTCTTGCATATCCTGAAACAGCCTATGTCTTAATTTACTTTCTTTATCATAAATAAAAATCTTTTGAGAGTCTAGTTCAATAAATATTTGTTGAAATGCCTACTATGTATCTGGCATAGCACAATGCTAAAGGAGCAAAAATAAATGATATACTTTCTGGCCTTGAGTTGGGGAAAAGCATAAGCAAATAATTATAATATTAATATTATAAATGATAAAACAGAGTGCTCTGGTTATGGAGAGAACAGGAAAGAAATGTTCTGTTCTAGGGCACATTTAGAGAAGTAAAAAGTGTAGGGTGAGATGGAAAGAAAAATGAAAAATTAGGTAGATTAAGACTATGTAGAAGCAAGGCACTTTATGACACAGTATGCATATAACTAAAACATCCCATGACCTAGAATGACTAAATCTCTACAGCTAATATTTGGAAAGCTTGTTTCATAAATAATAGAATGTGGGAACCTCTTTCCACGTCCCGCGTGGTTCAGGGTTCCCAGGTCAGGGTTCGGGTTCTGAAGGAGGCCGCACGCAAACGAAATGAGAGACTAGAAAGCATTAATTTGGCGATATTGGGGGGCCAGGCAGGAGCCTTCCTCTAGTGGAAAGGACTGCCACTTGCTCTGGCCTTTTTCTCCCTTTTATTAAGGCTTTGGGACACACCCCTAGCCTTTAGGCAGGAAATAACAGAAACAGAAATTAACAAGAAACAAACATAGAGGTTGCTTCAACCAATTAAGGTTGACCCGCCTTCTGGCTTCCTGTTTACATCCATTTAGTGAGAACAATATTTGGTTTCCGACAATAGAATTAGCCAAAGTATATCCTGTATTATATCATCTTCTCCAAAATCATATAGAACATACTTCTCAACAACAAAAACCACAATACTATTCTGCCTTGCACATATTTTTTGTTCGAAGTTTGGTTTCTACTTCCTAGAAATCTTTAGCCTTTTTTTTTTTTTTTTTTTTAATTCCTCACCCCAGGACATGCCTAGGGAAAGGTATGGAGAGAAAGAGAAAGAAACATCAAGGTGAGAGAGAAACATTGATCAGTTGCCTTTCAATACATGCACCAATTGGGAATCAAACCTAACACCCAGGCATGTGCCCTGACCGAGAATCAAACCAATAAGCTTTTATTGATTGGTTGAGCCACTCTGGCTGGGGTTTAACTCTTTAATATGTTATAGGATGTAAATCAATTATGAAATTTATCTTTTGATAATCAGCAAAGTAAGACACATTGAGAATCTGTTCTGGTTTAATATCTTATATTTAACATAGCTAAGCTCTGAAGAAGTTGAGAACTAAGACTTGAATTCAATCTTAATTCTGCACTAATTGGCTCTGCAACCTTGGGCATGCCACTTAACTCTTGCCATTTCATCATGTTGCTGAAAGCATAAAATTAGAATGTATGGCAAAGGCCTTAGAAATTTCTGAGTAATAAAAAAAGAAAAAATTAGTACTAAATTTGATTCATCTTGAAATAAATATCATGAGAGTTTCTATTGCAAGAGAAAGTGCTTAATATTCAATATAACTGCTACATTTATAGAAGAGTAAGATATCCCCCATTCATACCAATTTAAGACAACTATTACTCCTTCGTGATAACTGTACTTATAGTCTTGCTTCCTGTATAGCACTTTTAAAATGTTAACTATTCTTTGGACCACGTTAATTTTTCAAATGTTAACATTTCAGAAAAGTGGCAGAAAAACATATTATCTTGACTTTAATGGGGTACAGAAAAATAAAACCCATAAATAATAATTTTAAATTATTGTAATTGGTATTTTCTTTCTCTTAGACTGAATTTGTAGCTAAGTGGTTCCTAGTAAAAGCACATCTTACTGATTTGCATTTCAATTTTTCCATTCATGTGTTCATTTTTTTTAGCCATTGGATAAATATTTATTGAGCTTTTCCAGATGCCACGCAATGTTGCAAGTGCTGGGGCAGGGCGGGGAGGGAGGGGAGGTGTGCACCAGTGTTGCAAAGTCTGTGCCCCCAATGAGCTTAAGTTAGGGGTGGGGGGTGATAAATAAAAGTAAACAAACCTATAGGATGTCAGGCAGTGATAAATGCTAAGGAATAAAATAAAGCAAAGTAAAAGGTTTCCAGAATGTGGGAGGCAAGAAAGGAGATACTGCAAATTTAGAAAATGATCAAGAACTTCCTAAGAGGATGACATTTATGGAGATCAAAATGAACCTCAGGTATAAGCCTTGGAGCTTTCTGGATTGATTAATCTATGCATTAAGGAAGATTAAATGCAAAGGCTCTGAAACAAGTCTAGTGCTTGGTGTACTCAAGGAATAAAAAGGAGGCCATTGTGGGTGGAAGACAGAACAGCTTTAGAAGGTCAGAAAAATGGTAAGGTGCTAAGTCATGAAGGGCCTTGTAGGCCATTGTAAGCATTTTGATTTGTACTCTTACTGAGATGAGAGGTTGATAGATGGCTTTAAGCCAACAAGTGACATGATCTGGCTTTGCTTTTAAGAGGATCACTCTGGCTGCTGTGTTGGAGACAAAAGCAGAAGTAAAGGTTGAGAAAGAGGGCTATTACACATCTAATAATGACTCAAATTCATGGTTTGGTAAAAACTGTGAAAAGTTAACGGATTCTGGATATGTTTTGAAGATTAAGCAGGCAGGTTTTGGCTGATGCATGGATATAGGACATGAGAGAAAGAGGGGAGCTAAACGTAACTCTAAGGTGTTTGGTTTGGGAAACTGGATGAATGGAATTGTCATTTACAGAGCTGGGAAGACCATGAAAGGAGCAGGTATGGGGGAAAATTCCAGAGTTTGTGTTTTATTAATCTTATCTTGAGATGCTTTTTGGACATCCAAGAAGAGAAGTCATTAATAGGCCAGCCAAGACCGGTTTGGCTCAGTGGATAGAGCGTCGGCCTGTGGACTGAAAGGTCCCAGGTTCAATTCCGGTTGGGGGCATGTACCTTGGTTGTGGGCACATCTCCAGTGTGGGGCATGCAGGAGGCAGCTGATTGATGTCTCTCTCTCATCGATGTTTCTGACTTTCTATCCCTCTCCCTTCCTCTTTGTAAAAAATCAATAAAATATATTAAAAAATAATTTTAAAAAATAGGCTGTAAAATACAAGTCTGGAATTCAAGAAAAAGGTGTGAGTTAGAGAAATACATTTGGGAATCAACAGAGTATAGATGGAATCCGAAGCCATGAAAGGGGTTGATAATATCACCTAGCAAGTAAATTAAAATAGAGAGCACTGAGGACACGGATTCCTCTTATTCCCAATCGTTCCTGGATAGAGTACTAAAGACTGCACAAGAAAAGACTTAGAGAATCCAGAAATAGTTCAAACTGTTCATTCATCCAGCTGATATTGATGAGCCCCCACTTTTTGGCAGAGGTTCTGCTAGCCATTGAGAAAACAACATGGCAGACCAGACATGTGCAGTGCCTTCATGTAGTTCATATCCACCGATGTGAACACTCAAGGACAACTGTAGAGATAAGCCTCAGTACATATTACTGAATAGCAATGAAGAGGAGTAGCAGCAAAGTTACCAGGGGAGTAAGGAATTGACTCCAAGGTCTGGGGAGGAAAGGAGACTACCTTTACTCTCTATCTGCCTTCAGCAAAGACAAGCAACAAGATAACAAAAAATACAAACTAGAAAATGAGAAAAAAAGCAAGATCACAGGAAAGGGAAAAAAGAAGAAAAAAAGAAACCAATGATGGCTGTATAAACTAGATTATACTTATTCAGCTGGAGTAGCTCAGATGGAGGTACACTGGAAGAGTTGCAGTTTAGTTCCTGTCAGGGCACATGGCTGGGTTGTGGGTTTGATCCCCAGGAAGGATCAATGTTTTCCTCTCTCCCTTCCTCTCTGTCTAAGCATGTCCTCAGGTGAGGATTACAAACACAAACAAGCCAGAGCCGGTTTGGCTCAGTGGATAGAGCGTCAGCCTGCAGACTGAAAGGCCCCGGGTTCGATTCCGGTCAAGGGCATGCCCTTGGTCGCAGGCACATCCCCAATGGGGGGCGTGCAGGAGGCAGCTGATCCATGCTTCTCTCTCATCAATGTTTCTTACTCTCTATCCCTCTCCCTTTCTCTTTGTAAAAAATCAATAAAATATATATTAAAAAAAAACCACAAACAAACAAAAATACTCACTAGTTTTATCCTTGGCCTATATGTTAGTCAACTTTCAAATGTCCAGATGTAAACACAGGCCTATATCTTCTTTTGTTCAGTTTTTAAATTTTTTTATTTTTTAAAATTTACTCTTTATTAACAGTATTACAGATGTCTCCCATACCGCCCCAGTTTGTCCTCCTCCACCTAGCCCCTGTGGCACCCCAGGCCTTCACAACACTATTGTCTGTGTTCATGGGCTATGCATATATGAATATAAATTCTTTAGTTAATCTCTTTTTGTCAGTCAACACAAGCATATATCTTATCACAAGAGACAGGTTTCATCATGTCTTGCAAATACTTCCTAAGCACATAAGGTATTTCATCCTTAAATGAAACAATAGTCACTAATTAGATTACATTCTAATGAAACTTTTGATTTTATTTCTTAGTCCACATACAAATGCAATAGCAATAGAATAAATTTACTAAGATGTTAAATATGTACTTTCTTTCTCAAGAGTGACAGTGAAGCAACCTTCTAATATACTTGGAAGTATGTGGTGGGAGGAGATTTGGGACCACTAATGAAAACTAAAAGCAGAAGAAAAAATGCTACCAGCAGGAGGAGGAACAGAAGTAGAAGAAAATGAAGATGATTCAACAATCACTGCTAGCGGGGCTCTACCCTATGGGTACTATAAATAAATGGACAAGAGTTACAAGATTTTGTTACTGCACCCTAACTGGGTTCATATTCCATAGGGTGGTTATGAGGACTGAGATGACTCCAGCACAGTGTCTAGACCCCAAAAGGCCAAGAATCTGATTCTATGCCACTTAAAACACTTTCCTTGAACATTGGCATTGAGTCCTAGGCAATGACTCCTAGGCATTCTTGTGATTTATTTTTAGTTGAGGAGTCATTTCAGTTCTACTGCTTCTCTTGCAGCTTTATCATGAATGTAATGGTGCTACAATATGGAGCAATTCATCCAGGGGTCACAATAATTAGTTTACACTGTTGGGTTGAGGATGAGTTGGGGGTATGTGTGCGAGGGGGATTCCTCTTAACATATATGTATTGGGGACCCTGTCTTTTGTTGGGGGAGAATGAGAACATAATCTTATGAACATAGGTTTGAGAGGAGTCAATAGTCCTAGGACATGATTATCATGAGAGGGTTGGAATTCTGGAGCAGAAAATGGAAGCACCAGAATAATGATGGTAATGGGGAGGAGAAGTAAGAGTTCACTTATTCAAAACATATTTACTAAGCTCTTATAATATACCAGAGACTGTACTAAGATCTACAGATAAATAACTAGCAAAATATAACATATCCCTCCAATGCTTTACACCTAAAGCAGTGGTCTTTAAAGTTGGGGTACAAGCACTGCATTGATTGAACAAGAGGTACAGTCAGGAAACAACTACAGTGCTGAGTGGAAGATGCTATAATGGAAATCACAATACACAGATCAACTAAGAGCTATCTATTATGGGATATGTGAAAATGCATCCTTTGAGGGACAGGAATAAAATAGTAGAACTTTGTATTTACTTTTATTTTAAAATAAAAATATTTAATGTGTGACTTAACAGTTATATAAGTCAGTGATTTTTCAATCTTTTTCATCTCATGGCACACATAAACTACTAAAATTCTGTAGTACAATAAAAATATATTTTTTGCAGATCTGACAAAAATAGGTATAATTTTGATTGATTTACCAAAAATATTAAAAGTAATTACCTACCCTTTTTGTTTCAACAGTAACTTTTTTTTTAGTGTTCAACTGTTCCTTATTTATTTATCTTAATCCTCAGCCAGGATATTTTTCTCCATTGATTTTTAATTTTTTAAATTTTATTTCTTTATTAATTAAGGTATTACATATGTTTCCTTATTCCTCCATTGCTCCCCTCCCCTGCTCATGCCCTTACCCCCCTGGTGTCTATGTCCATTGGTTAGGCTTACACGTATGCATACAAGTCCTTTAATTGATCTCTCCTCCTTACCCCCACCCTCCTCTACCTTCCCTCTGAGGTTTTAGCATCTGATTGAGGCTTCTCTGTCTCTGGATCTGTTTTTGTTCATCAGTTTATGTTGTTCAAATGAGTGAGATCATATGATATTAATCTTTCTCTGACTGACTTATTTTGCTTAGAATAATGCTCTCCAGTTCCATCCATGCTGTTGCAAATTGTAAGAATTTCTTCTTTTTTTACAGCAGGGTAGTATTCCATTGTGTAGATGTACCACAGTTTTCTAATCCATTCATCTGCTGATGGATACTTAGGCTGTTTTCAAATCTTAGCTATTGTAAATTGTGCTGCTGTGATCATAGGAGTGCATGTATCTTTCTGACTGGTGTTTCTAGTTTCTTGGGATATATTCCTAGAAGTGGGATCACTGAATCAAATGGGAGTTCCATTTTCATTTTTTTGAGGAAACTCCATACTGTTCTCTACAGTGGCTGCACCAGTCTGCATTCCTACCAGCAGAGCAAGAGGGTTCCTTTTTCTCTGGATCTTCACCAGCACTTGTCATTTGTTAATTTGTTGATGATAGCCATTCTGACAGGTGTAAGGTGGTGTACCTCATTGTTGTTTTTATTTGCATCTCTCAGATGATTAGTGACTTTGAACATGTTTTCATATGTCTCTTGGCCTTCTGTATGTCCTGTTTCCAAAAATATCTATTTAGGTCCTGTTGCACATTTTTTGATTGGCTTGTTTATCTTCCTTTTGTTAAGTTGTATGAGTTCCCTATAAATATTAAAGATTAAAGCCTTATCGGAGATAACATTAGAAAATAGGTTCTCCCATGCACTGGGTTTTCTTGTTTGTTTGTTTGTTTGTTTGTTTGTTTATTTATTTATTTATTTATTTTTATGGTTTCGTTTGCTATACAGAAGCTTTTTATTTTGATGTAGTCCCATTTGTTTATTTTCTCCTTAGTTTCCATTGCCCTAGGAGCTGTATTGGTGAAGATATTGCTTTGGCATATATCTGCTATTTTGCCGCCTGTGAATTTCTCTAAGATTTTTTATGGTTTCCTGTCTCCACAGTAACTTTTAAAAATATCAGGTGCTTGCCAAAACTGATTTGGCTCAGTGGATAGAGCATCGGCCTTCGGACTGAAGGGTCCCAGGTTTGATTCCAGTCAAGGGCATGTACCTTAGTTGTGGCACATCCCCAGTGGGGGGCATGCAGGAGGCAGCTGATGGATGTTTCTCTCTCATTGATGTTTCTAACTCTCTATTCCTCTCCCTTCCTCTCTGTAAAAAAATCAATAAAATATATTTTTTAAAAAATCAGGTGCCTATCTTATCTAATGAAGGAGTAATATGCAAATTGACTGTCACTTCAAGACAAAAGATGGCTGGCCCCATGTGGTCAAAGATGGCTGCCCCCATATGGACACAAGATGGCCACCACAAGATAGCCTGCAGGGAAGAGCAGTTGTGGGAAGTTAGGGGTGACCAGGCCAGCAGAGGAGGGCAGTTGGGATGACCAGGCTGGTAGAGGAGGGCAGTTGGGGGAGACCAGGCCAGGAAGGGAGGGCAGTTGGCGGGGGGGACCCAGGTTAGTAGGGGAAGGCAGTTAGGGGGACCCAGGCCTGCAGGGGAGGGCAGTTGTGGGCGATCAGGCAAGCAGGGAGGGCAGTTAAGGGTGACTGGGCTGGTAGAGAAAGGCAGTTGGGGGAGACCAGGACTGCAGGGGAGGGCAATTTGGGAGGGACCAAGACTTGGAGGAAAGGGCAGTTGGAGGTAACCAGGCCTGCAAGGGAAGATAGGGGCAACTAGATGGTCAGAGGATGGTAATTAGGGGTAATTGGACTGGCTGGGGAGCAGTTAGGCATCGATCAGGCTGGTAGGGGAGTGGTTAGGGGGTGATCAGGCTGACAGGCAGAAGTAGTTAGGGGCAATCAGGAAGGCAGGCAGGCGAGCAGTTGGGAGCCAGCAGTCCTGGATTGTGAGAGGGATATCCGACTGCCCATTTAAACAGGTGGTTGGACATCCCTCAAATGGTCCCAGATAGGACACCCTCAAATGGTTCCAGATTGGACACCACCAGCTCCTTCACCACACCCCCATTCTCTGTGCACTGGGCCTCTAGTTCTTGTATACTGTATAAAGATTTCTGGTACCAATAATTAACTAATGAGACACACCCTTATTATGCAATGTGACCAATAAGATGCAACTCTATTATATGATCTATATATTTATGGTTCAAGACAGGGCATTCACATCCTGGCTGTTGTTGTGTTGCCTATTGTCAATTATTTTATTTGATAGTCTAAGGGAAATGAGGTCAGTCTCCCTAAGTAGTCAGGTATTGCATGTTTAAAAAAATTATTGCAACACATTGGCTGAAAATCACTGACACAAGTCCATAATTTGAAATATAGATATTTTAGTTTTAGGGGCTTAAACTTTTGGATGGATAAGCACAATAAAAACAATTGAGTGTGACATAAAACTTGAGATTTTTGGAATATCAAGTTAAATTTTGAAAATTTTAAAACCTGGACAGATAGAACTTGGGAGGGCAACACAGAGCTGAACCAGCCCTGGCCTTGGCAAAAAATTCTTAATCTGTGTGTATCTTGGCCACTGTAGCATTTACCACTCTGCATAGTAATTGTTTCCTGACCATATCATTTTACAGGCAGAGGGGGTCCTTGAGATTTTTTTTTTTTTATTTCTAACACCTAGCATAGTATCTAACAAACTAAAGTCACTCAGTGTTTGTGGAGTCAAATGGCAATTGTCTGCTAAACATCTCATATGTTTAAATGATCTGATTTGTATATAGTCTGTACACCTGCTTTCCTACGGCAAAGGCCCAGTGTCTGAAACACAGCTGGCACATAATAAACATTACATTGTAAATGTAAAAAATATATATAAATTTGTCTACATTAAATACTTAACTAAGTTGGATCCAAGGACAGGGAGTAGTAGAAATACAGCAAGAGGGCACAAGGAGAAAGACTTTTATTTCTGGGACTTAGCATGGCAAAAGTGTGGGATGCTAGGGTAATAAAAACCTCACATTTTCTAAATAGCCGTGAAAAACAGCAAGGATCTTCTATTTGTGCCCTGAGCACAAAGCATTTTGTCTTCAGTGCTTAAATTTCTATAGCTGAAAAGATGTCACTTACTCCATCGCGGTTCTTTCTTTTACAAACTTTTGGAACAATTTCTGGCGTAGAAATGGCACCAGAATGCCTGAGGAAAAATCAGGTTAAATCTATCCACAAGGGAGTGAAGCTATACACACCAGTTCTGAGGGGTTTTGTTATTGCCTTATCTTGTTCAACTGCAGGCGTTACTTGCGGTGGTCTCCGCAGGCATTTAGCCCTTTTAGCTAAAACCCAGGAGAACCAGATCCCCTTCATAACCGTACAAGAGACGGCTCCGAGAGGGGGTTTCTGTCACGCCTGGCCTGGAGTGAATCAGAGTTCAGGGCATCGGGAACCTCACAAGCGCTATTGCGCAGGCTCTGCGTCCCACGCAGGCTTGTTAGGAAGAAAAGGGGATTAAACTGCCCAGAGACACGTGAACCACAGGGGACCGACCGGGGCCTGGGTTCCTCACGGCTATAGCGAGTCTGGAATTTACAATCACGAAAGTTCTATTGTCTCGCGATTGGCTCCGGGGCCGCATGACATCATAGCGCTTGATTCAGCCTCCGGGCTCCGATTGGCTGGCCGCGCCATTGTGACGTCACGGCCAGCCCACGCTCTGATTGTAGATACCCGGCGCCTTCCTCTTCCCATCGCCGCGGTTCTGGGCGAGCGGTGCCTCCCTCCCACGTCGTCCTCCGCTAGGGCTGGCCACGGGCGCTCCCGCCGCCTCCTCGCCGCTTCTCCGAGCTGCTGTGGCGCCTGGAGCGAAGAGGTAAGCCGACAGCTCCTGGAAACTTCGCCTGGGGCCGCCTCTCGGCCATGACACTCGGGCGAGCTTGTGGCCGGGACGAGAGGGCTGCCAACCGCCGTTAGGTCTTGAACCTGGTGCGGAGGGACAGCTGCCGGCGCGGCCCGCGCTCGGCCGCGGAGGCTTAGGCGCCCGCGTGGCTCGGGGCCGGGGGAAGCCCTTGGGTAACGTCTATCTGCTCGGGGGCCCCCAGTTCGGCCGCCCCGGACAGACGGCGGGCGCGGGGAGGGCTGTGCGGGCGCCTCGGGGGGCTTCCACCGCGATCCTGGCTCACCTGCTCCGCGTGTGGAAGCAGCAGGCGGGTAGTTTGTACACTTAGAGGCGCCGCGGGAACACACACTGTGCCCAGCCCGGAGGCGGGATGGATGGGATGGTACGCGCAGTTCCGCCCGCCGGGTCGGGATGAACTCGCGGGAGGGAGGTCCAGGGAGGCGCCTTCCGAAATAGAGAGCTTTCTTTGGGAAGAACAAAACCTGGGTGAGTTCCGAGAGTCTTCAAGGATCGGGGATCGCTGATCTGATCGGCACCGAACCCTGGGCGTGCCTGCCTTCGCCCCGCGCTGAGCGGGCAGCGCCAGTGCAGGGGAGACTCCTGTCTTGCCTCTGCCCCCACCGCCCCCCGGGGGGGGGTGTGTGGGAGGGTGGGAAGCCTGCTAACCCCGGGCCACTTAGGTGTTTATTAAAACCAGATCTTTCGGGGAGGGATGGGGCCGGTGCGAAAGCGAGGGGGCGGGGACTCGAGAGGGACCGGGCGGCCCTGTAAGGAGTTGGGGCGCCAGAGAAGCCGGAGCGGGCGGCGGAGAGGGTGGCGCGCGGCCCGGGAGAGGCTCTGGGCCGAGGGAAGCCCTTGGGTAACGTCTATTGCGAATTGTAAGTAAGACTCACCCTTTCACTCCCCGGACTCCCCGAGTCCACCCGCCTTCCTTGGGGTGGAGAGAGTCATGCCTGGAGCAAGAGTTGTTCTTTCAAATTGTATCCTGCATCTGTTCTGCGCGATGGCACTTCAAGGGTGGTGGTTCCTCCTCCTCCTCACGGTCGTTGTTAAGCTCATCTTCCAGCTTCTTGATTGCAAATTTAAAGAATGCATTTGGCCAACTTTGGGGTGGGAGACATTT
This sequence comes from Lasiurus cinereus, assembly GCA_011751065.1. Classification (NCBI taxonomy): domain Eukaryota; kingdom Metazoa; phylum Chordata; class Mammalia; order Chiroptera; family Vespertilionidae; genus Lasiurus; species Lasiurus cinereus. The sequence continues at coordinate 71,071,127 of JAAGEH010000018.1, forward strand.
GATTGTCAGATTTTTATGGATGAATACCGTGCATGACGTATTAGCTGGGCTGGGGAGCCGGCGGGAGAATTGTGCGGAGCAAGCCGACTTAATTCTTTAACAGCGGGATCCGTGGCAGGAAGTGCTTTATAGAGTTGTACGGAAGAGCTTGTGATGCTTGTCAGGCTTTGTAACTGTTCCCCTAATCGCTGGGTAGATAACCTGTTGGTTTGCACTTGTTTTTCTTGAACGTCTCAGCATCTGGTGCAGAATCTACAGATACGCACGCGGCCGGTTCTGCGCTCTCTGTCTGTGGAGGAACACTTTTACTTTCCATCTGTGGCAGGGGGGAGGTGGGTCACTCTTTTGGTCAGCTCGGCACTGCCTCAGATTCTCCAGGAAAGCTCCACACTTGAAAGAGAAATGTCACTGGTGTTCCTTTGAGATTCCTACCCCCAGGTAACTTGTCATTGCCAGGAATATTTCTGTAGTGTTTTCTCTTGCATTTCCTTTTTCCCCCCCCATTTCTAACTGAAGACAAAAGGGAAAATGGTTACAGATGACTTATTTTACAGAATATAGAGTAGAACTTTGCTGAGAAATTTGATTGTCAGATTTTTAAGAAAAATACCTAATAACTTCCTCCCCAATTCAGTTTCCTTCTCTGTCTCTAAATGGGGTGTCATGTTACAGAATTGTTGATTTCAAGAGATGGTACAAGGGAAAGAGCCTAACATGGGTCTGCCAAATGTTTCCTTCTCCACTTATTTTTTCTTCTTGGGGAAGGGAAAGTGAGGTTTAGGGGATGTGGCTAACAATGACATCCAAGAATCTCAAATAACTGGGAAAATATTCAAAAGTAGGTTTTCATGAACACTAATTTCAATATCACTATGAAGTCACTTTTGGAAATGAGGTAAGTTATCTCATTCCCTGGGATGAATAGAATTTTTGTTTTTTATTAAGAGACCTTGATTTTTGGATATTTGACTTTTTTTTTTTTCCATCACCACCTGATTCGCTCTCAGCATAATTATTGGTTGCCCTCTTGCTGCTATAGATGAGCATATCAATCCTTGGGTGTCTTATTTCCCACTTGAATTATACAAGTCAGGGTAAACCTGGTAACCTTCCTTTAGGGTAACTCTCCTGCCTAAGTAAATAGTAAAGAGTGCCGAGTATTCGTTTTACTTCTTTCTTACTCCGCCACATTCTTCCTCTCCCCTGAGAAATTTTGTAATTTTTTCGAATTTGAGTTCCTCCTCTATTACTTACCAACTCTTTTGTTCCTGATGGGATAATCTTTCTATTAGTTACCCATAACTAAGTCTTTACATGCATTTAGTTTCAGATAATTTTGGTGTACCTTCCTTTAAATAGTTGATTTCCATACATAATTCTTATGCCATCCTGTTAAACCTACCTCCTTTTAAAGAATGAGAACTAAGGCCTAGAAGTGCCAAGTGATTTTTCCAAATTCACTCCTCCCTTCCCCCCCCCCCCCCTCTCTCTCTCTCTCTCATTATATCTAACTGCTCCTTTGTCTATCCTTGCACTCCTAGAATTTGTTCAGTTGGCTATGTGCCATTTATATAACTCTGTTACTCTGTAACTAACAAATCTAACCCCATGTTTAAAGGACCATCTTCAAGCCATCCAAGATTAACAATTTGTCATCATTGAAATCTCCCTAAAATCTATTCCCTTCCTTTTAGCCCATATTTTATTCATTCTTTTTATTCATTAACTTGTCAGTTACTTAATATGGTGTATATGTGTGTGTGTGTGTGAGTGAGAGAGAGAGAGAGAGAGAGAGAGAGAGAGAGAGAGAGAGAGAGAGATTGATTGCAGGAGAGGTTATATACAAAGTTGACTTCAAAGGGCTTTCTGAATTAGCTTACATTTTAATCCTGTTATACCATTACCTAATCTGCACCTTCACCTGAAAGGAGGTCAGAAGCAGATTTCTGGAGGACTTGTCTAACTATACCTGATAAAGCATTATGACAGAGCTATCCATAACACATCAGCACCTCATATTCTTGAATTGGGTAGGGTGGTTTTTGTGCAGGAGACAGAAAACCCAACTTAGGTGGGTTTAAATGAGCACCTGACCCAAAAAGTCCTAATGGCAGAACTTTTTCTTCTTTTTTTTTTTAAATTTTTTATTAATTTTTTATACATATCTCCCCATTGCCCTCCCTCCCTCCTAGGCATACCCTGACCCCCCCCTGTGATCATTGGTTATGCTTATATGCATGCATACAAGTCCTTTGATTGATCACTTATCTACCTCACCTAACTTTAATCTTTCTGCTGTAATTTCACAGTCTGTTTGACGCTTTATGATTTTTGTCCTCCTTAGAATTATCAGTCTACTCCCTTTCTGTGCTCCTGATTCTATTATATTCACCAGTTTATTCTGTTGATCAAATTTTTAATTCACTTAATTTTTTAGATTCACTTGTTGATAGATATGTATTTGTTGTTCATAATTTTTGTCTTTTACCTTTTTCTTCTTCCTCTTCTAAAAGAGTACCTTTCAGCATTTCGTATAATACTGGTTTGGAGTTGATGAACTCCTTTAGCTTTTTCTTCTCTGTGAAGGTCTTTATCTGCCCTTCAATTCTGAATGATAGCTTTGCTGGATAGAGTATTCTTGGTTGTAGGTTCTTGCTGTTCATCACGTTGAATATTTCTTGCCATTTCCATCTGGCCTGCATCGTTTCTGTTGAGAAATCAGCTGACAGTCATATGGGTGCTCCCTTGTAGGTAATGAACTGTTTTTCTCTTGCTGCTTTTAAGATTCTCTCTTTGTCTTTTGCTCTTGGTATTTTAATTATGATGTGTCTTGGTGTGATCCTCTTTGGATTCCTTTTATTTGGGGTTCTGTGTGCTTCCTGGACTTGTAAGTTCATTTCTTTTACCAGATGTGGGAAGTTTTCAGTCATTATTTCTTTAAATAGGTTTTCAGTATCTTGCTCTCTCTCTTCTTCTGGCACCCCCACATTTCTGATGTTGGTATGCTTGAAGCTGTCCCAGAGGTTCCTTACATTATCTTCACATTTTTTGGATCCTTTTCTCTTCTTGCTTTTCCAGTTGAATGTTTTCTGCTTCTTTATATTTCAAATTTTTGACTTGATCCTTGCCTTTCTCTAGTCTGCTGTTAGGACTCTGTATAATAGTTTTTATTTCAGTCAGTGTATGTTTAATTTCTAGTTGGCCTTTTTTTATCTTTAGTTGGATCTTTTCCATCTCCTCTTGGGTCTCACTAAATTTATCCATTTTTTCTAGCATATTCTTGAAAAACCTTATAAGTGTGGTTTTGAACTCTATATCCAGTCGTTTTTTTTTCCTTCATTTCTTTGTTTGTAATCCCTTCCCTTGTCTCGGCATTTTCACTATGCCGGGGGGGAAACTTCTGTGTTGAATTCAGCTTTATGATACCAGACGCAAAGCCGCAGAAGCCTCTGTTGAGCTTGGGATGGAGTCTCAGGGCTTAAGGGACCGCCTTGCCTTCTAGTCGGCCCCGCCCTCCACGGCCCCTGAGTCTCACGTGACTGGGTAATCTCTGGAGCGGTCCTTGTGCACGCACCCGCAGTGCCTCTAACCGCTGCCTTTCCGGCTTCCCTGCGCACCTGGACCACACGAGTCTAGGTCCCCAGGGTTTCGCCCAAAACAGGGGCTCAGTGGAGTGAGAAGTGGCACAGTTGGGAGGGTCTGTCTCCTGCCCACTCGCGAAAGCCAGCGGCACAATCAGCAGTCTGTCCTGCGCGCAGTGCCCTGCGCACCACCAGGCCTTTGATCTTTTGTGGCTCCCCTAAATTTCCGTGCACTTCTCCCTTTTCACAGTCCAAACTCCCCCCGTATGAGTTTCGGCTGGATCTGGGGTTTAGTGTCGTAGGATAAGGGGTTCAATGCCTTTGAGAGTCTCTGTTTCCCTCCCGCCAGAGAAAGCCAGCCAGGTATTCCGGCACCCGCTCTCTCAGCGCGCTAGTCTCTGTACCTCAGCTTTTTACAGCTCCTCTGAGTCTCCGTGAGCCCCTCTCTTTCCCTCTAGTTGTAGAACTTCCACTCAGCCAGCTTTCCTGTGGTTCTGGATGATGTCCGTTCTGTCTTTTAGTTGTAGTTTTGAAATTGTTGTGTGAGGCAGCAGTGTAGGTGTTTACCTATGCCGCCATCTTGGATTCTCTCTAGAACTTTTTCTTATTTCTCTGAAGTGTTCTCCAATGTTGTTATATTCATAGTCTGATTTTGCAAGATGACTGCCAACAACAGTTTAGACCTTCCTGTTACCATATTCTCATGTGGGATTACTTTCCACTTTCAAAGAATGTTCTTGGACTACAGGTAATTGATTTAGGGCACAATGGTCGGCAAACTCATTAGTAGCAGAGCCAAATATCAATAGTACAATGAAATTTCTTTCGAGAGCCAAATTTTTTAAACTTCTTCTAACGCCACTTCTTCAATATAGACTCCCAGGCCATGGTATTTTGTGGTGAGCCACACTCAAGGGGCCAAAGAGCCATGTGTGACTCACGAGCCGCAGTTTGCCCACCACAGACTTAGGCCACGTTTACTTGAAGAATTAATAACTAGAACAAGATAAATATAATAACCTGGGATCCATCCCAGAAATGAGGAAGTAGATTTAAATATCACCTCACTCTAGCCATTTTGGCTCAGTGGATAGAGCGTTGGCCTGTGGACTAAAGGGTCCCAAGTTCGATTCTGGCCAAGGACACATGCTTTGGTTGCAGATTTGATCCTCCCCAGTGGGGAGTGTGCAGGAGGCAGCCAATCAATGATTCTCTCTCATCATTGATGTTTGTCTTTATCTCTCTCCCTTCCTCGTTGAAATCAATATATATATCACCTCATCTACCTGGCTGTTATTTCATCTTAAAGGAGGGCCTGTGTTGACATGGGGGAAGTGAGCCAGTGGTACCAGTAAAGGCCTCAAAGAATGTCAGTAGTAAAGAAATGATTAGATTAAACTAAATAGGATTGAGCCAACATTTGAATTTAGGCTTACATTTCATAGAGGAATCTTAATTCTAGAGATAGAGGACAGGCATTCTTTGAGAGAGGGAATTAGGAGAGTAAACAAGTGTAGAATTATTAAACAAAAGGCAAGTAGTCCAGTTGGCAGAAACTGATAGGGCAGAAATGGAAGAAAATATTAGAAAGGCAAGTTGTTGATAATAATAATAATGGTTAATGTTTATTGAGCTGCTAATATGTGTCAAACTCAGCACTGAGCACTTTTTACATGGGTTTATCTCAATTACTAATTATTGTTACTATGAGCTTTTCCACTTTACAGGTGAGGAAATGGAGGCTCAGAGAAGCATAGACACCTGCGCAAGGTCACAAAGCATTCCAACCAGGTTATTGTATCTCTTAGCTTGCTGGGAGGGTCTGATAAAGCCCCACTTTGAGCCATGGCCATGAACACAGACTGGAGAGAGCTAATGGAACTAGCTTGTTGCTTGCATAATATCTATGTGACTTGGAGACGAATTGAATTTCAGGGCCAACAAGAGAGAGGGCACTCTTAAGACTGGGTGGTAGAAGAAACAGGATATCATAAAGGGAGGATGAGGAAGCTTTGTAATCAGGTGGAAATAGCCTAACAGTCCAGATACATGTCTACACAAATCATTTCTTCTTGAGTCTCAATTCTTCCTCTTTGGATACCTTTTTTGTTGTTTCCTTTCTGCAAGTACATGTTTCTACCACATTTCATTCATTTTCAGACAGTTTTTCACATTTTAGCTTATCTGGGTAGAGATGCAGCTTATAATCAGTGGCATCTTCAAATCACTACAAGCATTTTCCACATTTTAATATTACTGTAACTAGAATGCTTCTCGCCTTCTATTGAAGTATCACTAGTGGGAAAAGGCAGATCCCAGTATTGCTAACGCTCATGCAGCCAATTGCTGGTGGATCCAAGAGTAAGAACCAGGTCTTTTGGGCTCCTTCTATCAGCTAGGTTACCTCAACTCACATAATAGGTATTAAAATAAACGCTGCCTCATGATACAGGCTTGTGGTAAAGCACCTGCACATTTCTTTTGTTTTTTTATTGCAACTGAAATAATGTGAGAATTTTGAAAGGCATGGTTGTTTAAGGTAGGATGCCTCACCCTTGTATAGAACCTAGCTGCCATGGTTTCTTGTTCCAACTTGCCACCAACCATAAGAAAATCAACTCTGGGCATTCTCTTTTTTTTCTTTAAAAATACAAGATTTAAACTAAGGTGATTTCCAAGGCCTTTTCAGAAATAAATTTTTTTCTTTTCCCTTTTTCCAAGACTAAATCCTTTGTTTCTGTTTGCCCAAGGGTAGGGAATGAAAGTTGGTATCACTTAGGTCTTAGAAAGGTAGATGTTAGAATCACTACAGTTTTCTCTTTTAAGTGATTAAACATAACCTCGGGAGATGTTTTGGCCTGGCAAAGTGAATTGTTTAGGAAGATAACGTGACCTCATTTTGAGTTACTGTAATAGTAATAGGAATTCCCATCCATCCATCCATGCCCCCAACCCCGATTTCAACCCACAACTTTTATTATTACTAAACTATTTGGTTCCTACTGGCCTCCTGCTGGCATGTTTTGTCCATGGGGGAATTTTTATTTGACTTGTAGGCATTCACTTTTAGACTTGTGTGCCTGGGATTAAAATATTCGTGCACGGTGAGTGTTCAGAAAAACACAATTCCCACCATTCCTCGTCCTCCTCCCCTGCCATTACTGTTTAAAGTACAGCTGTGTGTATTATGTTTAGTAGTCCTTATATCTTAAGTTAGACTTTCGTTGTTTTGCTAACTGGGATTTAGGAAATAGTTGTTTTCAGATTTTTAGTGCTGGTACTGTCACCTTTTCTTGAAACATAACTGTAATTTCTAACAATAATCCTTATACTGGGTTAGCACCCTATGGTTAGCACATGCTAGTTACAGGTTTTATCTCTATTAAGTTCTACCTTTGCCCTTTTCCCATTGTCAACAACTTTACCCTGTCAGAAAGAATCTTTTATAAGCCAATACTCATAAAATCATGTTGGAGAATTGGCCTTTATGAGTTATTCTGACTTCACATTACCTGTTCCCCTTTTTCTTGGTCCAGCAAATGGTACTACAAAGTAATTGTTACAAATTTTTCTTTCCCCAAAGAATAGTTCTCATGATACCAAATTCAGTAATTATTAATTTGCTTCCCTGGGGGGTTGCAGTATGGTGTCTATCCCTAGGGGTAGTGTTCAGGGTACCTCTGCTTCAATCTTTGGCAGAAGAAAGAAATTACTTTAATATTTAAATTACTTAAATACTTAAATTTGACATCTCTATCTTCCCAATTTGTGAGCTGATAATGCCTCTGTAAAATTTTGAGTTTACTTTTTATGAGAATTCTGAATGTTTACCTCTTCTGTGGATCTGAGGTTCATTGATAAGAGCATCTACTGTGCTATTTATTATTATTATTATTATTATTATTATTATTATTATTATTATTTAAACTGTAGGAAGCAGATTGAAGAAAGTACCTTTCAGGTTAGCAGCTACACATCTGGATAGGGTTCCAAATCTGCCATCTATGCTCTGGTGGCTGTGGCAAGGAGTTATTCCACCTCTTTGAGACTTCTCTGTAGAACTTGAAAGTGATTTTACCTGTGCCTACTATGGAGGGTATTCAAACAATCAATATTACACATGAAAGTTATCTAAGGAACTGACTTAATTTGATGATCATGGTAATAAGACCCCATTATTGTATAGGATGTTCATTGAAGTATTGCCCATAACAACAAAAGATCAAAATGGTAGAGTAAATGTCCTAAAGAAGAGTAAATTATGCAGCAGCTGAGCAGTGGAATACTTGGCAATTTATGAAAAGAATGAGGCTGATCTATGGGTATTGAATACAGCTGCTGAATACCACATACCCGGCACTTTTCTAAGGTCCTCTATCTATATTTATTTTGGTGAGGTAGATGCCCCAGTTTTGCAGATGAGGCACAGAAAGGTTAAGTGACTTGTTCAAGGCTCCACAGCCAGCAGATAGCAGAGTCAGGATTCAAACTCGGGCAGGCTGGCTGCAGTCTGCTCTTTACCACCTTGGCATGCTGCACGCGGTTAGATCTAAACAGTAATCTTTGTATTTGCAGCTCTTAATACAGAACTAGAGGAAACAAAGCTGAGCTTCTTACTCATCATTACATTCTGGAGGTTGACAATGTATTCACTACAGAACTTTTGATAGTTACTAACCATTAGGGAAAAGTAAGCAAATAGGGGAATAACCTTATGATCAGTCCTTGAAAAGGTGACCTTTTTAGTTTTTTCCTGACTCCTTTTATAGAGGTTTTGCACTTAAGCCCTTTTGGTATAATCAGAAGTGTAAACATAATTATTGGTGTAAGAAATTAGTGTTCAAAGCCCAGTTGTCAATTGGCTGGACTAGCATGACTGGCCAAGGACATCTGGCATCAGTTTCTTTACCTAGCCTCACCTGGGTTTAATTTAGAGTGGTAAAACCTGAAAGGTGTGGCCTGGGAGGGACAGGCACTCATATCCTCTAGGGAGCCTCTGTCTCTAAACCCTCTGATTTCCCTTGGGTGGAGATATAAGTCATGTATATTTTGAAAACATCTATTATGTCATTTGACAGGTCCCACTAAGGGCCACTTGTTCAGACTGAAGATAGACATGTTTTCCACCACCTTCAGTTCTCTTGGGTTATTAGACTCTGTTAGAGAATCTTTATTTTATTTCTGGGTGTGGTGTCAGGTTTGACAGCATTATGTTGGCTATGAATACCATAATTCCTGAAATAAGAGAATCACAAAATGCACAGAATGTTTTATATATTAAAATGGAATATGACAGTGATAAAACAACTTCTATAGACACATCTAGGAAAGAGATGAATAAATGGTTATTAGATTGTGCTTGCTTTTAAAAATGCCACAGTGTAGCCTGGCCAGCATGGCTCAGTGGTTGAGCATTGACCTATGAACCTGGAGATTGTGGTTCGATTCCCTGGCAGGCACGTGCCTGGTTTGCCAGCTAGATCCCCAGTGTGGGACGTGCAGGAGGCAGCCGATCAGTGATTCTTTCTCATCATTGATGTTTCTATCTCTCTCCCTCTCCCTTACTTTCTGAAATAAATTTAAAAAATATATTTTATTGATCTTTCACAGAGAGGAAGGGAAAGGGATAGAAAGCCAGATACATCGATGAGAGAGAGACATTGATCAGCCACCTTCTGCACACCCCCTACTGGGGACCAATGTACATGCCCTTGACCGGAATCGAATCTGGGACCTTTCAGTCCTCAGACAGATGCTCTATCCACTGAGCCAAACCGGTTTCGGCTAAAAAAAAATATTTTTTTAAAAATGTTACGTTGTAGTAGGCTTTAAAAAAACAACAACACACACACACATTTAACTCTGCCTCTCCCTCTCCTATTCACCCCACACTCAACATTTATAAAATGTAGGTGTTTAGATTCAGTTTTTAAAAAGAAATGTGTTTTTATGTCACATACTTTTATTTATATTCCACAGGTTTGAATTTATGTTTTTCCACCCTTTTTTAATTTCTACCAAGGCAACAACACTGCCTTTGTATATTTTGTACAAATGAGCCTGGAGAACATGATAATTTATTTTGAATATTCAAGTAATCACATCAGCTAAGAGATGGCAATCAGATAAGAATTACTAACTGCATATAGCAGAAAATGTTGCTTAAAAGCCTCTTAAATGTTTCTCTCCCAGCTATTTGTAATTATAGCCTAATTTAATGCTAGGAATATGATTGAAGTAGAGCTCAACCTCTTTCAGGTTTCAAGGAACCTGGTAGGGGCATGCTTGGGAACTTGCAGCCCATGACCAGTGCTCTGGCATTGACTGTCTTCTCTACAAGTATGCTTCAACCAAGAAGGTGGTTGCCCTGTGAAACAGGTCAGAGTTTCTCCAAAGAATCCCCTGCAATATAGTATCTCAGGACTTCCCTGATCCCAAGAGAATGCTATAAATACTGTGCTTCATTTTCAGCAGTTCTTTTTTGTTTACTTGGCAAGGAATGGTGTGTTTGGAATAGGCTCAGTGATCCCAAAAGAAGATGAGTGAATTGCACAGTGAGGAGGTGCTCTTCACTGAGGCCTGGCACAGCACTTCATGCTTGAGTTTCTCATCTTTTTAAGAAATAGTACTGGCATATTTTCTTTTCTTTTAATTTATTTTCTATCTTTTTAAAAATTTTTCTTCTTTTTCCAGGGCGGCGGGTGGGAGGTGGGGGGGCATGGGGACATGGCATATTTTAAAGGGCTTTCCAGAATTTAAGATTTAGTTGAATAGTATGCAAGGTACTGTTGGAAGACTTTTCTTTCCTTTTTATTTTTTTAATTTAAATTCTTTAATGTTTAAAATATTATATAAGTCTCCTCTTTCTCCCATTGACCACTCCCCAGCTGCCCCCACCCCACAGCACATGCCCTCATCCTCCACTCCCCCATCCCCCCGCTCCCATCTGTGTCCACTGGTTATGCATAGAAGCCCTTTGGTTGATTTCTTACCTGCCTTCCCTAATAGGTTGGACAGTCTGTTCAGTGCTTCTTAGACTCTGGTTCTACTTTAGTTCATCAGTTTATGTTGTTCATTATATTCCACAAATGAGTGAGATCATGTGATATTTATCTTTCTCTGACTGGCTTATTTTGCTTTGCATAATGCTCTCCAGGACCATCCATGCTGTTGCAAATAGTAAGAATTCTTTCTTTTTTACAGCAGTGTAGTATTCTATTGTATAGATGTACCACAGTTTTCTAATCCACTCATCTGCTGATGGGCATTTAGGCTGTTTCCAAATCTTAGCTATTGTAATTGTGCTGCTATGAACATAGGGGTGCATATATCCTTTCTGACTGGTGTTTCTAGTTTCTTGGGATATATTCCTAGAAGTGGGATTACTGGGTCAAATGGAAGTTCTATTTTTAATTTTTTGAGGAAACACCGTACTGTTTTCCACAGTGGCTGCACCAGGCTGCATTCCCATCAGCAGAGCAAGAGGGTTCCTTTTTCTCCAAATCTTCACCAGCATTTATTGTTTGTTGATTTGTTCATGATAGACATTCTGACAGGTGTGAGATGGCACCTCATTGTTGTTTTGATTTGCATCTCTTGGATAATTAATGACTTTAAGCATGTTTTCATGGCTTCTGTATGTCTTCTTTCAAAAAGTATCTATTTAGGTCCTTTGCCCATTTTTTTATTGGATTGTTTATCTTCGTTTTGTTAAGTTGTATGAGTTCCCTATAAATTTTGGAGATTAAACCCCTATTGGAGATAACATTGGCAAATATGTTCTCCATGCAGTAGGCTTTCTTGATGGTTTCTTTCACTATGCAGAAGCATTTTACTTTAATATAGTTCCATTTGTTTATTTTCTCCTTAGTTTCCATTACCCTAGGACAGTGGTCGGCCAACTGTGGCTCACGAGCCACATGCTGCTCTTTGGCCCCTTGAGTGTGGCTCTTCCACAAAATACCACGGCCTGAGCGAGTCTCTTTTGAAGAAGTTAGAAGAAGTTTAAGTTTAAAAAATTTGGCTCTCAAAAAAATTTCAATCGTTGTACTGTTGATATTTGGCTCTGTTGACTAATGAGTTTGCCGACCACTGCCCTAGGAGATATATCAGTAAAGATATTGCTACATTTGTCTGTTGTTTTGCTGCCTATGGTTTCTTTTAGGATTTTTATGGTTTTCCATTTTACATTTAAGTCCTTTATCTATTTTGAATTTATTTTTGTGTATAGTGTAAGTTGGTAGTCTAGTTCCCCCTTTTTTTTGTATCCATCCAATTTTCCCAACACCATTTATTGAAGAGACTGTCTTGACTCCATTGTGTGCTCTTGCCTCTTTTGTCAAATATTACTAGTCATTGAGCATAATGGCTTGGGTCGATCTCTGGGTTTTCTGTTCTATTCCATTGGTTTATATGTCTGTTCTTGTGCCAGTACCAGGCAGTTTTGAGAACAGTGGCTTTGTAGTATAGCTTGATATCTGGTATTGTGATCCCTTCAATTTTGCTCTTCTTACTCAGGATTGCTGCAGCTATTCAGGGTCTTTTTTTTTATTCCAGATAAATTTTTGGAATGTTTGTTTTAGATCTGTGAAATATGCCATTGGTATTTTAATGGGGATTGCATTGAACCTATAGATTGCTTTGCATAGTATGGACATTTTAATGATTGATTCTTCCATAATCCAAGAACATGGTATATTTTTCCATTTGTTTATGTGGAAGACCGATTTCAATAGGTGACCTAGTTGGATTCAAGTATCCACCCACCCACCCATTACCCATCTCAGATATTTATTTCTAACACTTTTTTCCTCTAAACTCCAGTCTCCTAACTTTCATCAGTGAGGTTCACCTGGATGTCTTGCAAATCTCTTTCTCCTGTTGACCAACATGGTCAGGAGGACCACCATTCACCAGTTTTCCCAAGCCATCAAGCCAGCAGCAGTACTCGGGTCCTTCTCTCTCCCATCAACCACATCCTTCTCCCATTCCCTCCACCTATACTTCCCACATTTGTCCATTCAGGCTTCTCTGTCCCTCTCTGCATCCCCTCCTCTTTCCACTGTCTGTTCCTAGAGGCACATCAGTCTTTTCCTTGATAGTAGCAGTTTCTCCTTGGCACCCTTCTGTTTCCCTGTGTTCTGGTCCCTAATCTGTTGTCACAGTGGTCTTCTGACAAGTTGATAGGATCATTTCTCTCCACCTATAAACTTCATTTACTCTCTCTTTGGGGCTATCCTTGTTCCAGCTTCATTTCCCACGTGCACTTTTAACTGGGAGCACACCACAGACTTTATTTCCCCAAATGTACCTTGTCTGCTCCCATCTCTATTCGATACATATTTGGATGCTTCCTCATCAGTTGCTCACACCAAAAACAAAAACACAAAAGCAAAGCAAACTTAATGGGAAAAGTCCTGTTCTTCATAGGTCTAACACGCATACTCTAGGACCTTTGATCCTTCTGATCAACTTAGATGTTCTCCCCTTTCCTACTTATGTAGCCTGGTTCAATACCTCACCTTCTTGTGCCTCAGTTTCATCCTTCTTAAAGTGAGAATGACTAGTATTTTTCTCTTTGCTCTGTGCCTGACATGTTAATCTCTGTATTCTTGGTACCATCTGGCATATAGTAGATATCTAGCAATTATTTGAATGTATATCTCTCTAAATATTTTCCTTTCAAGTGTAATCCATTCAGTAATCTGTGCTAATGGCTCTGTGAAGGTGAGTGTACTTTGATAGCCTGAGAATATATAATATTTCATGAATGGGGAGTTCACCTGAGCCCTGGACTCTGGAGGGCCAGTTTCCATGCCCAGGGTTGCAATTCTCCCCTCTAGAGTAGAGCAGCAACAGCCTTCAGGCCATACACATTGCTAGACATCCCATATGCCCAGGAGCAGAAGTGACTCATGCTTTTATTTTAAAGGCTCTTTGCATATATCCTTATAGATCATTTAGGTAGAATATGCAAGTAATACACCACATTGGTAGCACTTGCTCAAGCAAGGAAAAGCATGAACTTTTCCATGATATTTTGGTTGGCCATAACATTAAACCCAGTTGGAAACAGACCGTATAAGTTGGACAGAGTTTACCTGCTTCATTAGACACATAGTCACAGATTTATTGATCATTACACTCACTCACTGTTAAAGGTTTCTGTGTGCACTTTCTAATAAGGAGCTCGGGTCTTGAAATGACAATATAACTATTGGCAAAGAGATTATAATCCAGTTGAAGAGGGAAGATATCACAAACAAAAGAAATGGAGGAAAACAAACGCAAGATATAGAGTTCAAAACCACGCTTATAAGGTTTTTCAAGAATATGCTAGTAAAGTTGGATAAAGTTAGCGAGAGCCAAGAGATGAAAAAGAACCAACTAGAGATGAAAAAGATCCACCTAGAGTTGGAAAAGGACCAACTAGAAATTAAACATACACTGACTGAAATAAAAAATATTATACAGAGTCCTAACAGCAGACTAAAGGAAGGCAAGAATCAAGTCAAAAATTTGAAATATAAAGAATCAGAAAACACTCAACTGGAAAAGCAAGAAGAGAAAAGAATCAAAAAATGTAAGGAGCCTCTGGGACAGCTTCAAGCATACCAACATCAGAATTGTGGGGGGTCCCAGAGGAAGAGAGAGAGCAAGATACTGAAAACCTATTTAGAGAAATAATGACTGAAAACTTCCCACATCTGGTGAAAGAATTAGACTTACAAGTCCAGGAAGCACACAGAACCCCATATAAAAGGAATCCAAAGAGGACTACACCAAGACACATTATAATTAAAATACCAAGAGCAAAAGACAAAGAGAGAATCTTAAAAGCAGCAAGAGGAAAACAGTTCATTACCTACAAGGGAGCACTCATACGTCTTTTAGCTGATTTCTCAACAGAAACAATGCAGGCCATATGGGAGTGGCAAGAATTATTCAACATGATGAATAGCAAGAACCTACAACCAAGAATATCTATCCAGCAAAACTATCATTCAGAATTGAAGGGCAGATAAAGAGCTTCACAGAGAAGAAAAAGCTAAAGGAGTTCATCAACTCCAAACCAGTATTATATGAAATGCTGAAAGGTACTCTTTTAGAAGAGGAAGAAGAAAAAGGTAAAAGATAAACAATTATGAACAACAAATATGTATCTATCAACAAGTGAGTCTAAAAATTAAAAATTTGGTCAACAGAATAAACTGGTGAATATAATAGAATCAGGAGCACAGAGAGCTTAAGACCTGGGGAAGAATTTAGCAATTTGTCATCCTTTTCACTCAACAGATAAGACCAAAGCTGAGATGTGAAGTGGCTTGCCCAGGCTCACAAAGCTGGCTGTAGAACAGCACCAGAAACTGTTTTCCTGCCTAAATTCTTTCCTTGTTACTACCAAATGTGCCAGTTTGGGGGAACAGTGCATTGTGAGCATTCAGAGAAGGCAGAGAGATACTGAGAGTGGGTGGCATTGGAGCTGGGCTTTAAAAGATAAGTATGTATAATTTGGACAGGAGAAGGGGGAAAGGGGAGGGTCTGCTAGATAGAGCAGGTTATGTGAAAATGGATGTGGAAGAGAAGCCCAGGTGGGCTCTGAGTTTTGCAGTTGGAGTACAGTAAGCACTAGGGAGCATCAAGGAAGATAATGCTACTGAAGGGAGAGCATACTGGATTATCCAAGTGGGCTCACTGTGATCACCAGGGTCCTGAAGTGTGGAAGAGGGAGGCAGAAGAGACTAGAAAAAAGGCAGTATGAAGAGACTTGGCCCAGTGTTGCTGACTTTGAAGATGGACAAAAGGGCCATAAACCAAGAAAAGCAGGCAGCCTCCGGAAAAGGCAAGGAAGAGGATTTTCCTGAAGAGCCTGCAAATAGGATCACAGCTCTGCTGGCATCTTGATTTTAGTCCAGTGAGACTTGTTTGGAAATTCCTATCTGAAAGTAAGATAAAGGTGTTGTTTTCAGCCACTGGTTTGTGGTAATTTGTTAGAGCAGCCCTAGAGAACTAATGCAGTGATCAGTATTTGTTTGCAGAATGAATAAGAGCTGTGCTTTGAGACATCAATATCACAGATTCATTTATGAGTTGGATTGGATAGGATGAAGTTCTGGAGGCCAAGAAGTCCCTAGAAGACAATTCTGGCAAAGAGATGATAAGGATGAGACTGGAGAGGGTTGGGTGGAGGTAGAAATGGGAGCCACTGACAGTACATCAACAGGACCTGAAACCTCAGTAGCTCCGTGTCCAGTATAGAGCGAGAGATGGAGCATGCGTGCTTTCAGGACTGGACTCCTGGAAAGGCTGTGGGACCAGTCACAGAAATAAGGGTGTCAGAAGGCAGAGAAGGTTCTGAAGGGAGTGTGCTGAATTCAGTTTTTGGCTTGTTGAGTTTGAGTTCAGAAGAATCACATGTATGTAGGTGGAGAGAGATCAGATGGAAACGGGCCTTTGAGATTGGGATTGGAGATATGGGATCAGGTGTCATTGCTTAGGATGTAGCTATACTCTTCAAATTTTTCCAGCGAAAAGACTCAGCAACCCTTATCAAGAATACAAGATGTCACAGTCCTTAATATTAAGAAGTTTTTTCTCATGTTTCACCTAAATCACCTTTGCTATCATTTGAATTCTGTATACACTTTTAAAAAAGAAAATTTATTGATTGATTTTTGAGAGAGAAACATTGATTTTGTAGTTCCATTTATTTATGCATTCATTGATTTTTTTTTCTTGTATGTGCCTTGGCCAGAGATCAAACCCAAAACCTTGGTGTTTAGAGACAACACTCTAACCAAATGCACTACCTGACCAGGGGAAATTCTGTATACCCTTAAAAATTATTTTAATGAATAATACTAAATAAATAGCATATTTAAATAAACTAAATAACATAATCCTGTAACTCCATCCCTCCTTTGCATATTTTATCCTGTGTTGCAGGTTCTGTTCCCAGAAGCCTGTCTGCCTCTGATTGGTCTCTGTCACCCAGCTGGCCACTCAGTGTCCTATGCCCCTCCCTCTCAGTCCTGACACTGTCAGGTCTCACCCAGTGAGTCAGAGAGGATGGAGCACTAAACAAAAGTTGGCTTGTGCTGGGAAAAGGGAAATGGATGCTGTTTGCTATAACACTTCCACATCTGTTTTTAAAATACCAACTTGCCATCAAACTATATATAGACTTGTTTAAGACATGGTTACATCCTGGAAGTTCTTGGTTTCTGAATTCCTTTGTTCTTCATAATAAATGTAGTTGTAATGATTGAAATTCTGGCCTATTTCTTGAGAAATTGAAGAGAAACCATTTCAGAGCAACTGTGTAGAATGTATTGACTTTAGAGATATTTTTTTTTTCCTATGGCAACACATTGCTAGTCTGTGATGTTGTTTTATCTCTCTTTTGTCACTGCCCTTCTACTGGATGGCATTATTGAAACTTACAAGTGAAAAGATTTTTTTTCTTTTTCTTTTTTAAAATATATTTTATTGATTTTTTACAGAGAGGAAGGGATAGGGATAGAAAGTTAGAAACATCGATGAGAGAGAAACATGGATCAGCTGCCTCTTGCACGCCCCCTACTGGGGATGTGCCTACCACCAAGGTACATGCCCTTGACCGGAATCGAACCTGGGACCTTTCAGTCCGCAGGCTGACACTCTATCCACTGAGCCAAACCGGTTTTGGCTTTTTTTCTATTTTAATTCTCACCTGAGGACATGTTTAGAGGGAGGGAGGGGAAGGTGGGGAGAGAGAGAAAAAGAGAGCTAGTGAGCTAAGAGAGAGAAACATTGTGCCTTCTGTTCGTGCCCCAACTGGAGAGTGAACCCCTGTCTCCTGACTCAGAATCAAACCAGCAACCTTTTGGTGCACAGAACAAAGCTCAATCAACTGAGTCACTCTAGCTGGACTTGAAAAGATTTTTTAATGAAGACTATACAAAATATTACTTAAAATAATTTTAAATCCAATAAAGATATGAGATAGGACTAATAAAGTCATGACTTCTATAAACTACACATGAAATTCACTTTCAATTTCAATAAGTTGCTTATATTTCCTTCTCCAGGGAAGGAAATAAGATTAAAACAAGAGATCTCATTCATTCTAACTTGACTAGGTAGTGACTTTCCTTTGATTTAATTAAAATAAGATTCATATGTGCAGAATTCTGAGTTGTCATTTACATCAATCAGTATCCCTGTAAGACAAAGCCCCCCAAACATCCAGAAAACATAAACTGGGTGCCACACGATTAAGCCATTGTTAGAAGGAGAGGGAGGAGGTGTTAACCGTGTACATCAGTGTCCATTATTATATTTCAACTCCACTGTTTGTAGAGAGAACCCTGCAGATGCCTGCTCTGTGTTTGTGACCACAAGGTGAGTGCTCTGAGCTCTGGTTTAAAAGCATTGAGTGTCTCCCTGACAGATGGGCCTGTGTAAACATACTTTTATAGTGAGTGCACACAGGATCTATTCTCACTGGCACAGCTCTCTTTCAAAGGAATTAGCTTCAGAACGATGGCAATCATGCTCAGAGAGGTAAAATATCACTTAGTTATTTGGGAGGAGGGAGTGCCATGTAATTTTCTTTCTCTTGTATTCAGATTCATTCTGTCTCTTTCACTGTCACTTTTGCAGACCTAATTTTCTTCCTCTGCTTTCCAGTGTCAGGGCCACACCAGCAGCAGGGACCCCATTTAGAGGAAGGAAGGAAGGTGAATCCACAGGCTCCAGCCACTGATGCTGGGTGTAGATAGTGGCTGGGGCTGCAGTCTGCAAGGGAAGCTGGCTTTTCGTCAGAGAAGGCTACCTTGGGAATTTTTAAGAAACTTTATACACTTTTAAGAAACTTTCTAATTAACAAAATGAGTCAAAGAAACTGGGACCTGATGAAAATTGGACAACTGAGGCGATCGATGGCAAGTAGAAAGTGTGGTTTCTAAGAGGTGCTTTGTTGTGGCAAGTTGAAATCAGGAATATGAATTTTTGACTTTGATTCTGAGCTAATGTGTTCTCTCTTTCTCTATGTATATGTAAGAAGCTCTTCAGTTTTTGTGTAGGTTTGATGAGAGTGAATATCTTTTCTCTGAAGTTCTACCTAATATGAGTTAGCCACAGGAAACTTGTGTCTCTCATTATTTATGACTTAAAATTTTAGTTTTTGGTAATTAAATGTTTCCACAAGGAGTAGCCTCACTTGGGAAGAGGGAAGTATCATGCTTTGGCTAAAGAAGCTTTCAGAGTCTTTATGTTCATACTAGAGGCCTGATGCACAAAAATTCCTGCAAGAGTAGGCCTTCCTTCCCCCAGCTGCAGGTACTAGCTTCCCTCTGGCAACCGGGACCCAGGGTGCTTCCTTCCTCCAGCTGCCTGGAGGCACCTGGGACCTCCAGAATGACGTCCAGCCTAATTAGCATATTATCCTGTTTTTATTATGGTCATGTGAACACAGTTCCACCTGTTTCATCAATGTTGAGTTTCTCATAATAACATACTACATATAAGTTGAGTTTGTGGGGAACTTGGAAGAACTTAATGATTTCATAGAGTAAAATATTTATTGTAAGTTCTGTTTGTTATTGTTATCTTGCTTTCAAAATGACTATATATCAACACATTTCAAGGATTTAAGTGTTCGTTTTTTAAACTCTATACTCCCAAGTTAAATTTAACTCCTAAAGTATCAAGATACTCTCTTTTTGAAGTACTAATATGTTTGGATATTTGCCTTTAAGTTGGGAAGCTAAATATATAATGTATTTTGTAACTAAAACCTTGTAGAAGGGAAGAATTCTGTACATAGTCTTTTTTTTAATGCAGCAGCTCTCAAACTTTTTAGTTTTAGGACAAAAATTGAGAATCTCAGCTTTTGTTTATGTGGATTGGTATTTTTACTCTATTGAAAATTACGTTTACATTATTTTAAAATAAAATTTTTAAATAATAATACATCTAAAAATAATAACTAGCCCATTATATGAAACACAACCTATATGTTTTTGAAAGATATATTTTCTAAAACAAAAAAAATTGTGAAAACAGACATTGACATTTTGGCCAATCTATTATGTATCTAGCTTAATGAAAGACAGTTGGATCCTCATATCTGCTTCTGCATTCAATCTTTTGAGATCACACACTATATAGCTTCTGGGACACTTTACAATGATGAGAGAGATGATACTGGAAAAGAAATCTCTTAGTAGTATTACGAAAATAGTGTTGATCCTACGGAACCTCTAAAAACAGTCCAAGGACCCCCAGTTGTCAAGTCTACACTTTGAGAACCTCTTTTCTAACCAGATTCTATTTGTTGTATTTTTAAATAAGGACCACCATTCTGCTTAGCTTTCTCCTTTCTCCTCCTCCTCTTCCTTTTTCCTTCTTCTTCCTTCTTCTTTCTTCTATTGCCTTTTGTTTCCTTCTGCCTGAGTAAATTTTTGATTTATGCCACAGGATCTCTAACTGCCACCTTCATACTTGAAATTCATCAAGTGGCTGATTTTGCCATTTTATCAAGTAAATGGATTTGCAGGGTACCCTACATAAGTAGGATGATATTTAAGAGTAAACTTACATCTTCTAACAACACTGGTTGCTTCCCTGGATGTTCTATTGGAAGACTCTAATGGTCTGTTTATAAAATAAAAATGCAAACCAGAAAGGAGTGAGTACCAGACTGAGGTCTCGGCATAGCATAAACAGCATTTTAGATGTTTATTTTATTTATCCCATTCTCTTTGCAGGCTATCCATTCTCTATGGGCCTTCAGATTGGCTGTTTTTAAGAATAGTTTTAAAAATAGCTGCTTCCTTTTTTGTTCATGCCTGTTTGGTAAATACTCCTTGACCTTTTTTTTATTGTTGATTTTGGGCAGTGCTTTGCTTTAATAAAAATTTGCTGCATCCTATCCCACTCTCTGCCTTGTTCTATTTAACTATTTAACCTTTATCATTTCACTAGAGACCCAGTGCACAAATTCGTGCACAGGTGGGGTCTCTCGGCCTGGCTGATGATTGAGGCTGATCGGGGCTGTGGGAGTTTGGCTGGCTCCCCCAATCAGGGCCATCGGGGCCAGCTGGCTGGGGTGAGGGGTAATGGGAGGTTGGCTGTGGTAGTATACTAACCAGCAAGGGGCAACTCCAGCATTGAGCATCTTTCCTCTGGTGGTCAGTGCATATTATAGCAACCAGTTGACTGGTCATTCAGTTGGTTGGTTGCTTATGCTTTTATATACAGTGGTACCTTGAGATCCGAGTTTAATTCGTTCCGTAACCTTGAGGCGTGAGCAACTATGAGACGCTCGAGTCTCAGAAAACTGGTGGGTCGTGTGCAGCCGGCCGATCCGCGCGATTACTCCTATCTCAAATGTTGCTCATATTTCAAAGCAAAAATTGCTCGCTCGACGGCTTGTATCTCAAAAATCTCGTATGTTAGGGCACTCGTATCTTGAGGTACCACGGTATATAGATATGTTGCAAAAAGGTTCCTCTGGCCATTTTTGTATAATGTCTGGTCATATAGAGCTGTGCTTTAGAGATTAGTAAATACTCCCCTTTGGTTCACTCTAGAGAATTCTGTCAAGATGTTTAAGATCCCAAATTCTGTTATCTGAGTCAGGTACTAATATACACTGAGCTGCTGTGTTTCTAGATCAGTGGTCAGCAAACTCATTAGTCAACAGAGCCAAATAGCAACAGTACAATGATTGAAATTTCTTTTGAGAGCCAAATTTTTTAAACTTAAACTTCTAATACCGCTTCTTCAAAATAGACTCTTCCAGGCTGTGGTATTTTGTAGAAGAGCCATACTTAAGGGGCCAAAGAGCCGCATGTGGATCACAAGCCTCAGTTTGCCAAACGCTGTTCTAGATACTGAGATTTCTACGGGACATATTTTGCCCTGACAAATATAGTCACTGGCCATAGGTAATTACTGAGCACTTGAAATGTGGTTCGCACAACTGAGCTTTAGTTTAATTTTAATTAATTTACATTTTAATTAGCCTCGTGTTGTTCCTGTCCCAGTTATTGGATACGGCAGCCCTAAGGGTATCTGGCAGCATCTAAGATTCTTGCCTGTCTCATTTTTGGCCTGAATTTCATGAAGGTTCATCCATTCACTTTTATAAGAGTCTATCAATTTTAGAAGTGTAGCAGGTAGGTTTCACTATCTCTAGATTTCAGCTTATCACCAGAAATGGAACTAGAAAGGAATATTGGAGGTGGAAATGTGGAGGCTGTTGATATTGGCTGCTTTTTTTGACATAGCTCGTTAGACAGTTCTAGATGAGATTCGAGGGAAAAACAGGATTAAGGAAAGATATTTTAGGTTGGGGAGACTTGAATGGATTTGTTAGCAGAAAAAAAGCAGCCTAGAGAGAATCCAAGATGGTGGCATAGGTAAACACCTACAATGCTGCCTCGCACAACAATTTCAAAACTACAACTAAAAGACAGAACGGACATCATCCAGAACCACGGGAAAGATGGCTGAGTGGAGGTTCTACAACTAGAGGGAAGGAGAGGGGCTCATGGAGACCAGAGGAGTTGCAAAAAGCTGAGGTACGGAGACGCATGCTTGGAGAGAGCGGGTGCGGGAGTACCTGGCTGGCTTTCTCTGGCAGGAGGGAAACGGAGACTCTCAAAGGCATTGAACCCCTTATCCTACGACACTAAACCCCAGATCCAGCCGAAACTCATACGTGGGGAGTTTGGACTGTGAAAAGGGAGAGGTGCACGGAAATTTAGGGAAGTTGCAAAAGATCAGAGGACTGGTGGCGCGCACTGCACTGCGTGCAGAAGACAGACTGCTGATTGTGCTGCTGGCTTTCGCGAGTGGGCGGGAGACAGACCCTCCAAACTGTGCCACTTCTGACTCCACTAAGCCCCTGTTTTGGGTGAAACCCTGGGGACCTAGACTCGTGTGGTCCTGGAGCGCAGGGGAGCTGGAAAGGCAGCGGTCTAGAGGTGCTCGCACAAGGACCGCTCCAGTGATTACCCAGTCACGTGAGCCTCGGGCCGTGGAGGGCAGGGCCGACTGGAAGGCAAGGTGGTCCCTTAAGCCCCTGAGACTCCATCCATCCCAAGCTCAACAGAGGCTTCTTTGGTTTTGCAAGTCTGGTATCATAAGGCTGAATTCAACACAGAAGTTTCCCCGGCATAGTGAAAATGCCGAGACAAGGGAAGGGATCACAAACAAAAGAAATGGAGGAAAACAAACGACTGGATATAGAGTTCAAAACCATACTTATAAGGTTTTTCAAGAATATGCTAGAAAAGTTGGATAAAGTTAGCGAGAGCCAAGAGGAGATGAAAAAGGACCAACTAGAGATGCAAAAGAGCCAACTAGAGATGGAAAAGGTCCAACTAGAGATGAAAAAGGACCAACTAAAAATTAAACATACACTGACTGAAATAAAAAATATTATACAGAGTCCTAACAGCAGACTAGAGAAAGGCAAGAATCAAGTCAAAAATTTGAAATATAAAGAAGCAGAAAACATTAACTGGAAAAGCAAGAAGAGAAAAGAATCCAAAAAAGTGAAGATAATGTAAGGAGCCTCTGGGACAGCTTCAAGCGTACCAACATCAGAATTGTGGGGGTGCCAGAAGAAGAGAGAGAGAGAGCAAGATACTGAAAACCTATTTAAAGAAATAATGACTGAAAACTTCCCACATCTGGTAAAAGAAATAGACTTACAAGTCCAGGAAGCACACAGAACCCCCTATAAAAGGAATCCAAAGAGGACCACACCAAGACACATCATAATTAAAATACTAAGAGCAAAAGACAAAGAGAGAATCTTAAAAGCAGCAAGAGAAAAACAGTTCATTATCTACAAAGGAGCACCCATAAGACTGTCAGCTGATTTCTCAACAGAAATGATGCAGGCCAGAAGGAAGTGGCAAGAAATATTCAACATGATGAATAGCAAGAACCTACAACCAAGAATAATCTATCCAGCAAAGCTATCATTCAGAATTGAAGGGCAGATAAAGAGCTTCACAGAGAAGAAAAAGCTAAAGGAGTTCATCAACTCCAAATCAGTATTATATGAAATGCTGAAAGGTACTCTTTTAGAAGAGGAAGAAGAAAAAGGTAAAAGACAAAAAATTATTAACAACAAATATCTATCAACAAGTGAATCTAAAAGTTAAATGAATTAAAAATTTGATCAACAGAATAAACTGGTGAATATAATAGAATCAGGAGCACAGAAAGGGAGTGGACTGATAATTCTCAGGGGGAAAGGGGTGAGGGGTATACAAGGAGAGACTGGACAAAAATCATACACCTATGGATGAGGTCAGTGGGAGAGAGGTAAGGGCAGAGGGAAGGGTGGGAGCTGGGTGGAGGGGTGCTATCGAGGGGAAAAAAGAGAAACAAATCTAATAGTCTGAATAATAAAGATTTAACTTATAAAACAAAACAAAAAACAGCCTAGCAGGGGTGGCGAATCTTTTTCTGCCAAGGACCATTTGGATATTTATAACATCATTCACAGGCCATACAAAATTATTAACTTAAAAATTAGCCTGCTGTATTTGGTCAAACATTTAATTAACTCACCTCTATTGCCTTGGCTGGGCCAGACCAAATAATTTCGTTGGCCTTACACAGCTGGAGGGCTTGGACATTCCCCACCCCTGCAGAGAGAGGGAATTGAAGATGGGGAAACAGAGGATGGAAAGCTACTCTGAACTGGAAGGGAAAGGTTGACTTTGAATGTTTTGAAGTGAAAGTCACTTGATATAAAATACTATATTTTAAAGTGGTCACTTCAGTGACACTTAGTTCATCCACAGTGTTGTGCTTCTATTGCTTCTAATTCCAAAACATTTTCCTCACACTGTACCCGTTCCCAGTTACTCTCTGTTCTCATGCCCTGTAGCCTCCAGGCAACCATTAATCGTTATGGATTTGCCTATTCTGCATGTTTATGTCATAGAAGTATACAGCATGTAACTTTTGTATTTGGTTTCTTCCACTTAGTGTAATGTTTTCAAGGTTCATTGAGTTGTAGCATATAAAAGTAGCATATAAAAAGTGACGTGACATTTTAAGGAGAGGGAGTTTTAAGGCATTCATATTGGCAGCCTGAATCTCAGCAAAACTTCATCCAGCTGGATTTACCTTAGACTAAGACTCCACAGAGGTGGAATATTTGTGACACGGTTGACCAGAAGATCTAGTCTAAGCAGGGGAACATCCCCAGGAGCCAGAGCTGGGAGAGTAGGACAGTAAAGGTCTGGATCTGATGCTGGTATCTCCAAGAGCAAATTGACTGCCAGTATGGGTTTGGGGAGGAAGAGTGAGTGGGAGGGGAGGAACTTGTATTGAGAAGTGTAGTAATGTCCTATTTCAACATGGGGTAAATTGGGGTTCTCACATTAGAGTATGCATGTGGAAACATGAGCCATCGGTTCTTTTTGTAGATCAGGATCACCGATAGCTGCCCACTGCAGATGGACAGACCAGGCTTTCAAGGAGGCAAGTGAGGTGGGAGACTGTAGTCTCACGCTGCTAGGTGGGTGATGCTGTGCTGCTTCTTACTCAGTTGGCAGTAAGGGTGGTGGAAAGCAGATCTTGAGTTTCCTTTGGCTTCCTTTGATGAAAGCTGAGTCAGCCATTCTGGTTGATGCCAAGAGCAGTGATGGAGGCCAGCAGTGTCCACAGAAGGCCAATGCTGAAGCTGCCTTCTCCCGACTGCCTACAGGGTAAAGATCAAAGGACTTGACTGGATTTCAAGGTTTTCCCCATTTTGTGCCTGATCCATTCTCCATTCATTCCTCAGATATGTAATGGGTACCTGTTGTGTACCAAGAGCTGAGTAGGTGTTACATGACAAACCAGACAGGAACAACCCTTTGTTCTCAAGAGCTTAGACACTCACAAAATGGCATTGTGTATTTGGGGTGTGATTAGAGTGTAAACAAAGAGATCTAACGTAGCTGGGGGCTTTGGGGAAGAAATCAGGGAAAATTTCTCTGGAATAAGTAACCTTTCAGCAGAGGCTTACAACATAAATGAGGTAAGTGGGAAGGGGGGCAGGTGAATAGGGAGCTTTCCCTGCTTGGATCTTACCAAGTACTGGGTGCAGTGGAGAAGGTGGGAGAAAGGTGTGGTTGGGGGACAGTGAGTAGGAGCTAGCTGAGTGCAGAAGTTGGGCTGGAAGCAAGTGGCGAGTCTGTAAAAAGGGGGCTCTTGGCAAAGTAAGGGATTTTAGGTTGTATCCAAAGAGTAAGGGGACACAGTTGAAAGACTTTAGGTAGGAGTTGCCCAATCACTCTGATAGGTTTAGAAAGCTCACTCTGGTGAGTATAGAGATAAATAGGAGGGGACAAGAGTGGCTGCTGGAAAGCCAGCTGGGAGTCCATGTGAAAGAAAATGGTGCCCTGGTCTGGAATGGTGGTAGGAAGAAGCAGATATTTATAAGATGCTCTGGAGATAGCATCAACAGACTAAGAGATAGATGACTGCATTGCTCTGGTTCCCTGCTATATTCTTTCATTGCTTTAAGACTTTTTTCATGCTTACCTTCAGATTGAAATACTCATTAACATTTCGCCTTGTAAAATCCTTAATAACCTGGCCACATGTTACTTGTGTGAAGTCTTCCCTGGTCACTGCTCAGAATCAATTCATTTAACAAATATTTGCAGAACTTTCATTTGTTTAATTGTGCTTCAGATCATTGCTGACTTGGTTTTCTAGTGAAAGTGGAGTGGTAATCATGTGCCAGTCGATGATATGGTTTCTTGATAAAGTTAAGTGAGAATTTGAAACGTTCTGCAGGCCCACTCACCCAGGATCTCAGTTCTTCACAGAGCACGACAGCCAACTCCCACCTCCACTCCGAGGAATTGGGATACCCTTCCTGCACTCCTTGGCATCCCCTTTTCCACTAGTATTTTTTTTTTAATAAATCTGTATTGTCCAGATTATTACATTTGTTCCTCTTTTTTCCCCTTATAGATCCCCATTCACCTGGCTCCCACCCATCCCTCTACCCTTACCTCCCTCTGCATTGTCCTCATCCATAGGTGTATGATTTTTGTCCAGTCTCTCCCTGCACCTCCCTCACTCCTTTCCCCCTGAGAATTGTTACTCTACTCCTTTCTATGACCCTAATTCTCTTTTATTTACCAGTTTATTCTGTTCATCAGATTTTTTACTCACTTGATTTTTAGATTCACTTGTTGATAGATACGTATTTGTTGTTCATAATTGTTATCTTTACCTTTTTCTTCTTCTTCCTCTTCTTAAAGAATACCTTTCAGCATTTCATATAATACTGGTTTGGTGGTGATGAACTCCTTTAGCTTTTACTTTTTTTTTTTTAAATATATTTTATTGATTTTTTTTACAGAGAGGATGGGAGAGGGATAGAAAGTTAGAAACATCGATGAGAAAGAGACATTGATCAGCCGCCTCCTACACACCCCACACTGGAGATGTGCCCGCAAGCAAGGTACATGCCCCCAACCGAAATCGAACCTGGGACCTTTCAGTCAGCAGGCTGACGCTCTATCCACTGAGCCAAACCGGTCTCGGCTAGCTTTTTCTTATCTGTGAAACTCTTCATCTGACCTTCAATTCTGAATGATAGCTTTGCTGGGTAGGATAGTCTTGGTTGTAGGTTCTTGCTGTTCATCACTTTGAATATTTCTTGCCACTCCCATCTGACCTGCATAGTTTCTGTTGAGAAATCAGCTGACAATCATATGGGTGCCCCGTTGTAGATAATTAACTGTTTTTCTCTTGCTGCTTTTAATATTCTTTGTGGGTTTTTTTTTTGCTTTTGGCATTTCAATTATGATGTGTCTTGGTGTGGTTCTCTTTGGATTCCTTTTTTGGGGGGTTCTCTGCGCTTCCTGTCCTTGTAAGTTTATTTCTTTCACCAGGTGGGGAAAGTTTTCTGTCATTATTTCTTCAAATAGGTTTTCAGTATCTTGCTCTCTCTCTCTTCTTCTGGCACCCCCATAATTCTGATGTTGGTACGCTTGAAGTTGTCCCAGAGGCTCCTTACACTATCTTCCAATTTTTGGATTCCTTTTTCTTTTTGCTTTTCCAGTGGAGTGTTTTTTACTTCTTTGTTTTTCAAGTCTTTGACTTGATTCTTGCATTCCTCCAGTCTACTGTTAAGTTTCTATATAATATTTTTTATTTCAGTCAGTGTATGTTTAATTTTTAGTTGGTCCTTTTTCATCTCCTCTTGGGTCTCGTTAAATTTATCCATCTTTTCTAGGAAATTCTTGAAAAACCTTATAACGTGGTTTTGAACTCTATATCCAGTCATTTGTTTTCCTCCATTTCTTTTGTTTTCCTCCATTTCTTTTGTTTTCCTCCATTTCTTTTGTTTGTGATCTGTTTCTTTGTCTTTACCTTCTCGCTGCTTCCCTGAGTTGGTAGAGTAGTTTTGTGTGCTAGGTGTCCTACATGGCCCAGTAGCTCCGCCTCCCCAGTTACTCTCTTGGTGCACCCTTTTGTGGACTTGTATACAGCCTTGTTGTAGTTAAGTCTTGATTGTTGTTGGTATCACTGGGGGGAATTGACCTCTAAGCCAATTGGTTGTGAGGATCAGCTGTGTTTACACCAGGAGAACTTCGGTTCTGGAGTCAGCCTTATGATACAAGACTTGCAAAATTGCAAAAGCTTCTCTCTTCAGCTTGGATGGGGCGGAGTCTTAGAGAAGAGTAGACAGCCTTGGCTTCCCATCAGCCCTGCCCTACTCGGCCCCTGGGTCTCAGTTTGCTTGGTAATCACTGCAGTCCTCTCTGTGCACAGGTGCATGCTCCTCCAGACTTCTGCCTTTCTAGCTCCCCTGAGTTTCTGTGTGCTCTGGGGACCCATATGATCTGGGTCCCCAGGGTCTTGCCCGAAACTGGGGTTTAGTGCAGTCGGAAGTAGATTTCAGTGCAGTTGGGAGGTTCTGTTTCCCTCTCGCTAGAGAAAGCCAGCAGCAAAATCAGTAGTCAGCCCTCTGTGTGCGCACTCACACTCGCACGCCTCCAGATCTCTATCTTTGGTAGTTCCCCTAAGTTTCTGTGCACTCCTCCATTTTCATGGCAGTCCAGACTCCCCCCTGTAAGAGTCTTGCCCATAACTGGGGTTCAGTGCAGTCAGGAGTTTCTGTCTCCCTCCCATTAGAGACAACCAGCCAGGCACTCTGCTGCCTGTCCACGTGCGTGTCTCCTACCTCAACTTTTTGCAGCTCCTCTGAGTCTCTGTGGGCCCCTCTCTTTCCTTCTATTTGTAGAATTTCCACTCAGCCAGCTTTCCTGTGGTTCTGGATGATGTCCATTTTGCCTTTTAGTTTTGTGTTTTTTTTAAATATTTTCTAAATATTTTTATTGATTTTTCACAGAGAGGAAGGGACAGAGAGTTAGAAACATCGATGAGAGAGAGAGACATCGATCAGTCACCCTCTGCACGCCCCCTATTGGGGATGTGCCCGCAACCAATGTATATGCCCTTGACCGGAATCGAACTCAGGACCCTTAAGTCCACAGGCCGACGCTCTATCCACTGAGCCAAACCGGTTTCGGCTAGTTGTAGTTTTGAAATTGTGTGAGGCAGCAGTTTAGGTGTTCACCTATGCCACCATCTTGGTTTTTCCTCCTCCACTAGTCTGTTAGTGTCAGTTCAAGCCCCACTCCTCTGGGGAAGTAAGTCTCTGGATGTCCCAGCTCCACATCTCTTTCTCCTTCCACAACCCTTGCCCCTTTGGCTTCCCCTCACTTTTACTGGGTCCTATTATGGTATTGATATTGGTAACTTTCTGTTGTCAACAGAAATAACATCCAAACCTGTAAAGAATTTTTGTATGAGTTTTATTTGAGCCCAAACAGTTAACAAGATTATATGCTCTTGATGGTGGTTATTTCAAAAAGTTGTGTCAACCATCCAGATGCATAGGAACAATGGCAGCGTTTGCTTAAGAAACCTGTTACTGAAGAAGTCATGCCTGGGGCATGACTACTCACCATGGCCTGCCCAGTTAGAAATGTATGATTAGGTCACCTTATGAGGTTACCTTCCATAGGACTCCTTTTTTTGTCCACATTATGTACTAGTATAT
The DNA here is from genome assembly GCA_011751065.1 of Lasiurus cinereus. Taxonomy (NCBI): domain Eukaryota; kingdom Metazoa; phylum Chordata; class Mammalia; order Chiroptera; family Vespertilionidae; genus Lasiurus; species Lasiurus cinereus. The sequence goes on from JAAGEH010000018.1 coordinate 71,100,797, forward strand.
GTGATTCCAATTATATTAGACAATTACAGATGCTCTCAGGTCCAGTCCATTCCATCCAAAGAGTGCTTGTAAGTGGTCGGTATGCATAAATATCTACAGATGGCTCATCATCTTCATAATTTTCCATAAGTGATAGATATGAGCAACTTAAACAACATTTGGATATGTGTCATATTTGACTTGTGATATAGGAATGGGTATCATAACCGACAATTTGTGTTTTAGATTGAAGAATAATATCCAAATGGTTAACAATGCCGTATCTATCCATAATTTGCCCTTGGATAGGACATCTAAACATGAGAAGTTGGAACAAATGGCATTTTGGAGGATAAGTTGTGAGTTGATTACCTGAAAGAACCTAACCATAGGGTAGGATTTTCGATTTGGAAAGTAGGTCTGGAGAGTGGAACAAAGTCAGGAGACTCGCTGACCTTTAACACAGTGCTTTTCTACCTTTTTCAGTCTACGTGGCATGGGGTTATCAGTGTCCAAAAAGGTTCTTGGCCTCAGGTTAATCTGATCTTCCAGTCATTGAACAGGAGTGGGACTTATTTAGGCAGTGAGCCACAGGCCTTTTCTAGCCTTTGCATATTTCTGAAAGTTCTGTTTTTAAGTTAGCGAATACTTCTTTGTGATCCTCTTTGGAGCTGGAGAAATTCTTATTTTTTATGATAGCACATTCCTCATCTTTTTGTTTTGATCTAGACTAGATAGTTATCCCAGCTCATTACTAAAGGCCCATTTAAAAAATTTATTTTTTTAATTTTACTTATCCATGCTTTTTTAAATTGTGTAATTTAATTATATAAAAGTTAATATTGAGAGAGACAGACCTACAACTGATTTTATTATATGCTTCATATCCATGGTTTCAGGTGGTCATTATTCTGGCTCTGGAAACTGACCGGTACTGGATACAGGAGACATAGTTCTCATCCCATATCCCCTCCAGTACACGCAAAGTAGAAGTTTCCTACTGAGGTGTTTTTCAATCAAAGCCTCACTGAAATCACTTCATCACTATTATTTGCTTTTATGTCAGTTTCTTAGCAGACCTACAACCTGAGATAATATGGCCTCATTTATGCTGAATCTACTCACTTCAAGTTCTAAAAGTTTTAAAATATTTGTTTTGTTTTTTAAGTTGGCTTTTGGAGCCTCTTTTAATAGAATTGAGTTTTACAGGGCTTGTTTGTGGTTGGGTTTGTAGATTCGGTATTTTAAAAAAACAGCCCATGACCCTAGACAAAATAGGTACTTAGCAAATGCTTGAACTGTGCATTTGAAAATCCATACTTGATCTCAAGGACCATTATTACTTATGTAAAATGTAATGCTTCTGTTAAGTATTTAAAAATTGGTAACTAAACTTAGTTCCTTGGTTGGAGGGGGGTGGGCGTTTTGTGAAATGCAGGCAATCCCATTTACAGGTTTCCCTCGGTATCCGAAAGTAGAGCATTCCTATGAAACCTTTGGTAGGCTGAGATGGGGTGGAGCAAAGAAGCAATCACTGACTTGTATGGAAAAAAAAAAAAAATTGGTTCCCAGACCCAAAATTCAAAGTACACACAGTGTCTTTATTTCATTCACCATCATGGAAACACTTAATTATGTCCAGTGTTACGCTAAACATAACACTCTTACGAGCTCTCATAGGCTTCCCTGATGCCTTAAGATACATCTTGCAAACAGATGCACAAAGTAAATTGAGACACACACAGATGCTCACAGGCACAGAGCAAAGCTTCTATGCCTTGATGCTGGGATGCTGAGGGTGATTTCTTTCGCTGCAAAACAAACCTGAGCACTATTTTCACTTTACTGCTCTTCATAAAAATGTAACTCCTCTTCAGATTTCTCCTGATTAGTGAAATACATGTACTTTAAAGCCAAGGGGCAGAACACAAACTTTGTAAAGGTGGGGAACGCCTTATTATAACCCCCCCCAAAATACTCTATTATCTTTTATTGATTTTTTTACAGAAAGGAAGGGAGAAAGATAGAGCGCTAGAAACATCAGTCAGCTGCCTCTTGCACATCCCCTACTAGGGATGTGCCTGCAACCAAGGTACGTGCCCTTGACCGGAATCGAACCTGGGACCTTTCAGTCCGCAGGCCGATGTTCTATCCACTGAGCCAACCCAGTTTTGGCTTTTTTTAAAAAAAAAATACTCTTAATATAAGTGATAAGTTAACAAATACCAGCTTATATTCATAAATTAATCCTTTAGAAAGTAGAAGATACACAGAATTTATTACTCATTTTTCTGTTCCATGCATTAGCCACAAATGTTTTTTTATTTATATAAATTTTCTCTTTTTTGTAACTATTTTTCAATTACAGTTGACATTGAATATTATTTTATATCAGTTTCAGGTGTGTAGCATAGTGGTTAGAAAATTTTATCATTTACAAAGTGATCCCCCCAAAATTCAAGTACTCACTTGACACCATATATAATTATTATCCTATTATTGACTGTACTCCCAATGCTGAACTTTATATCCCTGTGACTGTTTTGTAACTACCAGTCTGTACTTCTCAATCACTTCACCTTTTTCACCTACTCCCCTAACCCCCCAACTTTTACATATAATTGAAACCATATGGTATTTGTCTATCTCTGACTTACTTCACTTAGCATAATACCCTCTAGATCCATCGCTGTTGTGGCAAATGATAAAATTCCATTCCTTTTTTTATGGCTGAGTAATATTCTATTGTATATATGCACTACAACTTCCTTATCCAATTGTCTATTGATGGGCATTTGGGTTGCTTCCATATATTGGCTGTTGTAAATAATGCTATAGTGAACATATGGATATGTATATCTTTTCAAATGAGTGTTTTGAGTTTCTTGGGATATATACCCAGAAGTAGAATATGACAGTTCCATTTTTAATGTTTTGTGTCCTCTCCATACTGTTTTCTATAGTGGCTCACCAGTCTGCATTCCCATGAACAGTGCACAAGGGTTCCCTTTTGTTTACATCCTTGCCAACTCTTGTTGATTTATTGATGATGACCATTCTGACAAGTGTGAGGTGATACCTCATTGTGATTTTAATTTGCATCTCTCTGATGATTAGTGATGTTGAGCATCTTTTCCATTGGCCATATTTGTATGTCCTCTTTGGAGAAATGTCTTTTCAGGTCCTCTGCCCATTTTTTAATTGGATTGTTGGATTTTTTTGGTGTTGAGTTGTATGAGTTCTTTATTAACCCCTTATTTATACAGATTTTCAGTGTATATATTCAATGTTTATTCAGCTATTGGGATTCCTTAGGATTTATATTTTTAATATACATTCTCATAAATCATTTTATATTAATCTAAATTAGTGGAAAACATTTTTTTCCTTCATGAGATTACATAATCCTGGCCAGGGTGCAGTTATATTTGTTGCTCATGTAGACCCTGCTGGTGGGAACATTAGGAGGTAAAAATTTTGTGAAAGGAACATTATATATATTAATGTATATATGTATGTTACATTTATATATTATAAATTGATATATTAAGACCCTTTGACCTAATTGCCCAGTTTCTGGGAATCTCACCCAAACAAATAATTTAATACACAGCTAAAGTTTTGAATGCAAAGATGTTCATTGCAGTATTATTTAAGATCTAGAGGCCTGATGCACAAAATCCATGCATGGGTTCAGTCCCCAGGCCTGGCCTGAAATCAGAGCCATCTTCCCCAGGTGCCCGCAGCCGGCCTCGCCACCCCCCACCCCTCCTCCCCACATACACACACCACCCAGTTCCCCATTCACCATCGGGTGTTCAGAGCCTGCCGGCTGGAGGGAGGAACCAAGAGGTCAGCAATTCCTGCCTGCTTACCAGCCCCGCTCCTGCCAAGGGTTGCCCTCTATGTATGAGGTGACTGTTGGGGTGGGGGCCTTGGTCTGGTGCTACCCGCATCCCCTGCCACCCACTCCTGGTTCCTCGTTCGCCATCGGGCATTGGGAGCCTGCTGGCTGGGACAAGGGACCAAGAGGTGGTCAGCATTCCTCATAGTGACTGGTTGAGCGGTTGTTCTGGTCAGTTTGTATATTACCCTTTTATTATATAGGATAGTAAAATCTTGGAAACAGATTAAATGACTAGTAATGGAAGAATAATTAAAGCATTTCTATAACTATTGTTCCAAAACTCAAATTATTGTCATTCCCATTTCAAGGTGAGAAATATTCCAGGTGAGGGGGAGACTGAGGCTTTCACAGCTTAACTTGCCCAAGATCACTCTGCTTGTACATGGTAGAAGGAGGAATGTGGGTTCTGCCACATTCTCAGTTGCTTTTTATTTTTACTTTAAAATGAAACTCACAGTCCAGCCTATATGGTTTAGTAGTTGAGTATCAAACTATGAACTAGGAAGTCATGGTTTGATTCCTGGTTAGGGCACATGCCTGGATTGCAAGCTCAATTCCCAGTAAGGGGTGTGCAGGACAGCCCAGCAGTGACTCTCTCTCATCATTGATGTTTCTCTTTCACTCTCCCTTTCTCTCTGAAATTAAAAAATAAAAAACGAAACTAACAACAACAACAAAAAGCTTTTCTTTACATTCTAGATTTTTTTTTATAATAGACATCTTTTAAAATAATTTTAGGGTAATATGGGGAAGCAAGTAGGTGTAGTGGTTTAAAGTGCAGGCTCTGGGTCACTCTGCATGCCATTGGTGTGACCTTGGATAAGTGACTTAGTTAATCTCTGCCTCAGTGGTCTTCTGTGTGAAAACAGGATGTGTAGCAGGACTGGCATGAGGAGTAAACAAAATTATCCTTGTAAGTTTATAGCAAGAAAGGCACATAGTAAGGACCGAGTGTTAGTTATTATTATAACCATTATGATCTTCAAAGAAAAGGTTTTGAAATTTTTAAAATATCATTTAAAATGGGTTAGCTGAGGTTCTAAATGGTTATTATATTCTCTTGGAGAGAGATTAATCTGGTAAAATGACTTTGGAAAGCTTCTCTGTAGCACTCAGTCATTAGCAGCCCATTTAGTGAAAGGAAATAGGAACTCTCCAAGTATGTAATTCATAGTAGAGCATAGCTGGCGTCATGTTTTCTTCGGACAACAAGAGTATATAAATCCTGCCGAAACCGGTTTGGCTCAGTGGATAGAGCGTCGGCCTTCCGACTGAAAGGTCCCGGGTTCGATTCTGGTCAAGGGCATGTGCCATGGTTGCTGGCACATCCCCAGTGGGGAGTGTGCAGGAGGCGGCTAATCATGGTTTTCTCTCATCGATGTTTCTACTTCTCTATCGCTCTCCCTTCCTCTCTGTGAAAAATCAATAAAATATATTTTTTAAAAAGAGTATATAAATCCTAAATAAATATGTGGCTTAGGTCCAAGCTTAGGCTTGAACTTATATTTAATAAATGTCCCCCTATAAGTGAGCATGTCAATACAGTGAATTTTCACTAATTTGTACTTTGATAATTTAATAAAAGCCTAGTATGGTAAGTGTCCAGTCATCTGGTCATCCATTCAACCAATCAAAGCATAATATGCTAATGATATGCTAAGACTTCTCAGTTGCTGGCTATGACATGCACTGACCACCAGGGAGCAGATGCTCTGACCAGTAGGTTACCTTGCTGCTGGGGTTCAGCTGATCAGAACACAGCAAGATGGGCCAGACAGATCCTGGAGCCCTTCTGTGGTCCCTCCTCAGCTGGCCAACCTCTCACATCCCTCCCTGGCCCCAGTCGTGCAACAGCGGGGTCCCTCAGCATGGCCTGCACCCTCTCACAATCTGGGACCCCTCAGGGAATATTAGAAATCCAGTTTCGGCCCAATCCCGCAGGCCAGGCCAAGGGACCCCACTGGTGCACAAATTTGTGCACTGGGCCTCTAGTTCAAAATAATGGCCTACCTCTTAACTCAATAGACATATATGAAACTGTAACTGATCTATGATTGATTAGATTAATAGCAGAACAATTCATTTCTATACACTCAGGTCTTTCCTTGTTCCCTTATTCCAGCCCCCTTCCCTTGCCCCTGTGCTTCCTGTTTCATCAAATAGCACCCCATCCAGAGTGCTGAGTGAGAAGCCAGGCGCTTGAACTTCTGTGCCTCACCTGGCCCACCTCTCCCCTGCCATGGCCTTAAAGATGTTCTCCATCCTGCATGTGGGCTATTGCAGTAGTTTTCTGACTTAATCTGGTTCATACTTTATCTCCAGCCTCTCCCACACCCTACTCTCAACCCCCTTCCCTGTTTAAAATTAAAGCCCTTACCCACTTCTCCAACATCATTTTTCTCTCCTGTCCGGCCTGCCTCCACTGCGCAGCCGTAACTCAAACATTACTCTGAAGCCCTACTTAACTAGTCCCTATGTAAAATAGACTTTTTTTTTATTCCCCCATTTTCCCTATACATACTTTGTCAAGGCACCTCACTTTGTTGTAGTCATTTATCACTTCTCTGTCTCTTGCTAGACTCTGTCTTGTGGATTTCAGTGCCCCAGCGCCTATCAGTGGATTAAACCACATACAGTTGTCTTTGTGTGCTGATAATTTGAAAAAGAGCAGTCGTGAATTGTGCTTATGCATTGTGCTAGGTATGTCATAGACACACATTTAATCTTCACTACAACCCCATGTGGTGTAGGCATTATTATGCACATGATTACAGACCAGGAAACTGAGGTTTATACAGGTTTAGCAGCATACCAAAGATCATGTTACAGAGTTCTGTCAGAGCCCAGTAGAGTGTAGCCCAAATTATACATACAGTAGATTCTGTTTTCTCGTATAAAGAATGAGAATCTGTAATCCTATAGGTACCACTTCGTTATGAATTAAGTAGTTTAGGGCTCACCTGGAGATCTATCAGCCACATTTAGGTATAGTTCTTAATTTGAGGACTGAGGGGCTCTAGAATTTTGGGGACTCTAAATGTCAGTTTTAATTCAGCCTCTTTGTCATTTGGGGATAGAAAGGTCTCTTTTGTTTTAGTCAATGTTTACAATTAGTGTAGAATCCCCAAGAAGTTAAGAACTAATATAACAATTTCTATAGAAAACAGAGTCAGGAAAATAGAATTTTCCAGAGGCCAGATGACTAGTTTACACAGTAACATCTGGAAACACAACCCTTTAAAGTAGAGATTATGTGTCTTGATAATTTGAATGAATGAATGAAAATGATTCTCTTTACACACAAGGTTTTTAAAAGTAGCAATTTTCTCTAGACTATAAACAGTAAGTCATTCCCTTTATCTCTTAAATGGAGAGCTACCTCTCTTACCGACCAAATGTTTGTACATCCCCAAATTCACTTGTTGACCCCACTGCGAGGGTATTTGGAGGAGGGGCCTTTGGGAGGCAATTAGGTTTAGATAAGGTCATGAAAATGGGGCTCCCATGATGGGATTAGTGTCCTTTTAGGAGGAGGAAGAGACAAGGGCCCTCTATCTTTACCTCATGAGATTGAAGATACAGCAAGAAGGTGGCTGTCTGCAAGTCAGGAAGAGAGCCCTCAAGGAATTGAATCTGCTGGCACCTTATCTTAGACTTCCCAGGCTCTGAACTGTGAGAAATAAATTTCTGTTGAAACCACCCAGTCCATGGTATTTTGGTATAGCAGTCTGAGCTGACTTAAGGCACTCTCCTCTCCCTTCTCTCACCTGGTGGCATATATATTAATGGTCCATGAAGATGAAAAAGAATCACTGGAAAAACCATAATATACTTTAAACATGTTATCACATTAATTTTCTTCAAGTAGTTGTTTTCATTTTGCTTCTGCATAGGAAGCTTTTCCAAATCAAAGTAGGATAGGTTGTGTCATTTTGTATCCATCTTCCTCCCCCACCAAAAAAATATTCTTACCTTTCAGAGGGGGGATGTGTGTTGAACTCCTATGGATTTGTGTTGCATTTCTATGTTTTGAAATGAGCTAAAAATATGGATTCCGACCCTGGCTGGATGGCGCAATGGGTTAGAATGTCGTCCCGATATGCCAGGATTGTGAGCTTGATCCTCGGTCAGGGCACAAACAAGAATCAACCAAGGAATAAATGGAACAACAAAAATAGATGTTTCTTTCTCTTCCTCTCTCCCAAATCATAAATAACATTTAAAAATTATTTTAAAAATTATGGATTCCATCTGGATGACCTCCCATAATGCCTTAAACACACTTTTTGTTCAGTAAAAACATGTTGTTAAACAATGATATATGCCATTTACAACCTAACTTTTTTCCCTAAAATGTTCACCTGATTGACTTCTCCAAGAAAGAATTTTTACAAGGCCTGTACACAAATAGTTAATTTTCCTTTTGTCTCCTTAACTATGTCCTTTATTTTCAATTTGGGACCTGTCTCTCCCTTGGTGTTCTGGCTGTATGAAGGCAACTAATTGGCTTCATGTTAATTTGATCACTGGCTTTCCTTTCTTTACTTTGTTATAGCAAGATGGCTTTCCTGACAACTTGGAGTTAATATTGGTACTTGGGGAGAATTGAAACGAAGGGAAAATCTTGTTATTTGCAGTCAGAATATTCAGTTACATGAATATGATTTGCTAAAATACTTGCAGTTCCACTAAAATGTAATTACCTTAGGGCCTAATTCACCGTATTTCACTTTTAGTAGTTGTCAGGGGTTTAAACTCAGTGGCACATTTGTTGAAAGTGGCACTTGGTGAAAAGAAGAAAAGCATTGCTAAGAGGAGATCTAATCTTGCTGGGCCATTCCAGTGAGGGTTACAAAAGTCGTCATCTCAGCCTTTTCTGGAAAGTGTGCACTGTCGTCTGCAGAGCACCGTGATTCAGAAACACTGCTCACCCCAGTAAACTGTGGGTCACATAACAACAGGATCCCTCCATATCACAAAAGTGATGCTTCAACCGTGCGTGTCGTTGTCCCAGCAGATTGATAAGCAAATGATCCAAAGGATAGAAAAAAGCAGTTTTTATATTTCATAGTGCAAACAGCTTTTTCAAATAATTTTATTATCAAAACATCTCGTGTGGTGAACACAATGCATTATAGAATTGTACACATGAAACCTATATAATTTCATTAACCAATATCACCCATAATAAATTCCATTAAAAAAATCTCAAATCTCACAACCCAATACTATTTATCTTAAGTTCACTACGTGTCATTTATGAGAATGGAACATGGCAAAGAATAACTGATTGCAGGAATTTATGATTTAAAGCATAGAAACATAGATTTACAGATTTATCTCAATTATCTACGCCTACTCATCCACAGTTCTGTAAAACAGGACTTGGCGTTTATAATTTTGATGCTGAAACCCTTCAAGATCCTGAAATGTCTCGAAATCATCAAAGATCAAATTTTATTCAGGAAGATGTTACTTGATATATTTAACTTTTTTTTCTCTCTACAAAGACTGGCCTGTGTAAGATAAATGATCCCTTGAAGTGAATCAGAATATTAAATAGATCAAAACAGTATTCCCCATCACCTGACTAGTCTGGATATCTTTTTTTTTTTTTTAATAAATCTTTATTGTTCAGTTTATTACAGATGTTCCTCTTTCCCTCCCCCCACCTCCCGTAGCTCCCCTGCACCTAATTCCCCCCCCCACCCCATGCCCTTACCCCCTGCCACTGTCCTCATCCATAGGTGTAAGATTTTTGTCCAATCTCTTCCCTTTCCCCTCACACCCCTTTTCCCCCAAGAATTGTCAGTCCATTCCCTTTCTATGCCCCTAATTCTATTCACCAGTTTATTCTGTTCATCAGATTTTTTTTAATTTTAATTAAATCTTTATTATTCAGATTATTACATTTGTTTTTCTTTTTTTCCCCTCCATAGCACCCCTCCACCCAGCTCCCATCCTTCCCTCCCTCCCATTGACCTCATCCATAGGTGTATGATTTTTATCCAGTCTCTCCCTGTATACCCCTCACCCCTTTCCAAACCCTGAGAATTATCAGTCCACTCCCTTTCAATGCTCCTGATTCTAGTATATTCACCAGTTTATTCTGTTGATCAAATTTTTAATTCACTTAATTTTTAGATTTACTTGTTGATAGATACGTATTTGTTGTTCATAATTTTTTGACTTTAATTTTTTTTCTTCTTCCTCTTCTTAAAGAGTACCTTTCAGCATTTCATATAATACTGGTTTGGAGTTGATGAACTCCTTTAGCTTTTTCTTCTCTGTGAAGCTCTTTATCTGCCCTTCAATTCTGAATGATAGCTTTGCTGGATAGGTTATTCTTGGTTGTAGAAACTAAAAAAGCAATCCCATTTACCATCGCACCAAAAAAATTAAGATACCTAGGAATAAACCTAACTAAAGAGGTAAAAGACCTTTATGCAGAAAACTACAGGACACTGAAAAAAGAGATAGAGGAAGATGTTAACAGATGGAAGAGCATACCATGCTCATGGATTGGGAGAATCAACATCATTAAAATGTCCATACTACCCAAAGCAATCTACAGATTCAACGCACTACCCATTAAAATACCAACGACATATTTCACAGACCTACAAAGAATTCTTCATAGATTCATCTGGAACAAAAAAAGACCGCGGATAGCTACAGCAATTTTGAGAAAAAAGAATAAAGTAGGTGGGATCTCAATACCAGACTTCAAGCTATACTACAAAGCAACTGTTCTCAAAACAGCCTGGTACTGGCACAAGAACAGACATATAGATCAATGGAATAGAATAGAGAACCCAGATATTCTTGGTTGTAGGTTCTTGCTATTCATCACGTTGAATATTTCTTGCCACTCCCGCCTGGCCTGCATCGTTTCTGTTGAGAAATCAGCTGACAGTCGTATGGGTGCTCCCTTGTAGGTTTTTCTCTTGCTGCTTGTAATATTCTCTGTCTTTTGCTCTTGGTATTTTAATTATGATGTGTCTTGGTGTGGTCCTCTTTGGATTCCTTTTATAGGGGGTTCTGTGTGCTTCTTGGACTTATAAGTCTATTTCTTTCACCAGATGTGGGAAGTTTTCAGTCATTATTTCTTTAAATAGGTTTTCAATATCTTGCTTTCTCTCTTCTGGCACTCCCACAATTCTGATGTTGGTACGCTTGAAGCTGTCCCAGAGGCTCCTTACATTATCTTCACATTTTTGGATTCTTTTCTCTTCTTGCTTTTCCCGTTGAGTGTTTTCTGCTTCTTTATATTTCAAATTTTTGACTTGATTCTTGCCTTTCTCTAGTCTGTTGTTAGGACTCTGTATAATATTTTTTATTTCAGTCAGTGAATGTTTAATTTCTAGTTGGTCCTTTTTCATCTTAGTTGGACCTTTACCATCTCTAGTTGGCTCTTTTGCATCTCTAGTTGGTCCTTTTTCATCTCCTCTTGGGACTTGATAAATTTATCCATCTTTTCTAGCATATTCTTGAAAAACCTTATAAGCGTGGTTTTGAACTCTATATCCAGTCGTTTTTTTTCCTCCATTTCTTTTGTTTGTAATCCCTTCCCTTGTCTCGGCATTTTCACTATGTCGGGGAAACTTCGGTGTTGAGTTCAGCCTTATAGTGCCAGACTTGCAAAACTGAAGAAGCCTCTGTTGAGCTTGGGATGGGTGGAGTCTCAGGGCTTAAGGGACCGCCTTGCCTTCCAGTCAGCCCCGCCCTCCACGGCCCCTGAGTCTCACGTGACTGGGTAATAGCTGGAGCGGTCCTTGTGCACACGCACCCGCAGTGCCTCTAACCGCTGCCTTTCCAGCTCCCCTGCGCGCCAGGACCACACGAGTCTAGGTCTCCAGGGTTTTGCCCAAAACAGGGGCCAGTGGACTCAGAAGTGGCACAGTTGGGAGGGTCTGTCTCCCGCCCACTCTCGAAAGCCAGCAGCACAATCAGCAATCTGTCCTTCACGCAGCGCCATGCGCGACCAGACCTCCGATCTTTTGCGACTCCCCTAAATTTCTGTGCACCTCTCCCTTTTCACAGTCCAAACTCCCCCGTATGAGTTTCGGCTAGATCTGGGGTTTAGTGTCATAGGATAAGGGGTTCAATGCCATTGGGAGTCTCCGTTTCCCTACCGCCAGAGAAAGTCAGCCAGGTACTCCGGCACCCGCTCTCTCCGCGTGCGTCTCCGTACCTCAGCTTTTTGCAGCTCCTCTGGGTCTCCGTGAGCCCCTCTCTTTCCCTCTAGTTGTAGAACTTCCACTCAGCCAGCTTTCGTGTGGTTCTGGATGATGTCCGTTCTGTCTTTTAGTTGTAGTTTTGAAATTGTTGTGGGAGGCAGCAGTGTAGGTGTTTACCTATGCCGCCATCTTGGATTCCCAGATTTTTTATTCACTTGATTTTTAGATTCACTTGTTGATAGGTATGTATTTGTTATCACTTTGTTGTTCACAATTTTTATCTTTACCTTTTTCTTCTTCTTCCTCTTCTTAAAGAATACCTTTCAGCATATCATATAATACTGGTTTGGTGGTGATGAACTCCTTTAGCTTTTTCTTGTCTGTGAAGCTCTTTATCTGACCTTCAATTCTCAATGATAGCTTTGCTGGGTAGAGTAATCTTGGTTATAGGTTCTTGCTATTCATCACTTTGAATATTTCCTGCCACTCCCTTCTGGCCTGCATAGTTTCTGTTGAGAAATCAGCTGACAGTTGTATGGGTACTCCCTTGTAGGTAACTAACTGTTTTTCTCTTGCTGCTTTTGATATTCTCCCTTTGTCTTTTGCCGTTGGCATTTTAATTATGATGTGTCTTGGTGTGGTCCTCTTTTGATTCCTTTTGTTTGGGGTTCTCTGCCCTTCCAGGACTTGTAAGTCCATTTCTTTCACCAGGTAGGGAAAGTTTTCAGTCATTATTTCTTCAAATAGGTTTTCAGTATCTTGCTCGCTCTCTCTCCTTCTGCCACCCCCATAATTCTGATGTTGGTATGCTTGAAGTTGTCCCAGAGGCTCCTTACACTATCTTCACATTTTTGGACTCTTATTTTCTTTTTGTTTTTCTGGTTGGGTGTTTTTTGCTTCCTCATATTTCAGATCTTTGACTTGATTCTTGGGGTCTGCTAGTCTGCTGTTTGATTTCTGTATATTATTCTTTATTTCAAACAGTGTGTATGCTTAATTTCTGACTGGTCCTTTTCCATTTTTTTGGCATTATCATTAAAATCCATGAATGTCTTACTAAGTTTCTCAGCAATTTGTAGAAGATTCTTGAGTAATCTGGTAAATGTGGTTTTGAACTCTATGTCCAGTAGTTTGCTTTCCCTCCATTTCTTTCATTTGTAACATGTTTCTTTCTCTTTGCATTTTTGCAGCTTCCCTGTGTTGATGGACTGGCTTTGTGTGCTAGTTGTCCTTTATGGCCCAGTAGCTCCACCTCTCCAATCACCTGAGGTGGACACTCTTTGTGGGTTGGGTACACAGTCTTGTTGTAGTTAAGCTTTGATTGCTATTGGTGCACTGGGAGGAATTGACCTCCAGGCCAATTGACTGTGAGGATTAGTTGTGTCTATTAATGGAAGAACTGCTGTGCTGGAGACAGCCCTATGGGGCAGGACTTGCTTCAGCGAGGCTTTGGTGCTCGCCGAGTGTGCCTCTTGAGTATGTCACTTATGTATGTGAGGAGTTGAAATCTGGTGTCGTCTCACACTGACCACTAGGTACACTGGTTCCTGGATCTTCAAGGAGGTGCAAGTCAGTGTCTGAGGACACCCAGCAGGAGTTACAGGGAGATCTGCAGATTTCTCCTGTTTGCTTGGAGTTTTGGAGTTGTCTGACCCAGTTGCAATTTGTTAGGTTAAGCTGCTAGAGGGCAGGCCATTCATATGCAAAAGCCGCTGCATACAGCTTGATGAGTTTGTAAATTGGGCAAGACAGGGTCTCGGAATCGCTAGGCTAGGGTGTGGCAGACAGTGATGGCTGCCAGTCAGCCCTCTCTGGTGCATTTTGTTCCATGTCCTGTGCCCCAGCACAGTAAATAATGATTCCTGTGTGCACCTTTGAGAGAAGGCCACCTTCCCTTTCCAACCCGATGTCAGACAGTCCAGTTTCTCCCTGTATGAGCCTGAGTCCCCAGAATCTCGCCAGAAACTGGAGTTCAGAGAGTCGGGAACTTGTAACTCCCTCCCAATTGAAAAAAACAGCACACGCCAACCCAATTCGAGCGCAACTCAGTACCTTTGCTTTTCTGAATCTGTGAGTCCTACCAGGTCTCAATGCACTTTTTTCTTTCCTTCTAGTTGTAGAACTTCCACTCTGCCAGCTTTCCTGTTGTTCTGGAGGATAGTCGTTTTGTCTTTTAATTGTAGTTTTTGTGTGGTTATGAGAGGCAGCACGTATAGGTGTATACCTTATGCCACCATCTTGGTTCTTCCTGGATAACTCCTTACTGGGAAGCTAATTAGATGGCTATGACAATGTAAGCAGTGAAAACACCAACATGTAGGTGATGGAAGGGTTAATGTTTCATGAATAGAGTTATAGTTCAAATTGTTCCTTTCCAGCCCCAACCTGCTTCCTTTACAAGTATTTACAGATGCCCCAAAATTACAGCCATATATCATTGGGTTGGGGGGAGGAAATAGTTGAATTTTTTAAAAATCAAAGGCTTATTCGTGTTCATGGATTTGATTTTCTTCATTTTGTAGTGTTTTCTTTTTAAATATAACTTCTCATTTTGAGATAATTCTAGATTCATAAGCAGTAGTGAGAAATAATACAGAGATCCTTAGCACGCTTGCCCAATTTCTCCTGATGGTAACATTCTGCAGACCTCAGTTTGATATCACCACTAGAATGTGGACATTGTTACAGCCAAGATACAAGATACAGAGTGTTCTATCATCCCATGTGCCCTTATATAGCCACATCCACTTTCCTCCTGCCTTCATACCATTGTTAACCCTGGCAAACACTAATCTCTTCTCCATCTCCATAATTTTACTTTTCAAAAATGTTATCTTATATAATAAAAGCCTGATAGGCTAAATGCCTGACCATTCATTTGACTATTTGATCACTCGCTATAACGTGCACTGACTATGAGGGGGCAGATGCCTCGACCAATAGGTAGCTTGGCTTGCTGCTAGGGTCCAGCTGATAGGGACTGGGTAAGATGGGCCAGACATGCCCTAGAGCCAACCTCCCACAGTCCCTCCCCAGCCTCTAAAATACTTTTGCTAATTAATTTCCTTTCAGTGTGCACAAATCTGTGCACTAGGCTTCTAGTCTACACTAATAAGAGAGAAAGATGCAAATTGACCATACCTTTGTGATGCCCACCAATCAATCAGGAGTGAATATGTAAATTAATCCAACAAAAGTGGCGGGTTGATTTGCATGCACAGGCACCGAGCAGCCAGGGGCGGGATGCAGGTGTTCTGCACTGTCCCAGCCACTCCCAGCCTCTGGGCAGTGTGGAAAGGCAGAAAGGCGGCTCCAGCCAAAGTAAAGGCAGTGCCAGCAGCCAGGGAAAGTCGCATTCTTGCATGAATCTTCATGCATTGGGCCTCTAGTGTTATATAAATGGATTGGCTTCTTTTACTCAGCATAATTCTCAGGAGATTCATCCATGTTGTTAAGTGTATAGTAGTGTGTTCTTTTCATTGCTGAGTCATGTTCCGTGGTATGGATGTACCACAGTTTAGTCATCACTGTTGGTGAACATCTTTGTTGTTTCCAGTTTGGGGCTATTACAAATAAAGTTGCTATAACCATTCATGTAGAAGTGTGTCTGTGAACATTTTTCTGGAATAAATGCCCAACAATTTTAATGATAGTATAATAGTTAAGTATATACCTGTACCATAATGTCTTTTAGGAGATGACTTTTAGATAGCTATTTAAAGGTACCTTTCCCCCCTCACCATTTTTGAGCTGTTGTACCCCCAATGACAATCTTATAAGTCAATTTTTAATGCATATCTGCTTTTTATCTTCTTAGTATAAGGATTTCTAGAAGTGGGCTTGAGCATGCAATATTTTAAAGCCTTTTAAAAAGTACTTTTACATTTTTAAAGTTTATTTTTAATTTTTTTTAAATGGATCTAATTTCAGAACACTTTCATTACTTAAAAATTCCATACACGTCAGTAGTTACTTCCCATGGCCCCTCCCCCAACCCTTGGCAACCACTAATGTACTTGCTGTCTGTGTGGATCAAGCTGTTATAGACATTTCACATAAATGGAGTCATACAATATATGCTTTTTGTGATCGGCTTCTTTTACTTAGCATAATCTTTTCAAGATTTGTGCATGTCGTAGCATATGCTCATACTTCATTCCTTTTTGTGGCTGAATAACATTCCATTGTATGGATGTACTACATTTTGTTTATTCATCCATCAGTTGATGCATAGTTGGTTCATTTTCACTTTTTGGCAAAGTTCATTTTTCCCCATCACCATTTATCCCTCCTACACCCTTTCTACCTCCACCCTCCAGCTTTGTTTCACTTTTTCAGGACCCACCAAACTGTTTTCCATGGCACGTGTGCCATTTGGCATTTCCACCAGCAATGTCTGAGCATTCCAATCCCTCCATATCCTTGCCAACAGTTGTTATTATCTGTCCTCATGATTATCACCATTCTGGTGGGTTTTGTGTGGGTCTTTTTAAAAGAGAAAGGGCCAGAGCTATATGGGCTGTGCCAAATTGCTGATAGTTGGCCCTCCTGATGTAGCAGGTATGAAGGCCACTTGTTTACGCTAATGTTGGAGATCCTGGTGGCTTTATTTATTTATTTTTTTATATATATTTTATTAATTTTTTACAGAGAGGAAGGGAGAGGGATAGAGAGTTAGAAACATTGATGAGAGAGAAACATCGATCAGCCGCCTCCTGCACACTCCCTACTGGGGATGTGCTCACAACCAGGATACATGCCCTTGACCGGAATTGAACCCGGGACCTTTCAGTCCGCAGGCCGACGCTCTATCCACTGAGCCAAACCGGTTTCAGCGATCCCGGTGGCTTTAGCTGGCTGTCTCTAGGCTTCTTTAGAAGAAAAGATTGTGCACCTGTCTGCCCCTCCTGCCAGAGCCCCTGACTTGGTGTGCAGTTCTGCAGGGACCCCACCCAACGGGCTGCAGCCCTTGGAGCCAGCTGTGCTGGACAGGCAGGTCCGCAGTGGAGGCCCAAGGGGAGTACCTGTCTGTGCTTTGTCACTGGTCGCTTGTTTTGAAACAGAAGTTTGCAGAAATTCTTACACAGAAAAATTTTCCATGCTACTTTGTGTCATAACAACAGCAATTGTTTTGCTCTTTCACAGAAAAACCAAAAAAAGTTCTTGGATATTTGTGAGATAAGACTAGAAAAGCTTGTGGTTTTCATTCTTATAGGTAACATTTCAAAATTGATTGCAGATAATAAACTGCCAAAATGATAGCTTTAAAATGTGCTTTAAAAAAAAATCAACTGTGTGGCTAAAAAAAAAATAAAAAATTAACTATGTGGTGAGTTTTTAAAAGAGCACAATATTTAAACATAGTAGGGTAACCAGTGTCCTCGGGACTTTCCTGATTTTTTATTTTCCTTGATTTTTTACATCCTGGGAAACTCCCAAATTCCAATAAACCAGGACGGGTGGTTTATATGTCATATAAACCTGCAGGTAATTAAATGGCTACATTTGTTTATTGTTTGACCAAGTTACTTAAAAGCTCAACTTCAGTTTCCTCATCTATAAAATAAGGATAATTCCTTATTGAGCCTTTGAAAAACTAAGTATTCAACAGATGATAAATATTAGCTTCCTTGTCTGTTAAGCTTCAGGCTAGTAATGTGTTGTGTTGTTTTCATAACCAAATTCTATATTTTAGATAACAGGTCTTTTTATTTTCTTCTCAGTTTCAATTAAATCAAAGGGGGAACATTTATTTTTTTAGGGCCATGCTTCTAATTGGTACCTTGATTATTTGCAGTAACCAAAAGGAAAGCTAGCAAGGGAAAGGAAACTTGAGTTTTAAGAACCTCTTTCCCCACCCGCACTGACCTCATTAGTTTCTAAGTCTGTAATCCATGGCTGAGTAACAGATTACTGCAAAATTTTAGCAGCTTAAAGCAGTAAACATTTATTATCTCACAAAGGCTCTGGGGGTCAAGAAGTCCAGAGAGGTTTTTCGGAGTGGTTCTGGCTCAGGGTCCTTATTGAGGTTGCAGTTGCGAAGCTGACTGCAGCCAAAGGATCTGCTAAGGATCTGCTTCCAGCCTCACTCAGGTGGTCATTGGCACAGGGCCTTCCCAGAGGGCCTATCACAACAGGGCTGCTGGCTTCCCCCAGAACCCATAATCTGAGAAACAGGGAAACATACTGCTGACCAAGATGCAAGTCACAGTGCCTTTTATAACCTGATCCCAGAAGTGAGATACCATCCTTTGCTATATTCTGTTGGTTGCTCACGCATCCCTGGTTCAGTTTAGGAAAGGACCAGTGGGGACCAGCTTAGAGGCTGGCTTCCACAGATAACAAATTCAGCTAAAACCTTGATCCTCTAATCCAGGTAGTAAAGCTAATAGAAAGTGGTTCAGTTTGGAACTGAGGATAACGGTGCCTGAGCCAGAGTCCACATCTCAGCCAGTGTCCAGATTTCTGCCCATTGCTCACCTTATCTTCTTCCAAGGAGTACCAATATGTACAGTTGGCAGTGGCCAAGTGTATGTCATGATTTCTGGAAGTGACATCCCACACCACACAATTCATATAGATTTAATTAAATTGTTTCTGTGTACTAAAAACAGTTGCTGGGGATCACAGGGAACAAGACAGATATGTTCCCCATCCTCACTCAGCTGTTGCAAATGTGGCCACTGACACCTGGTTTTGGAAGTGGCAGGTTAAGGATCTCTCCTGCCACGATGTGATATTCTTTCCAACAACATTCCAGAATGGAGAAAGCGCTTTCACTGCTTAATGCATACTGGTTATACATGGTATATATGGTGTAACATGGTGCTTGATAGTTAGGCCTCTAACTTAATGGGGCTTTATTTCATATTAAGAGATGGTTTGAAAGGAAATGATAGTGGAGTTAACACAAACAGGGATTTATAACCGAATTTGTAGGAATGAAATGTTTTATCCTTGACCACCATACCAGTCTAGACTCTGGGAGTGTGGTGCCATCAGTATATGATTACTGTCCAAGTGACATAACTTCAAGAACTGCAGGGGATTTTATTTGAGTCCCAGAGTGAAATTTACATTTACAGCAGTGGTTCTCTAAGAAGTCTGCTCATCTGCTTTACCCAAGGAACTCTGCAAAAAGACAAACATCTCAGGCTCCAGACTGTTGAATCAGAATTTCTAGAAATCTGTTGTTTGAAGCGCCTTGGTGATTTGAGTTGCTGACAGATATGAAACTGAAAGATATGAAGGCATGCATTCTTATACTCATTCATTCCTGGTTCCAGCCAGTAATTGGCACCCTGCCAGGCCTGGATCCAGGCTCTGTGGAGATACAAATGGGAACATAAGAGATTTTGCCCTAGAAGAATTGCTTAGAGCTTAATGGAAATTGTGAACAAATGAGCAGATAATTACAGTATAACTAATAATTATGACACTTAAAAAATAAGCCTATAATTTTATCACTGATTGAGATAATGGAAGTGATGATGTGCATGAGAAAATGAGGCCAAGGAAGATTGCCACCTTTTTCTGCCATCTTCCCATATAGGTCTTAATTTCTGAGGCCTCTATTACCAAGCATCATAGGTGAACCCAATCGGGCTTCGCTCTTTTTTACCTTGATAGTGTCATTTAAAATTAAGTTACTTCTGTATCTTATTCTCATGGTTAAAGCTGTATGAACTCGCCTTAGCCAGTTTGGCTCAATGGAGTGGTGGCCTGCGGACCAAAGGGTCCCAGGTTCGATTCCGGTCAAGGGCACCCCCCCAAAAAAGAGTTGTATGAACTCAAACATTACTAATACATATTGTCACCATCTTCCTAATAATAACTGTGTAAAGATGCTTTCTCGGAAAGCCACAAATGGGTTATTTTAAGAATGGTAGGTCATAGGGTAGGATACCTGGGCTCAAACTTTGTCTCTAACCAAGCTCTGTGACCTTTGTCAATTCGGCCACCTCTCCAACTGCAGTAAGTGAATAAACTCATTGGGCATCTACTATGTGTTAGGTGCTGGGAGTATAAAAAAGCCATATCAGATATCTGTCCTTGTATGAACACTGATCTTCTCTTCTACTCACAAAGAAGTCAATGATCAGCATCCCTTTCACATTCTAGAGTACTGATTTTCAACTGTTGTGCTGCAAGAATTTTAAAACATGCAATACCTGACTACTCAGGGGCACTGACCTCTTTTCCCTAGATTGTCAAATTAAAAATGACTACAGCCAACACAAAATAGCTGGTTATATGTGATAACATGTTGTCTGATAGATAGAAAATATATTTTTTTGGTGTGCCACAGAATTTTAGTAATTGGTTTCTGTGTGCTATGAGATGAAAAGGGTTGAAAATCACTGTTCTAGAGCAATGTATCTAGTGACCCTTAAAAATCTTTGATTCACAAGTATCACTATGTGATTCCATCCAAAGTGGAGAATAACAACTGTGAGGTGTGGGTGTGGACAAGTTTCATTGCCTGTGGATTTTGGAGTGAACTCAGATTAATGCTTAGCAAAAAACTCTTTCAAAATCACTGGATGTGAAGCTGGTCAATGTCAAAGACCTTTGTAATGATGATAGTTATAGGAATAAATATGTTTGCAGCAATTATTGTGTGCCATGCTCTATTCTACATATTTTACATGTATCAACTCATTTAATCACACAAGGAAGGTATTTCATTACTTATTTTGCAGATGAGTAAATTAGGGCAGGAAAAGGCAAAGTAACTTCCTGATGTTGTTACATATGCACTAAGTTATAAACCACGGATTTGAACCCGTCAAGCTCTAGGGCAGTGGTTCTCAACCTTTCTAATGCCACGACCCTTTAATATAGTTCCTCATGTTGTGGTGACCCCTAACCATAAAATTATTTTCGTTGCTACTTCATAACTGTAATTTTGCTACTGTTATGAATTGTAATGTAAATATCTGTGTTTTCCGATGGTCTTAGGCGACCCTGCTAGCTGTGAGAATTCCCCAAGAATACAGTCCTAAGATCATATTACTCTGCTTCTTCCCGCTGCTGTAGAAAATTACAGTTATGAAGTAGCAACGAAAATAATTTTATGGTTGGAGGTCACCACAACATGAGGAACTGTATTAAAGGGTCGCAGCATTAGAAGGGTTGAGAACCACTCCTCTAGAGCGTGTGCTCCTAACCACTGCTACCCAAAAGAGAATGACCCACAGGTTTTACTGCTTTACGTGGGGCAGAGGTCATGTCTGTCCCTATCATTGTTGTTTTTCTAATGAGCTGTACATAGCCTGGCACATAGTAGGCACTCATAAGGTCTTTGTTAATTTAGTGAGTCGCTGCCTTTCACATGACTGGTAGAGTGAAGGACAGTGACTCGGAGGATGTCTGGGGAGCATAGAAATAAAACAAGTCAAGAGAATGACACGATCCCAGCACTCTGTGGACCTTTTGTCTTGTCTCACCGCAGCCTTGTGGGATTAATTAGTTACTGTCAGCAGGCTGTTTGTGAGATCTAAGTCCATCTGTGGCAAGCTGGCCTTCATCCACCAGCATTCTGTGTGTGGATTAACAGTGTTGGGTTTTTTTCCCCAATGACAGTGTGCTTCAACCCGGGCAAAGTCATTACTCTTGTTCTTGTTGCAGATGAAAACTAGGTCGTCATCATTAAGGCAATGAAATTCTACAAGAGTAGTTTTCTATAGTGAGCCCCTTTCCAAATGTTTGTTGGCTAAGTGAATGGGGTGGGGGACTTCTTATCTCCCCCTGCTGAGAACTGGAGGAAGAATTTTGAATTCAGTGGTACATTCTGTTCTTTAACTGTGAGAATTCCCCAAGAATACAATCCTAAAATCATATTACCCTGCCTCTTCCCACTGCTGAAAAAATTATCTACATCTGAGTTTCTTAGACCACATATATTTATGTATTACCTTCCAAAGTAGAAAAATATATCTCCCTCTCTCTGAGTAGGGAAAGCATAAAGCAGTTTTTGGAATGTTTAAAGGGTATGTGTGTGTTATTCTTTTGGTGTTTGTTTCTTTCACCCTTGTAAAATGCCTTTACTGATTATGTAATAGACAAATTAGAATTATCATTGTTAGAGTTCCAGATCGCTAGCATGGAGGACTTTTTAATTAACTGGTGCAACCAAGGAGTGGGAGGTAGGGGCTTATCTTCTAACCTTGTCCAATCTTATTTTTGTTGCAACATTTAAAAAAATTTCCCCCACATGTTCATTATACCAGAATGAGGTTGGTTGGCCTCCTTTGACCTTGGAGCTATCCTGTAGCAATTCGTTTTATGGTGCATATCAGTGCCCAAATTTTGCAGTTACTTATCTAAGGTCCCAAATAGGGCTGTGTTCTTTCTCTACATATATGATCTACGCAGGAAAAAATGACTCTTATCAGGGAATCGTTATTAACAAGAGTTTGTTATAGCCTTAGAATGGAACGAGAATTCTATGAGGGGGAGAAAATAAGCCTAGATTTCCAGAGTGTCAGAATGACCATACACCACTGTTGATGTGGCAGGTACTTCTCTCCATCCAAGATTTAATCTGGAGCCATTGGGTTAAATGCTGACATTCTAAAGGGATTCTGTTGTCAATGTACTTCCATAGCTAAAAGTGTGCCAGCCCTTAAATGTTTCCCTTATGGTCTTTAGGACAGTGTTTTATATTTTAACATTTACTTCATTCCTTGAGCTGATTTTCTCCAACCTAGTAAAACCTTTTTTAAATTCAAGCCTTGTTGTGACTGCCAAGTTCAAGTGCCATTTAATTTTTTGTGTTATTGGCAGCCAATCTGGAGAATGTTCCCATGCCTGCTTAACACAAGCTGACTGTTGAAAAGGATGGATGGTCGGAGAAAAGGGAGGGAAATTTTATCCTGACCTCTTGTCACTTGCAAGCCCAGCTCAGCTGACTCATCTTTAGATGAACTGTGACAATTCAAAACATAAACTCATAAAACAGGATGTGATGAGGAAGTT
Organism: Lasiurus cinereus; assembly: GCA_011751065.1. Classification (NCBI taxonomy): domain Eukaryota; kingdom Metazoa; phylum Chordata; class Mammalia; order Chiroptera; family Vespertilionidae; genus Lasiurus; species Lasiurus cinereus. The sequence goes on from JAAGEH010000018.1 coordinate 71,123,843, forward strand.
ATGCTAAACAACTAGGTACATGACTTCAGTAAACACTTTTTAAAAATATTTTATTGATTCTTCACAGAGAGGAAGGGAAAGAGATAGAAAGGTAGAAACATTGATGAGAGAGAAACGTCGATCAGCTGCTTCCTGCACACCCCCTATTGGGGATGTGCCCACAACCAAGGTACATGCCCTTGTCTGGAATCAAACCTGGGACCCTTTAATCCGTAGGCTGATGCTCTGTCCACTGAGCCAAACTGGTTAGGCAATAAACACATTTTTAAACCAAAAGCAACGTTACTTGATTGATTTCACAGGAAGGAGGCTCTCAAAGCAAACTGACTGCTCCCTACTACCACCACCTTAGCAGCAAGAAGAACCGAAAGGTCTCTACTGCTCAGCTTTGGAGTCAGCAAATAGCCTAGTTGTGGATTTAGGAAATTAACTTTCTATACTATAATAATTTTTTTTAATTTTGATATTCTTTAAAGCAAATTTGCCTTAAGATCCCAGTACTTTTCATTTGCCAAGTAGCTTTCTCCTGCTTCAGATGTAAATAGCCAGAATGATTAACATTAGCATTTTTTATTATTTTTTATATTTTTATTTCAAATTTTTATTGTTGAGAGTATTACAGGTGTCCCCCATTTCCCCACCACATTGACCTCCTCCACCTAGTTCCCCTCCTTCCTCAGGCCTTCATCAGTCTATTGTCTGTGTCCATAGGTTATGTATATAAGATTTTTAGTTAATCTCTTCCTGCCACCCACAACTTCCTTTCCTCTGAGATTCAGCATTCTCTTCCATGTTTCCATGCCTCTGATTCTATTTTATTCATCAGTTTATTGTGTACATGAGATTTCTTGTTCATTTATTTTGATTTGTAGATTCAATTGTTGGTAGGTGTGTATTTATTGCCATTTTGTTGTTCATGTTTTTTATCTTTTTCTTCTTCTTCTTCCTCTTCTTAAAGAATGCCCTTTAAAATTTCATGTAATGCTGGTTTGGTAATGGTGAACTCCTTTAGCTTTTTTTTTTGTTTGTTTATGAAGCTCTTTATCTGTCCTTCAATTCTAAATGATAGCTTTGCTGGGTAGAGTAACCTTGGTTGTAGGTCCTTACTATTCATCACTTTGAATTTTTCTTGCCACTCCCTTCTGGCCTGCAAAGTTTCTGTTGAGAAGTCAGCTGACATGTATGGGCACTCCCTTGTAAGTAACTACTTTCCTCTTGCTTTTAAGATTCTCTCTTTGTCTTTAACTATTGGCATTTTAATTATCATGTGTCTGGTGTGGGCCTCCTTGGGTTTCTTTTGTCTGCCACTCTTTATGCTTCTTAGATTTGTAAGTCTATTGCCTTTTTATCAAGGCAGATAACTTCATATGTTGCTCCCATCATAATTTTCAACTTCAAGTGCCCATCAGTAGATGAGTAGATAAAAAAGCTGTGGTACATTTCACCATGGAATATGATGCAGCAGGGAAAAAAAAATGGCATCTTTTACCCTTTGTTGCATGGAGGGACCTGGAGAGTATTATGCTAAGCAAAATAAACCAGCCAGAAAAAGGTAAGTATCACATGCTCTCACTAATATATGGAATCTAATGAACAAAATAAACTGATGAGCAAAAGAGATCCAGAGACATAGAGGCATGGAACAGACTGTGGAATCTCAGAGGGAAGGCAGGGGGTGGGCGGGTAGGTGGGACGACATCAACCAAAGAACTTGAATTCATATATGCATAACCAATGAACACAGACAATAGAAGTGGGCTAGAAGGGATCAATGGGGTGGGGATGAAGAGGGGGAAGGGGACATATGTAATTGTAATACTTTCTTTCAGCAATAAAGATTTTAAATAATAATAATTCTTTCAACTTCATCTTGAGAATTGTGATGGGAGCAACTGATTACGCCATTAACCCCAGCAACCTTCTTCCTTTGGTGCCTGCCTCCAGTCCGTTCACATTTTGTTGTCCCTTTTGGGAGCCAAATGGAAAGAAAGGGGGAGGGGAATGCTATAAAGCTTATTATAATGTCTTTTTTCTCCACAAGCCTCCAGCAGACTCCGTTTGATATTGGATCAAAGTGAACACTAATGCTTGCTTAACCTCATGCGGATGATTCACCTGGACATGCCACTCCCGCAGAGAGCTAACTAATAGACAGATGGATTTTCTGCATGAGCACTGCTCCCTTCAGGGATTCGGTTTTTGCCCTTCTGTGTTCTGCTTGCGTCAGTATTTCCAGGTCTCTGTATCTTTGCTATGCTAGTTCCAGTGTTGCTTTTGAATTGAGGCCTGATGCTCACCTCAGCCCTAAAACAATTAGTTCTATGTCCGGGGCAAGTTTCTAGCACATGTACTAATAAGTACGTTAGGTGACAGAATGTTGAACTCTTGCTCATATCCTCTTTTAATATAGGGAATGACCAGCCCCAATGAATGGCTTTTCTTAATGAGAGATTTACAGTGAGGCACATTATAGCATAGTTGCATGGTTACCAAAACACTCCTGAATTTGATAGTATGAAGCAGCTTTTGAAAAATGTACATGAAAGAAGAAGAATCCTTTATGCCTAAACGGGTTTGGCTCAGTGGATAGAGCGTCGGCCTGTGGACTGAAGGATCCCAGATTCGATTCCGGTTAAGGGCATGTATCTTGATTTCTGGCACATCCCCAGGAGGGAGCATGCAGGAGGCGGCTGATCAATGTCTCTCTCTTATCGATGTTTCTAATTCTCTATCCCTCTCCCTTCCACTCTGTAAAAAATCAATAAAATATATTTAAAATAAAAAAAAGAGGAATCCTTTAAAAGCAGTTCTGATTTACTCTCCTGTCTGTTTTCTACCCTTATCCTGTTTTCATAGTCATCATTTTCTGTGTGTCACCCTTGACCTAGTGACTTAATAGCTTTTGGATACTGTTGTGATTAGAACTTTTTTTAATGGACTCTATTACTCCCTGTCACCACATACCGTGCTGGGAAGCCCCATAGGTTGAGTGGGTGTTAGAGACTCCTGGCTAAAGAGGTGGGGACACCATGCTTTGCTTGGTGTCAGCATAATCTGGTTCCTGGGAGGGGCTGACCACCCCTGTTCCTGTTGCATATGGGGAACCAGCCAGATCAAAGAACAGCTTATTCTTTTGCTGTATTTCAGACACAGCTTCTCTTCCATGGTCCCAGCCTCTGGGCTTGGTCCTTGGTCCTTGCTAGTACAGTTGCTCAGAGCAGCTGTGTTCCCACTTGTTCCAGGTCGCCGAGCTGCCTAGAGAGTGACACAGGCTATGGAGAAGTGATGTCACTGGTCCCCATGCAGCTTGGGAGATGGGCATTGTAGCAAGCAGGCAGGCTGCAGCCCTGGGAGTGTAGTTGACATTTTGTGCAAAGTGGGTCAGGCTGCTCCCATGATTCCAGATCAATAGGCAAAGTATCAAAGGTTTTGCAGGGCCCTGTGCCTCCCCCATTTCTTTAGAAAAGTACAAAACAGTGTGGCTCGGCCCCCAGGCAGCTCAGTAAGTGCCCCATTCATCCAGCACGGTGGGCCAGGCCAGCCTGACAGTGAAGAATTCATTTGCTGACACCTTTTGTGTTGTTCCTGTGGCACAGCAGATAGGCTCAGCAAGGGAGACGAGAAGGAAAAAGGCACAGTGCTGTCAGGCAGTCTGCAGCCTGAGCAAAAGGGGATGGTGGCAGTGAGCAGTTAAGGGTTGGCAGTCTTCTGTTCCCAGCCTGGGGCCACATGCTCTCTGCAAGCGACGCCGCGTGATTGCTATCTGTGAACCACCTCTGAGCAAGGTCGGGACACCTGGCAGGGAGTGGAGGACAGGCCTCCCAAGCTGCAGCCTACCCTCTACCCCTGGCCTGGCCTTGGGTCCTTGAACATGCCAAGCAGCCCTGACCTTGGAATTGTGCCACCCACCTGTCCCTCTCTTGATAGGTGCTCGTGCGTTGCATCAGGTCCCTGCTCTGTTGTCACCTTCTTTAACTCCAAGCTCCAAAGTAAATTCGAACTCTGTGAGCCCAACCCCTCAGCCTGCTTTATTTTTTCTTGACATCAGTTATATTACATAACCTTTTGTATGTGTGTGTTTCCACCCCCGCCTGGATTTTTTGTTCCCTCGGGGCCTTAGTAAGGCACCTGGCAAATAGGAGGCACCCAGGAAGTATGTGATGTGAATGAAGAAATGTGCACATGGGAGCGAGGGGTAGAAATGTGTAGCTGACTAGACAGAAATGACATTGTGTGAAGTGAAGAATGAAAGAAAACCTTTGGTGCTGATTTCTCTTGGTGACTTGTGTAAAAACAAACCTAAGAAGGTTACAGTGCATGTTGGTTGTGGGCGTGGTAGGAGCACACTTTGGAGAAAACTAACATGGCAGAGCCCAGCACAGAAGCAGGCCTGTGAGCCATGGATCAGGACTCCGCTGTTCAATAAGCCCAGCTCTGGGCATTCTCCTTCCTTTCAACACAGACGTTTCAATGACTCTCTCTGAAAACTATCTTATTTCCCACTCATGTCTTTTGAGAGACTGTTTCACTAAATTTTTTTAAAAATATGTTTTTATTGATTTTTAGAGAGAGATAAAAGCACCAAGGATGAGGGAGAAATATTGGTCAGCTGCCTCCTGCATGCCCCCTACTGGGAATCCAGCTCATAATCCCTGGCCTGTGCCCTGACCAGGAATCGAACCTCTTGATTCATGGGTCAACACTCAACCACGGAGCCACACTGGCCAGGCTCACTAGCTATTTTAAGTGCTCCCAAGTTTGATTGTGAAAAGTTCTGCAAGCCTGAGAGAAACCTTCTCCAGTGGAGAGAAACGAGCGTGAGACAGATGTGCTGTTGCTGATGACCACCCTCAAGTGCGCTTTTGTGTGGAGATGTTCCTTTTGAGAGAGATGGGAGTCTCCTGCACCTACCAGCTTCCACGGGTCTCTGCTCGAGATGGATTTAGATCTGGATTATTCAGGACAGATGGTTGTAACAGAATTCTTCAGTGCCTCCAAATACTAAGTTCCACACTCTTTGGCAGCCTGCTGCTGGGTTCAGTACACTTGGACTGAAATTTCGCCGTATGTTTCATCAAGCTGTTTTTCTGTTGCCGTGATGTTAGCCTAGTTTCTCAAGTTCAACTTTGTCCTGGGCATTGTCCTGGTAATGACAGGACGTTTGTACCACTTTTTTAGGGACCTTTTTTCCCCCCCTAACTCTACTCATGTTTTTTTCTCCTCCCCAACTCCACACTACAGGTCTGTTTTTTTATCATTTTAAAATATTTCTGTGCTCCTGTTTCCAGCTTTTCTGTTTCCTCCTTACATGAAAACCAAAACTGGTCACAGCTCTCTGAAAAGGCCTCTTAGTTAAAAATTGTCATGATCCCCTCACAGCCTTTGTCAGGGATCTTCCGGGTACTAGCTCCCAGGATACTGTTATGTGAGCCTTATTTTTACAATGTGGTATCAAACGTGTACCTATTGCAGTTTGTTTTAGTACTCATCATTCTAATAGTTACTCTTTAGCAAACTGGATTTTGTGTTTGGCTCACAGCATCCTGAACGTCTGGTTTGTTTGAGGTCTCCAGGAATGCTCCTTTGCGTTTCTTCCGGTTTGGCAATTTTTTACACCGTACGTGTTTGGTATGTGTGCATCTAATTTGCATGCTCATTTAAGCCCCATCTTTCCTGTTTAGAGAATGTCTTCCGAGGTGGTAACATGTCTCCACCTGTGTTGTTTTGCCCCTGGGGGTGACAGGACTTGAAGTGGACATTGTGGATTATCACAAGAACTGGGGCTTGTTGGTGGCATTTCATGGACGGGCCAGGGACAGAGTGCCAGCGGTGCCCACAAGTAGTTGGCAGTATTCGTTATGGAGTTGAGCCTCTGGCAAACACAGTAAGAAACCTTTATGGTGGGCTTCCTGCATGCCAGGCACTGCTCTAAGAGCACTATTTGACGTTCTTAACCTTAAGAGGCAATTACGTGTTTCTCCCATTTTATAAATAGGAGGTTAAATAACGTGTCCAAAGTCACATTGCTAGTAAGTGGAAAAATAAATTTCAAACCCATGAGAGAGCAGCATGAACTACTTCATCACCTGCAGCCTTGTATATCTGCTCTCAGCTCCTTTATGCTGAGTACCTGGGTATTATAGGCCCACCAATAAGCGGTACACCCATCCAGTCATAGCAGAGTCTAGATTTGAAATGTCTTGAAAGGTGGTAAGTCTATCCCTGATAGACAGCTTGTCCATCAGCAGTTAGTCTCCCAATAGTCATGGTGTTTATGACCTTGTTCCTCCTTGAGCAGTCTCTGTGTGCTTTCGATTAAGGTGCAGGGGACCTTGTGCCTTCATATGCAGGGGCCTACCCCATCTCAGACAAAGTTAAATTGTGTCAGAGTGAGTTCAGTTGCACAAAAACATGATGGTTGTCTTCCAAAATTTGCATTTTCTAGATGATTTTTCAATAGATTATGAAAATATAGATATTGTTATCTTTTTTTTATGGCAAGGTTTCTAGCAGCCTTTAGTAGATAAAACATTTATTTAAGCATGGAAACATTTTTTTTTTAATCTACTGAGTAAATGTGAAGTTTAACAGATTCTTCTTAAAATGCTCTAGAATTTTTGGGAGAAGAGGTTCTGGGGAGAAGAGGTTCAGTCTGAGGGAAGAATGTGACTCAGGATAAGAATGGTCTTAGGAATACAGTATGTTAAAAAGCTGTTTATTTTTTAAATGTCAGAAGTGACCTAGTGGCCTGGTGTATAACTATTGAGGGACAAAGGTGGTATACCTAACTGCTGGCCCTGTGGTGACTTCTTGGTTTCTAGCTATGGTCAGAGACAGTGAGTCACTTCCCTGACCAGTACCTGGTAGCTGCTGCTTGCAGTGTCATTGTGGCTTTCCTATCTCTTATCTCACAGCCGGGCTGGAGAGAACCCATTAGGTAACCTCACATTAGCCAAAGAACACATACGTTCCAGTGTGGTGAGCAAGGAAGAGAGAGAGGTAGCATTAAATGATTAACAGCTGGGTTAATAAAACTGATGCTTGCCTTTGCTCTTGGAAGGTAAAATGTTTGTGGTTATTTCTGTAAGAGTAATGGCCAGGAAAATTGAAAATGTATGTCTCCTATAGTTAATATAGAAAATCTAGACAATTTGTGTATAAAAAGTTACCTAGCTGCTCTATAAATGTCAGTCTTGAATAAGGGGGGAAATGAAGGGATTTATGAAATCTTGGAAAATGGAGTTAAAGATGTAACTATTGATTCAATACTATCCTCAAGACGTTTTATTAAGAGAAAACAAGCAAGTAATATATACAGCAGGTCCTCGAATAGCATAATTTCTTTATAATGTTGATGAGATGCCATGAGAACTTAACTCTTGTTTTTATCAATTAGCCTATGGTAAAATTGATTTCATTTTGCCATAGTTCATACTGAGGATGTTAAGTGAGGATTTACTTATATATACTTCTCAGTATAACAGTATTTTTCTAAGTTTCTTTTTTTCTGTGACACCCCCCCTTCCTATTAAGAATATATTTTACATCACAGCTGAGTTCATCATACTTAGAAATATAATCAATAACATTAAAGATTTATGAAATAATATTCTCACTTTCGTTATTATGATTAGATTATTTTTAATACTAAGTTAACTTGATCATCTAATATATGATCTACATCTACAATCCACGGTTGTAAAAACACCCATTTGGTATGACCTCTTTTGTGTGCAAAAGAGAAAAATCTTGGGAAGCATACCCTAAAATCTCTCCATTAGATTCCTCCTGACCGTGGGGCTTCAGGGATTGTGATTGGAGGGAAGTGATAAGATTTTTTTTACCATTTCTTTTTCTTTTCTTTTTTTAAGATAGTCTGTCCACATACATTCTTTTTTTGTTCCATTTTATTCATTCTTAGTTTGTACTCTTTTTTTAAAAATATATTTTATTGATTTTTTACGGAGAGGAAGGGAGAGGGATAGAGAGTTAGAAACATCGATGAGAGAGAAACATCGGTCAGCTGCCTCCTACACAACCCCCATTGGGGATGTGCCCGCAACCAAGGCATGTGCCCTTGACTGGAATCGAACCCAGGACCCTTCAGTCTGCAGGCCAAAGCTCTATCCACTGAGCCAAACGGTTTTGGCTGTACTCTTTTTTAAAATGTATTTTTATTTATTTTATTTTTTTATTGATTTTTTACAGAGAGGAAGGGAGAGAGATAGTTAGAAACATTGATGAGAGAGACATCGATCAGCTGCCTCCTGCACGCTCCCTACTGGGGATGTGCCTGCAACCAGGATACATGCCCTTGACCGGAATCAAACCTGGGACTCTTCAGTCCACAGGCTGACACTCTATCCACTGAGCCATAAAATGTATTTTTATTGATTGCAGAGAGGCAGGGAGAGAGAGAGAGAGAGACTCAATGATGAGAGAGAATCACTGATCAGCTGCCTCCTGCATGCCTCTCACCTGGGGATCACGCCTGCAACTTGACTGGAATCAAATCTGGAACCCTTCAGTCCTCAGGCCGAGGTTCTTTCTACCCACTGAGCAAAACCAGCTAGGCCTCTTTTCATTTTTAATATTTGAATTTTTTACTGTGGGCATGAATTAAGTTTTAAGAAAAATAATGAAAGTTACAAGTAGAGAAAACTACCTTTTCACTGTGGCATTCCTTCCTTTAATACAGCACTTCCTGTCTTTGTCCTCTTGACTCTGCCTTGTTCTTGCAGGGACAGGATCCCCTCCTGTCTGCCACCTTTCCCTCCAGTTTCACTCTTCTCAGCACTGAGATTGCTTCATGGGGTGTTTTTATGGAACTGAGAGAAGTTTAGACTGGCACTTCTAAAGTGAACTCACGGGATTGTATTTTTTGTTTTCATTTTCAAATTAGAACTAGTTCATAAGTTACTTCTGTGAGTTTAAAAAAATACTTTCTCATAAGGAATTTAACCTTGTCTTTAGCATATTCTTGGAAATTTTGTTCTTTTAGAAAATATACTACATAAAACATTTTGAGTAGAGCTTAATCAATGTCTTTTTTTCTTTATAGGTTTTAAAATGGAACATTTTGATGCATCACTTAGTACCTATTTCAAGGCATTGCTAGGCCCCCGAGGTAAAGTGGTTTTTGGTTTTGCTTCCTTTCCCCTTCCTACGCTTGCCCCCTTCCTGCATATAGCCACTTGCAAATACTGTGTGATGATATTCTAGAAAACATTAGCATTTTCTGTGATAAGACTAACGCCTTGTCCTGGGTAACAAGGGGCTTGGCGAAGTCCTCTGATGGTTACTGAAATGGTGTCCTGTTCCGGCTGCTGGAGCAAAGACACAGCTCCTGTGACCCTCTGCTTCTTTTAGCAGGAAATCAAATTATGTTATCAGGCTTGTAGCCTGAAATTGCCAAGATTTCAGCATTATCACTTGTATGTTATCCTCAATTCTTCTGAGTCTCTAGCTGAAACTGGCTTCCAAAATTCACTATTGCACTAGAAGTTTAAAAATCTTTCCTTTTGACCATTATCAGGGCTTTTTAATGTCCTTCCATGTTCTGTCACATCAACAAGTAAATATATACACATGCACTCACATTTTACACATCTCTTCATCTTTTATTATCTCTTAGAAAGTAAATCAGCTCCTGACTGCTTTCCTTTAATGTCATCAAAAATGTTTTTCAGTGTCTGATCTATAAAAAAGGAACTTTTTAGGTTCGCAGAAATAATTTACAGGGAAACTGAAGTTTTAAAACAGATTTTTTTAAAAGATTCTCGGTTTCACTCATGATTTTTAAAACACAGAAGAAAGCAGTTTATTCATATGGCAGAGATGCAATCATATGTGATGCCATTTGTGATAATAGGATGTGGAGAGAAAGTCTAAGCTGGTGTAACCTCTCTGGAGGGTAGTTGTGTCTTCTGTTGAAACTAAAATGCACATGCCCTTTGACTCAGCTGTTTGACTCCTAAGAATTTATCCTACAACTAATCTTCATGCAAAGATGAACATCAGGATGCTCCTCATGGCATTGCTTATCAAAACTGAAGTAACCTAGATGTCCATCCATAGGGGACAGGTTAAATACATTTGTGTACAGCCCCTGGAAAAGAATGAGTTAGATCCACCTGCATGCTTGTGTTGGGACAATGGCCCACTTCAGCTTTATGGGACCCCAAAATTCCATTTTCACTAGCTGAAACGATAATAAAACTGACTAGTTTGCATTACAAGATCATCAACTTCTGAGTTATTTCAGGGGCTGAATGCTGTTAAGCAATCCCTGTTATTGTCATTTTCTAACTTTTCATCCTCAGTACAGCAGCAGCTCTGTCCTCAGTACAGGTCCCCCACCCATCATGGTGGGGTAGCTGCAGAGAAGGAAGAAATCTCATCTGCATGGGTTTACGAACAAGGAAACCCTTCCCAGAGCCCCTCACCAGCTGTCATCTTCTTAGAGTTCAGTGACAATCTTCGCTTCACATGTCCATGTCTGCACCAGGCACCAGAGAGTGGATGAGGATGACCATGATTAGCTAGGTCCCAGCCGCCTGAGAAGTACTAGGCTCTGTGGAAGGAGGTTGGATGCTTGCTAATATAGAAAGATGAAGATCTGTTATAAAAATTAAAAAGCAAGGTGCAGACAGAGCTTTAAGAAAAAGGAAATGGGAGGTTTCTGTGTGTGCGCGCTTATTGTGTTTGTGATACATAATGTACATGCAGAATCTGATGTTAGTTGCTAAATGGGAACTTGTTTTCTCAGAATTGACAGCTGAAAACAAAGGTGTTAAGAATCCCCTTGCTAAGGTCACTAGGGCCGGCCCCTTCCCTGAAGGACTTCTGAGAACCACCAATTCTACAGAACTGGTGGTAATACCTTCTACTGCACTAGCCCAACTCTAGTGGGAGAGCGGAGAGGCCACCTGCCTCTGACACCAAGGAGGAAAGCCAGGAAACCTGGGGAGAACTTAAGGTATCTGCAGGAAAGCAGGTTGACAGTAGGCTTGTCCTATAAGGTCAGGGGGAAAGCATTGGAGAGAAGAGCAAGGTAGTCCAGCCAGGAGGTCAGGGAAGGAGCTGAGGCTGTCACTTTCAGCTGCTGTGACTCAGAAGATCCAGGATGTGAAACCTGCGTGTGCTTTTGAGCTCCAGAGGAGGGGGCCTTGGAGAAGCCACCGGATTTGGGGGCTCGCCAGGGCAGGATACAGAGGGGAACAAGCTGCAGAGGTGGCTTCCTGAGAGTCGGCCCAAAGAGGAAATTGAATCTTGCAGTAGACAGATAACACCTAAGGGATCCTGCTGCCAGAGAGTTGACTCCCCTCCCAGGAGAAGGTTGTCACATTGCTGCCGGCAGTTACTTAGAACTAATTTTCTTTTCCTCCTCATTCCTGCCTAAGAAATGGGGTGGGAGCAAGGGAGTTCTCTCCTAGACAAAGTAGCTCCCTAGAAACCATGTAGGTCTTCTAAAGCCTCTACTCCTCACGTAGTTCCTTCATACCTTAAATAGTCACTTACTGGTCATTGCTGCTTCATTCACATGCACTTAAAAAAAACCACTGCGCCCTGTGCTGGTGACCATTGCGACAGGCAGATGCTGCCTGTCGAATCAGTGACTGTCATTAAGCTGGCTAAGTGGCATGTTGCCTCTGAGTCTGCATGCTGGAAGGGCTTGGCTGAGAATGAGGACTTAGGAGTTCAAAGACTGCTGTGTCTAGGGTTCCGTTACCCCATGCATAATTTAACAAACCTGGTTGATAAATCCAGTTAATGGACAATTTAGCTTTCTCTCTTTTTTCAAAGTTTTTTTGGAAAGGATTTTTTAAATTATTATTTTACTTAGCAAAAATCATGAGTAATATACACATTGTTGTTCAGAACATGTACCAGGGATCTTCTTCTTGGATGACACAGACCAAGAATTCGACGCTTCCTCTTGTTGCTCCGTTGGTAATAGGAACATTAGTATTAGGGAACTTATTATAAAGTTGTGGTTAGAGAAACTTCTTTTTTGATATTTGAAAAATGTTGTGGTGATCACTAACTATTGTTCCTTTATTATTTTCCAGATACCAGAGTAAAAGGATGGTTTCTTCTGGACAATTATATACCTACTTTTATCTGCTCCATCATATACTTACTAATTGTGTGGCTGGGGCCCAAATACATGAAGAACAGGCAGCCGCTTGCTTGCCGAAGAATTTTAGTGGTGTATAACCTTGGGCTCACATTGCTCTCTCTCTATATGTTCTGTGAGGTAGGTCTGAGGTTACTATGGGCTTCCTCTCACTTAACTCTGCTCATATTGCTATCCTGAATTGTGTTCCGAAATGAAGAAGGTAATAGGGGAACTGGGAGAGCAAGTATATTAATACACTTTGAGTATGTTTGAAAATTGATATTTCAAAATGCCAGCATTGTTTGTCTTCTGGAATATGTAAAATAGAAGCCTTTGCTATTGATTCTCATGTTTCATATTATATTTAGAAGTAAAATAAATATTTCAGAAATACTCTTATGTGAGCATAATACAGACTGGAAAATGAACAAAACGTGAAAAACATATCTGTGAGCATTTTATTATAAGTATTTAATAGATGGTTCTTGTTTGGGAGTGTGGTGAGGAAGGAAGTGGGTGTTACCAGTGTTTGGTTGTGTTTGTGGTATGTCAGCCTCTATCCTGATCTGATAACTGTAAATAGGTTTGAGATTTGACAAGTTATTTTTTAAAAGCTAAGACGAGTGGATAGAAGATCTGTGTTAAGGTTTGAATGGTTTGTATATGTTCAGACCCAGTTATTTCTTCTATATAACTGGAATGTTGGAGACCACATTGATGATCTCAAAGTCAAATGTAGCTTAAATAAAAATGAAAGACAAACCAGAATCGATACTATGTCCTTCCTATTTTGCAAAGTATAGTAATACAGCCTTTAAAAGCTGAAGGAGGGTGGGCAGGGGAGGAGGAGGTTGTTTGCCCTCCAGTGGTAAGCCCAGTTTTAGGGAAAGGACTACACTTTTCAGGCTTACAACACAAGTGTCTTACAAAACAGAACTATTTCTACATCTGTGGGGTAGAGATTTAAGCCATACATAAAACAGACACTTTTAAACAGTCCTGTTCAGATTTTTGACCTTTTATTGTGACTTAAATTCTCCAAGGAGTAGTGAATAAGATAAAGGGGAGAAGGAAGGGAATGCTGAATACAAATCTTAAAATTAGTGTTTAAAGAAAGAATAAATTTGGGTCAGCCTCAGGCCGTGATGTCTCCCTGTCTGCATATGGCTGGCTGTGTATGAGAATGGATATGGGTGTATAAGCTATTGGGAAACATTGCATTTGATCATCAGAGGTATTCTAGCTGTAGGAGGTCTGTGTCTTATTCTCCTACACGTATTTCATAAGCCATGGTAACTATTTTGTGATTAGAACACTAGGTGCTACTATCATTACTTTTATTCTTGACTCTGTCAAATGCTTGCAACTCCTCATTTGCTTTGTTTCTGTTCTATTTTAGAATAGAGGCAATTTAATTAGCCCGCAAGATGGAGATGGCAGGACTGGAGGCAGGGCCAGTGCGCAGGAGGGACTCCAGGCCCCAGCACTGCACACCTCTGTGTGTCCAAGGGACACAACTGCAGCCAGCTGGCAGGCTTTTTAGGATGAACTGTTTACTTCCTCATAATTGATAGATGCAAGAGCTATTTCATTAAGAAAGCTCTCACAGGCTTTCTTACTATATATAGAATTGTCTAGAGAAAAAATATGTGAGATTATTAAGTCTTATAGAACTTAAGCACCTGATGCCTTGAATGTTTCTCTGACCCTACGATAGAGCAGTAGCTTCATCATGTAACCTCTCTTAAAAGGATCACTTTTTGGTGAAGAGGGGGGGGGGCAGTGCTGCATAAATTGCTGCTTTGTATAAATGAGTGAAAGCATTGTAACAAGTATAGATTTTCTCCTGACAGCTTCATGAGCACAGTAGAAGGCATTGAGCAGTGCCTGTGCATTGACTATGGACGTTTAAGAAATATACAGAGAAGGAAAATAACAATTTAACTCACAATTTAAAATACACAGAGAAGTCATAGATAAGAGGGATAATAATTCCTTAAATCAAATTAGGATTATAAACTGTACCCAGATCAGATATGCCTGAGTTTGAAATAAGCCCTGGTACTCCAGCTTAATCGATAGTTACACTTGTTTTTTTTCCCCTCTGTACTAACAATATAACCTCATCAGAAATACCATGATAACATATCGTTTGTCAAGTTTGTTGTTGTTGTTGTTTTTTAAATACATTTTATTGATTTTTTAGAGAGGAAGGGAAAGGGATAGAGAGTTAGAAACATCGATGAGAGAGACATCAATCAGCTGCCTCCTGCATCGAACCTGGGATCTTTCAGTCCGCAGGCTGACGCTCTATCCACTGAGCCAAACCGGTTTCAGCACGTTTGTCAAGTTTTTTAATTTCATTTTCACTACCAGTTTTTCTTTTTGTACTTAGCACTTATATTCTAGGGACTACTAAAGCAGGAGGGCAGCCAGGGAGCTATAGAACAGAACAAGCTGAGGCAGTCGTGGAGCCCAGCAGGCCCTGGTTTCAGAGAAATATCCCAAGAGTTAGTCATTTGCCTGTGGTCACACAATTGATATGGTCATGATTGTTAATCTTAACCCTCTTGCTTATCTACATATTTGGGTCTGTAAAGAATTTAAAAAATAAATGTTTAGTCATTGATATTTTCGTTTATTTAATCCTGTGGCGTGAATTTACAGCTGCCTTTGCAAGTTCTAGGTTAAGACAAAAAAAAAGAAGAAAATTGTCACTAAAGCAGACCAGGAGAAATCTTGAAAGAAAATCGAGTTTAAAATGTAGAAAGAAAGGAGACTTGTTTGTAGTTTTTGCATTTGTTAAGAAAAGAATTAAAAAGAGAATCGTGACATTACTTACTTATCTCATGAATTTGGTGTTTATTTCCAGGAAAAAGGTCATAGATCCCTGATTAGAAGTATATTTGAACAGTGAGATGTTTTAGATTGAAAGTATAGGACTTTATGGCAAGCTTTTACTTGTTAAATTAGGGGTTGTCTAAGATACGATCAATAATGATCTTATTTTCTTATTCAGAAATAAAGTTTGAAGTTATAAAAGAGAAACAACTTAATTTGAATTAACTCAACTTTGTAAAAGTTCCCCATAGCAAACATAAAAACCTTGTGTTCCTTTCTATCCTCAGAGAGTCGGGGCATATTTCTTCTGAATAAATGCCACACTGTGTTTGTTTGTTTAACTATCTACTTGTCTTTCCCCTTGTCCCTAACTCTGATTGGGAATCCCCACCTACCCGATGAGAAACTGTGGCTTTTCCAAATTACGAGGCAGCACTTGCATTTCCCTTGGCCCATCCAGCAAGCTGTCTAAGCTACTTCTGACTCCTTTGTGTGGAACCATTTTGATGTGTCTGCTGTCTTCTCTTTGCCTCGGCCTCACCACTAAGCAGAGGAGATCTAACTGCTTGATTTGTTATAGTCCAACCCGCTCCCTGCACTGGGACTCTTCAGTAGCTGTGGGGGTTAGTATTGCACAGTCCACCTGACTTTGAATTGAGAGAACTGCCTGCTAACCTCTCCTTAGGAGGAATCACTGAGCTTTCATAACCTGTCCATTATGCCCAGCTCTATTTGACTGCCCCTGGCTCGTCCAGCACCAGGCCCTTTAATTCTTTGGTCCCTACCCTTAAAAATTCCCTCTTCCTTTCTGACCTAGGCCCATCTTGGTTTGACAGCCTCTATCTCATTTTTGAGGACTTGATTCAAGGATCATTTCCTCTTTGAAGTTGTGAGGGGACTTGGCTACAGGCATGATTTTTTCAGCGTACTTTGCTTTCCTATTCCCAAGGAACGTGACACGTATTTTTCCATTAAAGAACTCTGGTGGATGTGCCCACTAGCACCCTCTCACACAGATCACAGGCTTGTAGGATGACTGTCTTGACCATGTTTATTCTGCATCTTTTATTCCCTTGTTGGTATGATCCACTGAATGTGTCCTAAGCATTAGGATAGAGGAAAGCAAATACCAGAACCACAGTTTACTTTATCAAACAAAGACAAATCACAGATTAGAAAAAGATTTTTTTTAGTTATTTATATGTGTTTTTTCCTTTGCAGTTAAAAGTGTATGTTGTGAGTAGTGGGAAAGAATTCTCTGACACACACACATTCACACATTTAAAGTGTAATTTTAAAACAGTGATTGACAGCTATGCATTTAGATTGGCACAGATCCAAAACTTATTCTTTCTTTCCCTTTGCAATTTTCACATTAACTTGTAATTTTGGAACTACTTTAAAATATGGAAAATAAAATCATAAATGATATATGCACCTAACAAATATTAACATTTTCTTATTGGTTTGAATTTTTTGTCTATAAAAGAAAACATTACAAAATGCATTTAACTTTCTTCTAAAGTTCATATGTTTCTTCTCTGGATATATTTTTATATGTTTACTATATATGTATATATACCTGACAATATATAGTACATTCTGAGACAGTTATTTTAATTTTCATAAATTATATACTGTTTATACTCTTTTTCAAATAACTTTTTTCAGTTGACATATTTTGAGATGAATCCATGTTGAATTTTAAGGTTAATATATTTATATTCTCTGTTATTTCAGTGTTAGAACTTCTTATACCTTTTTATCTGTGTGATTTTTTCTTTTTTATGAACATAAGGTTTCCAATTAATTGTTATGTTGAATATCCTTGGATATGTCTCCTTGTGCAAATGTGATTGTTTTGTTCTGTTTTTACCAGATACTCATATAGGAATTTAATGACCCATTCTGACAGTCTCTTGTCTTTTAGTGGGGAAATTTAGTCCATTTTCATGTAGCATATTAATATTTGGAATAATTTCTCTTTTTTTGTGTGCATACATATACATATTTTCTTTATCTTTTTTTTTGGTTTGCTTTCTTTTGAATTTTTTTTCATTTTACTGATTTAAAAGTTATTCATCTAATTATATTAGTTACCCATATTTTTTTTATTTTTTGTTAACCCTCACCAAGCATGTTTCTTCCATTGATTTTTTTTTTTGGGGGGGGGGGAGAGAATGTAAGGGAGGAGGGAGTGAGGGAGAGAAAGATAGGAGAGAGAGAGAAATAGGGTCACATCGATCAGTTGCCTCCTGCATGCACTCCAACTGGGGCTAGGGATCAAACCTACAACCCAGATACGTGCCCTTGATCAGGATTGGAACCTGCAACCCTTTGGTGTGGGCCAGTGCTGTAACCATTGAGTGACACTGCCCAGGCCTTAACATGCATTCTTTTTTTTTTTTTAATTAAGTCTTTATTATTCAGATTATTACATTTGTTTCTCTTTTTTCCCCTTCATAGCTCACCTCCACCCGGCTCCCATCCCTTCCTCTACCCTTTCCTCCCTCCCGTTGACCTCATGCATAGGTGTATGATTTTTGTCCAGTCTCTCCCTGTACACCCCTCACCACATTCCCCCTGAGAATTATCAGTCCACTCCCTTTCTGTGCTCCTGATTCTATTATATTCACCAGTTTATTCTGTTGATCAAATTTTTAGATTCACTTGTTGATAGATATGTATTGGTTGTTCATAATTTTTTATCTTTTATCTTTTTCTTCTTCCTCTTCTAAAAGAGTACCTTGCAGCATTTCATATAATACTGGTTTGGAGTTGATGAACTCCTCTAGCTTTTTCTTCTCTGTGAAGCTCTTTATCTGCCCTTCAATTCTGAATGATAGCTTTGCTGGATAGATTATTCTTGGTTGTAGGTTCTTGCTATTCATCATGTTAAATATTTCTTGCCACTCCCGTCTGGCCTGCATCGTTTCTGTTGAGAAATCAGCTGACAGTCGTATGGGTGCTCCTTTGTAGGTAATGAACTGTTTTTCTCTTGTTGCTTTTAATAGTCTCTCTTTGTCATTTGCTCTTGGTATTTTAATTATGATGTGTCTTGGTATAGTACTCTTTGGATTCCTTTTATATGGGGTTCTGTGTGCTTCCTGGACTTGTAAGTCTATTTCTTTTACCAGATGTGGGAAGTTTTCAGTCATTATTTCTTTAAGTAGGTTTTCAGTATCTTATTCTTTCTCTCTTTTTCTGGCACCCCCACAATTCTGATGTTGGTACACTTGAAACTGTCCCAGAGGCTGCTTTCATTATCTTCACATTTTTGGATTCTTTTCTCTTCTTGCTTTTCCAGTTGAGTGTTTTCTGATTCTTTATATTTCAAATTTTTGACTTGATTCTTGCCTTTCTCTAGTCTGCTGTTAGGTCTCTGTATAATATTTTTTTTATTTCAGTCAGTGTATGTTTAATTTCTAGTTGGTCCTTTTCCATCTCTAGTTGGTTCTTTTTCATCTCCTCTTGGGTCTCTCTAACTTTATCCAACTTTTCTAGGATATTCTTGAAAAATCTTATAAGCATGGTTTTGAACTCTATATCCAGTCGTTTGTTTTCCTCCATTTCTTTTGTTTGTGATCTCTTCCCTTGTCTCGGCATTTTCACTATGCCTGGAGAACTTCTGTGTTGGATTCAGCTTTATGATACCAGACTTGCAAAACTGCAAAAGCCTCTCTGCTGAGCTTGGGATGGGTGCAGTCTCAGGGCTTAAGGGATCGGCTTGTCTTCCAGTCGGCCCCGCCCTCCATGGCCCTCGACTCTCACGTGGCTGGATAATCGCTGGAACAGTACCTGTGTGCGCCCATGCTCTCTCGCAGTGCCTCTAGACTGCTGCGTTTCCGGCTCCCCTGCGCTCCGGGACTATATGAATCTGGGTCCCCAGGGTTTCGCCCAAAACTGGGGTTTAGTGGAGTTAGAAGTGACGCAGTTGGGATGCTTTGTCTCCTGCCCTCTTATGAAAGCCAGCGGCACAATCAGCTGTTGGTCTTCTGCGTGCAGTGCTGTGCGTACGCCGACTTCTGCCCTCCTGGGACTCACCCAAATTTCCGTGCGCTTCTCACTTTTCACAGTCCAAACTCCTTTCATATGAGTTTCGGCTGGACCTGGGATTTAGTGTTGTAGGATTAGGGGTTCAATGCCATTGGGAGTCTCCCGTCAGAGAAAGCCAGCCAGATACTCCGGCACCTGCTCTCTCTACGTGCGTCTCTGTACCTCATCTTTTTGCAGCTCCTCTGGGTCTCTGTGAGCCCCTATCTTTCCTTCTAGTTGTAGAATTTCCACTCAGCCAGCTTTCCTGTGGTTCTGGATGATGTCTGTTCTGTCATTTAGTTGTAGTTTTGAAATTGTTGTGCGAGGCAGCAGTGTAGGTGTTTACATATGCTGCCATCTTGGTTCTCTCTGCATTCCTTTTTTTTAAAAAATATATTTTATTGATTTTTTACAGAGAGGAAGGGAGAGAGATAGAAAGTCAGAAACATTGATGAGTGAAAGACATCGATCAGCCGCCTCCTGCACACCCCACTGTGGAGATGTGCCCACAAGCAAGGTACATGCCCCCAACCGGAATCGAACCTGGGACCTTTCAGTCCGCAAGCCGACGCTCTATCCATTGAGCCAAATCGGTCTCGGCTCTCTGCATTCTTAAATTAATAAAGTCTAAAGTGATTCTATTTTCCTAAATAATACAAGCTTAGAAAAGTTCTTCTCTGATTCCTCATCCTCCATGTTATTGTTAGCAAGTTGTTTAGTTCCACCTTTTCCCAAGGTCCTGACCAACCATCATTATCACAATCAATGCTTACCAATTTTTTTTTTCTCTCACTATTGATCTGTGAAATTTATTCTTTACTTTGAGGTTCAGTTTCCTTTTGAAGTAGTTCTTTTCTGTAAAGGCTACATCCTATGAGTTTCTATTTTACATCATTTTATTTGTATTCATGTTTTTGTATTTATGTATTTAGCAGGGTATAGAATTCTAAATTATTTTTCCTGAGCACTCTGAAGATTTATTCCAGAGAATTATGCTACAGTCTCATTTTTGTACATTTGTAGGTCATCTTTTTCTTTCCAGGTATTTTAAAATTGCATTTAAAAATAAAAGTGTGCTTAGTCATCTGTTTTTATTTACCTCATTCAGGCCTCTGTGCCTGAAATCTGAGAATTTGTTTCATTAATTTGGGAAAGTACTCAGCATCTTCTCCTTAACCGCCTTTCTCCCTACATCTCCAGTGCCTCCTCGAGCTCCGTTAGACACATATGGGACTCAGACTCCACATGCCCTCTCTTTTTTATTTTTTTTGTAGCTTTCTATCTCTCTTCTGCTTTCTTCTAATTCATTCATACTTTCAATTGTCTAATCTGTTATTTCCTTCATTTTTAGTTTCAATGACTATTTTCTTTCTA
Source organism: Lasiurus cinereus (assembly GCA_011751065.1). NCBI lineage: Eukaryota > Metazoa > Chordata > Mammalia > Chiroptera > Vespertilionidae > Lasiurus > Lasiurus cinereus. Next base: position 71,144,214 of record JAAGEH010000018.1, read on the forward strand.
AAAGTTCATTTCTCATGATTTTTTCATTCTATAAAATGAAACAATATTGTTGTTTTTCTCCTAGTTGTAGAAATGTAAGATAGTGATCTCCAAACTGAACCATTGCTATATTGCTTTTAAAAATATTCTTTAAAAAGATTTCTTTCAGCTATGTCTATGATGCTATGCCTCTGGTAGTAAATATTAAATATACATTAAATTTCTTTACTATTAACAACAACAAAAAGTAGAATGGTTTGTTGGGCATTCCGTTAAGCATCTCAAACTAGCAATTGCTGGAGTCATCTCAGGTAAATGTGTCTTCCCAAATAAAATAAAGATTTTGAAAGGACTAACTTCCTCTTTACAGAATAATTTTTTTGACGGAAAAACATCACCTTGTAATAATTAGGCATCAATGCCGTTGACATTTTTTGGTGATTCATGTAGCATTTCTGTGTTTGTGTCAATAGTGGGAGAATTGGTTTTGCTTTTGTTCCTTTTGCTGCCTTGTTGGACCAGACATCAGTGTTTTCTGAGAGTCTTTTGAAGATTTCTGATGCTGCATTATTGGAAAGATGAAAGAAACTGAGCATTTGAGGGAATGAGTGTGTTTTCTAGCCTCTCTAATTGGGGGGTGGATGCTGCCTGTGCTTTCTAGCCTCTCTAATTGGGGGGTGGATGCTGTTGGAGTAGCTCCCTAGGCACCTGACAGGAGTTCCTCCTAGGGCTCTGGCCTTGAGCACCCAGGATAGAACCACAGAGCAGTTACTTTGGAAACATTATATTCTAAAGGGTCTTGTTTTTCTTTCCCTTCAGGCTTTCCTAAAATAGATACATTATTGTGGGAAAATGACATTTGGAAAAAACACTGAAGAAACCTTGCAATTGATTATTGAGTTTTATAAAAAATTTTGTTTTGTTTGCCAAAATTCTTTGAAAAAGATGTTTATTATTCTGCTTTTTTCCCAGAGTAAGAAAGGTAAAAAAAAGTTGAAACATCTGGTGAGATGAATACTTCCAAAGCCTAAGCATTGCCTGAAATACTTCCCACCCTCAGTTTCTTTAACAGCTGAAATTCCTTGCTTAGAAAGAACCCTCTCAGGGAGTTGCTTGCCGCTTCGTATACCAGGATCTGCCCTGAGGGAATGCCATACCCAGAGGGGAGAATGGAAAGAAGGATGTGGCCCACATAGCTGCCTCCTCACCCCTCACACCCAGGGGAAAAGTCAGCTCCTTCCAGTTGAGAGGCAGCTTGGGGTTGATCCAGAGCCCGTCCAAACTTCTCTAAACCGACCCTGCAAACCCTCAGCTGAAGCAAACCAAAGCTGCAAAGCCAGTCATTGGGCTGGAGGTCTCTCTTTAAATTATGCAAAGGATGCTCTGGCTGGGGCTTCTGGACAGAGAAGGAGCAGCCCCACTTCAGACCTAGTCATTGGTGGTTGAGTGTTGGAAGCTATTTTGCTATCATTTGGTTAGACTCATAGCAAAGATTCTATAGAGCCTGTCTCATACCAGGTGCTGGGCTAGCTCATTTAATGTTCATCGCACTATTATTACCCACTTTCTACAGAGAGAAAGCGCCCGGGTGGACCTGGGACCCAAACCATTGGCAGCACTGCCTCAAAAAGCTAAGTCTTCGCTTGAGGTTTTTCTCTCCCCAGCTACTACCACGCCCCATGAAATATAAAATAAGTACTTCTTGCCGGATATGTGGGAGCAACCTGCCTGAAACCACCTCTCAGGAGGCCCGAGCAGGGAGAAAAGGACTGCCAGCAAAGAGGGCCGGGCCTGGAGTTCAGGGAGAGATGCCAGACATACCTGTTCCAGGTTGGGCTTGAGGACAAGCTGTTTCTTTGTGCTTTGTTCTAAAGAATTCTCTAATATACAGAGCCTTTCCTTATGACTTAACCAAGAGTATTCCATTCAGCTTTAACCCAGTGGTGTTCCCCGTCATAAGGGAAGTGAAACACTTTTGGAGGTCACGGGTGTAAAATTATCTTAATGAGCATCCTATGCTCCGGACACAAACGGCTTGAAATTCAAAACCACATGCTTTGACCTACCCCTCTTCCGTAACGGCACTGCCAAGATTGGCCAGCTAAACCGAAGAGGGAATAGGTACATTTAATTTTGGAGGAGCTGATGATTAATTTTAAACCAAGCATCTGCTGAAGATAAAGATGCAGCTAAAGGTCTACTTTTCCACAGAATTGTTCATGGGTGGAGTAACCACACTGTGCGCATGAAGGGTTCACACTCAGACAGAGAATGGCAAGGAAGCTAGGAACTGCTGTGTGACGTTGCATCTGTGCTGAGAATCAGGATTCCTGGGTGCTGGTCCCAGCAGTGTTTCCATTAAGCTGTATTACTTCAGGCCACCCCTTTCTTGCTCCCATTTCCTTATGCAAAACATGAGCTTATACTAGGTCTAAAAATATATACTTGGAAGTTCACCTAGAAACCAAGTTGTGAAATTGTCAACTTCACACACTTGGTATTGCTTAGGAATGTCCCTCGACACATTTGAACGCCAGTGTGGATTGTCTCATTGCCTTTCATTGCATTTCTGTGTAGGGGATAATCCCACACAGCTCATCAAGCCATTATCACCAAAGGAATTATCTTGCTGCTCTGACATCTTGGGGTGTTATGGTGAATGACTGATAAGGGCCACATAGGATGACATTTTTCTGCTTATTTTTTAAGTGTCTCAAATGACCTTGTTCCTGGAGCTTCTTTGGTAGCATTCGGGAGATACCATAGAAATGGATATCATGCTAAGTTTATACCTCCTTTGTGGTTAAATGTGATGTCCATTGAGAAAAGTCAGTTCTCAGCAGTAGAAATGACTCCATGAACTGCGTCATTTCAGACCCAGCTGTGGTACGTGCCTACCTCTTCTTTAATTGAGAAGGTGCATGAAACCACCTTTGGTTATCGAGTTTGTCTCACAAAGAGAGAAGAAAGCTTTTCCCTGGGCGTTAATCATAACTCTTTGCATGCTTATGGCCTGATTCAAGTTTGTTTTATTCCGAGGAAGGAGAGAGCACATGTGGTTTACGTGATGCTGCTTGTATCTCAGTTACCTGGGAGAAGCCACGTAGAGTGTGTTGTTCCTGAGACCTGGGCAGGTAGTGGAAGCTGTTCCTTGTGGCCTCTTTCATGGGAGTACAGTCCTGCCCTCTTCTGAGCTGATTCCCAGAAGCCTCACCTCTGCAGCCTCCTGGCCCTCTCCCCCTGCAATGAATTTCCAGGGACCAGCCAAGGTAGCTGTTTGGAAAGAAGCCCAGCCTGAGCCCTGGAGGGAAAGCATGGCCAAGAGATGAAATGTTGATTAGAGCATTGTCTCCTCGCAGGACTGGAGGGAAGGCCAGAACTTTGCTTGGAAAGCCTCTGGGGTCTGTTACAGTCATGAGTCACCATAGAGTCTTAAAGCTCAGAACTGTGTGGTTTCCTTCTGACAGGAATCGGGGGAGAGGCACCCTTCTGGCCACTTTATGGAGGATGCTCTGAAACTCTTAGATGAGTAAAATTTTACTCAGGTGTTGATCCTCGGGTATTGCTATTCTAACCCTTCTGCAGCCATGGATACTTAAGAATTGAATTTTCCACTGGTTTTCATCTTGTGAATTCAGATAAATGTCATGTTCAGACTTCATTGAGACACTTTCTTGTATTCCAGTTCCTCTATTTGCATAGCAAAAATAAAGCCTTTTTTTATTTTCCTATAAATAAAACATGAGACCTGGATCTGGGGGACAAGAGCAGCACCTTGAGCTGCTGTCAGTAGTTCTGCTAATATTTGTTGGGCACCTCTGTGTACAAGTGCGCGCACTGGATTCCATGGAGGCGCAGCTACTTCAGACAGACCCATGAACTAGGGCATTGGTCAGCAAACTGTATCTCAGGAGCCACATGCGGCTCTTTGGCCCCTTGGGTGTGGCTCTTCCACAAAATACCACTTCGGGGCCTATGCGCAGAAGTCAGTTTTTGGCTCTCAAAAGAAATTTCCATCGTTGTACTGTTGATATTTGGTTCTGTTGACTAATGAGTTTGCCCACCACTGAACTGGGGCTTAAAAGGGAGCATGTGAGCGAGTAGGTACGAGTCACACAGAGTAAGCATGAATGGCAGACTGGAGCGCTTGAAGGGAGCAGTCATGAAGAAAATAGTTTTAACCGAACTTTGACTGGTAGGGTAGACAGGATTTTGAGAGCTGGAGATGGGATACGTAGTTGCAGAGCATCCCAGCTAAAAGGAAGAAAGGAAAGGTCATTGCTTACATTGATTGTGCTTACCCTGCATTCCAGGTGGGATAAGAGAAGCATTGCTCACTCCATCTCTTTAACTTCTCAGCCTTAAGAGGCGGGACTATTATTTTTATCCTCTTTGAACAGTGAGGAAAATGAGACCCAAAAAGATTAAAATACTTTCCTAATGTCACCCAGCTAAACGTAGTTGATCAGCGAGGAGTTAGTCTTTTTCTGGCTAGTGTCCACACATGCGCTATTCCCCTTGGTGGCGTGCACTGGCTAAGGCAGTAGTTCTCAACCTTCCTAAGGCCGCGACCCTTGGATACAGTTCCTCATGTGGTGGTGACCCCCAACCATGAAATTTTGCTACTGTTATGCATCATGATGTAAATATCTGCATTTTCCGATGGTCTTAGGCGACCCCTGTGAAAGGGTAGTTTGACCCCCAAAGGGGTTGCTACCCACAGGTTGAGAACCACTGGGCTAAGGAGAGGCAGGCTTGGAGGACGGAGGTGGATCCGGCCTGCTGTTGGCCAGGGAGCAGGATTAGCATGGAGGATCACTGTGGAAGAACGTATATTTCTGAATACTGTGCCTAGGATTTAGGGTTTTATTTGAGGTCTGTGATGAGTCACTAGAGGGTTTTAAACACAGAATTCTCTGGTTTGAGTGGCAGCAATGATAGGTCCAGGGAGTGTTGCAGTGAAGCCTGATGGAGTGCCTACAGAAGCCTCTGAGGTAGATGCATCGTGGGCTCGGCAGTGAGGCGGCCCAGTGAGAAGCTTCTGATTTGTGTACTTGCGTTATGCTCAGTTCACCACCCAAGACCTAAGTTTGAATTTTTTAGCCTCCAATAGGTGTTTTAGGCAGATTTGTTTTGTTGTCACTTATTAGGGGAGCAAATAGAATTTTAAGTTAATTAGCTCAGATCCCACCTGGATTCCTTGTGAAAGACATTTTAAGAGAAAGGAGGCATATGACAAAGAGTGCCTTCTGCTTGAGTTAACTGACCCCTCAACCCATGCTCACACTTGAGGTTGGGATGTCAATGGGATTATGGGGAAGAAGTTAAGGTAGAAGAAGCAAAGGAGAGAGACAGAGAAAAAAGGGGGCTTTGGAGATAGGTTCAGGAAGTAAGCCTGGATGAGGTGCTGCTGCCCACTACTATCCTGATTGCAAGTCTCATCAGGTACCTTAGAGTCTAGGAGAAAAAGAACAGATACATACAAGGCACGGGCGAGCTCTAGCAAGAGCATGCTATGGGTCCTGTAGATGGCTGCCCACTTGTGCCATACTTGGAGATGGTATCCAGGAGAGGTCTAGCTGCAAATCAAGGTTAGCTGCTGCTAGTGCTGGGCCTGTGGCCACTTAGTGAGAGGTCCTGGACATGCCAAGGCCAGATGCTTATTTGAGAGATTTGAAGCATGAGCCAACACAGGCCATGTGCATGGAAAAGCCACTGGAAACAGCTTGGGTGGGTGAGGTCTCAGGGAATCACCAGGGTGGGCTAACCGTGTGAACCAAGTTGGAAACTCAGAAATGGTGCCTGCCTGCCAGCTCTGTGGGGAAAGAGCTCAGCAAAGGAGCAATGGCCTCTATCTACACTTTTGCCTGGGAGAAAGCTGCCCCTCTGCTTCTCACCCTGAAGCCAGACAATTCACTTCCTCCCTGTCTGTCTCCAGTTCCTTTCAAGCTGCTCCCCAGAGCTGGAGCTTGGAGTGAGTCTGAGTAAGTCAGTCCATGGGCAGGCCCTTTAAGAGGAACTGCCTGGGACTCCAGACGCCTTCCATCTCACTCAGCCTCGATCCTTGCTGGTTTTTACATCCCAAAGTTATGGGGACTTCTTTTCCCAGGTATGGAACCTTGGGATGGAGTGGGTGGGGGGCTGTTGTGGGGCTGAGTCCCCTTTTTTCCTCTGGAGGGGGGACCTCTGCAGCTAATATATCCCTCCTGGTTTTTATCCACCACACATGGGTGAGACCAACCCGTTCGATGTCTCTGCCCCTCCTGTCAGTCTTGATGTGGCTTCTTCTTTTTATCCTTAGTTGTAAGACCTCTCCCATCTGCACTTTGGATTCAGGCTTTTTATCTTGATTCCTGGAACTTCTGATAGGTCTGCATGTAGTATGCTTATCTGGCCATACTTTAGAGAGTTGTATAAGACCAAAAAGATAATATACCTTCTAATAAATTACCTTGTGGGTGCTGGTCTTTTAAAGATCAGATGAAGAAATCTTAACATAGAGATTGTAGAAAATTAGAATGGAACCTTTAGAGATATTTAATCCAACCCTGTCTTTTTACGGTAAGAAAACAACAACCAAAAACTAGCCTGGGCCACCTGAATGGAGAAGGTTGCCTACCTGGTCCTGGCACTTTTCTTCTGCCTCCTGATCCCCTTGCTTCCATCATAGAATGATGTTTCTTCTTCTGTACTCTAAGTCTGTGTTGACCTTTGTCCATGGAAAACTGTGTTAACTCTTAATGCTTTCTTTTTTTTTTTTTCTGCAGCCCCAGCCCCTTATGTATAAAAGATGACAAAGTAGAAGGAAGCAATGAAAAAGAAATGAATAGAACAATCAGGTTCTATTCAATCAGGTTCAGTGGCTACACCCACTGCCAGGATTTACTTCTGAGGTCAGACTGGGGAAGTTTTAGCAATGTGTCTTTAGACCCTTGCAATTCTTTGTTCCCTAAGGGACTGCTCCCCCAGTTAAACTCTGCTCAAAGGCAGGGGCGTGGGGGAGGTTCTGGAGTCCTGTGTTCTCAGTTACATCTTTCTCAAGGCACTGGGATTCGAATCCTTTCTTATTTGAAGTTAAGAAGCTCGAAACCAGTGATCACTACTCCTAGTTACACATCAGAATTACATTGAGAGCTTTGTAAAAGGCTCCTCAAAACTCTGGTTTAATGGTCTGGAGGAGGCTAGAAGTTAGCAATTGTTTCAAGCTCCCATGTGATCCAGTTAAGCAGTTAGAATGGGAACTACAGGTTCCATCTAGTGGTTCTTACCCTCTAACTGCATCCAATCACCTGGAAAGCAACCAACCTGTTATCCCACCGCTGGACTTTACACCCAGAAATTTCTGACTCAGAACTGAGGTGTGGGGCTTGCAATTTCTAACAAATTCCTGGGTGATGTTGCTGCTGGCTTGGGACTGAACTTTTTAAACCTCAGATTAGATTTTCAAAGGTTCTATGATCCTGGACTTGGAGGCCTTGCCTTGATGGTCCATCCCCAGAGTTTTCATTCTGAAGGGCTGGGTTGGGCTCAGGAATTTGCATGTCTTACAAGTTCCCATGTGATGCTTATGCAGCCAGACTGGGGAACACACTTGAAGCAACAGAGCCAGTCCTTGGGTTGGACACTGGGATGAGATCAGGCACACAAGATAGGCCACCTCAAATTTCTCCCCATCTGGTGCCAGTTGGCCACCAGAATCACCATCACCAGGAACATTTGAGGTTTCCCTAAGCTTTAGGAGGAAACAGGGACCTGCAGTTTACCTGGACAAAGGATAGCATCTCAAGAGTGTTTGTCTAGAGCGTAGTAGACAGTGGATATGCACAGGGTGGTCAAATTGGACCTTTCCTCTGGAACGTTGGAGTGGGTCTGTGGGTCTCCTCTAGGCCAGGTGTCCTCATTGTGTGCACAAGAAGACACTGAGGCCCCCACAGTGAGCTACCACTGCTACAGGTGAATTCTGAGGAATGGGCACAGTTTCCTCAGTCTGTAGAGGTCTAATGCATGGATCCAGCAGATGACACGGCCACAGGAAACGATGATGAGGCTGGACTAAATGACTCCTAGATTTCTAGCAGTGGTTCCCGAAGTGTGAGCACTTGTTAGAAATAAGAATTTTTAGAGCTTCCCCTAGGTAGCCTGCTGCTGGATCAGAAACCTTGCCAGCGATCTGTGTGGTAATATGTCCTTGGGGTGACTCTGGTTGGACACAAGTTTAAGAAGCAGTGGCTGAAGGAAAGCCAATGTGGTAGTGTACCCTGAGGCCCTGGGGGCAGGGCTGGGAGCCTGCAGTTGGGTTTGTGGAGGCCTTGGAATTGGCAGGGCGCTTGTGATGGCTTCAGGAATCCAGAAATCTGGAGGAAGTCAGCTTGGAGAGAAGCAGCTTGGAGAACTGCAGCCAGGAGTGCTCCCGGATGCCCTCCTCCTTCTCCCACCTGGTCCACTCCTTGTGAAATCGAGGCTCAAGTCATTTCAACCTAAGCTTTATTCACACTCCCCTGTCATTATGTGTTTTACTCAGAGCAAACTTGCCTCAGCCAGCCCAAGGTCAATTTTCAGTGATTCTGAAACTAATGAACTTTCATTGATTAGGGCTTTAATGTTCTGACAGTGTTGGTAATTGGTTTTTCTTCTTTTATTTTTTTAGTTAGTGACAGGAGTATGGGAAGGCAAATACAACTTCTTCTGTCAGGGTACACGCAGCGCGGGCGAAGCAGATATGAAGGTACTGTCCCTCCTCTTTTATTTTAAATCATTTTTTAAATTTAAAGAATTGCAAGAAGACAAAATGGCTTATAACCTCACTGTCCAGGTCTTCTCTGTTGACATTATTTTAAAAAATATATTTTATTGATTTTTTTACAGAGAGGGAGAGGGATAGAGATTTAGAAACATCGATCAGCTGCCTCCTGCACACCCCCTATTGGGGATGTGCCCACAACCAAGGTACATGCCCTTGATCAGAATTGAACCTGGGACCTTTCAGTCCACAGGCTGACGCACTATCCACTGAGCCAAACTGGTTTCAGCCCTGTTGACATTTTTAAGAGACCCTTAAAAAGCAGTATGTACACATAATAATGGAATCTGAACATGTAAAGGTACAAAATGAAAACTAAAGTTTCCTTCTCTGCAAAATAAGTTTTATAATAGTTTCCAGGGTGGGAGCCCGGGGGGAAGAATACATGCATTTATTCATAGTTATGCATTATTTCTGTAAATGGGGGTCATAGAATAACGGCTGTTCCTCTGAGCGTCCTCTGCATGGTGGCCCGGAGATTCTGACTCGCTCCCTGCATGTCTGTTCTGACCTAAAAGGCTGGAGGGAGCTACGTAGGGGCAGCCATCTCCTTAGAGAACCTTGTGACACTCAGGTGGGCGGGGACCTGACACTGGAAGTTCCAGTTCCTTTTTTTCTTGGCCTCATGTTCTGTCCCCTGCCCTACCCCAGCCCCTGAAATCAGGAGTTCCTCTCAGGTAGCCTGGCTCTGCAGGCTCCAAAGAAAACAGGCCAACTCCAGTGTTTTGAACTATGAAGCCTCCTGTTTTTTAGTCTTGAAGGGTGTCAGTGGCCCTTTTAAAACCTTCCCTGCTGTTATTTCAAACTTCCCCACACCATGCTCTTTGGTTAAAGCCACATTTGAGCGACTAGCAAGTGGCTTTAACTAAAACTCTGTAGGGGCCAACAGGGCGCTCAGCTTCTTCGAGCCAACATGGGGTTCTGGGGTTTCAGAAAAGGTGTCAGAGGAGATGTCCCAGAGAAACACTGATGCCCTTCCTCCTAGATTATCCGTGTCCTCTGGTGGTACTACTTCTCCAAACTCATTGAGTTCATGGACACCTTCTTCTTCATCCTGCGCAAGAACAACCACCAAATCACGGTCCTGCATGTCTACCACCACGCCTCCATGCTGAACATCTGGTGGTTTGTGATGAACTGGGTCCCCTGTGGCCACTGTAAGTCTCTCGTAGAGGGGACTTGGGGACAGGTGTGAGCAAAATCTCCCAGTTGAAACGAAGGCTCATAGACAAGGAGCCGTTTCCGTAGATTTCTAGGTCAAGCACTTGAGTGTTGTGTCCGGGATGCTTCTAAGGAGAGTCTGTGTGCTCAGTACACGGCCACAACTTTTTCCTAGTTTAGTGAATGGTCTGTGCTGATCTGGGTAGGAGGAGCGAAATAATAAATCCCCAGCCTGGGGCAGGTTAAGAAATAGGGATAGTGTTCTCTGCCATGCAGGGCGGCAATTCCAGGTTATTTCTATCATTTCTCTGCCACGTGGAAGATGTTTGACCGGCAGGCCAGGAAGATGCAGTCAGCACCAGAGAACAAGGCTAATTATGAAATAGAGCTTTTGCTACGCATTGCATCAGGGAATTCGCACATGTTCTAATGTCATGACCCTCACATTCCATGAAACACGTTGAGCAGGATGTGGGTGGCTTTGGAAAGCTTATGATTGGAACTCTCCTATTACTGTCAGAGAGTAAGTTGTCACCTTCAGGTTCAGCATGGCAGTTCTCACAAATGTCCCAATCAAAATTCTTGTCATCCGTCACTGACAGATTTGACTGAGAACCTTTAAGCTGATTCTCTTTTTTTTTTTCTCCTGGGATAGCACTGCCCTTAATACAGTCAGCCCACCAAGATTCACATAGTCATAGAATTTTAGAAATAAACAGGACTTTCCACATACAGCTTCTTTCAGCTGAAGAGAAAACAGGATAGGAAGGTTGGTGCAGGACCCTCTCTAGTCTTGTTTCTTTTCTCACAGAAACAGCACCTCATTAACTTTGAAGAGTGTTTTACGTTTTCAGAGAACTTATAGGATGACAGATTTTAAGCTGGCCCATGAGAAACAACCAGAAAATGAATGTGACTTGTCCAGGGTCACACAGCCAGGTGCTGTCATAGTCAGGGATATAATCTCATTCCCTGACTCCAGCTTTGTTCACCTCTGACTGCACGGGAAAAAGCCAGACGGCTTTGTTTGGTTGCCTGCTGTGGAAGAGGAGGAGGACAGAAAGTCTAAAAAAAAAAACCCATGTGAATCCTACTGGAAATTAAAAATCGTGTGATAAAGGTGGGTCTTTCATCTCTAAGGAACTGGACTTTTATCTGCTTTAGCAGTAAAAATATATGGCCTCAGAACTGCAGTCCTAGGAAGTAATTAGGAAGTGACTTCAAAGGCCTCTCCAACCTCATCCATGTGCAGGGACAGCCAGCTTTGAGCACATCACCCATCGCTGTCTTCCCAAGCCTTCAACACAGCAACCTGGGGCCTTGGGCTTGCAGAGAGAAGCAGCTCCCTCAGGCAATGGGTAAAGCTCCAGCAACAAAGCCTTTTGGTGTCAGGCCAGGTGCTTTCATGGCGGCTGTGTTAGATGCCCACCTGGAAGCTATAGCTGAGCCTGGGCTTGGAGCCCCTGATGGCTGCCCGGCCAGCCTGCCCGGCCACGTGGAAATCAAATTCCGATTACATGTCTGAGCAGTGCTGCTGCAGTGTTTGCTGGCTCCTGTTCAGAATCCTCTGATTTTCAGATTTAAAAAAGAATCTTGGGTTTTATTTTATTACTTGTTATGTATAAAACACTGATGCATCTTTCTCTCCAAACCCTCTCTGTCCCTGCAGCTTATTTTGGTGCCACACTTAACAGCTTCATCCACGTTCTCATGTACTCATACTACGGTCTGTCTTCTGTCCCTTCCATGCGTCCGTACCTCTGGTGGAAGAAGTACATCACTCAGGGGCAGCTGGTGAGTGACTTGGCCTCTGTCTCCAGCACTTGCTGCTGGTGTCATAGAGCTCTTCCTGGGGGTGCTCTTGCTGCCTTCCTGGCATGATTGATGTTTAATAGCACTATGCCTTTCCCACCCTTTCTCATTTGTTCCAATTAAAGGTGGGCAGAGCAGGGAATTTTCCTCATTTTATTCGATGGAGCAATGGTGCCCTTGGGTACACAGCTAGCTGAGTTTCAGATAATTTTCTGAAATTCACTAGCTGTACACCCAAGTTCAGTCCTTTGTTCTTAGTTTGTGCACAAAGCATGTGTGTGTGTGTGTGTGTGTGTGTGTGTGTATGAGACTGTCTGTCTAGGTGTTTTCTAAATATAATCCAGAATCCAAAGTGAAAGCTGTCTGTCTGTGTTCCCAAGAGTTTTGAGAAGGAGCCATGGAGTGGCCTGAATCTAGGGTGCTTGTAGCTTAGTAGGCAGCAAAGATATTTGCCAAGGCAGGTGTGGTGACCTCTCAGCTCCTGAGTGATGGAGCACCTGGGGGTGAGAATGACACCCCCAGTGCTCTGAAGCCTCTCCCAGGGTTCACTGTGCCCGGGACACCAGCAGCTGTCATCACACCTGCTGCTTATTTCTTACCATCCTTTCCTTAAGCTTCCGTAGTTGTCAGTATCTTATAGACCCCCTATTCCTCTCCTCTGGTGAATTCTTCCACAAACTCATCATTAATACTATTGCTACTAATGATACACGCTGCCATTTGTGGAATTGACTATGTTGGGCACTTATGCTAAGTATAAGTAAGCAGTTTGACATGAATTGTTCCAGTAGCCCAATCTCATGTTGTTAATCCCCATTTTGCAGAAAAGGGCCCTGAAGCAATAACTAGCTGGGGGTGGGGAGAAGGGGGACGGACTTAGACATTACACCGGCTGCCTTGGCCCTGCCTGTTAACACAGTTTTCTAAAGAAACCAATTGGATTCAGATTTCTCCAAGTCGATTGAGATTTTTCAATATTTAAAAATAACCATCTGGGAAAACAAGTCAGGGAGCTGAGCCCTTGATATGTGTGGCATTTCTACCGGCCACTCTACAGTCCTTGTGAGCTTTTCCTCTCCCCACTCCCTGCACCCCCAGGAGGGATAATTGTTCCTTCACCTTCTCGTTAAATTTGAAGAGCAGTGAGGAGCTTGGTGAGCTTGGCGAGCTTGGCGTGCACCACACAGCCCCAGGTCCGCAGGAGCAGAATGTAAAAGAACCAATGGGGAAGTGGCCTTCTAGGAGGCTCTGCCCTTTGGGGCAGAAGGTCACACCCAGTTTGACAAGATTTATTTTGAGCACCTCTCCTTGTTATGACTCAGCCTAGAGTTCTTACCTGAAAAGGAGAAGAAGAAAACGAGGAAACCAGTTTTTTATTTAGGAACACTGGTAGCTGGGCCTGAAATCTGGGAGGCAGAGCCCCGCCCTCTGTGTTATTCCTCCTGAAGATGCCTCCTCCAGCAGCCACACTTGCCTTGGTTTCCCAAGCACTTCCATATGCTTTTCAAGATTTACTCATCAAAAACATTTTATGGCCGAAACCGGTTTGACTCAGTGGATAGAGCATTGGCCTGCAGACTGAAAGGTCCCAGGTTCAATTCCGGTCAAGGGCATGTACCTTGGTTGTGGGCACATCCCCAGTAAGGGACATGCAAGAGACAGCTGAATCGATATCTCTCTCTCATTGCTGTTTCTAACTCTCTATCCCTCTCCCTGTCTCTCTGTAAAAAATCAATAAAATATATTTAAAAAAAATATTCTATGGACTTCACATTATATCCTGATAAAAGTTTAAATCTACTTGTCAGCCTTCACCAAACCTATAGGGAACAGAAACAAGGAATAGGGAACATGTCCAGTGGGATTGGACATTCTGCAGTGACATCACTGGTTCCCTTTAAGCATGTGCCCCACTCCCTCTTAAAGAAACAACTTGCATCTCTCTCAAGTTTCCATGTGTGTTCTGGTTGTTGTTGTTTTAACGTTTTATTTCCAGCTTCATTGAGACATAAAATATTGTATACATTAAAGGTGTACAACAAACATGTCAAACTCACAGGCCAAATAACTGAAACGTGCAGCCCACGGGCTGTGAGTTGGACATATAATGATTCCATAATATGTGTGTTTTATGAAATGATCACCATAGTATGTTCAGTTAACATCCTTCACCTCGTGTAGTTACAAGGTTTTTTTCTTGAGATAAGAACATTAAGAAGTACTCTGAGCAACTTTCAAATACATAAGACAGTATTGTTAACTATTCCCTGAATTGCAGGAAAGGTGGTTTAAGCAGTTTGGAGGGGAGAAAAAAATGTTTGTAAGACAGAAAAACAAATAGTTTGGGTAGTTTGAGATGAGTTTAGTGTCTGCTTCGTGTTTGTGGTCCCTATAGAAAGGGAGATAAGTGTAATTCACAAGTGGGGGGTGCAGGGTAGGGAGCCAGTCTGGCATGGCCCCATGTCCATGGCTGTGCCCCCAGGCTCAGTTTGTCCTCTCTCTTCCCCAGCTTCAGTTTGTGCTGACAATTGTGCAGACCACCTGTGGGGTCATCTGGCCATGTTCGTTCCCTCTTGGTTGGTTATATTTCCAAATTGGATACATGATTTCCCTGATTACTCTCTTCACAAACTTCTACATTCAGGTAAGTCTCCATCCTTGGTGGCAATCAGGCTCTGGGGCTTTATCAGCAGAGGCTGTCACCTATTCATCTAAGGGGGGTGGGTAGACTCCAGGCAGTGGACACTTAACTTAGTTACAGAGGCAGGGCAGCCCTGCCTTTGGGAGGGGAGAGTCCCTGCTAATGTAGAAGATGCTAAATCTGTCCCGGACCTCCCGAGTTATAGATTTTTGGCAAGTGAGGTTTGGGATTTATGTGGAAAAGCAAAACTGTTCAGCAGGTTCCTGTGTCGCTTCCTTTAAGACCTGCGGCAGACACATGGTAGGTGATTTTCAGCCAGAAGTCTCACAGTCCCACTGCTCTGAACCTCACGGCTAAATTAAATGTCTGAAGAAATCTCCATCACAGTCCATCAGCTATAGATAGAAATCTGCCCTTTATCCCAGTTTTCTTGCACATCCACTTCTCGTTTGCAGCTCAGCTCATTTCCAAGGGCATGAGGTAACGCAGGTTCTTACTCACAGAGGGGTCCACTTAGGGCCGATTATCTCTGGTGGAGTCTGACCACTTTGCAGCCACTGCTGGTTCCCCTGCCTCCCATCACCCCTGGATGACATGTGTTCCCACTCCCATAGGTAGTATCTGATTCCAGGACAGTCACAGGAGGTCAGGAGCAAGGACAGAGGCCACAGATGCCTGGGCAGTAGTGCCTAGTCATGTCTAGCAGCCACTTGGCAGCTCAGCCACAATTCTGCTTCCCTGTGCTCCCCTATACTTTGATTCTCACATACCTGGAGGGAAACTAGGTTAGTGTTAGGGTGCCAGCCTCACATAGCATGGCCACATGCTGCTATCTGTCTGTGTCTTTCAGACTTACAACAAGCAGGGAGCCTCCCGGCGGAAAGAGCACCTGAAGGACCACCAGAACGGGTCCCTGACTGCTGCCAATGGACATACCAACAGCTTTTCATCCCTGGAAAACAATGTGAAGCCGAGGAAGCAACGGAAAGATTGAAGTCGAAGAGTTGCAAACCTCCCAACCACATCGTCTTGAGTGTAAGCACAGTATGAGTTGTGCCCGATGCTCGTTAACAGCTGCTGTAACTAGTCTGGCCTACAATAGTGTGATTCACGTAGAACCTCTTTCATCACTTCAAAACCCCTAGGAAATGTATTCAGATTTAGACAAGTAGGCATAAGATTTTTAACATTTCTGGGCTCTCGCCGACCCCTGCGCCTCACCGCGGAGGGTGTGTTATTGTAGTATACGACACTGCTGTTGCCTTATTAGTTATAACATGATAGGTGCTGAATTGTGATTCACAATTTGAAAACACTGTAATCCAAACTGTTGTGTTTTTATTTTTACTGTAGATCATGCATGTGATTGTAAATTTGTACAATGTTACAGTAGAGAAACACACATGCCTTAAAATTTAAAAAGCAGGGCCCAAAGCTTACTAGTTTAAATTAGGATACGTTTCAAGTTTTGATTCATTTTCAATAGCTCTGATTAGGAAAATCTAAGACCATGATTTATGAAATTAGCGTGTGACACATTTTTCAGGTGACTTGTATGTGTGAAATCAGAAACGGCACCTTCGGTTTTGTAATACTGGCTTTAAATCAGGCAGACTCAAATCTAGTGGAACAGTCAGTTTAACTTTTTAACAGATCTTATTTTTTTATTTTGAGTGCCACTATTAATAATGTAAAAAGGGGGGGAGCTCTAAAGCAGTCTTGATGAAACTTAAATATATATTCTTTATCTTCAAGATTTTAGCAAGTGTGTAGGATGAGTAGGCCATGTGTCATTTCTGAAGTGTTAAGTGTTTTTATGTGGGAAACAGAGCCCATTTTGCTTTCCACTCATGAGACGAGATCAGCTTTTCAAGCGGGAGGACTGATTGTGTAACATTTGACAGACTCCCACAGATGAGCAATGGTCGCCAGGGTCCAGATGCAGATTGATTTCTGTACTGCTATCTGTTTTAACACAAACTTTCTTTTAAAAAATGTGCCTCGCTTACCAAAATTAATAAAGGGGGCTGGGGAGGACCTTCCATTAAAAAAGAAAAATGTAAAGTAAAATTAAACAGATAGCTATAGCCTAAGAGAACTGGGAAATTGGATAGAGATCATTTGTTTAATGTAAATCTAACAGCACATGTCGTTTTTTTCTGCTTAGAATCTAAAGGTTTGTTCAGAACCGCTTGTTTAAAAAGAATCGAGTGCTTGTAAAGTCATGTCTCACACCTGTGAGGAGGCAGTGGTCAAACAGCTACGGACTATTGTGTGTGTCATTTTAAAGTGTTGGGATTCAGTTTTTGAATACCTTCTCCATTGGAGGAAAAAATATTCCTTGAACCACTCATGATCATCTTAGAAAGTCATTGACAATGTATAAACGAATTGTTGGTTTGGTATTTATGTAAATATCATGCTTTAATTTTGCACATTCATATTTTAGGGAACCAGGTGGTTCTCTTATTAGTCTTGTGGGTTTTCTGTTTGGAAGGAGTCACAGCATCTGTTTACATTTACCTGATCAAATCTAGAATGTGTATATTTGTAAATGTATGTCCTCCTAGGTACTAGTTTGTGAAAGTCTTTACATATTTCAAACAGAAACTATAACATTCGGTAGTGTGCTGTCAAAGTGTGCTTAGCTCATCTAGATATTCCCACACTGTTGCAAAAGGTCCAAATATTAATCATTAAAACATTTTTGATTACCTGTGCTTGCGTTCTACATTGTTTCTGTGCTGCCACTTATGAAAAACTGGAGAAAAAGCCACTTTCTTCACCTTCTCAGAACTCACACAGATAGATGTCAGTAATTTGGTGTGAAAGGTTACGTTGCCCAGCTCACATGATGAGAGATCTCCACACAGAAAGGCATGGTGGTGATCCCTCCCTAATTCCTTCCTCTCTGCCTTTTCCCGCAAAGGTCCTGTTTCTAAGAATACTCCTTTTTCCTTTCTTCCTTCTCTTCCCACTCCCTCTCCTCACACTCCAGGCTGTTAAAGTTACTTTCCTAATTCGAGACCAGAGCGTCACATGTTTTTAGTGTACAGAGCCAAATAGCGTACCTGGTTTGCTGACCTCCTTCTCTAAAGTACTGAAGTCCCGCTTGGTCCCGAAGTTGTGTCACTTGTCCCAGATATTTCTTGTCCCAGATCCTGGCCTCTTCCAGCCCACCCCACTGTGAATTTCCAGGTCCATCCATGTCCACCGTGGGAGTAATGACATGAGGGGCTCCTCTTCCTTCCATCAACTTCATACCACACAGCCTCCTGTGTAGGCTTGACCCAGGCTTCTGAGTGCCTTTTAGTTTGTCAGTATCACTTTTAACCCTTTTTACACCGTAAGCATCTATAGACGCAAACGGGATGGTTTCTATTCTGGACGCATGGCAGTTAACTGGTTAAAATGTCATCAGAAACTACACTTGGTACTTGGGATATTATCTGAAAAATACAAAGGACAATGGGAGGTTTGCTGGTGCTGATTAATCATATCCTTTCTTTCCCCTCTTTATGTCCAGAACAAATTTAAAAAAACAGGACATAGAAGTCAAACTAATGGAAATCAGAATAGCTCATCTCTTTTTGAGATAACTGGATTGATGAAGCTGAGATCACAATAGGGCTAAATACCTTGACTCAGAGCCCTGTTTACATAAGCTTACCAGGACTGGACCAGCCACATCGGTGGTTCATGGCCTGCCTCTCTTCTGATTGCTGGTCTGGTGATGAACTGGTAATGAAAATACTTTGACTATCAGCCAGGGCCAGTTTGGCTCAGTGGATAGAGCATCGGCCTGGAGACTGGGGGGTCCCACGTTCAATTCCAGTCAAGGGCATGTACATTGGTTGCGGGCGCATCCCCAGTGGGGGGCGTGCAGGAGGTGGCTGATCGATGTTTCTCATCGATGTTTCTGGCTCTCTATCCCTCTCGCTTCCTCTCTGTGAAAAATCAATAAAAGATATTAACAAAAAAAAAAAAAAAAGAAAGAAAATACTTTGACTATCAGCCCTGGAATTGATGCACTTAAATTACAAGCTCCCCTGTAGTCACATTCTGTCCTGATAACCTTGCCATGTTGAGAGAGTGTGTTCAGTGGCCTCTCCCAGTCTTGGCAATCAGAACATCACCCTCATCCCCTCAGAGAAGTGAGTGGGTAAGAGGGCAGAGCAAGGCAAGATGGGTGCCCATACTTTTCCCTCCCCTGTGTGGAAGAGAGAAGGCAAGTTCTCTCACCTGTATGGAAAAGGGATATTCCCATTTTCCCTCTTTATCACCCTTGCCATTCATGTGGAAAGGAGCATCGCCTGATGTGAGAAGCAGGATTTGGGAATCACATTGTCTGGTTTGGGAATCCTACCTATATGATCTTAAGACCCATTGCTTTTACTTTGCTGCTGTGTTCTCGTCAGCCAAATAAAAATAATGTTAGTACCTACATCATAGAGGATTAAGTAGATAAAGGATACAAAAAGCCCTTGGAATCATCTTGGAATCATCTCCTCTAGCACAGAGTAAACTATTGAAGTGTTATCTGTTACCTTCAAGATTGTGTTCTGCTCGATACACGTCACTGGTCTCTACACTCTCAGCTAGTGTTTTACTGGTATTTCCTTGGCTGGTTGTTCTAGCAATCCTATCAGAGAGAAAAGGAAGTTAGCTTGGTATGACACTTTCTTTGTTGAATCAGGTCCTGGAAAGAAACAAGTAATCATTAGGAGTCAAAATGCTCGCCCTCTATATTCTAGATTTAGCCAGAGTTTACCATTAACTCACCATTCTGGAGTGTCCGGAATTTACTCCATTTCCCCTTTGGAAAACAGGGTGGTGTCTTCAGTCCCTGGTCTTCTCTTCATTATTTCTCCCCAAGTTCTGACAGTGATACAGCCACCACCCACAGGTTGTTTCCATGTCTGGATGTGTTTCCTCTGAACTCGTTTTCAAACACATGTCTCCTACTATCCCCTCATCATCCTGAGACTTCAGATGCTAATCTGGTTGTTCTCTACACTCTATTTGGAGAACAGTGTCTGATGGGGAAAATCATGTTTGCCTTTGTTCTCACCAGCCACTAGTTTTCATTCCGAACATTTAAAATGCAGTTTTGTCATCCTTGACATTCTTAGGAGCTCTTCTTCTCTCTCTTCCAATCTACTTATGGCACTCACCCAAGGGGAGAAGGTTCCTGAACTGATTTTTGCCACAGTTTGTTTGGGATGCCTGTACCGGGCTTATGGTCCAAGGTCATGGGAGATGTGTTGGGCTTCCAACTGGAAGCTGCAGGAACAAGCAGAGAGGAACCCAGTAACTGAAGATGCAATGGTGGCAGAGGTCTAATCACATGGTTACCCCCTTCCCCAGATCATCCAAACTCTCCTGAACCGGGTTTACTGTCCCCTCTCTTGCCCATATATGTTCTTGAGTTGACCAGATCTTTGAAGAATGTTACTGCTCTCCTGGGAGAGCACTTGGTACAGAGGACTGAGCTAGATGTATGGAGCAAACCGAGGTCTGTGAGAAATGACTTTAATCCCTGCAGGAGCTTTTGCTACATTGGGATCAAACATGCCCACAGGCACCTTCAGCACCAGATGGTTTGTGGCAAGTGCCATGCAATGGACAGAAACGAATTATAAGGGTCCAGGAGAACTCTGCTAGCAAGGTATGAAGAAGAGCTCTCTGAAGGAGTGGGCTTAATCTGAGCCTGCAAAGCCAGTCTGTGTTTCTGTAGTTAGTAACAACGTTGATTGGGAAACAGCATTGCAGGCATGAGTGAATGAGTTGAAGGCTGAGACAGTGCGAGCACATGTCACTGAACTATTGAGTGTATGGGGAAACTGCTTATTTTTAAAATGAGGTAAAGAAGAATAGGGTGAAATTCAGGTGTTCTCATTGATGAAACGAGGAGAATGTTGCTCAGAGTCCCCGGAGGAAGTAGTAATTATGCCTTACAGACTCATTGTTAGCAACGCCTCCTGCCCAAATGCCTTCCTGCTAAGGAGGAGCAGGAAGGTGACTTGCCTAAATGTGGGACTCACATCTTGAGTTATGAATCAATGGGAATCCTGTCTGATGGTCATATGCAAAGGGGGCCTCAGCCCTTCTGAAAATCCCTCCTCACCAGACATGGCATTTGAAGTCTGAAAACTTGGAGCACTATGTTCACACATATCGCCCCTGGCATTCTTGGTTCATATAAGAACGAAATACTGCCATTTGCAACAACATGGATGGACCTTGAGAATATTATGCTAAGTGAAATAAGTGAGACAGAAAAAGCTAAGAACCATCTGATTTCACTCATATGTGGAATATAAAGCTGAAACTCATGAACACAAACAGCAGTGTGGTGGTTGCCAGAGGGAAGGGGGTGGGGGAAGAAAGGGGTCCTAATATAAGGTGACAGGAGATGATTTGACTTTAGGTGGTGAGCACACAATGCAGTTCACAAATCTTGTAACATAGAAACCCACTCCTGAATCCTGTATGACCATATTAACCAATGTCACCCCAATAAATTTATTAAAGAAGGGAAAACATAAAACACTCTAAAAAATGGGTATTGATGTGGATTTCCCTGATCGATGAATTTGATAGTGTTTTTTAATCAAGGTAAATTGTATGCCTTCCCCTTGATAATGTTTCTAATCTAACAAGTGCCTATTTGTAGCAAACCATCAAGGCCCGGTTCTCTCAACCTCATGCTTTCCTGGTTCCGCCAACCTCATGCCTTCCCATACTCCCTCATGAAATGCTAAGGTTGCCAGTCATGTGGAAGGCCACGTGACCAAGGATTGACCCACCTGGCTGCTCACTGTACTGTTCATGTAGATCTCTGGCTTTCTGCCCTAGAAATCCTGGTAAACTGTTGCTGGGGAAACAACAATGAAAAGATAACCTTATTCTGAAAGACAAAATAATTATAAATTCTAGGAACTCTTCTGAAGGAAACAACCAGGATACTAACACTGAGAATAATTTTAGTGATTATTTTGAGGTATAAGGAAGGACATTGGAATTTTATGTATGTGTTTAAGTTGCTAGTTTATCTTTTTGAACTGAGTAAGCATTGGAAGTGTTACATCTTCTCTAGAAAGTCATCGGGAAGCTGTGTATAGACGTTTTCTACCCAAGGGACAGCCCCTCGCTATGCATGAGTGGGTCCTGCACTTGGCTCTGGCGATTGTGTGGGCACTCAGGGACATGGCGTATGCTGCTGCCCTTGATTGCATTGCCCGCACATGACGGCTAGGCTTGTGCATTCATAACCTGTCAACATATCATCATAGGGTTATCTCTTCGATGATTTTTTAAAATGACAAGGATCCAAATGTAAGTGAAATTCAACTGTGAACGGTAGCACCATTGTCAACCGAGGACAAGGAGGTCAATGAATGCTTTTCATGCATGGCAATGGCACACCCTACCTGGCAGCTGGCAAGGTTCTTTCATGAGAATAAGGCATATCACCATTTCCGAAAGTCTAAAATGGTGTGTGTGTTGGGAGGGTGTATCTGCATTATAACCTCACTCCATTCTGGGAGATGTAGTAGGACTCTAGGCAGCCCACTCGATTCTAAGACACTTGAGGGCAGAAACTGTCTCTTATTTGTGTCTACATCCCTAATGTATGCCTGGCACAGTGTGAAACACACAGCAGCTGATCCATAAATGTTTTGATGAATAAATGGATGTCCTCAAGAAGGATTATATAATGTGGTGCAGAGTAAGAAAAATAGGCTTTCCAGGCAGTTAGATCTGAGTTTAAACCCCAGCATCACTTAATAACAATGTGTCCTGTACTGAATGTTCATGTCCCCTTCAAATTTATATGTTGAAACCCTGCCTCCCAATGTGATGATATTAAAAGATGGGCTTGGGGAGGTAATTAGGGTTAGAGGAGGTCATGAGGGTGAACCCCTGGATGAATGGGAGTAGAGGCCTTATGAGAGTCACAGGAGCTGAGGATTCAATGAGGAGTCAGCTGCCTGCAACCCAGAAGAGAGCTCCACCAGGAGCCGGGCATGCTGGCACTTAATCTCAGATTCAGCCAGAATTGTGAGAAACAAATATCCATGCTTTATAAGCTAGTAGTCTATGGTACTTTGTTACTGAGGCCCATCTGATTACAGCTCAATATGACCATGTCAAGTTTCCTCACCTAAAACTCAGTGTGTTTCTCTGGGATTGGAGAAAATACATATAGATCTCAAGGTCTACAGGGGGAACGCAGAAGGAATTGTGATCCTCACATCATAGTTGATGGTGATGTGAGGTGGTGTATGGCAAGAATAAAGTCACCTGCCATTAAAGGTATCATCCTAGTAGACCTAGGAAGTCAGAACGGCTCATCCAAATTGTAAAACCACCAAGAGGGAGGGCCTGCAGCTGTGTAGGCTGGACCCAGAGACTTGCCCCAGAAGCCCTAAATACTTCCAGCTTATTATGAGGGGTATTTGGGAAAGGTCATGGACCCCTTGAGCCACTAGCTTCCCTCTGCCTTGGGGTTGCCTCTAGATAATTGCTTCACTGCAAATAATGTCCTACTTCTTTGCGTGACCTATCACCCTCCCATGGTTGGAGGGGCAGAGCAATGAGAAATAGTGTGGCAGCCTAAGGAGAGGAACAGAAGTTATATATTCCTCAGATCTGCCTCCCTGTCCCTCACTCGCTCATTGCATTCAGCCGCCTTCACCTCTGCTGGACCTCTCCTGGAGCCCTTCCCATCTAGAGGCCTCTGTCCTGCTGCTCCTCCCAGATGGTGTTCTCCATAGAAGGGGAGGCTGTAACGTGGTCACACACAAGAAGGGCACTGTTTTTCAATAGCCGAGTGTATCAATAAGACATCTTAGTCGTCTCAGAAAAGCGAACACAGTTATATTTCGGAACAGAGGGTATGATGGTGAGCAGTGACACCCCACCGATGTAAAGGACTATCGAGCTGTCTGTTCTCTGATGAGCAATGTATAAATGCTGCCGCTCTGTGCCATTCAGATTTAGAAGAAAACGTCTGACTTGTTGCAGGATTCTAAGAACGGTTTCACAGTGAAGTCCAGAAAGAGGAACAGAATGAGAGCACAGCGGGAGGAAGCAGCCTTTACAGAGGAGACACTTGAAATCGCAGCCTCACCTCTCTTCCTTCCACAGACAATAGTCAAACTAATGCCCATGCACTTTCTTTCTTTCTTCCCCTACTTTTAATTTTCCTCAAACCAAAGCCCAGACAACTCACTTAGAAGCATCACAAAACACGCCTGGTGTGGTGTTTATCCTTTAAACATTGGTAACAACTGGAAAGTCTCAGTGGGTGAAGTACATTGGGCCATCATTCAGAGGATATGTGAACCATAATATACACGGAGCCACTTGATAGCAAATCTAGAGCTGCCAGCCTGAGGAACCACCTTGCACGTCTTAGGCCTGAAAATGTTGGAATGCTAAAAATAGCCAAGACCAGTTTGGCCCAGTGGATAGAGCGTTGGCCTGCAGACTAAAGATCCCAGATTTGATTCTGGTCAAGGGCATGTACCTCGGTTGCTGGCACATCCCGGAGGCGTGGGGGGTGCAGGAGGCAGCTGATTGATGTTTCTAGCTCTCTGTCCCTCTCCCTTCCTCTCGGTAAAAAATCAATTAAAAAATAAAAAAACGGCAGCTGAGACCAGTTTGGCTCAGTGGATAGAGCATCGGACTGCGGACTGAGAGGTCCCGGGTTCGATTCCGGTCGGGGGCATGTACCTTGCTTGCGGGCACAACTCCAGTAAGGGGGTGTGCAGGAGGCGGCTGATCGATGTCTCTCTCTCATCGATGTTTCTGACTTTCTATACTTCTCCCTTCCTCTCTGTAAAAAATAAATAAAAATATATTTTTAAAAAAAACGGCAAAATAACCTTTGGAAGGGGTTTGCAAGGATAACATGAAAGCAGATATTTTGACTACTGGACTGATGACTACTGGGCAGGAAAATGTAAAACATTCTTTAGAATTAGCGTCACTGTGTTGGCTTATCTGCAACTATAGAAATGCCTTCCTTCTACTGATGTGCTTATTCCCCTTCCCTTTCTCATCAGCACTCTGGCCTTGTCTCCTCATTGTAACATGACTTGGCCTTCTGCTTGAGTCAAGGCTTCCAGAAATGTCCCAAATATGCGTGGCCTTTCCCTTTGGCCTTTTACATTTAGGTTAACAGTACGCTGTGAGTCAAACATGCCAGGAAAACTTGTACTGATGTGAAAAAAATGGTCATGAAAACACCATGACATGGAAAAGGAAGTTAACAGTCCATTCATACCACGTTTTTTCCCAGTCTATTAAAATATGTTCATATATGTCTGAAAAAAGACGGGAAGGAAACACATCAAAATGTCAAATGCAATTATATATGAGTGGGAGAATTACAGGTGATTTCTATTTTCCCTTTTGTGTTATTCTAACTTTTCCAAAGTTTCTACAGTAAACAGTTATTATTTGTATACTTTACAAATAATATACTTTACAAACAGAGGGGGCTGTTAACTTTTTTGAAAGGGTTAAAATTACCCAGTGATTCAATCTCTCTGACATGAGTGCTTTTCAAAAAATGGGAGAAACCTTTTTACCCTTGTAGATATTGCAGCTCCTGGTTTCTAAACAATACTTTCATAGGAAATATTTTTATTTTAGAGGGAAGCAAGTAGCTGTATGATTTTAAATCATTTTTAAAATCTATTTTTATTAACTTCACACTCAAAGGGAGAGGGAGAGAGAGAGAAGCATCAATATGAGAGAGAATCATTGATTGATTGCCACTTGCATTCCCCATACTGGGGATCAAGCCCAAAACCCAGGCATATGCCCTGACTGGGAATCAAACCATGACCTCCTGGTTCATAGGCTGGCACTCAACCACTGAGCCACGCTGGTCGGGCAAATAGTTTTGAAATAAATTAACAAGTCAATGGTCCAAGTTCATGCTCTGCCCCTTGGAACCTGGGTGAGCCCCCTCACAGTCAGTAGTTCCCCCACCTATAACAGAGGGCGTAGCTGCTTATCTGTTCACCTCACGGGATTAGTATTGGGTCCAAAGACCCCCACATTGCATGGAAAGTAAGGTAGGGCATTCTCTCAGAAATACAGTCAAGAGTCTTTTCTACACGGGACCTTTTACTAGAAAGCTGAGTGCAGGCTGGTTCTGATAGATAAATTCTTGCAAGGAGCAAACGGCTGGGGATGAGCGGTGAGTCACTCTGACTCACGGAGGCGATGGAGAGGAGCCAGGAAACGCTATCCGACAGGAGCCCACTAAGGTCTGCGGCGGGAATGCAAGTTCAGTCTTTTCCCAAACGCAGCGTGGGCTTTGCAGCTAAATATTTTGACTGCTCTGCCATCTGGCAGTATCAGTTTGCAGCCAGCCTAGTTCCGAATCTCTCTTCTATGAGAGATTCCTGGCCATCTCAACACAGAAAGGGTGGAGAACTGGTTTTCTGTTGAGCCAACATTCAGCTTTAGGGTCACAGCTAGGCAAACTGCTCAAGTTGCCAGCACTTGACTCCAGCAAAAGCCAAATTTCCCTTTTTTCATTGTCCCATCTTTCCTTGACCCACATGCTCTCTTCTTCCTCACTTTGAAAATACTGCCTGGTAGTCATTTACACACTAGTAAGAATTTGAATCCCTAAGTCTCCTCTCCCAGTAGCATTGAAAGCTCATTTCTTTCGGTACAATGAAAATGGCTCTACCCACTGCTAGGAAAGCTGAAGATAACAGGGAATCGGATGGAAGGAGGTGAGGAAGGTCAGGTGAATTTAGAGGAAACACTATCCACATCCCCCCAGGGCAGGGGCACCTACTCGCCCATCCTAGTCTGGTCTTAAAGCAGTGTTAATGGTACCTGCTTTGGGGGACCCAATACTAAACTGGAATATTCGTGGAAATGAGTGATTGTAGTGTGGAAGGTGTGCCATAAGTTCCACGGGGCAGAATAAAATGCAAACTCTCAACACTGTCCTGGGCCTCATGTGATCTAGCCATTACCCACCTCCGTGGGGTCATATCTATGCCATCCCCCGCCCTCGAGTCCAGCCACGCCGTGCCGGACTCTTCCTGAACAAGCCAAGCTCATTTCTGCCTGGGGAGCTTTGCACGATCTGCTTCCTCTCCTGGAACATGCTGCCTCTCGTTCCCAGGAAGAGGGGGAGCCCCACAGGAGTCACAAGATCAGATCAGAACACCAGTTATATTTGAATTTCAAATAAGTGAAAGTTTTTAGTACATATATGTCCCAAATATTGCCTGGGACACACTTATACTGAAAACATACCTGTCGTTTATCTGAAACTCAAATTTACCTGGGTCCCGTATTTTTATTTGCTAAATCTGTTAGCCCTGCCTAGAAGTCTTTCCTAATCACCTCATCCAGACACTCTTCCCACCCCAATGACCTTTCCCTTTCATCACAATACTCTCTTATCTCCTTACCTTGTTTCTTTTTTCTTTTTCTTTTTTTCCAGAAAACTAACAGGCACATAAAGTATATATTTCTCACTCACTAGTCAAATAGAAAGTTCCATGGTAATATGCACAGAGAAATGTTAGAATCTTGTTCCTAGCTATCTCTCTGGTACCAGGAATATGATGATTAAAATTTCATTTGGGTGGATGGATAATAAATGGATGGATGATAGCTGGATGGCTAGAAGTATAAATGTGTTTTGAATACATACTTCCTTTTCTTGAATCTTTTAGTTGAGGGGAAAGGCAGATAACCAATACATCCAACATGAGTTTTCAGTTCAGGGTTTTCTGCTTGCTGCCTCCTTAACTCCCAGTGCTTCCCTCATCTGCCACTAGGCCTCTTTCTATGACTCTGCCTCTTTCTGAAATGCCCAGCCTGCTTTCCCCTGGACTTTCTTACCCACCCCCTGGCATCCTTGCCCCCTAGGACGGGTCCCACCCCTCTCACCTAACTTTGCTGGCATCTGAACATGCACAGAGACCCGTTACTTCTTTAAGTCTTCAAGATGCAAAGGCTCCCAGGAAGAGAAGTTTGTCCGTTCTCCTTGATGTGAGTAAAAGATCCCAGGAGCAGGTTTTGGTTTAGAGAAATGAGAGGGGGAGCGCCCAGGGCCCTGGACTGTGGATATGAGCCTTGGACAGGCAGCAGCGATATCGGGACAAACTTCCACTTTACGAGGCCAGCGCCTTCTGCCTGCCCTAACCTTTCTCAGCCCTGGGCCGCCTTGAGGATTGGCAGCAGCCCCGCTGTCCTGCACCTTCACCATCAGCCCTGAAGAGAAAAGAAGATGCTTTGGGGCCTGGTTTCAAACCTTGCTAACTGTCATTGGTCAGCGCAGTACACAGCTCTCTTTGTGAGCAAGGTTAGATTCGCATCTCTCTCCTGCTCTGGAAACCTGGGGACAGAGAGAACAATGCCCCCAGGTCAGTCCCAGGCCTGGCACTGGCCTCAGGTCTCACGGGCAGTGCCCCAACTGGAATAGCAAAGGAGTCCTGAGTGAAGCAGCCTCTCTGTGGCTGAAAAAATAAGGCTTGCAGTCCCGTAATCAACCGAATTGTCCTGGAGGGCCTCCTGACTGATTCTGGACTTTTATGTGAGCAACTTTGAATTCCTGTGTCATATTTGGGTCAGAACAACAGCAGGGACATGTGACTTGCTTTAAAATTAGCCTCCAAACTCATTGTGTAACAGCCCTGGTTTCCACTCAATGGACTGGTGCTTTGAGTGGCAGGCACGGCATTCGTAATGAAGTCTGTCCGGTGAATTCTCCTGAAGAAAATCCTTCCGATTCACCAAAGCTCAATGTTTCCACCTATAAAATGGGGTAGATTTTGTATAAAAGAAAAGAAATAAAGGTTAGAAAAATAAAGTAACCAATACATCCAGCCTGATTCTCCCAATCCACTCACAGAGTTTTGGGGCTTGTCAGCAGATAAGAACAAGCCCTTCTAAACTAAGAAGTTACAGAATAGTCACAGCATGTAAAATACAACATGGAGAATATTGTCAATATTATAATAACTATATATGGTGCCAGATGGGCACTAGACTTATAGAGATCACTTCTAAGTTATACTAGAGGCCCAATGCATGAACTTTGTGCATTGAGGGCAGGTGGGTGTCCCTCAGCCTAGCCTGCACCCTCTCCAATCTGGGACCCCTTGAAGAATGTCCAACTGCCCATTTAGGCCCAATCCCGGTGGGCCTAAAGGGGCAGTTGGGCATTCCTCTCACAATCCAGGACTGCTGACTCCCAGCTGCTCTCCTACCTCTGCCTAATTGCCCCTAACTACTTCTGCCTGCCAGCTTGATCACCCCCTAACCACTCCACTGCCAGCCTGATCAATGCCTAACTGCTCCACATCTGGCCTCATTGCCCCTAACTGCCCTCTCCTGCTGGCCTGGTTACTTCTAACTGCCTTCCCCTGCAGGCCTACCCCCCCCAACAGTCCTCCCCTGAAGGCCTGGTCCCCCAAACTGTCCTTTCCTGCAGGCCTGAGCCCCCCCCCCAACTGCCCTTCCCTGTAGGCCTGGTCCCCCCCCAACTATCCCTTCCTGCAGGCCTGCACCCCCCCCC
>JAAGEH010000018.1:71181339-71265234 GCA_011751065.1 Lasiurus cinereus
TCTCTCTCTCTCTCTCTCTCTCTCTCTCTCTCTCTCTCTCTCTCTCTTTGTTCTTCCCTCCCTTCCACTGTTTCTAAAAAAAAAAATCAAAGGAAAAAATATCCTTGGTGAGAATTTCTTTTTTAAGTGGGGGAGGAACTTTTCTAGCTGTGGTCAGACAGGTAGACATGACAGGAAAGGAAAGTCAGTAAGATGCAATGTTACTGGTTGTTAAAGTGGAGGAAGGGAACTGTGAGCCAAGGAATGTGTGTAGCCATTAGAAAATGGGAAAGGCATTCTTGGCTGGGTCGCTCAGGTGGTTAGAGCTTCATCCTGACACACTACGGTTCTGGGTTCAGTCCCTGGTCAGGGCACATACAAGAAGCAGCCAGTGAATGCATGAATAAATAGAACAACAAACTGAATTTCCTCTCTCACACACTCACTCTCCCCCTTCCTTTCTTGCTAAAATCAATAACTTTTTTTTTTAAGAAAAGAAATTGGAAAAGGCAAGAAAGTGGATTCTCCCCTAGAGCCTCCAAAATGAATTCGGCTTGCCAACGCCTTGATTGAGCCCAATGAGACCCATGTTGGACCTTTAAAACGTCCAGAACGTAAGATACTACATTTTTTTTAAAGCCACCATGTTTGTGGTATTTTGTTAAGGCAGCCAGAGGAAATTAATATAATCCCATATATCCCATTCTCCATACTCATTAAGATGTTTTTCCCCTTGCTGAAATCTGTTTGGCTCAGTGGATAGAGCATCAGCCTGGGGACTGAAGGGTCCCAGGTTCGATTCCTGTCAGGGGCATTGATTGCGGGCACATCCCCGGTGGGGGGTGGGGGGGTGCAGGAGGCAGCTAATTGATGTTTCTCTCTCATAGATGTTTATAACTCTCTATCTTTCTCCCTTCCTCTCAAATCAATAAAAAAATTTTTTTCTTTTTTTTAAAATATATTTTATTGATTTTTCACAGAGAGAAAGGGAGAGGGATAGAAATTCAGAAACATCGATGAGAGAGAGACATCAATCAGCCGCCTCCTGCACACCCCACACTGGAGATGTGCCCGCAAGCAAGGTACATGCCCCCAACCGGAATCAAACCTGGGACCCCCCAGTCCGCAGGCCGACGATCTATCCACTGAGCCAAACCAGTCTCGGCTAAAAATCTTTTTTTTTTTTTTTAATATTTTTTTCCTTAAGCCTATTCTTGATTCCTAAAAGCTTTTTAAAAAAACCTTAAACATCCTTTTTTATTTCCTTTGTTTTGTTTTCCATTAGCAAAGATTTATCCAGACATCCCTTCTTGATGCTTCTAGGAGCTGAGAAGTTGCAGACTTTTAGTCTGTCGGGATGCAGCCTACAGGTCTCATTTTGCAAACAAGAATGGGAAACTCCAGAGAGGGCAAGGGCTTGTCAAGTTCACACTGTTACCCAACAGCAGGCAGGCACCACGCCCCATGTCCTGACTCATCAGCTGCTGCTATGCTCACTTCCTTCCTCAAAAAATAACAAGACCAGCCCATTAACTCGCAAAGAGCATGCTTGCATTTTCCACGTATGGGGCTCAGAAACCATACTGATCATTGATACTGTACAGACCATGGTTTCCTGGCAAAAGTCTCATAAAGCTACTCATACAGAATAAAATGAATGTAAACTGTAATTTAAAATAAAAAATTGAAATAAGTAAAATGACACTGATGATTCAAAATAAAACATGTTTATACATTTGTGGGGGCGGGGTGGGGGGAAGAAGTCGCATGGAACTGAGTCTGGGGAGATACTCCCGGAAAGGTTTTGAAAGCTCCTCAGAAGCCCTGAGGACTGAAGGGTCCCAGTTTCGATAGAGCTTGCCCTTGGCGTGTGACACCCATTAGCAGGCAACAGAGAGGCTATTGTGGAGGGTCTTTCCATTCGCCTGTGGTGTGGTGGGTTTAGCACCCGAACACACAGCATGGGATCCTCAGGAGTCCAGCCAGTGAATGCTGAGACAGAGCTTGTTACCATCCACTCTCCCTTTCAGAATCCCACCAGCCACCTTGCCCGCACAGCCCCTGGCCAAGAACCAGACAACCAGACATCCAGGGTCAGGCCCTGGGCTGCAGAACCCACCGATATTATTCAAACAACCCACCCCTGCGCCTGCTCATCCTGTCCCCTGCCCCCTGCCCCTTCTTGAGGAAGAAAGAGCAGAGGCTCTTATCCACATTGTCCCCCACTCCCTCTGCCTCCTAGCCACCCCGATGCTTCCACACGGAGCATGCCCTTGGACTGTGAGTATAACAAACTGTCTTTTCATTGGTGGTCCTCTCCTGATCCGTTGGTCTTGTCTTACCTAAATAATAATAAAACTTTTTTTTTTAAATTAAATCTTTATTATTCAGATTATTACATTTGTTTCTCTTTTTTCCCCTCCATAGCACCCCTCCACCCAGCTCCCACCCCTCCCTCTGCCCTTAGCTCCCTCCCATTGACCTCATCCATAGGTGTATGATTTTTGTCCAGACTCTCCCTGTACACCCCTCACCCCTTTCCCCCTGAGAATTATCAGTCCATTCCCTTTCTGTGCTCCTGATTCTATTCTATTCAACAGTTTATTCTGTTCATCAAATTTTTAATTCACTAATTTTTAGATTCACTTACTGATAGATATGTATTTGTTGTTCCTAATTTTTTGTCTTTTACCTTTTTCTTCTTCCTCTTCTAAAAGAGTACCTTTCAGCATTTCATATAATACTGGTTTGGAGTTGATGAACTCCTTTAGCTTTTTCTTCTCTGTGAAGCTCTTTATCTGCCCTTCAATTCTGAATGATAGCTTTGCTGGATAGATTATTCTTGGTTGTAGGTTCTTGCTATTCATCACGTTGAATATTTCTTGCCACTCCCGTCTGGCCTGCATTGTTCCTGTTGAAAAATCAGCTGACAGTCGTGTGGGTGCTCCCTTGTAGGTAATAAACTGTTTTTCTCTTGCTGCTTTTAATATTCTCTCTTTGTCTTTTGCTCTTGGTATTTTAATTATGATGTGTCTCGGTGTGGTCCTCTTTGGATTCCTTTTATATGGGGTTCTGCGTGCTTCCTGGACTTGTAAGTCCATTTCTTTTACCAGATGTGGGAAGTTTTCAGTCATTATTTCTTGAAATAGGTTTTCAGTATCTTGCTCTCTCTCTTCTTCTGGCACCCCCACAATTCTGATGTTGGTACGCTTGAAGCTGTCCCAGAGTTTCCTTACATTATGTTCACATTTTTGGATTCTTTTCTCTTCTTGCTTTTCCAGTTGAGTGTTTTCTGCTTCTTTATATTTCAAATTTTTGACTTGATTCTTGCCTTTCTCTAGTCTGCTATTAGGACTCTGTATAATATTTTTTATTTTAGTCAGTGTATGTTTAATTTCTAGTTGGTTTTTTATCACTTTAGTTGGACCTTTTCCATCTCTAGTTGGTCCTTTTTCATCTCCTCTTGGCTCTCGCTAAATTTATCCATCTTTTCTAGCATATTCTTGAAAAACCTTACAAGTGTGGTTTTGAACTCTATATCCAGTCGTTTTTTCCCCTCCATTTCTTTTGTTTGTGATCCCTTCCCTTGTCTCGGCATTTTCACTATGCCAGGGAAACTTCTGTGTTGAATTCAGCCTTGTGAAACCAGACTTGCAAAGCCACAGAAGCCTCTGTTGAGCTTGGGATGGGTGGAGTCTCTGGGTTTAAGGGACCGCCTTGCCTTCCAGTCGGCCCCGCCCTCCATGGCCCCCGAGTCTCACGTGACTGGGTAATGGCTGGAGCGGTCCTTGTGCACACGTACCCGCAGTGCCTCTAACCGCTGCCTTTCCAGCTCCCTTGCGCGCCAGGACCACACGAGTCTGGGTCCCCAGGGTTTCGCCCAAAACAGGGGCCCAGTGGACTCAGAAGTGGCACAGTTGGGAGGGTCTGTCTCCCGCCCACTCTCGAAAGCCAGCGGCACAATCAGCAGTCTGTCCTTCACGCAGCGCCGTGCGCGACCAGACCTCCGATCTTTTGCGACTCCCCTAAATTTCTGTGCACCTCTCCCTTTTCACAGTCCAAACTCACCCCGTATGAGTTTCGGCTGGATCTGGGGTTTAGTAGGATAAGGGGTTCAATGCCGTTGGGAGTCTCCGTTTCCCTCCCGCCAGACAAAGCCAGCCAGGTACTCCGGCACCCGCTCTCTCAGCGCGCTTATCTCCATACCTCAGCTTTTTGCAGCTCCTCTGGGTTTCTGTGAGCCCCTCTCTTTCCTTCTAGCTGTAGAACTTACACTCGGCCAGTTTTCCTGTGGTTCCGGATGATGTCTGTTCTGTCTTTTAGTTGTAGCTTTGAAATTGTTGTGCGAGGCAGCAGTGTAGGTGTTTACCTATGCCGCCATCTTGGATTCTCTCTCT
This sequence comes from Lasiurus cinereus, assembly GCA_011751065.1. Classification (NCBI taxonomy): domain Eukaryota; kingdom Metazoa; phylum Chordata; class Mammalia; order Chiroptera; family Vespertilionidae; genus Lasiurus; species Lasiurus cinereus. The sequence goes on from JAAGEH010000018.1 coordinate 71,185,716, forward strand.
ATAATAAAACCTTTATTTAGTCGAAACTGGTTTGGCTCAGTGGATAGAGCGTTGGCCTGCGGACTGAAAGGTCCCAGGTTCGATTCCGGTTAAGGGCATGTACATTGGTTGCCGGCGCATCCTCAGTGGGGGGTGTGCAAGAGGCGGCTGATCGATGTCTCTCTCTCATCGATGTTTCTGACTTTCTATTCCTCTCCTTTTCTCTCTGTGAAAAATCAATAAAATATATTTAAAAAATAAAACCTTTATTTAGAACAGAGGACGCTCAGCTGCCTATGGAGAAGCCCAGGTGGAGGGGAGCAGGGGCCTCCCACCAGCCATGGGAAGGAGCCACCTGCGAAGCCTGGCGGTGCCTGCAGCCCAGCCCGCACCTGTGCGCAATCTGGCTAGGGGAGAGAGTCGAAGCCGGAACCGCAGTCTGAGCCATCTCAAATGCGCAGCCCTCGGAAACAGAGAGGTGGTACAGGTGGTCGTGTTTGCTGTGTGTCAGTCACTAACTGCCAGAAAAAGTTATTCCTCAGCAGCAGCTCACAGGTGGAGGCCTGGGATTTGAAACCAGGTCCCTGTAATCCTAAGGCCCAGGGGTTTCCACATCGCCTCTCCCGTGTGCCAGCAGGTGCCGTATTCAGACGCTGTGGACTTCTGATTCAAACGGTAGAAAAAAATCTGTTATCGCATGTCACAAATACTCAAGAGCTAGAGAATTCGGGAAAATACCACATGATCTCATTTACGGATAATAAAGAACATTATAAACTGATGAACAAGAAAATAGATACATGCCAAAACCGGTTTGGCTCAGTGGATAGAGCGTCAGCCTTCGGACTGAAAGGTCCCGGGTTCGATTCCGGTCAAGGGCAAGTACCTTGGTTGTGGGCACATCCCCAGTAGGGGGCGTGCAGGAGGCAGCTGATCCATGTTTCTCTCTCATCGATGTTTCTATCTCTCTATCCTTCTCCCTTACTCTCTGTAAAAAATAAATAAAATATATTTAAAAAAATAGATACAGAGGCAGTAAAGCATCAAATAGACTGTCAAATTACAGCAGGAAGAGTAAGGAGAGGTGGGGTAGATAAGAGATCAACCGAAGGACTTGTATGCATGCATATAAGCATAACCAATGGACGCAAGACACTGAGAGGTGAGGGCATGCATGGGAGTGAGGGGGAGGGCAATGGGAAGATATGTACACATGTAATACATTAATTTAAAATACATTTTTAATATATTTTATTAATTTTTTACAGAGAGGAAGGGAGAGGGATAGAAAGTCAGAAACATCGATGAGAGAGAGACATCGATCTGCCGCCTCCTGCACGCCCCACACTGGAGATGTGCCCGCAAGCAAGGTACATGCCCCCGACGGGAATTGAACCTGGGATCTTTCAGTCCGCAGGCCGACTCTCTAACCACTGAGCCAAACCGGTCTCGGCAATATATTAATTTTTAAAAAATGAAAGAAAAAAAAAAAGAGAGTTAGAGAATTCGGTTCCAGGGTTTATCAGGCGCCGCAGCTGTCCCACCAAGGACCCAGAGGAGTGTCTCCATGTCCCTTCCCAGCCAGGCTCACGCAGCCTGCCAGCTTCTCATTCTCATTTTCAAAGACAGCTGTAGCATTTGAGGCACTGGACGAGCACAATGTGTGTTTCCCCAGAAATCTTTCCGTTGGCTTCCTGCTATTGGACAGCAATGCAGCACATGCCCATTTCTAAACCAATCAGCAGAGAGGGTGGTGGGAGCATGAGAGCCAGTGACTGGCTCACACCAGGTAGGGTTTCTCCTTGAGGTTGGAGGCACTCTTCAACAAAATCAAGGTCCTGCAACAAGGACTGTGCAGGAGAAGGGCTGGGGTGGTGCTGGATAACGTAGGTACATTAACTTCTACAGGAGCCAGCAAGAAGCCAGCTGCACTAGTGAGAAGGGGAGTGGGGAAAAGCAGAAGAAAGAGGCAGGGGCAGGAGGGTCAAGGCCGACCTGTCTGAAGCTTTTCCTAGAACCGTGTGTCCTTCCCCCATTCTCCTGCCCCAGGATGAGTTATGTAAGTATGGGCACATCTGACTGCTCTCCCACTTTGCCAGTTTGGGTACGGATGGCATGACCCAACTGCCTCCAAAAGCCTCTCGCCTGTGGACCTAGAGCAGACTGTGGACATGTGGGCTGGCTGGTGGCTGCTGACTAGAATTCATCTGTATTCTCTGGGATGGAAGGAAGCTGGAGGTGTGTATAACCCCCTCCCCTATTAAGGCGAGAAAGGGCTATTTGCTTAAATGGTAGTTGGTGTCACCAAAAACATTTGGCCTCCTTTATCTGGGTATGGAATCAGCCAACCCAGATAATCAGAGATGTAAGGGGGCCAGAAGTTTAACTCCTGCCCTGGCCAGTTTGGCTCAGTGGATGAGCATCGGCCTGCAGACTGATGGGTCCTGGTTTTCATTCCCAGTCAAGAGCACATACCTCATTGCAGGCTAGGTCCCTGGTCCTGGTCAGGGCACCTGTTGAAGGCAACCAATAGACGTGTCTCTCTCACATAGATGTTTCTCTCTCCTGTCTCTCCCTCTCCTTTCCATTCTCTCTCAAAGTCAATGAAAAAATATCCTCAGGTGAGGATTAACAACAACGACAAAAAGTTCAACTCCTTTATTTGGTAACCATGGAATGCCAAGTTCATGTTGAAGTGACTTGACCGGGATCACAGAGGTAAAATTGAAAGTGAAATGAATCTTGTCTCTTGCTTCAATGCAAGACACCTGTGGAAGATTTCATGCCAGATCTATAACCTTGTTTTTGAAACACAAAATTGCTGGGAAAATGTCCACTTAAAAGTGCAAACTATGCCTGATATTGAGACATGCATTTTTTAAAACATATTTTATTAATTTCAGGGAGGAATGAAGAGGAAGAGAGAGATAGAAACATCAATGATGAGAGAGAACCATTGATCGGCTTCCTCCACATGCTCCCCACTGGAGACTGAGCCCCACAACCTGGGCATGTGCCCTGACCAGAATCGAACCTGGAACCCTTGAGTCCTCAGATTGACACTCTATCCACTGAGCTAAACCGGCTAGGTGAGACATCTGTTTTTCATGTGATTAATTAGACGTTCAAGCTCCACCCTTAAGACATTTTATCTGGTGTTTACCAAAACAGGCCAAAAATACAACAAATAATTTTGTTGCTGTTCAATAAATTACATGGAAAATTATCAAGAGTAATTCTTTTCCGAGTGACAGCAAAAATTAGGCACTTGAAGTCTCCAGTTCGGGAGTTCACTGGACTCATTATTTCAGAGAGAGAGTAAATGAGCTTCCTGAGATAATCTTTCTAATACAGTATAACTCTTCTCTCTGCCAGCTGACTTATAGAACTGATGTTGTGCTTGACCAGATCCCTGTCACTGGGTGCCATGGGCTTAATGGTGTTGGGAGAACATTCCAAATGTTGCTTCTTAGATGAAATTTGCACTTGGTTTCTTAGTTTGAATGAAGAAGTCAAAGGGGAATCTCATATAGCAACTGAGTGGGTCTCCTTGCCATCATTAGCCATAGCTTTCCTTTACAAGACCCATTATGACTTTGGAAATAGGGTGACATTGGTCTTTAGGGGATGGAGTAAAGATAAAACCTGCTAAGGTGGCTCCAGGAGAGGGGGGAAGGGTAGAGGGAGAGAGAGAGAGTTTCGGGGACAAGGTGGATGAAGATAAATTTTGGAGTTACAATTATACCAGTTGGAACAAAAAAGAAGTGTTTTAACTGATATTCATAATAAATGTGGTCTTCATTATTTTTAGTCATTATTGTTATTCTCCAGAAAATAATTGAAAGCATTCCTAGGTTAAACAAATGATTCACAGAATATAATCTAAGGCAGTCTGTTCAGTAATTATTGTTCCATCCTTCACTAATTTTCAAGCTGCCAAACCACTCTCAGGAAAACATTCTTAGTAGTTAAGCAAACTAAGATTTATTTGTCCTGACCCAGTAAGCATACAAGTGAGCAAGTGAATGTGGGCTGAAACAAGATTAGAAACAAACTCTGATTAAATGATTTATTAATCAAATGTACAGTGGACACTTTTATGGACCATGTTATGAGCTATGACAAAAGAAATAGTAAATAGAAAAAGACAAAGGGTTTTAATTCAGTGTAATGCCATGATGGTGACCTGGACAGCAGGGTGGAAATGCACTGGGGAGGGACCAATCCTAATTTGAGCAAAGAGATTGTCTGGAAAGTTCTGAGGAGGAGGAGACATCTGAGCTGAATGTGGAAGGATGAGTCAGGGTTAGACAGAGATGGAGGTAAAGAGCGAAGGAAAAACAATGGCTTGTGGTGCAAACAGGGACAAGGCAGATCCAAGGACCTCAAAATCAGTATGACGGTGGTGTCAGGAGAGAGGTAGGGAAGGAGGCAGTGGATGGGCACAGAGGGGCCAGGGGTCAGCTCATGCAGGCTATCAGACTAAATGCTGAGTACAGTGGGAGCAACTGAAAGAACCATTTCAAGCAGATCAGGTTTATTGGGTGTTTACTGGAGGCCTGGGGAGGATGGTGTGTGTGTGTGTGTGTGTGTGTGTGAGAGAGAGAGAGAGAGAGAGAGAGAGAGAGAGAGAGAGAGAGAGATCTTATTTAGACAAGTTTTAAGCTTACTTAGTAAAGGACAATATGAGGCATTTGAGATCAAAGAAACTAGTACATTCTGTCACACACTATTACAACATCTTCTTCATTCACACAATACACTAGGATGAATATATTCTCAACAAGTATTTCCTTCATCTTTCACATAAGACACAGACATTTTTTCCTGAGAGGGAGCAAAGAAAAGAAACGTCAAGTTTCAATTACCTCCTTTATATGTCCCAAGACTTCACTGCTAGTTTCTCGCTCTTCGTATTTCAGACTGGCTTCCTCAACCTTTTTTTCGTCAAAGTCTTAACAGCCGTAGTATCAACATGTGACCTTAAAAACTGTATAAAAGGCAATTTGGGGGGACACTGTGTTCTAGGAGAGAAATCTCTCCCTTGCCTCCCCTCCCCACACCCAGATGTGCCTCTGCCTAAACCATTTCTATTTCAGAGTCTGACACTGTGTTCTTTAGATCTCTGATACCAATTGTCATTTGCTTGAGCCTTACCTAAGAAACTAAGAAATTCTTTTTTGTGATTTGACCTCTTGGAAGAAATAGTAAAGAAGAAATAGTAAGAATACCTGTCAGATTCAGGCTTTGTTTAAAATCTGCTCTAGGGAATTAAAGGACAAGTTATGTTTATTTAAAAATTTAATCATTACATCTCAAGAGTCACCATAGTCAGGCTCAGCACAACTTAAAAAGCACTTTCCCCGATTTTGGCAGGTCACCCAGTGCATGCGTTCTTCCTTGCAAGTTCAAATTCACTTAAGATTGTGCATGTCATCTCAAACATTTTATTTTGGCTCCTTTACTGGTCACCATAGCAACATATTTTTTAAAAACACACAAATAATACATTTAATCAAATAAGTCAATATTAGGAACTATGTACTACCCACACAGAGCATGTCCTTTTGTTTTAGGCACAAATAGCCCCAAATGCAAATAGCTGTGAATATTTACAAATTTCTTAAAGAAATTTATCTGAAAGAGACTCATAGATTTTAACTTAATGGAAAAAAACTAATTTTTTGTCTGAATTTGAAGGTTAGTAAAGGATAATTTAGCAAAAACAACATAGAATGCAGCTACATTTTAAGAGTATTTTGTAGATTTATAATAATAAAAGCATGATATGCTAATTAGGCCAGACAGCTGAATCACCTTCTGTATATCCTTCCAGACAAAGCTACCATAGTGGGGGCCAAAGCAGAGGCGGTTAGGGGCAATCAGGCAGGCAGGCAAGCAGTTAGGGGTGATTGGGCAAGCAGGCAAGTGGTTAGGGGTGATGAGGCAGGCAGACAGAGTGGTTAGGGATGATCAGGCAGTCAGGCAGGTGAGCAGGTAAGGACAATTGGGCAGGCAGAGTGGTTAGGGGCAGGCAGAGTAGTGGTTAGAGGCAATCAAGAAGGCAGGCAGGTGGTCAGTTAAGAGCCAGCGGCCCTGGATGGCAGTTGGGCATCCCCTGAGGGGCCCTTCCAGAGGGTGCCAGCTGGGCTGAGCGGAATCCCCCCCCCTGCATGAATTTTGTGCACCAGGCCTCTAATTTGTAAATAAACAGTGGCTTCATTGGCCTATTCTCTGGAAGGCTGTGGAAGCTCTAAATAAACTCCCTAATGCCAATCTGGGTACTTTCCTTATCCCTTTCCCAGATGCCATATTTTACTGACATAAGTTGAAAAATGCTATTATCCCTTTGAATATCCAAAGAAGTTGCCTTTTGAGATACCAGAAGAGTTAAAATGAGCTTGAAACAGTATTAAAGGTTTATCTCACAAGGTTGCTGCCTCCCAAACAAGTCATGGTCCTGGAGATCAAATAAAAATGATTTTAGGCCGACTGGTGTGGCACAGTGGTTGACCATTGACCTACGAACTAGGAGTTCATGGTTCAGTTCTCAGTCAGGGCACATGCCTGGGTTGCTGCCTTGGTCCCCAGTGGGTGGTGTATAGGAGGCAGCCAATCAACAATTTTCTCTCATCATTGATGTTTCTATTTCTCTCCCTCTCTGAAGTCAATACAAATGTATTTTAAAACACAATAAAGATGATTGCAGTGGCAGGGTTGGGTGGGAAGAGAAGATGGAGGGGGAAGGGAGGAGGAAGCAGACTTCTGAGCCCTTTCTGGGTTGAAAGCACTTGCTTCCCAAGAGCAGTTGGAGGGGAAACATGGATTAATGTGAAGGAAAACACTAGGAGTTCATCATTTCGGGTACAGGGTGAAAGGAAGGAGGAATTCTAAAAATAATGCCTTCTCCTTAAAAACTGAAGCAGCCTGCAAGAAGCAGGATTGGAGAGCTTATTAGCTGACTCCTGTGCCCTCTGCCGCTGACCATGCCAGTTTCAGTCCTAAAATGGCAGTTCGTTCTGCCAAGGTCAAAAGCATGGAGGACACCAAAGAACTTACTTACATCTGGTGGCACAAAACGAGTTGCAATTTCACATGGGTGTGAGGAGCCCCCTGACCTCTCCACTCTTGCTGCTCTCCACCAAGGTAGCTGAAAAGGGAGCCACCAGGTGGTGTTGTCACTGGTAAACATCCTGTCGTTTCAGCGCACTGGCCTCTTGCTGTATCAGTTGCTTTGGGAGGGAACAAGGGCAGGGAAAGTTGACAAGACAGTGAATTGTCCATACCCGTCAATTTCACTTTATGTGCCTTTTAGGCAAAAGAGGCCCTTGTTACAGCTCCTTCTTCCTTCTCAAAAGCTGGCCACCCAGACTGATCTCCCTTCTCAACAAATCCTGTAAATTGTTTTAATTCATATTGCTGACCCCCTGACTGGTGTTACGGGATATATCCCGTCCTTATTTCTTCTCTTTTCTGTTTCTTTCTGCCCTCAAGCATTTCTGGGCCCTGACCTAGATGCTAAATATATGATAAAGACCAGAACATTCCCTGCCCTTGAATTATTATTCTCAGTCCAGTGAAGGAGACAGAAATTGAGGTCTGAAAATTGTGAATAGTACAGCAATTTGTCACAGAGTTCCAGCTCATATAGGAAGTAGAACTATGCCTCCTGACTCATAATGAAGACTTCTGTGCTCATCGCCACATGCAAAACATGTGCTATTTATAAATGGACAACTTCCATCAATAAATAGATTTATCTTTTCAGAAAAGGCTATTTGTGCCAAGACAGCAGAATTTCAAGTACTAGCTTATCTTCCTCCCACTCCCTAAACAAAGACCTTATTCAAAAGAAGATGTATGTCCACCACTAGAGAGGCTGCTCGAGAACTCATGCCTCTCTTGCCAAGTGACTTGGAGCACAAGTGGGAGGTCCTCTCCCTTTCAATGGGCCCCTTCCTCCTCCCTTCACACATATACTAGCAGTGGCAATGTGGACAAGGCTCTTACATTTTCTGGGCCTCAGATTTCATATCTGTGACACAAGGATAATACCCCCTTTTTCTTTGGGTGGTTGTGATATTTAAAATGGAATACTGGGATACAGCAAGTGCAAGCTGTGGAAGTGGTCACTATTCATACAGAGACTATCTGCCCTCTCCTCTCATCATAAGTCCTCTTCCTGAGAAAGATGGAGAGAGAAGGTCAGGCTAGTAAGTGGTTTCATAAGCCACAACACCTGTGAGGCCCTTCTTTCTGGAGGGATTTGAGCCCTGCAGGTGTTGTGGCTGGTAATGCAATTGAAGCAGAGGTTCAGGCCTCCAGGGAATTCTTCCCTGTGTATATAACTGCGTGTACCCTGCAGTCTGGCTTCTGGGGTAGCCAGATAGCAGCACCAGGGAATATGAGTTGAAGAGATAAATGCCAGAGATCAGAAGACATAGTAAAATGTATGAATAGCTTTCAAGTTTATAGATAGGCTGATGACACAAAACCAGAGAAAGCTTGGGGTATGTTTCTTTATTCCCTTTTGAGAAACTCTCAAATCCTTTTGATTTCAGATTCATCCCATCATGGTTACACTCATGAATCTCAGAGAAAGCAAGTCTCCATTGTGTGAGTAAATTTACCTCATTCACTGCCTCTCAATCCCCTCCTACTGGGAACTATCTAGCCCCTATCCCTTTCCCCATTTTTCCTAGGGGGTCCGAAAATGGTTCTCTAAAGCACAATTGGAAAACCATTAATATGGTGCAGTGTTGGGATTCTTGTTCATATGCTAAAGCTCAAATATCATTTCTATTTCAAAGATCACTTCCTCAATGTTTTGGTTAGCTATAGCAATATAACAAATCCCAAATTATAGTGGCTCAAAACAGCATTGATTTTGTTTGCTTGTGATTCTATGAGATAAGAATTCAGGTGCAGCTCAGCTTGGGGTCAGCTTGGGTCATCAATTCAGTCTCATTTCCCTGATGGCTGGACAGGAAGGTCCAAGAAGGCTTTGCTTACATGGCTAGTGCCTGGGTGCTCCTCCATGTGGCCTTGCTCTGGCCACATGTTAACTTGAGCTTCCTCACAACATGGTGGTCTTCAGGCAGTAAGAAGCTGGCTTCCAGGGGAAAACATTCCAAGCAACAAAAGTAGAAGCTGCAGATCTCTTAGGGCCCAGCCTCAGCAGTTATACGGCCTCACTTCCACTGCATTTGATTGGTCAGAACAAGACATGGGACTAGGCTAGATTCAGAGGGAGGATAGATCCCGACCTCTCCATGGAGGGAAGGGCAAAGAATTTGAAGCCATCTTTAATCTACACAATCAGGTGGTCTTCCCAGACCTCCAGTTTAAATCTCAAATCCCTGTAGTTTCTTCTTGCCTCTGCCTCTTGAATTTCGGCTTCATGACATTTATCACAAGTTAGTTATGTGATGAGCGGTCTCCCTCACAGGAGCCTTAGGGCCAGTGAGGGCAGATATGAAGTGAATCTGTGTGCCCACTGCCTAGGGCAGCGCCTTGTGCACTGTAGGCTCTTGAAGAATGTTTGTTTAGAGAATAGGATAAAATGTTATGATAACAACAACAACAACAACAACAAAAAACACCTAGGTAAAGTCAGAACAATATAATGTAGTTCATATAATGTAGTTCTTTGAAGGCAAAAAGATGGACTAGTGTGCTGAGCCTTTGAAATCTGTCTTTTGTGACACTAAACATATCATTAACCACCTAGAAATCTCATACTTCCAATCTCTTCCAATATATAAGAAAACATATATTAGGTTCCACCTAAGCACTTCTATATATGCATTTTCAGGAGTATCTATCTACCTATCCATATATATATATATATATATATATATATATATATATTTTTTTTTTTTAATCTTTATTGTTGAAAGTATTATATAGGTCCCCTTTCCTCCCACATTAATCTCTTCTAGCTCGTCCCCACTCCCCACCTCCCAGGTCTTCACCACCCCATTGTCTGTGTCCATGGGTTATGCATATATGCATACAAGTTCTTTGGTTGATCTCTTTCCACCCACCACCCCCCTCCTTCCCTCTGAGATTCCACAGTCTGTTCCATGCCTCTATGTCTCTGGATCTATTTTGTTCATCAGTTTATTTTATTCTTTAGATTCCACATATGCATGAGATCATATGATACTTGTCTTTCTCTGACTGGCTTATTTTGCCTAGCATAATATCTCCAGGTCCCTCCGTGCTGTCTCAAAAGGTAAGAGATCCTCCTTTTTTTTTTTTTTTACTGCTGCATAACATTCCATGTTGCAAATGTACCATGGCTTTTTTATTCACTCACCTGCAGATGGGCACTTGGGGTGTTTCCAGATCTTAGCTATTATAAATTGCATTGCTATGAACATAGGGATGCACACATTCTTCCTAATTGGTTTTTGGGTTTATTAGGATACTAGAGCCCGGTGCACAAAATTCATGCATGGTGGGGGAGGGGGTGTTCTTCAGCCCAGCCTGCTCCCTCTCCAATCTGGAACCCCTTGAGGGATGTCCAATTGCCCGTTTAGGCCCGATACTACCTGGACTGCTGGCTCCCAACTGCTCACCTACCTGCCTTCCTGATTGCCCCTAACCACTTCTGCCTGCCAGCCTGATGGATGCCTAACTGCTCCCCTGCCTGCCTGTTTGCCCCTAAATGCCCTACCCTGTGGGCCTGGCACCCCTAACTGCTCTCCCTTATAGGCCTGGGTCCCCCACACACACACTGCCCTTCCCTGCAGGCCCGGTCACCTCCAACTTCCCTCCCTTGCCAGTCTAGTCAACCCTAACTGCCCTCCCCTGCTGGCCTGATCGCCCACAATTGCCCTCCCTTGCAGGCCTGGTCCCTGCCAACTGCCCTCCCCTGATGACCTTCTTATGGTGGCCATCTTATGTCCACATGGGGGCAGGATCTTTTGACCATATGGGGGCAACCATCTTGTGTGTTGGAGTGATGGTCAATCTGCATATTACTCTTTTATTAGATAGGATAAAGGCCTAGTACACGGGTGGGGGCCAGCTGGTTTGCCCTGAAGAGTGTCCCAGATCAGGGTGGGGGTTCCCTTGGGGTATGGGGTGGCCTGGGCAAGAGGCCTGTGATGGTTTTCAGGCCAGCCACACACCCCAGCTACCCAAGTGGAGGCACTGGTATCTGGGATTTATTTATCTTCTACAATTAAAACTCTGTAGCCTCGAGCAGAGCCAAGCCTTCTGCTTGCACAGCCATTGAAACTTTGTTGCCTTAAGCACCAGCCAGGGTGTTCAGAAAGCTTGGCTTCCTTCATTGCCAGGGGCAACCCAAGCCTCACTCCTGCTCTCTCTGTGGCCATAGCCATCTTGGTTGGTTAATTTGCATACTCGGTCTGATTGGCTGATGGGCGTGGCTGGTGGGCATGGCTTGTGGGTATAGTGGAGGTACAGTCAATTTGCATATTACTCTTTTATTAGATAGGATATTCCTAGAAGTGGGATTACTGACTCATATGGCAATTCCATATTTAAATTTTTGAGGAAACTTCATAATATTTTCCATAATGGCTGCACCAGTCTGCATTCCCACCAGCAGTGTACTAGAGTCCTCTTTCTCCACATCCTCACCAACACTTGTCATTTATTGATTTGTTAATTGTAGCCATGCTGACAGGTGTGAGGTGATACCTCATTGTTGTTTTATTGTTTTATTGTTTTATTTTTTAAATATATTTTATTGATTTTTCACAGAGAGGAAGGGAGAGGGATAGAAAGTCAGAAACATTGATGAGAGAGAGATATCAATCAGCTGCCTCCTGCACGCCCCACACTGGAGATGTGCCTGCAAGCAAGGTACATTCCCCCAACCGGAATTGAACCTGGGACCTTTCAGTTTGCAGGCCGACGCTCTATCCACTGAGCCAAACCGGTCTCAGCCCTCATTGTTGTTTTAATTTGCATCTCTCTGCTGAACAGTGACTTTGAGCATTTTTTCATATCTCTTTGTGAAGTGTCTATTTATGGTCCTTTACCCATTTTTAAGTTGGATTTTTTGCCTTTCTTTTGTTAAGTTCCTATGAGTTCTTTATATAGTTTGGACATTGACCCTTTATCATATGTACATTACTAAATAGGTCCTCCCATACAGCAGGCCCCCTTTTCATTTTGTTGGTGGTTGTGCAGAAATTTTTTATTTTGATATAGTCTCATTTGTTTATTTTCTCCTTCATTTCCTTTGCCTTAGGAGATGTATCCATAAATAGATTGCTATGAGATGTGTCTGAGATTTTTCTGCCTATAGTTTCTTTTAGGGTTTTTATGGTTTCCCAACTTACATGTTAGTCTTTTATCCGTTTTGAGTTAATTCTTGTGTATGGCTGAAGTCGGTTATTTAGTTTCTTTCTTTTTTGTGTGTGTGTGCATCTGTCCAATTTTCCCAACATCATTTATTGAAGAGACTGTCTTGATTTCATTATACACTCTTGCCTCCTTTGTCAAATATTAATTGAGCATAATTTGGTCTATTTTGGGGATCTCTGTTCTGTTCCATTGATCTATATGCCTGTTCTTGTGCCAGTATGATGCTGTTTTTATTATGTTGGCTTTGTAGTATAACTTGATATCTGGTATTGTGATTCCTCCAACTTTGTTCATCTTAAGATTGCTGCAGACTGGGGTGAGGGGAGCGGCCAAAAACGACTTTAATGGGGGGATGGGGAGAAAGAAGACATGTAATACTTTAAACAATAATAATTAAAACTTTAAAAAAAGATTGCTGCAGATATTTGGGGTCTTACTCTGATTCTGTATAAATGTTTGGAGTATTTTTTCTAGATCTATGAAGTATTTGTTCTAGATCTGTGAAATATTTGAATAGGGATTGCATTGAATCTATAGATTGCTTTGGTTTAATTATGTTAATTCTACCAATCCATGAACATGGTATATTCTTCCACTTTTTATATATTACTCTATTTCTTTTTTCAATGTTTTATAGTTTTCCAAGTACAAGTCTTTTTCCTTGTTGGTTAAGTTTATTTCTAAGTATCATACTTTTTTTTGTTGCAATAGTAAATGGGATTGTTTGTTTAGTTTTTCTTTCAAATGAGGATTCATTATTAGTATATAAAAAAGCCATCAATTTCTGTGTGTTAATTTTGTATCCTGTTACATTGCCAAATTTATTTATTAAATCTAGTCATTTTTTGGTTCTCTGATTGAGTGATTTTTTTCTAATTTTCTAATTTACTAATCTGATCTTCAGTTTCCTCTAATCTGCTGTGTATTTCTTCCAGTGTGTTCTTTATTAGTGCTATGTCATTCTTTATTTCTGACTGTTCTTTTTTCATAGTTACTATATTTTTTTTCTTATGCTGATGAGCATCCTTGCCATCATTATTATGAACTCTGTCTGATAAATTTCTTATCTCCATTTTGCTTAGCTCTTCTCTTGGAAATTCTCTTGTTCTTCCATTTTGGGGGGTTGGTTTTTTTTGTCTTCCCTTTTGGCTATTTGTTTGTATTTGTATTTATGTATTAGGTAGATCTGCTATGACTCCCAATCTCTGGTGCAGGCCAATGTCAGATCTTGTTTTTTTACTGGCCCTGAGTACCCTTTTGAAGCTATCAGCAATCCACAGCTTGTGACTCCTTTTGCTGGGGCTAGGTGCCTTTGGAAAGGAGCAAGATGTGCACCAGGGTTTGCTTTTCCTAGCCCCAGGCCCAGGAGATCAGGCAAAGACTCAAAGCCTCCAGAGATCTACCTCTGCCTGCAGTCCAGTAGACACTCAGTCTTGATTAGCCTCAAGCAATGGACCAAGTGGTGGGTCAAGAGGTCTTCCAAGAAGAGGTCTTCCAAGAGGACCAGCTGTGGATTGCTGATAGCTTCAAAAGGGTACTCAAGGCCAGTAAGAAAACAAGATCTGACATTGGCCTGCACCAGAGATTGGGAGTCATAGCAGATCTACCTAATACATAAATACAAATACAAACAAATAGCCAAAAGAGGTTGTTACCATTTTACTCATATCCTTTTCCTCTTGTCCTCCTCCTCCTCCTCCTCCTCCTCCTCCTCCTCCTCCTCCTCCTTCTTTTTCTTCTAAAATACTCTTCAACATTTCATGTAATACTGCTTTGGTGGTGATGAAATCCTTTAGCTTTTTCTTGTGTGTTTTTTTTGGAGCTTCTTATCTGACCCTCAATTCTAAATGGGAGCTTTGCTGGGTAGAGTAATCTTGGTTGTAGGTTCCTACTATTTATCACTTTGAATATTTCTCACCACTCCTACAAAGTTTTTGTTGAGAAATCAGCTTATAGTCATAAGGGCACTCCCTTGTAGGTAACTAACCACCAACCCATTGCTATTGCCTTCTTTAACTCATTCAAAGACACTAAAATGTATCAGAATTGATTTGTAATTGGAAGCAAAATGCTTGCCTTAAAGATGACTGCCAACCTGTCCTTTAGGCAATAATTTATGGAGCTCATTGCAAAATAAAAATGCAAAGCACCTTGTTAAAAAGTTAAGAATTTAAAGAAATCAAAAGCAAAGCATCAAAACAAGTGGTTAGCCCTATGGAACAGCAAATCCTGCAGACCCATGAAGCTGGCCCTGCCTATACTAAAAGTGCTTTTCCAGAAAAATACCGCCTTATAATTTCATCCTATGTCTGAAACCCTGATTTTTGTAAACCGCTATACTGGTTATTAATTGAAATTTCTCAATGTACACATAAGCCCATAATCCTAACAAAAAATATTTTCATTTTTCAATCTTTCTTTCTAGCTCTCTTGGGCATTTCTGGTCAAAAAGACATGGTGTTGCCGTCTTTACTCTCTACATATGAAGATTCCACCCAATATCATTAAGATCACCCCCTTGCCGAAACCAGTTTGGCTCAGTGGATAGAGTATCGGCTTGCGGACTGAGGGGTCCCAGGTTCCATTCCAGTCAGGAGCATGTGCCCAGTGGGGGGCGTGCAGGAGGCAGCTGATCGATGTTTCTCTCTCATCGATGTTTCCTCTGTCCCTCTCCCTTCCTCTCTGTAAAGAGTCGATAAAATATATTATTTAAAAAAAAAGAAAAGAAAGATCACCCTCTTGCCACTGCTTCAGGGCCAAGCCATTTCTGTCATTCTCCAAGCCTGCCCTGAAGCTTTGGTAAGAGGTGTAAGGGCAGGAGAGTATCTTCCCCAAACCTACTCTTAGAACTTGGTCTTTACTTCTCTGGTCCTGATGCCTCCTGGGAGACAGAGAAACCGAGGAAGATTCTCCTGGTAGCTTAATCTCCTTGTCCAGTGCTGACTGCCAGTATTATAGAGCCAGTTATTGACAATCTCAGAATTAGATAACATTGTAACGTAGCTATCTTTTTCAATATGGTTTGAAGTAATGGACTCCCATCAAAGTGTGATAAAAGTAAGTTCTTCGTTATGAATCTTAAATTTAATCTAGGCACTTCACTGAACTCCACTCAACTCAAAAGAGTTGATAGTAGTTGCTTTATTCACTTCCTCATTCTATACCCACTCCTCTACTAAATGGGGCTCTTACTGAGGTCACCAGTGACTTAATTCTTGCCAAAGCCAGTGGTCTATTATTTGTCCTTATCTTACTGGGCCAGTCAACAAAATTTGGCAAGACTGGACACCCCCTCCTCTGCAAACTCTTTCTTCTCTAGGCTTCAGTGAACTTCCTCTCTGGTGTCCTCTCTTCCTGCTTCTATTCTTGCCATCCTGAGAGCCCCTCTGAGGGATATTGCCATCTGAGGGATATTTTCTAAATATTTACTAAATCAACCTCCAGTGGTTTTCTGAGTATGTGTTCGTGATATACAAATCTTTAGCATGACCTATGGTTTGACTCTGCCTTATTTTTCCACATCACCGAGGAAGTAGGAATCCTATTTTGTGCTCACCTACTATTCTCCAGCCACACTGGCCTCCTGCAATCCCTCAAACTCTCCAGGGGCTTTCTAATTGTTGAGCCTTCTCTTTGGAATGCTCTTTTCACAATCCTCATGCCACTGCCAACTCTTTACTTGGGTCTCAGCCAAATGTCAGTTTGTCAAAAAAATCTATGACACATGAGTAAAATAGCCTCTAACTTTAAGTCACATTTTATCCTGTTTTTCTCTTCACACCTTATATAATCTGCAATTTTCTTGTTTACTAGAACGTTAGTTCATTAAGTTGATTTATCTTGTCACAGTGTCCCAAGTACTCAGAATAGCACATAGTAGACCCTCAATAAATACTTATAGACTGCCTCACTGACTGTTAATTATTTTGCTATTTAAAGTTCCGTGGCCCATTTTGCTCATTATGGCTGAAATGTATTTTTATGCTTAAACAGACATTAGAATGCCTCCAGATTTTTAGGTTTCATGCATTAGAATCAATTAACTCCAAGGAGAGCTGAAAGATAAACATAACAGATGGAAGCTTATTTTTACATAAATGCTTCTAATCTATAGAGCAATAATCATGTTGGTTCAAGACAAGACCCAAGAGGAGAAGCATTCCCCTACCTCTTTCAATATTGTTCACTTCAGTTCATCCTGTTTGTATGGGTGCCTACTGTGTATCAGGCACTGTACTAGGCACTGGCAAATACAACATAAGATAGCTATTGACCTTGACTTTACACTCTGATTAGGGAAACAAGCATGTGAATAGGCCAGTCAGAATAATGTGGATCATGCTGTGGGAGAGGCATGTCTGTGTTACTGACAGAGGAACACAGAAAAGGCCATTTGTCTAGGCAGGCACACAGGGGATGCTTCCACAGGACATCACATTGTGTATGGTCCCTCTCAAATGCATTCCATTCTTCACACTGTTCTTGTGTTTTATAGTATTTCTGAACTATCTATCTTTTTTCTGTTCTTTTAAAGCAAGAGGTCCTGGCTGGTGTGGTTCAGTGATTGAGCATTGACCTATGAACCAGGAGGTCATAGTTCAATTCATGGTCAGGAAACATGCTCAGGTTATGGGTTCGATTCCCCAGTGTGGGGCATGCAGGAGGCAGCCAATCAATGATTCTCTTTTATCACTGATGTTTCTGTCTCTCTCTCCCTCTCTTTTCCTCTCTGAAATGAATATATATGTTTTTTTATTTTTAATTTTTAAATAAAGCAAGAGGAATCTACTGGGTTTTAATGTGCCAAAGGCTTTACCTGTATTTTTAAATATGTTGATACATGTGATATAGTGAATCAGTCAAAAATGAGCTCTTAATCATCACCTAAGACTAGATCCTTTTCATTCTAATTTTCCAAACTGTTGATCATCTGCCTCTTTTTATTCTGCCTTAGACATGATTAAATCACCTTCTCAAAAAAATGTTTCACCTTGCCGTCCTTTTCAACTGCTGCCCATCCTCCTTTCATTTCAGATTTATTTTCCCTGTGAGGTTTTTCAAAAGCATTTAATTCCATATAAGTTAACTCTCTACTTTCCATCTGTTGCTCCATTGGCCTTCGTTCTTCTGAAGTTAATGAAATTGTCCTGGTTTGGGGAAGTGTAGCTTGTTAGTTAGTTCCTGTCATCTATAACCAAGGATGCTAGGTCGCATGCCTCCCACTGCCCTGCATCGTGGACCTCACTCTGACCATTTTCTTTATATTAAAGTTACTTCTCATCTTCTGTGAGTTCATCCCCTCCCAGTTATAACCAAACTACTAAGTGCTTTCCAAGTGACAGAACTGCTATGACCTTGAGAACAGCATGGAAAAAATGTAGAAAGAGAATAAGGGATTGGTGAGGATGGGAGTGGGGATTCTGGGGGAGCTGCTGCCTGGGGGAAATCAGACAAAACACTGGGAGAAATGCAAACACAAAGAGCCCTGAGTCTAAGTAATCTCTGGAAAAGGGAAAACTATTTTCAGGCATAATTTTAGGATAACACAAATAAACATATACTTGACCACAAGACTCATGGGACTGGCCTCTCTCCATAACCACACACACACACACACACTCACACACACACACACACTCACTCACATTCGCACGCATGCACACGCATACACGCCTCACTCAAGCTCCTACGTATCTCTGACTCTGTCTCACTCCTCCCCTTGCTCACTCTGCTGGAGACAGGGCAGGGCTGCCACCCATTGGGGCCTTTGCTCTGGCCCTGTTCTCTCTGTCTGCAACACCCTTCCCCCCGCCCCCTCCCAACAAATACCAGGGGTGAAACTCCTTTCTTTGAATCTTTGTTAAATACCATGTTTCTAAGGAGGCCTATCTAACAGTTACCATTAAAAGCACATTTTTCCCCCTATCAAACAGTGGCTTTCAGAGAATATGAGAGAAACATCCTAGTAATAAGACAAAGCTGAGTGTTATTTTTACCACAATAAGGGAAGAGGAGTGTGTACTATGATGACTGAGTCCTAGAGCTCCGAGAGTGATGACACTGGGATATGGATGAGGTCTGGGAGTTGGAAGGAAGGTGGGTTTTGCAGAGGCTTGATTAGAGTTGCATGAAGATCATAATATATTTTAGAAGTGGTGGACACAGCAAGGAGAGAATTTGAGATGACTGTTTCAAAGAGCCTCAAGAAGTAAGCCATCATTTGATCACACTGATAATTCAAACATGTTTCTAGAAGGACAGGAGATAATAAAGGTTGTGATGCTGAAATCAGTTTGGCTCAGTGGATAGAGCATTGGCCTACGGAATGAAAGGTTCCAGGTTTGATTCCAGCCAAGGGCATGTACCTTGGTTGCAGGCACATTCCCAGTAGGGGGTGTGCAGGAGGCAGCTGATCAATGTTTCTCTCTCATCGATGTTTCTAACTCTCTATCCCTCTCCCTTCCTCTCTGTAAAAAAAAAAATCAATAAAATATTTTTTTTTAAAGAAAAATTGTGGTAATGTTTGTTTATGTAGGTGTAAGTGATCTTTCCATCTTCATGTTCATAAAACTTCCCTGGAAAGTTTTATAGTTGGTTTACTCTTTTCTTTTTTAATCCTCATCTAAAGATATATGTTTTGATTTTTGAAAGAGAGGAAGGGGAAAGGGAGAGAGACAGAGACAGCGACAGGAGGGTGAGACATTGATACGAGAGAGAAACATCAATCCATTGCCTCCTAGAGGTGCCCCAACTGGGGATTGAACCTGTGACCTTCAGTGCACAGGACAATGCTCTAACTGTTAGGATCACTATCCTTGGCCTTTCCTGTTTGGACATGTTTTCTGAATATTTTGTTAGAGGTTATTTTTTTCCAGAGCTTGAAACAAATGGCCTGCACCTGCAGAAGATAAGATACACTCCCGAACTGACCCAGGTACTCCCCTCTGCCTGTGTGTCCACCAGATATCCTTCTATCTTCCTAGGACGTCCTGTTGTTCAGGCAGGTATGCCAGCTGGCTGGTGCAACCCTGACCCAGTCCCTATATAAGAGAACATAAACAGATGCTCTAGCCCAGCCAGTGTGGCTCAATTGGTTGGGCATCATTCCATGCACCAGGAGGTCCCCAGTTTGATTCACAGTCGGAGAACATGCCCAGGATTTAGGCTTGATCCCCAGTAGGGAGCATGCAGGAGGCAGTTGATCAATGTTTCTCTTTCATCATTGATGTTTCTATCTCTCCCTCTTCCTTTGTCTCTCTGAAATAAATAATAACATATATATTTTTTTAAAAGATGTTCTACATCATATGTCATCAGGGAAATATATATTGATGCCGAAACCGGTTTGGCTCAGTAGATAGAGCGTCAGCCTGCGGACTGAAGGGTCCCGGGTTCATTTCCAGTCAGGGGCACATGCCTTGGTTGCAGGCACATCCCCGGTGGGGGGTGTGAAGAGGGCAGCTGATTGATGTTTCTCTCTGATTTATGTTTCTAACACTCTCTCTCCCTCCCTCTCTGTGAAAAATCAATAAAATATATTTTTTAAAAATATATTAGAAAACAACAATGACATATTACTACACTCCTATTAAAATACAGAACACTGATAACAGTGAGGATATGAAGCAACAGGAACTCTCAGTGTTGGTGAGAATGCAAAATGGAACAGCCATTTTTGAAGTTTGTCAGTTTCTTATAAAATTAAATATACAATCTTACCATATGTTCTAGCAATTGTATTCCTTGATATATACCTAAATAATTAAAAACATGTCCACACAAAAACCTGCTCACAGATGTTTATAGCAGCTTTATTCATAGTTACCAAAACTTGGTAGCAACCAAGATGTCATTCAGTATGTGAATGATGAATAAACTGTGATACATTTAGGCAATGGAATATAATGACCACTAAAAAGAAATGAGCTAGCCAAAACCAGTTTGGCTCGGTGGATAGAGCATCGGCCTGCAGACTGAAAGGTCCCATGTCCGGTCAAGGGCATGTATCTTGGTTGGGGGTACATTTCCCTGTAGGGGGCGTGCAGAAGGTGGCTGATCGATGTCTCTCTCATCGATGTTTCTAACTCTCTATCCCTCTCCCTTCCTCTCTGTAAAAAAATCAATAAAATACATTTTTTTAAAAAAAGAAATGAGCTAGAACTAATAAACAAATTTAATAAAGTTGCAGGATATAAAATCAATATAAAAAATTAGTTGTGGCCCAGCTGGTATGACTCAGTGTTTGATCATCGACCTATGAACCAAAAGGTCATGGTTTAATTCCTGGTCAGGGCACATGCCCCAGTTGCAGAGTTGGCCCCCAGTAGGAGGCGTGCAGGAGGCAGCTGATCAATGATTCTCTCTCATCAGTGACTAGAGGCCTGGTGCAGGAAATTCATACACTCAGCAGGGTCCCTCAGCCCAGCCTTCACCCTCTTGCATTCCAGGAGCCCTCGGGGGATGTCCGACTGACTGCTTAGGGAGCAGAGAGCCAGTCTAAGTGCTGCTGCGGAGGTGGGAGAGGCTCTGGCCACCACCGATGTGCTAGCCAGCCATGAGCCAAGCTTCTGGTTGAGCATTGCTCCCCCTATAGGAGCATATTGACTGAGGCAGTTCCTGTATTGAGCGTCTACCCCTTGGTGGTCAATGCACATCATAACGACTGCTCATTCTGCTGTTCAGTCAATTGTATATTAGCCTTTTATTACATATGATGTTTCTATCCCTCTCCCCTCCTCTCTGAAATCAATAAAAAATATTTTTGAAACATTAGTTGTTTCTATACACAAACAGTATACTAAGAGAAATTAAGAAAACAATTCTATTTAAAATCGCATTAGAACAAATAAAATACCTAGAATTAATTTAACTAAGCTGATGAAAAGAAAAGATTGATGAAAGAAATTGAAAAACACAAATAAATGGAAAGCTATTTTATGTTCATGGGTCAGAAATACTAATAATTTTTTAAATGTTCTTAGTACCTAAAGTGAGCTCAAGATTCAATACAACTCTATAAAAATGTAAAGTCAAACTCATAGAAACAGAATGTAGAAAAGTCATTGTCAGGGGCTGGGTGGTGGTGGGATAAATGAGCTACTGAGCCATAAAAAGACAAGGAAGAGCCGAAACCGGTTTGGCTCAGTGGATAGAGCATTGGCCTGTGGACTGAAAGGTCCCAGGTTCGATTCTGGTCAAGGGCATATATATTGGTTGCGGGCACATCCCCAGTAGGGGGCGTGCAGGAGGTGGCTGATTGATGTCTCTCTCTCATTGATGTTTCTGACTTTCTATCTCTCTCCCTTCCTCTCTATAAAAAATCAATAAAATATATTTTTAAAAATAAATAAAAATAAAAAGGCTACATGTCATATAGTTGTATGATTCCAACTATATGACACTGACTCGGCTAGATCATCTGTTTATGTTCTTTTATATAGGGACTGGGTCAGGGTTGCACCAGCCAGCTGGCATAGCTGCCTGAACAACAGGATGTCCTCGGAAGATAGAAGGATAACTGGTGGGCACACAGGCGGAGGGGAGCACCTGGGTCAGTTGGGAAGTGTATCTTATAGTTGTATAATTCCAACTATAGTTGAATGATTCCAACTATATGACATTCTGGGAAAGGCAGTAAAAGAAGTCAGTGGTCACCGGGGAATAGTGAGAGGGAGGGATGAATAGGCAGAACACAGAAGTCTTTGAGGGCAATGAACCTATTCAGTATAACACTATAACAATGGATACATGTCTTTATATATATGTCCAAAGTCCATAATATGCACTACACCAACAGTGAACCCTCATGGAAACTACAGAATTTTGGTGCTAATGATGTATCACTGTAGTTTCATCCATTATAACAAATATATCACTCTGATGTGGAATATTGATGGGGGCCAAGGATTGTGCATGTGTGTGGACAAGTTTTATATAGAAACTTTGTACTTTACTTTCAGTTTTGCTGTGAACCTAAAACTCCTCTAAAAATACAGTCTATTTAAAGGCAAAAAAAAAAAAGTCAATGCATTTAGAAGAACAGACTTCTGATGGTATACATTACTAGCTTGTCTCAATATAGCATAACTATATTTTGTTTGGTAGTCAAGAATCAAATACACTGAGTCTGTGAAGGTGTTCTGTTCAACTATCATTCACACAGAATTGTGAATTTTGTCAACCTGGGCATAGATAGGAGAGGGGTGTTAGGAAGCTCTATAACTATAGGCATTTTTAGATGCTGGGAGACTTAAGTAAGAAACCCCTGAGAACTTAGAAATGAAGAGGAAAGATTGTGATCATAGGGTTAAATGACTAGTGTGCACACAGATATATAAAATGAGCTGAAAAGGAGAGACTGTCATCCAGACTGGAAAGATTATATATCTGTGGAAAATAACCACAAAATTTATGAAGGAAAGATGTCAGAGTGGGCTGTCGGCTAGAGAAGCATCATTATTCTCCCTCTCCTCCTCCTCTTCCTTTTATTGTCAAAACAATGAGTACTCTTTGTTGAGCTCAAATATAGGCTAAATATCCATAATTATCATAGTAATCTGTTGAGAGAGAGTTGTCATCTTGCCCATGATGTTTAGAAGGAAATTCAAACTCCAGATAACTCATTGTCTCTAAAACCTGTATTCTAACAATTATCTATACTAATAAAAAGGTAATATGCTAATTAGACCAGACATCTTCCAGATGACCTTCTGGACAAAGCCATGGTGGCAGGGCTGAGGCAGAGGCAGTTAGGGGCTATCAGGCCAGCAGGGGAGAGCAGTTAGGGGAATCAGGCTGACAGGCATGTGAATAATTAGGAGCCTGTGGTCCCGGATTGTGAGAGAGATGTCCTAAACTTGCAGTTGGACATCCCCCAAGGGGTCCTGCATTGGAGAGGGTGCAGGCTGGGCTGAGGGATCCCCCATCCCTCCCACCCCACCAATGCATGAATTTCATGCACTGGGCCTCTAATGATATATTATAGGAATTGGCCAACTTTCTCTGTAACAGGTCAGATAGTAAATATTTTACATTTTGTAAGTTATATGGTCTTTGTTGAATTCTTAGCTCTGCTGTTGAATGAAGACTATAGCTATGTTCCAGTAAAACTTTATTGATGGGTGTTGAAATTTGAATTGCAAATATTTTACGTGTTATAAAATATTTGTATTTTTCCCAAATATTTAAAAGTGTAAATAAATTCTATTATTAACTTGAAGATTTACAAAAACAGGCATCAGGAATGATTTGGCCTGGGCACCAATGTTTGCAGACCTCTGATTTATTAAGACTCAACTTTGAAATAGCAGTCAGAGTCCCAAACTGGTAGTTTAATCATGCAATCCTCACAAATCTTGCCCACTGGACTTGAGTCTATGTGGAGATGAACGCATTAATACTAATATCAATATTTATTGGAGACTAACCCTATGTCTAGGTAGTGTACTTAGAATATTTCAAATAATATTTATAGCAATTACTTACAACTTCCCCTTCTTTATAGATGAAGAAATTGAATCATAAAGAAGTTAAGTAGTGTATCCAAGTTCACACAGCTAGTTTGTGGTTGGGTGAAGGTTTGAATTCAGGACATCTAACTCTAAAGCCTATGTATTTAACTATTATGCTGAGCTGTCTACAATTAAACATTTAATCTTGGTTCCTCTCTCTTTTTCATTCTTACTTCCAAACCTACAGGACTTTACCTCATTCCTCTAAAAGGCCCACTTTAGTCTGTTTTTACATTAACATTACCCAGTACCTTTTTTTTTCTTTTTTTTTTAAGTCTTTAATTTTTGTATTAATGTATTACATGTATACATATCTTCCCATTGCCCCCCCCCATTCCCAGGCATATCCTAACCCCCCAGTGTCTTGTGTCCATTGGTTATGTTTATATGCATGCATACAAGTCCTTTGGTTGATCTCTTATCTACCCCACCTCTCCCTAACCTTCCCACTATAATTTGACAGTCTATTTGATGCTTTACTGCTTCTGTATCTATCTTTTTGTTCATCAGTTTATAACGTTCTTTGTTATCCATAAATGAGTGAGATCATGTGGTATTTTTCTTTCGTTGACTGGCTTATTTCACTTAGCATAATGCTCTCCAGTTCCTTCCAGGTTGCTACAAATGGTAAGAATTCCTTCTTTTTTATGGCAGCATAGTGTTCCATTGTGTAGATGTACCATAGTTTTCTGATCCAGTCATCTGCTGATGTTGCCCAATATCTTGATTGCTTTCCCACAGACCTTCCCCTGGGTCCTCTTCATTATTCAAGGTCTTAAATGTCACCTCCTTAAAGAGGCCTTCCCTGATCACACAATGTAAAGAAGCATCAGACTCCCTACACACACACACACACACACACACACACACACACAATACCACATTCTGTGTTTTTTTTTAATTGGATCTTCCATTAGATTGCAAGCTCTTGACCTTGTTCTTCTTTTGCCATTATATACCAGTGTCTACAGTGTCTGACACCTAGTAGGTTTTTAATAAGTATTTGTTCTAACTCCATGTTCTGATATTTTCATTTACCAAGTAACTTTCAAATTTCACTCTAATCACATTTCTTTGGAAGAGACTTTAGTTATAACAGATAAACTGGTGCACAATAAAAATTTTAAGAGTTTGTTTGGGCAAAAATGTGTACTAATAGCCCAAACTGTAAGTACTTAGGAGCTATCCATGCTGGGGAAAGAGAAAGGAAATAATTTGAAATAAAATATTTGGGAAAACCTACGAGTTGGCTGATTCTAGTTGGTTGTCCTTAGGTTTCAATTTCTTAATTTTAAGACTTAGGTTCTGGTTTGTTTACAAAGCCTACTAAGGCATTGAAGCCACCTCACTCTAATGGCCTTTTTGTTTAATTAATTTAACACTTGCTATTATTGTATGAAAACTTCTGATCTCTGCATAGGGTAAATTATTTCAGTGGATCAAAAAATGATTATTCTGCTTATGATGTGACTTCCAAGGTGTTTTGACCACAGTGTAAGACTCTCAGACCGTACCCTACAAGTACTTGCAGCCTATGAGTACATTTTGTGTTCTAAGTAAAATACATCGGCTTTCTATTGTCCACTTCAGTTCTCATGTGTATTTTAATTATTCCTCATCTTCTCCAGAAGGTGCCACTGGTTCTTGAAAATGGAATATCATATCTGGCCATTAGACAATTGATAGATTTTCCTTCAAATAATTTCTACGGGAGTCAACTTGCTTAATACATTAAGAAATGATGCCGGAGGAGAAAATGGTGGCGGAGTAGATGGACGCGTCTGGAGCTTTGTCGCTGGGCAGAGGGAAAGAGAGCGGCTGAGAGTTGCATTGGGAGTGTTTGTTGGCAAGCTAGGAGTCAGTTGTCCTCCAGGGGAAGGCGGGGAACTGCTGGAAGGGGCTCTCCTGGCCAGGCAGCCCCATTGCCATGGGGTTTTTGTCCGCCGGAGCCACCAGCGCGAACACGGAGCCCGAGCCATCTTGCAGTGGGAGGTGGATGTCTGCGGCGGTCTGAAGCCTGCGGCTGGGGCACCCATCGAGCAGCCAGGAACCCGGGGACCTAGAACTCTGCTCTCCAATCGGTGCGGACACGCGGCAGAATCAGAGATCCACAGAGCACACGGAAAGTGCCTTGTGTGCTGTACCTGGTCGTGTTGTAGTTTGTGCCTTTCAATCAACGTAGGAGAGAGAACTACATAACCAGACACCCAGAGAAGAAAGACCATGGGCAGAAAAAGAAACAGCCCACAAAAGACAGAAAGGCAGGTTTCACCAGAAAAGGAAGTAAACGAAATAGAACCACAAATAAGCCTAACAGAGAAAGAGTTCAGAGAAATTATCATAATGTGGTTGAAAAGAATGGAAGACAAATTTGACAATATGAGTAAGAGCCAAGAGGAAATGAAGAAGAACCTAGAGGAGGTGAAGAAGCATCAAGAAGAAATGCAGAAGAACCTAGAGGAGGTGCAGAATAAACAAGAAGAAATGAATAATGACATCACTGCTATAAAGAACTCAATAGAAAGCATCAAAACTAGACGAGAAGAAGCAGAGGACCGCATCAGTGAGCTAGAAGGCACGGTAGGAAAAAATACCCAAGTATAGCAGCTTCTAGAAAAAAAAGTTAAAAAGCAAGAGGAGAGTCTAAGGGAACTTTGGGATAACATGAAACAAAATAACATCCGCATAATTGGGGTTCCAGAAAGAGTGGAAACTGAACAAGGATTAGAGAACGTGTTTGAAAAAATAATGACAGAAAATTTCCCCAATATAGAAAAGAAAAAACCCACACAAATCCAAGAAGCTCACAGAGTCCCAAGCAAAATGAACCCCAACAAACCGACACCGAGGCACATTATAATTAAATTGGCAAACACCAACGACAAAGTAAGAATCTTAAAAGCAGCCAGAGAGAAACAGAAAGTTACCTACAAAGGAACCCCCATAAGACTAGCTACTGACTTCTCAACAGAAACTCGTCAGACCAGAAGGGAATGGAATGAAATATACAAAGCCATGCAAAGGAAGGGTCTGAATCCAAGAATACTGTACCTTGCAAGACTCTCAATCAAAATTGAAGGTGAATTCAAAAGCTTCACAGACAAAAAAAGGACTAAGGGAATATATTACCACCAAACCAGCAATGCAAGAAATGTTAAAACGTCTGCTGTAATAAAAAGAAAGAGGAAGCGAAGAAGGAACTCGGGGGTAAGGACTAAAAATGGTAACAGATAAGTACTTATCAATAATAACTTTAAATGTAAACGGATTAAATGCTCCAATCAAAAGACATAGGGTAACCGATTGGATAAGAAAACATGATCCATATATCTGCTTTCTGCAAGAAACCCACCTTAGGAAAAGAGATGCACACAGATTGAGGGTGAAGGGATGGAACATGGTATTTCAGGCAAATGGAAATGAAAAAAAAGCTGGGGTTGCAATACTTATATCTGACAAATTAGATCTCAAAGTGAAGGACATAACAGGAGATAAAGAAGGCCACTTCATAATACTAAAGGGAACAATCCAACAAGAAGAAATGACTCTGGTAAATATATATGCACCCAATATAGGAGCACCTAAATACATAAAAAAACTTTTGGAGGATATTAAGGGAGAGATTGACAGCCATACAATCATAGTAGGAGACTTTAATACCCCACTGTCACCATTGGACAAATCCTCTAAACAAAAAATCAGCAAAAAAACATCAATCCTAAATGACTCACTAGACCAAATGGAATTAATTGACATCTTCAGAACATTTCACCCCAAAGCCACAGAATATACATTCTTCTCCAGTGCACATAGGTCATTTTCAAAGATAGATCATATGTTGGGTCATAAGAAAAGTCTCTGCAAATTCAAGAAGATAGAAATCATATCAAGCATTTTCTCAGACCACAGTGGCATAAAACTGGAAATCAACTATAATAAAAACAATAGAAAGAAATCAAACACATGGAGACTAAACAGCATGCTATTAAACAACGACTGGGTAACCAGAGAGATCAAGGAAGAAATAAAAAACATCATGGCAACAAATGACAATGACAACACAACAATACAAAATTTATGGGACACAGTGAAAGCAGTCTTGAGAGGGAAGTTCATAGCCCTACAAGCCTACTGCAAAAGACAGGAAACAATGGTAATAAATTACCTAAACCTACAACTCAAAGAGCTAGAGCAAGAAGAAAAGCCCAGTGTACTCAGAAGGAAGGAAATAGTGAAGATCAGAGCGGAGATAAACAACTTGGAGACCAAAGAAACAATTCAAAAGATCAACAAAACAAAGAGCTGGTTCTTTGAAAGGAAAAACAAGATTGATGGACCCCTAGCCAGGCTCACCAAGAAGCAAAGAGAGAAGACCCAAATAAACAAAATCAGAAATGAAAGAGGAGAAATAACAACAGACCCCGCCGAAATACAAAGGATTGTTAAAAAAATACTATGAACAACTGTATTCCAACAAATTGGACAACCTGCAAGAAATGGACATTTTCCTAGAAAAATATAACCTCCCAAAACTCAATGAGGAGGAAGCCAAACATCTCAATAGTCCAATAACTATGGAAGAAATTGAAGCAGAAATCAAAAAGCTTCCAGCAAATAAAAGCCCGGGTCCAGATGGCTACACAGGAGAGTTTTACCAAACATTCAAGGAAGAATTAAAACCTATCCTCCTCAGACTATTCAAAAACATTCAAGAAGAAGGAATACTACCAAACACCTTCTATGAAGCCAGCATCACCCTAATACCAAAACCAGATAAAGACAACACAATGAAAGAGAATTATAGGCCAATATCTCTCATGAACATAGATGCCAAAATCCTCAACAAAATTCTAGCAAACCGGATCCAGCAGTACATCAGAAAGATCATACACCATGACCAAGCAGGATTCATCCCAGGAATGCAGGGATGGTTCAATATCTGCAAATCAATAAATGTGATACATCACAGAAACAAACTGAGAGATAAAAATCACATAGTCATATCAATTGATGCAGAAAAAGCATTTGACAAAATCCAACATCCTTTCTTGATAAAAACTCTCAGCAAAGTGGGAATAGAAGGATCATACCTCAACATCATAAAAGCCATATATGATAAACCCACAGCTAACATCATACTCAATGGGCAAAAACTAAAACCATTTCCCCTAAGAACAGGAACAAGACAGGGATGCCCACTCTCACCTCTCCTGTTCGACATAGTACTGGAAGTATTAGCCATTGCAATTAGACAAGAAGAAGAAATAAAAGGCATCCAAATTAGATGACATGATATTGTACATAAAAAACCCAAAGGACTCCATTCCAAAACTAATTGACTTAATTAATGAATTCGGCAATGTAGCAGGATACAAAATTAATTCTAAGAAGTCTGTGGCATTTCTATACACTACCAGTGAAATTATAGAAAGAGAAACTGAAAAAGCAATCCCATTTACCATCGCACCAAAAAAATTAAGATACCTAGGAATAAACCTAAGTAAAGAGGTAAAAGACCTTTATGCAGAAAACAACAATCTGATACCATCTTACACCTGTCAGAATGGCAATCATCAACAAATCAACAAAAGACAAATGTTGGCGTGGATGCGGAGAAAAAGGAACCCTTGTGCACTGTTGGTGGGAATGCAGACTGGTGCAGCCACTGTGGAGAACAGTATGTAGTTTCCTCAAAAAACTAAAAATGGATCTCCCATTTGACCCTGTAATCCCACTCTTAGGAATTTATCCTAAGAAACTACAAACAGGGAGAAGCCAAGATGGCGGCATAGGTAAACACCTATACTGCTGCCTCGCACAACAATTTCAAAACTACAACTAAAAGACAGAACGGACATCATCCAGAACCACAGGAAAGCTGGCTGAGTGGAAGTTCTACAACTAGAGGGAAAGAGAGGGGCTCACGGAGACCCAGAGGAGCTGCAAAAAGCTGAGGTACGGAGACGAGCGCGCTGAGAGAGCGGTGCCGGAGTACCTGGCTGGCTTTCTCTGGCGGGAGGGAAACAGAGACTCCTAACGGCATTGAACCCCTTCTCTTACGACACTAAACCCCAGATCCAGCCGAAACTCATACGGGGGAGTTTGGACTGTGAAAAGGGAGAAGTGCACGGAAATTTAGGGGAGTTGCAAAGGATCGGAGGTCTGGTCGCGCACGGCACCACAAGGAGGACGGATTGCTGATTGTGCCGCTGGCTTTCGCGAGTGGGCGGGAGACAGACCCTCCGATCTGTGCCACTTCTGAGTCCACTGGGCCCCTGTTTTGGGCGAAACCCTGGGGACCTAGACTCGTGTGGTCCTGGTTCGCAGGGGAGCCGGAAAGGCAGCGGTTGGAGGCGCTGCGGGTGCGCACACACAAGGACCGCTCCAGCCATTACCCAGTCACGTGAGACTCAGGGGCCGTGGAGGGCGGGGCCGACTGGAAGGCAAGGCGGTCCCTTAAGCCCTGAGACTCCACCCCTCCCAAGCTCAGCAGAGGCTTCTGCAGCTGAATCCAGCACAGAAGTTTCCCCGGCACAGTGAAAATGCCGAGACAAGGGAAGGGATTACAAGCAAAAGAAATGGAGGAAAAAAAACGACTGGATATAGAGTTCAAAACCACTCTTATAAGGTTTTGCAAGAATATGCTAGAAAAGATGGATAAATTTAGTGAGACCCAAGAGAAGATAATAAATACACTGACTGAAATGAATAGTATTACGCAGAGTACTAACAGCAGACTAGAGAAAGGCAAGGATCAAGTCAAAAATTTGAAATATAAAGAAGCAGAAAACATTCAACTGGAAAAGCAAGAAGAGAAAAGAATCCAAAAATGTGAACATAATGTAAGGAGCCTCTGGGACAGCTTCAAGCGTACCAACATCAGAATTGTGGGGGTGCCAGAAGAAGAGAGAGAGCAAGATACTGAAAACCTGTTTAAAGAAATAATGACTGAAAACTTCCCACATCTGGTAAAAGAAATAGACTTACAAGTCGAGGAATCACACAGAACCCCCAAAGAAAAGGAACCCAAAGAGGACTACACCAAGACACATCATAATTAAAATGCCAAGAGCAAAAGACAAAGAGAGAATATTAAAAGCAGCAAGAGAAAAACAGTTTATTACCTACAAGGGAGCACCCATACGACTGTCAGCTAATTTCTCAACAGAAATGATGCAGGCCAGACGGGAGTGGCAAGAAATATTCAACGTGATGAACAACAAGAACCTACAACCAAGAATAATCTATCCAGCAAAGCTATCATTCAGAATTGAAGGGCAGATAAAGACCTTCACAGAGAAGAAAAAGCTAAAGGAGTTCATCAACTCCAAACCAGTATTATATGAAATGCTGAAAGGTACCCTTTTAGAAGAGGAAGAAGAAAAAGGTAAAAGACAAAAAAATTATGAACAACAAATACACATCTGTCAACAAGTGAATCTAAAAATTAAGTGAATTAAAAATCTGATCAACAGAATAAACTGGTGAATATAATAGAATCAGGAGCACAGAAAGGGAGTAGACTGATTGATAATTCTCAGGAGGACAAAAATCATAAAGCATCAAAGAGACTGTGAAATTATAGCAGAAAGATTAAAGTTAGGTGAGGTAAATAAGTGATCAATCAAAGGACTTGTATGCATGCTTATAAACATAACCAATGATCACAGACACTGGGGGGTCGGGGTACGCCTGGGAGGGAGGGGGGGCAATGGGGAGATATGTATAAAAAATTAATAAAAAATTAATTTAAAAAAAAAAAAGAAAAGAAACTACAAACACCAATCAGAAAGGATTTATGCACTCCTATGTTCATAGCAGCACAATTTACAATAGCCACAATTTGGAAACAGCCTAGGTGTCCGTCAGCAGATGAGTGGATCAGAAAACAGTGGTACATCTACACAATGGAATTCTATGCTGCCATTAAAAAGAAGGAATTCTTACCATTTGCAGCAACCTGGTTGGAACTGGAGAGCCTTATGCTTAGTGAAATAAGCCAGTCAAGGAAGGAGAAGCATCACATGATCGCACTCATTGGGGGATAATAAAGAACATTATAAACTGATGAACAAAAGGATAGATACAGAGACAGTAAAGCTTCAAACAGACTGTGAAATTACAGCAGGAAGTTTAAAGTTAGGTGAGGTAGATAAGAGATCAATCAAAGGACTTGTATGCATGCATATAATCATAACCAATGAACATAGACACTGGGGGGTTGGGGTATGCCTGGGAGGGAGGGGGGGCAATGGGGAGATATGTATAAAAAATTAATAAAAATTAATTAAAAAAAAGAAATGATGTCTCTGACATTCTCCCATCTGCCCTCTCTTTTCTTTCCTTTTCTTAATGTTTTTATTGATTTTTCAGAGAAAGAAAAAAGGGTTAGAGAGATAGAAACATTGATGAGAAAAACTCAATGATCATCTGCCTCCTGCACACCCGCACTGGGGATCGAGCCCAGAACCCGGGCACGTGCCCTGACCACAAATCGAACCAGTGATCTCTTGGTTCATAGGTCAATGCTCAACCACTGAGCCAAGTCAGGTGGGCCCATGTGACTTTTCTATCTCTTTTCCTCTTGTTACAACTCCCTACATCACTTTCTTCCCCTCCTCCTATTTTCCAATACTGACACTGGACAGTCACCCTCTAATGTAGTAATCCCCTCTTAGCCTATCAGATATGACTGTCATGTCTCTTATATCGCAGGGATCCTACTCCCAGAGACCCTTCCCAATAAAACTCAAGTGAGAATAGGATTATAGATATTTGTGAGTGGAAGATTTATACCTTTCATGTTCTTGTTTTTCTATTTCCCAAACTTTTTCTGAGTTGGTTACATTATTTTATAAGTTAAATTAATTTTTTACAGTTAAACTAAGTTATTATTGGTTCAAAGATGACATAATTCTATACTCAGTCATTTGCACATAGCCTTCCCAATTTTGCCATTATTGGGTACCACCTCTGCTGTTATTTACTTAATTGCCTTTATTAGATTTATTCACTTTTTAAAAAGTTAAATATTCTAAAAGAAAATTTCATGTGATAGCATAAAACAAAAATCACATTTGCCACAAATATAAAGTAACTGTAAAAATAAAAACAACAGTCCTTCCCCAGTAGCTTGGCTCAGTGATTGAGTGCTGACCTATGAACCAGGAGGTCACGGTTTGATTCCCAGTCGGGGCACATGGCTGGGTTTGGGCTTGATCACAGTGTGGGGCATGCAGGAGGCAGCCATTCAGAGATTCTCTTTCATCATTAATGTCTCTCTCTCTCTTTCTCTTTCTCCCCCCCCCCACCCCTTCCTCTCTGAAATAACTGAAAATATATTTTTAAAAATAAAAACAACAACAGCAGTGAAAGCTAGTTTGATTCAGTGGATAGAGCAGACTGAAAGGTCTCCAGTTGGATTCAGATCAAGATCAGGCCCAATAGGGTGGGAGAGCCAGAGGCAATAAATTAGTGTTTCTCTGTGTCTCTTCCCCTCCCTTCCACTCTCTCTAAAAACCAATGGAAAAAAAAAATCCTCAAGTGATATAAAACAATATTCTCAAACCTAATTTAATACCATTATCTGATAAAAGCTGGGAACCTTTGTTAAAAGGATGATTAACAAGTATTAGCAATCTTCTCCTGGACTTAACAAGAACCATTGGAGTAGCAATGAGTCATTGTTAATTAGGACAATTGGTCTCATATCTCTTTGAGGGTCCATTTGCACTTTAATGAAGTAATCTCTGAGACAGCATCGTGGCCGAAGGGAAAGCATTCTCTCTGAGTTGTATTTCAAGGGTATTTGATGGATGGGAGAGCTATGTATGTGCCCACCTTGTGGTTAGGTTTGGATGAGCAGGTGGCCTTGAACATGGCCCCCACAGGCAGGATTCAGAGACTTACGTCCAGGCCGAGGTCACTAGAGTCATCTACCAGGGCTCCATAGGTACAGGTGCAGATATTCAGGGAGGAGAAAGCATGCTTTTCTCTCCTTTTTACTGGAAACATCTATCACAGACAGGAAGGAGGATGGGAAAAAAAATGCAGCCAAACTCAGAGCAAAGTACTGTAGAAGCAGACTTCTGCAGAACTGGCCATGCAGCTTTCCCCCTCTCCATCCACTGGTCCAGCTGCTAGCACTAACTGCAACCGAAGCCCTCAAGAGCTATTAACAGCCGAAACCAGTTTGGATCAGTGGATAGTGTCGGCCTGCAGACTGAAAGGTCTCAGGTTCGATTCTGGTCAGGGGCATGTACTTGGTTGCGGGCACATGCCCAGTAGGGGGTGTGCAGGATGTGGCTGATCAATGTTTCTCTCTCATCGATGTTTCTAACTCTCCCTCTCCCTGCCTCTCTGTAAAAAAATCAATTAAAAAAAAAATATATATATATATATTTGTGTGGTTTTTTTAAGAGCTATTAACATTATGAGATTCCAGAAAGAACCCTAGGGTTGGAGGCAGGAAACCTGAAATCTGATCCTCTTCTGACACTTTGCTGTTTGATTATAATGTACAATTTATCCTATCACCTGCCGTTTCTCACTTTCCATTAAATCTTCAATTCTCTCCCTGTTATTTGAATGGCTTAGCGTCTGAGGGCACAATGAGCTCTTCTATAAAATGATATCTCATCCCCTTGTGGAAGGCCAAGGACTGGACCAGATAATCTCTGTGTCCACCAGTTTGAATTAGAGAAAAACAGCTATTCACTGGTATCTCATTCCTGAGCATGAAGCAATTATGAGATACAGCAATGTTGGAGCAAGTGGCAGCCAACAGGACAAACAGTTATTCATAGACAGGGAACTATCATGAGGAGGACTAAGGCAAATAAATTTTATTGAGTATTTACTCCTCACAACAGTCCTAGTAATTCATTTCTATTACCATCCCAACTTTAAACATGTAGGAACCGAGGCATGGAGAACCCAAGTCATCTGTCCATGGCAGTCAGTAAGCAGTGGAGATGGTTTGGAACAGAGGCAGTCTGACTCAGGAGCTGTGGTCTCAGCAATGACATCAGACCACTTAGGGAAATAAGAATGAGAAGACACTTAAACCACTGCCCTGCCCTCGAAACCTTGCACCCTAAAGGGAGTGGACTCAAACACAAAGACAGGTAGAATGCAGACAGAGCCAAATTATGCAGTTAGGAGAAAAGTTCCTCTGGGTGGTGATGTGTGGGTGGGAGCAAACAGCAAGGGGCCTAGGTGAGCACATTTGTAACAGTGACTCACTGGGAGAGAGCCCTGAGGGTGGATCAAGTAGAATAGCATTAGCATGCCTTTTTCAAAGGTGGCTGGTGGTCTCTTACATGCCTGAGCTGCCTGCTATGTTCTGACATGATCAAGCATCACGAATAGGGGACAGCAGACAAGGGGCTCTTGGTGTGAAGAAATATGAATCCCGTTGCCCTACCTATAAAGTAGGGCTAGAACACGAGGGTGGCTTTCTTGCTCCTGTTACATTAATTAAACAAGGAGGCCATTAGACCAAGGTGGCTCTGATGCTATGGCAGTCTTCATAAGCAAACCAAAATCTAAGCCTCAAGGTTATAAATCTAAGCCTATCAAACCCTAAGGACAACCAATCACAAACAGCCAACTGGGCTTTAAGCTGCAGCCAATCAATAATTTCTTTGCCTCACTTCTACCCTTTCGGTATAAAAATCTCCCCCCACTCTTTTGGTGAAGTGCTCCTAGCCAATTTCAGTTGGGCTCTACCCAATTTGGAATGGATTTTGGCTTAAATAAACTCTTAAAATTTTTAATATTCCTGTTTACTTTTTAATGCCTCAACAATCTAAGTATGCCCTCAGAGTTAACATGCATGAAATAGAGAAAAAAGTTTAAGGAAAACAGACCTGTTTTCTGTAGTCAGTGACATGGAGGTCAAAGGAGAGGAGACTATTAGATGAAAACACTAGAGAGACAAAACAACCTCATGTAATACAGATCTTAATTCAAAGAAACCAGCTGTAACCTTGGCCAGGTAGCTTATTGGTTAGAGCATCATCCAGCTATTGCAAGGTTGCAGGTTCAATCTGCAATCAGGGCACATATAAGAATTAACCAATGAATGTATTAATAAGGAGAACAACAAATCATGTTTCTCTCTCTCAAAATCAATAAAATTAAAAAATAAACCAATTATAAAAGTGATTTTTTGACATGATCAGTAAGTCTGGATATGAGTGATGTGGATAACAAACACCACAAAAAAGTGATTTAGTTAGGGTTGATAAGTGGCATTGTGGTTGAATAAGAAAATATAATTGTGGTTTTTGAGACTTAACATGATTTCAAGAATCTTTTTTTAAATATATGTTAGCAAAAAAGAAAAAAAAGGAGAGAATCCAAGATGGCGGCATAGGTAAACACCTACACTGCTGCCTCGCACAACAATTTCAAACCTACAACTAAAAGACAGAACAGACATCATCCAGAACCACAGGAAAGCTGGCTGAGTGGAAGTTCTACAACTAGAAGGAAAGAGAGGGGCTCACGGAGACCCAGAGGAGCTGCAAAAAGCTGAGGTACCGAGACGCGCGCAAGGAGAGAGCAGGTGCCGGAGTACCTGACTGGCTTTCTCTGGCTGGAGGGAAACGGAGACTCTCAACGGCATTGAACCCCTTATACTACGACACTAAACCCCAGATCCAGCCGAAACTCATACGGGGGGAGTTTGGACTGTGAAAAGGGGGAAGTGCAAGGAAATTTAGGGGAGTCTCAAAGATCAAAAGCCTGGTGGAGCACAAAGCACTGCGCGCAGGACAGATTGCTGATTGTATCGCTGGCTTTCGGGAGTGGGCGGGAGACAGACCCTCCCAGCTGTGCCACTTCTGACTCCACTAAGCCAGTTTCGGGTGAAACCCTGGGGACCTAGACTCGTGTGGTCCTGGTGCTTAGGGAAGCCAGAAAGGCAGCGGTTAGAAACACTGCGGGCACACGGTGCACAAGGACCGCTCCAGCGATTACCCAGTCACGTGAGACTCAGGGGCCGTGTAGAGCGGGGCCGACTGGAAGGCAAAGCGGTCCCTTAAGCCCTGAGACTCCACCCCTCCCAAGCTCAACAGAGGCTTCTGCGGCTTTGCACGTCTGGTATCATAAAGCTGAATTCAACACAGAAGTTTCCCCGGCATAGTGAAAATGCTGAGACAAGGGAAGGGATTACAAACAAAAGAAATGGAGGGAAAAAAACGACTGGATATAGAGTTCAAAACCACGCTTATAAGATTTTTCAAGAATATGCTAGAAAAGTTGGATAAATTTAGTGAGACCCAAGAGGAGATGAAAAAGGTCCAACTAAAGATGAAAAAGGACCATCTAGAAATTAAACATACACTGTCTGAAATAAAAACTATTATGCAGAGTCCTAACAGCAGACTAGAGAAAGGCAAGAATCAAGTCAAAAATTTGAAATATAAAGAAGCAGAAAACATTCAACTGGAAAAGCAAGAAGAGAAAAGAATCCAAAAATGTGAACATAATGTAAGGAGCCTCTGGGACAGCTTCAAGCGTACCAACATCAGAATTGTGGGGGTGCCAGAAGAAGAGAGAGAGCAAGATACTGAAAACCTATTTAAAGAAATAATGACTGAAAACTTCCCACATCTGATAAAAGAAATAGACTTACAAGTCCAGGAAGCACACAGAACCCCAAATAAAAGGAATCCAAAGAGGACCATACCAAGACACATCATAATTAAAATACCAAGAGCAAAAGACAAAGAGAGAATATTAAAAGCAGCAAGAGAAAAACAGTTCATTACCTACAAGGGAGCACCCATACGACTGTCAGCTGATTTCTCAACAGAAATGATGCAGGCCAGAAGGAAGTGGCAAGAAATATTCAACGTGATGAATAGCAAGAACCTACAACCAAGAATAATCTATCCAGCAAAGCTATCATTCAGAATTGAAGGGCAGATAAAGAGCTTCACAGAGAAGAAAAAGCTAAAGGAGTTCATCAACTCCAAACCAGTATTATGTGAAATGCTGAAAGGTACTCTTTTAGAAGAGGAAGAAGAAAAAGGTAAAAGACAAAAAATTATTAACAAAAAATACATATCTATCAACAAGTGAATCTAAAAATTAAGTGAATTAAAAATTTGATCAACAGAATAAACTGGTGAATATAATAGAATCAGGAGCACAGAAAGGGAGTAGACTGATAATTCTCAGGAGGACAAAAATCATAAACCATCAAACAATCTGTGACATTACAGCAGAAAGATTAAAGTTAGGTGAGGTAGATAAGTGATCAATCAAAGGACTTGTATGCATGCATATAAGCATAACCAATGACCACAGACACTGGGGGACTAAGAAAGCGGGGGTTGGGGGGTGGGGGGAAGGAAAAGAGAGAGAAGGTGGGAGGGTGTTCTGCAGAGTGGGCTTGGAGCCTAGAGACCAAGAAAAACTTGCAAACACTGATTAGTGCAAGATCATAAGTACTCTTGAGAAATAAGGTCACAATCTTGGGAACCACAGCCTCCCTGTGTCTGATTCCACAGCCTCAGGGGAAAAAACAACAAAGAGCTACATTCTGCTCCTATTTTCACTGCTGTGCCTCTCAGAGCCAGCAGCTTTCTCTGCTGCAGCCCCTGCTCTTCTCCTCTCTTTTGCTCATTTATGAAGGCAGTATCATCTCTTCTTGTGTACTCAGTGCTGGCTGCCGGAAGCAGGGCTGAAACATTTGATATCACCTTGATTAAACTAGAACAGCCTGTTCTGGAGACAGAACAAGCAGTGACCCAAAGAATTTGTTAAAGAATCTGACTGTATTGATCCAAGTTAAATGAAAGAATAGACAACTTATTTTTATTGCCAGCAGTCTAAGAATTGATGGGGCACAAAAACCAAGATGGTGGCATATGTAAACACCTGAACTTGCTGCCTCGCACAGCCACTTCAAAACTACAACTAAAAGACAAAATGGACATCATCCAGAACCACAGGAAGGCTGGCTGAGTGGAAATTCTACAACTAGAAGGAAAGAGAAAAGCACACTGAGACTCGGAGGATGTGTGGAAGTGTCGAGTGGAGGTT
The DNA here is from genome assembly GCA_011751065.1 of Lasiurus cinereus. NCBI lineage: Eukaryota > Metazoa > Chordata > Mammalia > Chiroptera > Vespertilionidae > Lasiurus > Lasiurus cinereus. The sequence continues at coordinate 71,224,607 of JAAGEH010000018.1, forward strand.
CGGAGGTGCACACGGAAAGGGGCTGGCAACTGATTACACTGTTGTCTTTTTCAATTGGGAGAGAGACATAAGCTCCTAACTGCTCTGAACTACAGTTCCAGGTGAGACTCTGGGGACCCAGACTCATATGGAGAGAAACTGGACTGTTTGGCATTGGGCTGAAACACCAGGGCATCTTTCTCTCAGAGGTGCTTGCAGTGATCATTGTTCCTGCATGGTGCAGGGGGACACAGAGACCCAGAAACTCTTTGGGATAGGCCTGATGGTCAGCCATTGTTGTTTGCTCTGCCCTGGTGATTCCCTAAGACCCAGCACCACCCAATTTACAATCCCACCCAATCTGTATGCAGAGGCTTTTGCATACGAATGGCCTGGCCCTTTGCAATCTGAAACCTAACGTACTGCAGTTGGGTCAGAGAAACCCAGAGCCTCCAAAAGAAGGCCCATGGCTCAAGAGCAGCTTGCATTACTTCACAGCTGGGCCTTATCTGGACACCTCCATACCCCAAACAAAGAGAAGGAATCTGCAGATCTCTCTGTAGCTCCTGCTGAATGGCTTCAGGCAGTGGCTGACTTTGCACCTCCTTGGAGATCCAAGAGCCAGTGTACCCAGTGGTCAGAGTGAGACCATCCAGATTACAACTCTTCAGATCCATAAGAGACACACTCAAGGGGCAGACTCAGTGAGTATCAAAGCCCCAATGAAGCAAGTCTTGCCCCATAAGGGTGTCTCCAGCACAGAAGTTTTCCTATCATAGACATACTGATCCTCACAGCAAGTTGGCCTGGAGGTCAATTCCTCCCTGTGATACCAACAACAATCAAGGCTTAACTACAACAACACCTTAACTACAACAATCAAGGCTTAACTACAACAAGTACCCACAGCCCTAGCCACCTTGGCTCATTGGATAGAGCTTCAGCCTGCAGACTGAAAGATCTGTTTCGATTCCAGCCAAGGGGCACATGCCTGGGTTTCAGGCTCAATCCCCAGTAGGGGGCATGCAGGAGATAGCCAATCAATAATTCTCTCTCATCATTGATGTTTCTCTCTCTCTTTCTCCTTCTTCCTTCTTTGAAATCAACAAAGGAATATATTTTTAAAATTTTTTTAAAAGAAGACTGTGCACACAGCCCACAAAAAGGTGCACCAAGAGTGTCCACCACAGGTAATTAGGGAGGCTGAGCCACTGGGTCCTATAGGACACCTAGCACACAAAGCCATCTATCAACATAGGGAAGCAGCCAAAATGTGGAGGCAAAGAAACAGGTCACAAATTAAAGAAGTGGAGGGAAGCAAACCATTGGATATAGAGTTCAAAACCACAGTTATAAGTTTACTTGAGAATCTTCTAGAAACCTCTGAGAAATATAGTGAGACCCTCAAGAATATGAAAAAAGACCTATTAGAAATTAAGTATACACTGACTGAAATAAAGAATAATATACAGAGATCCAACAGCAGACTAGGGATCTCAAGAATCAAGTCAAAGATTTGAAATATGAAGAAGCAAAAAACATCCAACCAGAAAAGCAAAAAGCAAAAAGAATCCACAAATATGAAGATAGTGTAAGGAACTTCTGGGACAACTTCAAACATATCAACATCTGAATTATGGGGGTGCCAGAAGAAGAGAGAGAGCAAGATACTGAAAATCTATTTGAAGAAATAATGACAGAAACCTTCCCTCACCTGGTGAAAGAAATAGACTTAGAAAGCCCAGAGAACCCCAAACAAAAGGAATCCAAAGAGGACCACACCAAGACACATCATAATTAAAGTGCCAAGGGCAAAAGACAGAGAAAGAATATTAAAAGTGTTGCAGAAGACCAAAGAAATATCAAGCATACTTCTAGAGAAAGGGAGGGATCCAGTTTATTAACACTAGTGGACTCCAAGAATAATTTCCAAATCAGAGTGAAGAAACACACAGAGGGCTTCACTTTTTATAACCTTCTGTGGTCTTTGTCTTGCAGATATAGTTCCATCCCCCTTCATGGGCTTATAGGAAGGCCCTCAGGTGTTGGGAGTCCTCAGGCCATATCCGATGCAATAAGGACCCTTCCCCCTATCAGGGCAATGCATTGTTCAGTGTTTGTATGGTCAACATGCCTTGCAAGACCAGTTTCCTCCTCAGTATATTACTCAGCTATTAAAGAGAAGAAAAATCTTATCTTTTATTATTAGGGGCAGGAATAGAATATTGGGATTAGCTATAGTTGTAAGAAAATATTAATCATGCTCTGTTAACAAACAAAATTTATATGTTTCTCTGACTGGCTTATTTCACGTAGCATAATATTCCCCAGGTCCACCCATGCTTTCATAATGCAAATGGACAACCCATGGGTTCAGGCTGCCTGTAGCTTTGATGTGATTAAAGAAAGGCCATTTTAACCCGGCTGGGAGTTGTGCACACTCTCAGAGTCAACCTTGGACCTGGGAGTGAACCTTGGAATGTGGTCCATTATCAGAAAGATTAACAACCTTGTTGCCTAAACAATGGAGTCCTGCTTCATTACCGATAACCTGTAACCATTACACTCATTCTTATTCCTTTTGCCTACTTCCCCTTGTAGTCTTTGTCCTACCCAATATAAGTAGCTGGTTTATGGGGCAGTGCAGAGCAGATTTTCATGGATGACCTGCTACTTTCCCATACTGTTAGCATTATTGGAATAAACACTCTTCCATGATTCAACCCCTTCTCTGTTTACTTGGCTCAGGTAGCTACAGGCAGCCTGAACCCATGGGTTGTCCATTTGCATTATGAAAGCATGGGTGGACCTGGAGAATATTATGCTACGTGAAATAAGCCAGTCAGAGAAACATATAAATTTTGCTTTGTCTTGCCCTCTATCTTCCACTCTCCCTATTTTATTTTTTGAAAGCTGAATAGTAGTATTCTATAAGATGGAGAAGCCGTAACTTATTTTACCAGCCTCTTTATGGGCAATTAAGTTTATTCCAATCATTTGCTCTTATTCATGTCTCCAATGAAGATATTAAGATGACATAAATTGTTTCCTTTGAAAGTCATAAATGGAAATTGAAATACATTGGTAAGTTTTTCCTATTGTCCATCTCCTAGAAATATATAAAATATAACAGTACAGAATGTGATAAAACATTTTTTTTAGTTGTATGGTTTTTGGCTAATATTGGCCATTTGGACAATTACAGTAGTTAACGTGAAAATTAGTTAACATATGTACAGAGCTTAGAGTCAATAAAGTTATTCTACCGACATTAGCCTCACCAATGAGGACAGGATTGTTATCATTTCCATGTTATAGATAAAATGCAAAAAGATTAACTGCCTTGTCCATGAATTATAGGTAGTAAAAGTATATGAATAAAGAAAGGCCAGAATTTGAATTCTTGTTGATGTTTAGCATCAGGGCAGCTAAGAGGCTGTTTTTTAGCTATAGAACCCATTAGTGCTCACTCTACCCTGCAAGCTATCACCTTTTGGTTAATTGCTCAAAACTAAAGCCAGGCTTTCCAGTGGCAATAACTTTAATTTGCTAAATAGAATCATGACTCAGGAAAGTTATTATTTTATTTTATTTTATTTTTTTATATTTTATTGATTTTTTACAGAGAGGAAGGGAGAGGGATAGAAAGTCAGAAACATCGATGAGAGAGAGATATCGATCAGCCGCCTCCTGCACACACCTTACTGGAGATGTGCCCGCAAGCAAGGTACATGCCCCTGACCGGAATCGAACCTGGGACCTTTCAGTCCTCAGGCCCATACTCTATCCACTGAGCCAAACCAGTCTAAGCAAAAGTTATATTTTAGATCTAACTCTCTTCCTAACTTGAGTTAGGTTAGCACACCTTGAATAAAATGTTTTACAAAAATATTCTACTCATCTACTGTGGATTGATCTAAAGATATTTGCTAAGGATCTGATTCAATTAATATCTTCCCCATCAGGTATAGAGTGGGCGAGAACCTAGTTCTTAGATTACTACTCATTTATTTCACTAAATGAATACTTAATTATACTCAGTGCATATGTTACTTACTATGTTCACTAGATACAGAAGTAAGAGCTGTGGCTCTAGCCTTTAGTAACTTAGATTTTTCAAAAAACAGACTGAACACTCCAGGATCATAGTTCCTGAGTCTTTGGTAGCACACTACACCTTGGTTGAAGGAGTTGCACAGACATCTATCTCTTCCACAGCTGACTCCTGGACAGGGAGGAGTTTTGAGGTAGGCATTGTTAGTTAGAGTCCCAGGCTTGTTTTCCTGGGTAAGGCAACTGGAGAATCAACCTGGGACCTACATTGGAAAGTGCTTCATTTCTCTTTCAGAATTTCTATATTTAACAATTCCAAGGAGCCCTTTAAATGCAATTACCTTGGGCAGTTCAGTCTAAATGGCTGTGGGCCCACACCCTCATATCACATTAGGCTACGTGGCTTTTCTTGTTCTGTCCAAAACAGCTGGGAAGGAATCTGCAGGCCCGAAAAAGTTTTCTGTCTTTTCTATATTGCATTGTTAATGTTTTTTTATTTTATTTTATTCTTTTAAAAAAATTAAAAAAAATATATTTTATTGATTTTTTACAGAGAGGAAGAGAGAGAGAGTTAGAAACATCGATGAGAAACATCCATCAGCTGCCTCCTGCACATGCCACACTGGAGATGTGCCCACAACCCTACATATCCCTGACTAGAATCGAACCAGGAACCCCTCAATCCGCAGGCCAATGCTCTATCGCCTGAGCCAAACTGGCCAGGGCCCATTTTTTAAATTAAGGTATTAATGCGTACATATCTTCCCATTGTCCCTCCTGTTAATGTTAATGAAATGACAGTTCTTACCTAGTTAACAGAGCATATGATTTATAAAATTTATAAAAATGCATAATACTAATAATGTAAGATTGGTGCTTTTTAAAAAAATTATATTTTTAAAATATATTTTATTGATTTTTTACAGAGAGGAAGGGAGAGGGATAGAGAGTTAGAAACTCGATGAAAGAGAGACATCAATCAGCTGCCTCCTGCACGCCCCCTACTGGAGATGTGCCCGAAACCAAGGTACATGCCCTTGACCGGAATCGAACCCAGAACCTTTCAGTCCGCAGGCCGACGCTCTATCCACTGAGCCAAACCGGTTTTGGCAAAAAAATTATTTTTATTTATTTCAGAGAGAAAGGGAGAGGGAAAGAAAGATAGAAACATCAAAGATGAGAGAGAATCATTGACTGGCTGCTTTCTGAATGCCTTCCACTGGGCATTGAGCCAGCAACCCAGGCCTATGTCCTTGGCCAGAATTGAACCCAGGACCCTTCAGTCCACAGGCCAATGCTCTCTCCATTGAGCCAAACCAACTAGGGCTATGTTTCTATTTTTCTTTTTTTAAAATCCCCACCCAAAGACATTTTTCCATTGATTTTTAGAGAGAGTGGAAAAGACAGGCAAAGACATAGATAAATATTGATGTGACAGACACACATCAACTGGCTGCCTCCTGTATGTGCCTAGATTGGAGGAGCCTGCAACTGAGGTACATAATTGAACCTGGGACCTTCAGTCTGCAGAGTCAATGCTCTATCCACTGAGCAATACTATCCAGGGCAAGATTGATGCTTCTTGTGTTCAATTATTAACTTGTAGAAATTACTCAGTTTTAATATTGATTTTAAATGAGAATTAATGGTGACATAAAATTGTCTCTCTCCCCTTTCCCTACAAATTTTAGGGCCAGTGCCTGCTATCCCCACAATTGGAGGCATGCTCATACCATTTACAGAATTTGGTTTTCAATTTCCCAGGTTCCCAGGTGCCCTGCTCCAAACTTCTGATGCAAATGAGAGGATGTCCCAGCTGTGGATGTGGGAGGAGCTTGAGTTTTGGATTGAAAAGCCCAGGAATGAGGGCAGCACCTTTTTTTCCTCTGGTTTTGTTCTGATTGTCTCTTACAGGTTAAAGACATCGGTTTGGAGATAGTGCTCGGTTCTCCTGAAGACAAAAGACAAAGAAAGATTCTCTGATCATCAGCCTCTAGTGGTCTAAGGAATGTCATCTGTCTCAAAAATGCTCTTTAGGTAGCATTTTCTCTCTTATTTTTTTCCATCTTCCATTTTTTTTTCTTACTTGAGGATGTTTTTATTGATATTTATTTATTTTAGAGCAAGAGAGAAACATTGATGTGGGAAACATCAATTGACTGCCTATCCCAGGGGCCCCAACAGGGAATCTATCTAACCCAGGAATCAAGCCCAAGACCTTTTGGCGTTCAGGATGACGCTCCAACCAACCGAGCTACTCAGCAAGGCTCCTCCACTTTTTTAGTTCTACATTGCTTTCGGGTCCCCAAAACCTCTAATCAGCTCTCACCAAATTCATCACAATTCTATTCATCCACAACCGCATCAGGAAATCATTAAACCTGATCAAAGTAAGTGCTTTGTTCCATGTTTACTTCACATATTTTTAAAATATTTCTACCCATTTAAACGCTTTTAAATTTGTTACATTTTTTTAATATTTATAAAAATCTTTATTGTTGAAAGTATTGTTGAAATTTATGTTATTTTAGGAACAAACGAAAACTCTTAAATTTTCTTTGCCGTTATTTTGGGAAGTTCTGCTTTGATATACAGAAATTCGCTTTACTGGTGGATGACAAAGGTGCATCTTTGGCGCCAGTGGATTTGGCATTCCTCCTGTTCTCACACACAGGAACACGGAGGCAGCCATGCAGATGGCTGAAAAAAAACCCACTATTTCTGGGTTTAAAAATAGATCAACATCCTTAATTTCACTGTTCAACTTAATGTATGAGTTGTGCAAGTTGCTTAAATTTGTTAACGGTTGGTGTACTTAGAGGTTTTTAACAGATCAACTGATGGGAACTAAAAATATAAAGAATTTATTTGAGCAATAATCAAATTGAATTAGGAATTTTAAGTAGTGAGAAGTTGCCTGCTGCCAGGAGCCAGGTGAAAGACTGCTAGGGAGAAGGTGCTAAGCACAGAAAGTAAATTATTTGGCTACAGCTTAAAGCCTAATTGGGTGTTTGTGATTGGTTATCTTTAGGTTTTAATATCTTTTTAAAAATATATTTTTATTGATTTTACAGAGGAAGGGGGTGGGAGAGATAAAAACATCAATGACTAGAGAGTATCATTGATCTGGCCCCATCCTGGGCTGCCCCCAAGCCTGCAACCTGGGCATGTGCCCTGACCGGGAATCGAACCATGACCTCCTGGTTCATGGGTCCACACTCAACCCTGAGCCGTGCTGGCTGGGCTAGGTTTTGATTTGTTAACCCTAAGGCAGCAGTGTCGAGGCATATCCCGGCGGCACACTGATATGCCAGTGGTGTGCCATGGAGCGCGGCACACTGGTGTATCTGGCGCACTGGTGTACCGCAGCAGCAGCACACTGGTGTACCACGGTGGTACACTGGTGTACCATGGCGGGGGCGGCACACTGGTATACCCCGGTAGCATGTCAAAGCCAAAGTACCTTGGTGGGCCACAAAAAATTTTAAAACATGCGATATCTGACTATTTAGTAAGGGGCACTGACCTCTTTTTCCTTAGATTGTCATATAAAAAAATGACAACATAGCAATAGCTTTCGGTGTGAATGAATCAAAAGTATACATATTTTTTGTCAGATTGGCAAGAAATATGTATTTTATGTGCCACAAAATTTTAGTAATTAATTTTTGTGTGCTGTGAGATGACAAAGATTGAAAATCACTGCTTGAAGGCATTTCAGGCTTGGGTTTGGGTTTGCTTTTGTAGGCCACCAAAGCATTAAAGCTACTTCAGTCCACTGGCCTCCTTATTCAGTTAATTTAACAAATAAAATGGAGATAACAGATAACTCTCAAGGTTACTGAAAACTAAGTTTTAAAAAAAGGCGAATTCATTAGCAAGTAGATATTTAATTTTTCATTCAACTATTGAGCACTTTTTAGTTTCAAACACTTGGAACTCAATAATCAAAGTGACAAATAATTAGCTTGTGGAGTCAACATAATGGTAAATAGCATAGTCCAGTTGTCGGCAAACTCATTAGTCAACAGAGCAGCAAACTGTGGCTCGAGACCACTGGCATAGTTCATATGAGGTGTTAGAGGTTAAGAGAGCAATGTCATACAGTAGATCCAGGACTGAGGGATCAGGAGGTTAAGGTAGGGCACAGTGAAAGGTGACATCTCAGATCTGATGGTGACAGAGGCTAACCATGGAGATGTCTGGGAAAAAGCCTTCCAGATAGAGGGAACAGCCAGCACAAAGGCCGGTTTGGGAGCAGGCCTGTCTTGCCCTGAAAGCATAGCAGTGAGCCGTGCCAAGGGTATTAGGGGAGATGATAGGAGATGGATTAAAAGGTGAGGGGTGGGGAGGCAGCAAGCCAGATCAAGGAGAGCCTCGTTGGCAATTAAAGGACCTTACCTGTTGCTCTGACTTCTTTTAAAAGAATTTCTCTGGTTGCTGGGTGGAGAGACTCTAAGGCAAGGGAGGAATCAGAGAGAACTGCTGTGAGGGGATTTCAGTAATCCGGGTGAGAGAAGATGAGGTGAAGTAAGGTCAGGTGAGTAATGGTTAGTTGCTGTGTAAATTGTGAACAGGGAGCCAATAGACTTTCCAGCCAGACTAAGTGGAATGTGAAAGAAAAGAGAGTGGTCAAGAATGATCACAAAGAGTCCTGAAAAGGAAGGATACCATTGCCAGTAATGGAGGGAGGGAAGAGAGGTTGAGTGTGGAGAAAAGCCTGGAGGTTAGCTCAGACTGGTGTTTGGACTGGAAGGTTGAGTTTGCAATGTCTATTAGGTGCTCACATGTGATGCCAGGTAGGCAGTTGGATAAAATGCAGCCGGGGGCCTCAGGAGAGAGGTCTGAGCTGGGTGTAAATGTGGGAGTCATGAGCATGAGAAGTGGCTCTTCACGCTGCAGGACTGAAGTAGAAGGCAGGAGTAGGAGAGGTGGTCCTGGGACCCGCTTGCGATAAGAGAAAAAGGAACCAGGAGAAAATGCCTAGGAGGAAGCATCCAGTCGGTAGGAGACAAATAAGGGGTGTGGTATCTCAGAAGCCAAGTGAAAACAGAGCTTTGAGACAGAATGGTCCACTGAGTCACATGCTGCCCATGGATCAGGTAAGATGAGAAGGAGCATTGGCCGACGGGTGTAGCATCTCAGAGGCCATTGGTAACTGATGTAAGCAGTCTGTGCAGAGTGATGGGGATGGGTCAAAGGAATTTGGGAAAGAATTGTGGCTCTCAAGTGAATACAGTGGTACCTCGAGATACAAGTTTAATTCGTTCCGTAACCTTGAGGCGTGGGAAACTATGAGACAATCGAGTCGCAGTAAACTGGTGGGTCGTGTGCAGCCAGCCGATCCGCGCGATTACTCCTGTCTCAAATGTTGCTCGTATTTCAAAGCAAAAATCGCTCGCTCGACGCTCGTATCTCGAGGTACCACTGTATTACTCTTGGGGTATTTTTTGCTGCAAATGAGAGCAGTAACTGGTAGAGACAAAGGAGAGACAACAAGGAAGAAGTGTTTGCTTGTTTAAGACTGGAGAAATATAACAGCTTTTGGGCACACTAATAGGAGTAATTTAGTAGTAGATGGGGAAAAGCTGATGGTGCAGAATTGGGTAGAAAGTGGGATAATATTCTTGAGTAGGAGAGAAGGAATAGATTAAGTGACTCAGACTAGAGCACAGATAGACAAAGGGTCAGCAAACTTTTCTATGAAGGACCGATGGCAAATATGTTTTTGGCACAACTGTTCTGCTCAGGCTCTGAAAGCACCATAGATAATACCTGAATGAGGGGGCAATGCAACTTCATTTAGGCTCATTAAAATTTTTGTTTTATATAATTTTCACAGTGGGTTAGATTTGGACCACAGCCCTAATTTGCCAAATCCCCAATTTATGTAATAGATAAGAAGTTAACATTGATGGGTACAAATAAATTGAATATAAGTAATGAGAGGATTCTGGGACTTCTCCTGAGTACTTAGATTTTCTCAGTGAAGTAGAACCCTGAGAATGAGAGTGTGAGAGAAGGTATAGAAGGTTTTAGAAGAGAAGCAAAGGCATAAAATACAAAGCATGCATTAACTAGAAATGATTTTTCATGTAGCATTAAGACCCTTTTGGAGATTTTCAATCATGAACGTGAAGCGAGTCCTGTTCAGGGGATTGTGTTTTTCTCCAGCACAATCAGCTGCACAGATGGGGATGCAGAATTGTCAGAAAATTGGACTTTTTAAAAATATATTTTTATTGATTTCAGGAAGAAGGGGAGAGAGATGGAAACATCAATGATGAGAGAGAATCATTGATTGGTTGCTTCCTGCATGCCCCCCTATATGGGGATTGAGCCCACAATCCAGGCACATGCTCTGACCAGGAATCAAACTGTGACCTCCTGGTTCACTCAACCACTGAGATGTGCAAAAAGTTGGGCTTTAACACACTGTGGTTTTATCAGGAAGAGATAGGAGGAGGAGACCAAAGGAGTTGAGAGTTTATATTAAAGTGGTTAAAGATACAGGATACCAAGAATTTATATGCATATGTGCATACATGGACACTGACAATAGGGCCATGAAGGCCTGAGAGAGCAGTAGTGGGGTGGAAGGGGTCAGTGGCAGGGGTGGGAATGGAGACTTTGATAATACTTTTAATAAAAAGATAAATTTAAAATATATAGGAGTCCTAGTTAAATCTGAACTTAAGATAAACAACATCTGATTTTTTAGAATAAGAAAACATAACAGTTGAGGGAGCTTTTCAAGTTGGGAGCACCAAAAGATTAGAGGTTTTTCGGAGGAAAGCATGTTGGAGAAGGCTACCAGAAAGGGTGAGATAGAACTGAATCCTTGACATCGAGATTGTGAGCAGTTGGAGCCAGCAGTCATCACCGAGATCCGTGGTTGGCAAACTATGGCTCGCGAACCACATGCGGCTCTTTGGCCCCTTGAGTGTGGCTCTTCCACAAAATACTGTGGCCTGGGCCAGTCTATTTTGAAGAAGTGGCATTAGAAAAGGTTTAAAAAATTTGGCTCTCAAAAGAAATTTCAATTGTTGTATTGTTGATATTTGGCTCTGTTCACTAATGATTTGCCAACCACTGACTGAGATAAATCAGTGGCATTGGGTGGAAGACTGGTCTTTCCAAAGTCACTGGAAGTAAGGAATTGACTGTTCAAGGGTATCATGCACTGTTGATGTCTGAAGTAAATGCATGCTTGCCCCATATCCACGCGCCCATCCCTGTGTAGACACATAAAAAAAGGTAAATCAGAATGTTCCAGTGTAGAGTGATATGGAAAGTTCATCTAGAATTAGATCAGAGAGGCTTTTGAATGTCACATTAAGATATTTAGGAACACTAGTTTAATATTCCTCTCTTGCCCTGTGAAGTAAAGTAGCAAAATCAATGAAATCAGTAAACATAGTCTGATTTGACATACCTGAATATGAAAGCATTTTAAATACTTGAAACACATTATATTATGATATCATATAAATTAGGGTTGGGTAAATTGCAGGGTTTTTGGTTTTTTTTTTTATTGTTGTTTTAAGCTTTCCTAATCTTCTGGTTACTTTTTAAATGAAAGTAATTCAGAATTACTTTCAGGTTGCCTGGAACAAGTGAGTAAAACCAAACTAAATAAAGAGGAAGGCTGAGCCCTTAAAATATGCATGGGATGGCTATAGCTGGCACTGAGAGGTTGGAGGCTGGCCCTAGGAGGACTTAGGGAGGGGCCAGCAAGAGCTGGGTAAGGTGGAGGTGAAGTTCAGACCCTTAGGAGGGAGGAGGGGAGCATACATTGTTTGCTAATGAATGTCTCTGAACTGTATGCTCACACTACTTCCCTCCTCGTCATGTATATACACACAAGTTGTAACTGGGATTTGGGAACAAACTGGAAAGCAAAGGAGACAGAAAGGGGACTTAAGAATTGTTTGGTTTTCAAATTACAGCCCACCCTGCAAGATGCTGGCTACCATATGTGGCCACTTAAAGTGTAAGCTCTGCCTCATTATCCAGTCAGAACTGGTAAAAATGACGAGGTGTTTTGCATAACTATGATGTAACAAGTTCTGGAAAACCTGCAGAGTCTACAGAGAAGCAACAAACGAGATCCACAGAGGCCTGGAGAGCAAAGATTTAATGAAAGGGTGGGGGTGAGGGGGGAGGTGGTAGATGATGGTGACAAACCTTCTAACAGAACCCCAGGGACTAAGTTCACAGAGAGCAGATTGGGGGATTGTGCACAGCTGTGTGGTCATTCCTAGCAGAGCTCCAAAGGATGGAGAGAGCAACAATACTTAATGAATGAATGAGTATAGAACTGTTGTAGGAAACTCAGAATCCCCTAGCCCAGTGGTTGGCAAACTCATTAGTCAACAGAGCAGCAAACCTCTGCTCTTCAGCGACATGTGATTTGCTGCTCTGTTGACTGAGTTTGCCAACCACTGCCCTAGGCTACCTTTGACCATTTAATTAGATATATGGCCTGGGGCAAGTTAATTAGCATCTCTGAGCCTCAGTTTCCTCATGGAATAATAAGACTAATTTTGGCCAACACCTCCACACCTTTTGCAGAGATGACCAGATAGTGTTTAACCTTGAAAAGTTTTACTGACAGGAAAAGACATAGGGGGCAATCACTGAGTGGTAGGAACAGATTTTTAGAAACAGAACCCAAATCTCAGCAATAGTTATTTCTAGATTGGGGCAATAGTTAGACTTCTCAAGACAGTCCAATTCATTGTACATAGTGCAGATTATTCATAGGTTCTTTCCAAAAAATTGAAATTGTTCTCAATCAATCCCTCTTTGGCACTGGATTAAATCTAAGTCTGAAGGCATGTCCTTATGATGATCATGGCATTTCTGTTCCCCACATCTGTCTGCACAGTAGACACTCAGAAAAAAATGTTGGTGGCATTGAGCCTACCCTTGCCTTGTCTTTCAGTGATTGCCAACAGATGAAATAGCTCTCATTGCAATCCAAGTTCACCACTGCTGTTGTACTCCACGAGACACTGGCTGCAAGCCCTGACCTGACTACCCTCCTGGGAAGATAGATGAGATTCTCATTAATTCATTCCGTCAAGAAATATTTATTGAGTGACCACTCTGTGCCAGACAGTGTTGTAAATGCTGGGAACACACCACGGACCAAAATAGGCACCCCACTTGTGGAGCTTATGGTCTCAGGTGAGAAAATAGAGAATACATGATGAGTATATGAATTTTTATTTTTTAAAATATTTTAACATATATTTTATTGATTTTTTTTACAGAGAGGAAGAGAGAGGAATAGAGAGTTAGAAACATCAATGAGAGAAACATCCATGAGCTGCTTCCTGCATGTCCCCCACTGGAGATGTGCCCGAAACCAAGGTACATGCCCTTGATTGGAAACGAACCTGGGACCTTTCAGTCCATAGGCCGACGCTCTATCCACTGAGCCAAACTGACCAGGGCAATGATCTTTTAGAAGGTCATAAACTTACAGCTGGTAAAAGGAACCGGGAGTGTCAAGATGGGAAGTGTTCTGGTTTCAATTTAAATAGGATGGCCATGTATCGGAATGATAATCTTGAGGGAGGCAGAGGGGGAACAGGCCATGCAAAGACCCTGAGGTGCAAGGTTTGCCCAGTGGCCTGGACCTGTGAGCAAGGCAGAGGGAGCAGGAGGCCAATCAGACAGAGATGTGGGCTCCAGCTGCACACTCCTCCTCTAGCCACACAAGATGTTGAGCTATTGACATGTGACTATTCCACATGAAATTTACTGTGTGACTGACACACATTTCGAAGACTTGGAATGAAAACAAGAATGTAAAATTTCTCAATTCTCATGTGGATTCTGCATTAAAATGATAGTGTTTTAGAGATACTGTGTTAAATAAAATAACCAAAATTTATTTTCCTTTATGGCTACCAGAAAATTGAAAAATGTCAGAAATGACTCCTGTTATATTTGTTTTGGATAGTGAGGTTTAGAGTTGTGCATACCTTACTAAGGAGTGTGGCTTTTTTTTTTTTTTTCTAATTGAAATGGGGCCTTCAGAGAGTTTAGAGCTGGAATTACAAGATCTAGCTTTTTGAAAAAGGATTACTCTGGCCTGGCTAGTGTTGCTCAGTGGTTAAGCATCGACCTATGTACCAGGAAGTCATGGTTCAATTCCTGGTCTGGCACATACCCTAGTTGCCAGCTTCATCCCCACTAGAGGGTGTGCAGGAGGCAGCCAATCAATGATTCTCATCCTTGATGTTTTTATCTCTTTTCTTCTTCCCTCCTATCTTAAATCAGTAAAATAAAATAAATTAAAATAATAAATAAAATGGATTACTCTAGTTGCTATGTTGAGATTAAATTGTGGGAGCTCACACTGGAAGCAGGAGACCTTCTGGGAAAAGATAATGGTGGCTTAACATAGGGTGGTAGTATGCAGATGGTGAGATGTTGTTGGACTCCAGATACACTTTGAATGTAGAGTACACAAAATGTCCTGTAGAATTAGACATGGGATGTGAAAGGAAGGAAGGGATCAAATATGCTTGCAACGATTTTTGCCTAAGAAACTGGAGGAGTGGAATTGCAATTAAGAAGACTGTGGACAGAGCAGTGGAATATCAGGATATCTTTTGGGGTGTCCACTCAGTGGTGATGGCAGATGGTGAGTACAGCACTTAGGGGAGAAGTCTGAGCTAGAGGTACATGCTTGAGGATTGTAAGATCTAAGTGGTATAAAGTCATAAGACTGGAGGAGCTTACCAAGGGAGGGAGATTATCTTTAGAAAAAAATTGAAGGACCGAGTTTAGAGATAAGAGATTGGGGAGAAAAGGTACAATCAGCAAAGAACTAAGGAAGGACATGAAGCCAGATTGTGGCTACCTGGGAGCTCATGAATGTGTTTCCAAGAGCAGCAATAATTCAATTAGTGTCTAGTGCTTTCTATAGATAAAGTGAAGATGAGGACAAAGAATTGACCCTTGGATATTGGTGATGGTGGAAGCCAGGAGGAGTTTTATGGCCTGAGCAAAGGCCTGGTAGCAGTGGGTTTAACCAAGAATCACAAGAAGGGCTGGAGATAGTAAGAATCAGCCAGAAGAGGAAGGAGAGAGATAAGGCCACAGATGATGGGTAATTGGGGCCAAAGAGTGATTATGAATAAGGATGGGATAGATAATAGCAAGTTTATGTGTTAATTGGAGTAACAGAGTAGAGGGAGGAAAATGAATGATGTGGGAGGAAAAGGTGGAAGATTGCTGGAGCCCTGTTCCCATAGTGATGAGCAGGGATTCACTGAGGGCGCTGGCAGGGTTGCCCTTTGGAGCCAGGGAACTTCATTTCCAATGACAATCAGCAATGCCAACTCAAGTGTAAGGGTGTGAATGTTGGTGCAGGCATCAAGGCAGTTCTCTTCCAGCTGCTTCACTTTCTCAGCAAAGTGGGATGCAAGACCATTAGCACAGTGAGGGGTTGGAGCTCTTCAGAGTGAGCTAAACATGTGAAAAGGTTATTGAGGAGGGGGAGTGAGAATGAATGCCCTGGAAAATTCAGGATAAATAAGGGCCCAGGCATGATACTTATGCACCGGGGTTTAAAGTGACAGCAGTGAGCATGGTGTTTGCTCTGGCCCTTTTGCTGCAAGGGGCCAGGAGTAGGGTAAACTGAGAGGGGAATGACCCAGGGCAGTGGTACCTGCAAAGGTGCTGGTGTTTTCAAGGGAGTGATCTTAATGATTGGCCATAGAGTTGACTTGTTCAAACAAATATCTGCTGACTGCTCACTGTAATTACAGCAGCAATGTAATAAAAATGCTTTTTGTGGCTCAGAGTTGTCAAGCCTCCTAGCTGGCCCTGCTTGCTCTACACTGCACACCCCTCCTCCTCCAGGGCTCAGGCAGGAAGCAGGCACCAGGTAAGACAAGCCTGCCACCTTCTGGCCAGTGGCTGCTACTGCAATCATGCCAGGCCCATATCTGCGGCCAGTTTCTCACTGGCCCTCTGAGTTAGTGGTAGAAACAATGTCCTGATCAAAGGCTGATCCTCTGGGGCCACCACCTCTGCCTTTCCCTATCCCTTCACTTCCCATTCTCATTCTCAGTAGGAAGCAAAGTAAGAAACACTCCATGGAAAGGTTTCCTTCTTAGTAGACAACTTCAAATATCAAAAAGGTCTCAAGAGCTAAGGAAATGAGTCATTGAATGTCAAGCATCTGTGAAAAACCAATGCAGGAAATACTTTAGATTCGAGGGTCTGCACTGTGTCCACCACTTCTTGCCCCCCCCCATACTTCCAACTAAATGGGGCACTATCCTCTGAGCAATCCTGAGCATAGATTTTGTGCTTTGTCTCACAATTCATGTTAGATGTGTACTGAGACCCCATAATGCCCTAGGCCTCACATCATGTACTCATCACTCAGTGGTTGGTTTGAGAAACCTTGAATGTTCCCCATACTGCGCACATATTCCCTGTATTCATTAAAATGTTTACAAGCAGTCCTTTTAGTACGGGTGTGGGGAATGTACCTCCCATGGGCTGTATCCAGAATCATTTGGTCTGGCCCTGCCAAGGCAACCGCAGGTGGGACTCAAAATTCAATAAATCTAGGAGCTTTTTTCATAGCAACACAGATTGACCTTAAATGAATTCCGTGGTCGGCAAACTGCGGCTCTCAAGCCACATGCGGCTTTTTGGCCCCTTGAGTGTGGCTCTTTCACAAAATACCACGGCCTTGGCGAGTCTATTTTGAAGAAATGGCATTAGAAGTTTAAGTTTAAAAAATTTGGCTCTCAAAAGAAATTTCAATCGTTGTACTGCTGATATTTGGCTCTGTTGACTGATGAGTTTGCCGACCACTGTATTAGGTGAATGATATTATAAATATCCAAATGACCCTTGGCAGAGAAAAGGGTCAACCCTTGTTCTAGTATAATAGTATTGAAACTCTTTTTAAATTGCTGATAAGATTAGACAATTACCTTAGGCTTTATTTTATTAATATATCAGATTAGTTATCTCTCAGCTGGGCCCAGAAAGGATAGAGCTGCAAGTGGGCAAATATTTTTCAGTTAATTTTAATATTATCAAAGTAATAACTGAATGTAAATTCAAATAATAATAAAAAAGGCTAATAGCAAAACTGCAAATAGCTTATCTGTCTTTCCTTTCTCCTACAAATACCCAAGGGAAATTACTCTGGTCTTTTATATATATTATTGATTTCAGAGAGAGGGAGAGGGAGAAAATCATTGATCACCTATCTCTGGTATGCTCCCCCATTGGGGAATGAGCATGCAACCAGGGTATGTGCCCTGGCCTTCTGATTCATGGGGTGACACTCAACCACTAAGCAACACCAGCCAGGTTACTCTGGTATTTTTAGAAGTTTCTCTCATCATTTATCTTTGCTTCTGAATGAAATGTTTTATTGATTTTTTACAGAGAGGAAGGGAGAGAGAGAGTGTTAAAAACATCGATGAGAGAGAAACATTGATCAGCTGCCTCCTGCACACCTCCTACTGAGGATGTGCCTGCAACTAAGGTACATGCCCTTGTCCTGAATGGAACCTGGGACCCTTCAGTCTGTAGGCCGACACTCTTATCTACTGAGCCAAACCGGTTAGGGCTATATTGTATTTTTCATTTATCCATTTTAGATATTGCTAATTCATTTCCCTTTCCCCAGATAATTATATGAATATTTTGGTTAGTCATTGGTATGCATTTGCATTACTTTGACAAATATTGTTCATTGCTGAGGTACAATCCTTTACTTTGCCTGGAGTTCATAATTGCCTCATGTTTTTCATTTGCCTGGTTTTCTATGTAGCCATAATTAGTGTATTTTACTGAATCTGCCACACACTGGTCAAAAGTACTTACCATACTTGCCAAAGCATTGCTTCTCCTTTTTTCCTGTAGACCTCTGTATTTGCTTAGTATTCTCCTGAGAAACAGAACTAATGAGATATGTATATATATACACACAAAGAGGGAGGTTTTATTTTAAGGAATTGGATTACATGATTGTGGAGACTGGCAAATCCAAAATTTGCAGGGTAGGTTGGCAGACTGGTGACCCGGAAGCTGGCTATTGCAGCTCAAATTTGAAGGCAGTCTGATACAGAACTCCCTGTTCCTCAGGGTGCATCAGTAGATTTTCTCTGAAGGCCTTCACCTGATTGGATGAGGCACACCTATGTTATGGAGGATGGTCCACTTTCCTCAAATGTATTGATTTAAATATTAATCTCGCCTAAAAAATAATGGCACAACAACATCTAGACAGGAGTTTGCCCAAATATCTAGGGATCTTGGCCTAGCCAAGTTGATATACATATACACACAAAAATTAACCATCTTTCTCCCAGAATCCTCTGTTTATGAATATGGCCTTCTGCTTACTTGCCCTGCTGGAACTTCCTTACACTATCATCCGGACTTTTCTTTATTGCCCTCTGGAGCCCTTCTCATCCTGTTACTCTTATTTTGGTGAACATATTCTTCTGAGGTTTCCAGTGCACAGAAAGAAAAATTTTGAAGCCCTTGCATGTGTTTAAATATTTCTGTTCTTCTCTCACATTTGTCTAATGTGGCTTACATAGAATTCTGGGTTGGAGATGCTTTTCTCTTGGAATTTTGGAAACATTAGTCCATTTTCTGATTTTCTGGAGTTGGGGCTTTTGAACAATCCAGCAAAATTCTGATTTCCCATCTTTTGCATGTAACCAGCTAGTTGTTTGTTTGTCCTTAAGCTTTCAATAATATGTCAAGGGCAGGTCTTTTTTACTTATCATGTTGAGCTTTCAGTAGAACTCTCAGTCTTTAGTCTTATGTCTTTCAATTTTGGGAAAATTTCTTGTATCACTTTGTTTTTTTTTCTCTTTTCCACTTCAGATATTTCACCTTTTAATTTTAACTGGGTGAACTTTCTAGTCTGATCCTCTAAGTTTATTTCCTGTGTTTGTTCTCTTTAACTTTTGGTTTAACTTTCTGGTTGGTAGGTTTCCCTGATTTCAGTTTCCTACTTTTTATAAATTTTTCATTCTGACTGTTACAATTTCTCAGAACCCTTTTTTTCTTTTTCTTCTGTAGCATCTTGGTTGTTCTACCCACAGGGATTTTAGTGGCATAGTTAGGGTATCTTCTTCCCCAAAGCTTAGTTGGTTGGTTGATTTAAAAATCTCCCTTCCTTTCTTCTTTTCTTCTCTTCCTTCCTTAAAACTTCCAGGTGGTTGGAATTTTTAAGAATAGGTCTCTATTAATTTTTAGAAAGAGATAACAATATCAATGAAAGAGAAACATTGATTGATTACCTCCTACACACCCCCTACTGGGGATTGAGCCCACAACCCTGGCATGTGCCCTGGTTGGGAATCAAACCAGCGACTTCTTGTACAATGCTTAAACATTGAGCCACACCAGCCAGACTAAAATCTCTCATCTTGGAGGCTTTTCCCAAATGTGTAGTCATATTTGACTATTTTTTTCATATTTAAGTGTGAGATCACTTTTTTAAAGCTGATTTGAGCCTAGCTGGTATGGCTCATTTGGTTGAGCATCAGCCCATGTACCAAGAGGTCACCAGTTGAATTCCTGGTCAGGGCACATGCCAGGGTTGCAGGCTCGATCCTCAGTAGGGGGCAACTGATAGATGTTTCTATTGCTTTCTCTCTCCCTCTCCCTTCTTCTCTCTAAAAATCAATAAAAACATATATATTTTTTAAATATATTTTTGATTTTTACAGAGAAGAAAGGAGAGGGATAGAGAGTCAGAAACACCGATGAGAGAGACATTGATCAGCCACCTCCTGCACGACCCCCACTGGGGATATGCCTGCAACCAAGGTACATACCCTTGACCAGAATCGAACATGGGACCTTGCAGTCCGCAGGCCAACTCTCTATCCACTGAGCTAAACTGGTTTTGGCAAAACATTTTTTTAAAAAGCTGATTTGAAGCTTTGTGTGTGTAGATTAAACTTGTTGACTGGTTGGTGGTTCTACTTAAGGGAAATGATAATTGAACTGTATATTTTACTGTGGAATCCCAAACTATTTGCACTTCTTTTTTCTAAGGCTTTTCATTTCTTACAGTCAGAATGAAGTTAATAGGCCCGTTGATGATCTACAGGCAGACTGGGGAAAGGGCCAAGATCTCTAACCTTAATTTGTAGTTTTGTTTAATCATGTTAATTGCAGCCTGGTGTTCATCCCAGCCTTTCCTTGTTCTTTATGTTCCCAGATTTCAAATTTCTCCAAATTTAAAGCTTGGGTTATTCCATTTTTCATGAGAACAAATGTCAGCTGTCCTGTTGGTTGGGAGGGATTATTGTCGAGTAGTTGGGCAAAATGACTGAATAGCTCAGTCATTCATTAATGCTAGTGCTCACTCAAGTCTGGCAGTTCCTGGTCCCTGGGGTCTCCAGCACTAAGCCTTGAGCCAGCTGGCTCTTTTTTCTTCAATATCCACCTCCACATTCTCCCCTTCATGAGTTGGTTCCTCTGATGTTTACTTTGTTTTCCAAAAAAAATCATCAAAATCTATGTCCTTCTTGCTCTGTTTCTTTTAGAAAAAAAAAATTTTTTTTTTTGCCCTAACAGCATTTTAAATACCTTTACAACTTCTCTAATGGTTTTGGAAAAAAGGGGGAAATAAACGTCTATGGGCAATCTGCCTTTTTTAACCAGAGGTTTTAAATGGGCAAGTTTTGATGGGAAACGGAGAAAAAATAGGCAGAGAATGGGGCATTATCTGAAAAGAGGGCTTAGATAGTGCAGGCTAGGGCTGGACATACAGTACAGTTTGAGGGCCAAGCAAGCTGAGAAAGGTGCAAGCTGAGGGCACTCAGAGAGGACACCTAAACCGGTCGGAGCACTCATGGGCAGTTAATTTGGCCATTTCATAGCTTTGCTCTAGGCCAGTGGTCAACAAACTGTGGCTTGCAAGCCACATGCAGCTCTTTGGCCCCTTGAGTGTGGCTCTTCCACAAAATACCACAGCCTAGGTGAGTCTATTTTGAAGAAATGGCATTAGAAGAAATTTAAGTTTAAGAAATTTGGCTCTCAAAAGAAATTTCAATTGTTGTACTGTTGATATTTCGCTCTCTTGACTAATGAGTTTGCTGACCACTGTTCTAGGCCAACTATCATCCATTTAATCAACTTCATATCTACTTCTTCTAAACTAAGCATGAGGATCAAAGAGCAAGCTCTTCCTACCCAAACGGCACAACTCTCTACTTCCACAGTCACTTTTCACTGATTTTCTCTCACCATTATAGGATCTCTCATAGAACTTGGGATGATTTCACTATTACCTAAATATATGTGTTTATGGGCCTAATCTCATATAGACAGACACATGTCTTCTGCCATTAGCATTATTTTGCTTTTTCTTTGCTTCTGTGGTTCTTCTAATTTTTAAACAAAGGCTTGAACAGCTTAAATGCAGTGAAAACAACCCAGATGTTCATCAGCAGATAAATGAATAAACAAAACATGCTATAAACATGTGATGGAATATTATTCAGCCTTACAAAGAAAGGAAATTCTGACACTTGCTACAAGGATGAACCTTAGGGATATTATACTAAACGGAAGAAGCCAGTCACAAAGGACAAATACCTTATGATTCCACTCATATGGGTAGGGAGAGTAGTCAAATGCATAGACACACAGTGTAGAATGATGATTGCCAGGGCCTGAAAGAAAAAAGGAGTTATTTAGTGGGTACAAAGCCTCAGTTTTACAAGATGAAAAGAGTTTTAGGGATGTATGATGGTGACAGTTGCCCAACAACATGAATGTACTTAATGCCACTTAATGTACACGTAAAGATGGCTAAAATGGTAAATTTTATGTTTTGTATATTTTACCACAATAAAAAAAATGGGAAAAATAAAGTAGCTTCAGTGCACCGTAAATGAGTAAATCCAGGTGCATACCTAGAAATAAAATCATGTGTGCCTGATTCTTTAGAGTCTTAGACACCTGCCACACAACAATAGACATCCTATACATTTGTGGGGCTTGTTGAATTGCACTGGATTTCTGCATATCAACTTTTCAAGTGATTTCAATGAATTGTTCTCAAAGCTGAGTTTCCTGGACAAAGTTTGAAGGAGATCTAAGAAAGATGATGGAAATAGCTTTCAATAAGTACTGAGTTCTAAATATGATGTTAGAGAAAAAGGGAGAATTATAGGAGCTATATTTTCAAAAGGCAAGTCCACTTCAGCTGAATTCTGTTCTCAGGCTTCTACATGACTGATATTTCTTGTAAATGACAGTTCTTTCCACTAGCAGGGAGCTTGGGCAATCATCTGGTCCAGCCCATACCTTCAGGCAGGTGAGATATCATTCCATTTTTGAGGCATTCCTGGTACCCATGGAGGTAGGAAAATGGTCTCAGGTCACACACTCAGTAGAGAAGGGGCTTCCAGGACTCAGGGCTTCTGTCTCCCAAGACCTGTGCTTATTTCTGCTATGTTGTGCTCTATTTTATGGAATTTCTCTGGGTCTCCATTTCCCTACCGAATTCTAGAGTCAAAATACTAACCATTGTAATTACTGTGTAAAAATTCTTTGAGTGACCCAGGCTGTTGCTTATCTGGGAAAAGGCAGGTGGTTCAAAAGCTTTTGCAGAGTTGATGTGGTAGTTATCTGGAATCCAGCCCTGGCTTCAGAGTCTGAAGGCAGGAATCTGCACATGTGATCTTCGATGCATTGGTTAACCTCTCTGAATGTCAGATTCCTCCTCTGTTTGAAAACATGCCCAATTCAAAAGCTTTTGCGAGAGTCAAGTGAGATTTGTTTGTGACTGTGTCTTGTAGGAGGTAAAGAAAATGGTTTTCAAAGTGTGGTCCAGAGGGAGGTTTGAGTGGGGGGGGGGTCCCCAGACCTTTTCAGGTTTATCAAATCAAAACAATTTTCATAATATGAAGATATTATTTGCCTTTCTTCACTGTGAATGTCTCACAGTGTGCAGTGGCATTCTCAGAGCTTATATAATAAGCTCAAACATAGCAGATCGAATACAGAAGCATGAATAAGATTTCCAACATTTTCTATTAGGTTAGATATTAAAGAGATTTGCAAAAATGGTAAACAATTAGATTTTTCTCATTAATTTCTGTTTTGATAACAGTTATTTTTCATAAACTATTTAATCAAAATGTAGTTGTATTAATAATGCTATCAACCTAAAATAATGGTATCATTATAATGGTGTTATTAATAATAGCATTATTAATAATACCATTATTTTAGGTTGATAGTTTAAAATTTTCAGTTCTAATTTAAAAAAATATATATATTATTGATTTTTTACAGAGAGAAAGGGAGAGAGATAGAGAGCCAGAAACATCAATGAGAGAGAAACATCGATCAGCCACTTCTTGCACACCCCCTACTGGGGATGTGCCCGCAACCATGGTACGCGCTCCTGGCCGGAATCGAACCCGGGACCCTTCAGTCCACAGGCTGACGCTCTATCCACTGAGCCAAACCGGTTTCGGCTCAGTTCTAATTTTTAATATGGTAAATATTGACAAACCACATAAACAAAAGCTCTTTGAGATTATCATTATTTTCTAAGAGTATAAAAACTCATCCTGAGGAGGAGAATCCAAGATGGTGGCATAGGTAAACACCTACAATGCTGCCTTGCACAACAATTTCAAAACTACAACTAAAAGACAGAACGGACATCATCCAGAACCATAGGAAAACTGGCTGAGTGGAAGTTCTACAACTAGAGGGAAAGAGAGGGGCTCACGGAGACCCAGAGGAGCTGCAAAAAGCTGAGGTACGGAGATGCGCACACTGAGAGAGCGGGTGCTGGAGTACCTGGCTGGTTTTCTCTGGCAGGAGGGAAACAGAGACTCTCAAAGGCATTGAACCCCTTATCCTATGACACTAAACCCCAGATCCAGCCAAAACTCATATGGGGGAGTTTGCACTGTGAAAAGGGAGAGGTACACAGAAATTTAGGGGAGTTGCAAAAGATCAGAGGTATGGTGGCGTGCACTGCACTGTGTGCAGAGGACAGACTGCTGATTGTGCCACTGGCTTTCGAGAGGGGGCGGGAGACAGACCCTCCCAACTGTGCCACTTCTGACTCCACTATGCCCCTGTTTTGGGTGAAACCCTGGGGATCTAGACTCGTGTGGTCCTAGAGCGCAGGGGAGCCAGAAAGGCAGCGGTCTAGAGGCACTGTGCGAGCGCACAGGACCGCTTCAGCGATTACCCAGTCACATGAGACTCAGGGGCCATGGAGGGCAGGGCCGACTGGAAGGCAAGGCAGTCCCTTAAGCCCTGAGACTCCACTCATCCCAAGCTCAACAGAGGCTTCTTCGGTTTCGCAAGTCTGGTATCATAAGGCTGAATTCAACACAGAAGTTTCCCTGACATAGTGAAAATGCTGAGACAAGGGAAGGGATCACAAACATAAGAAATGGAGGGGGAAAAAACGACTGGATATAGAGTTCAAAACCACGCTTAAGGTTTTTCAAGAATATCCTAGAAAAGTTGGATAAAGTTTGCGAGAGCCAAGAGGAGATGAAAAAGGACCAACTAGAGATGCAAAAGATTCAACTAGAGATGGAAAAAGACCAACTAGAGATGATAAAGGACCAAATAGAAATAAAATATACACTGACTGAAATAAAAAATATTATACAGAGTCCTAACAGCAGACTAGAGAAAGACAAGAATGAAGTAAAAAATTTGAAATATAAAGAAGCAGAAAACATTCAACTGGAAAAGCAAGAAGAGAAAAGAATCCAAAAATGTGAAGATAATGTAAGGAGCCTCTGGGACAGTTTCAAGCATACCAACATCAGATTTGTGGGGGTGCCAGAAGAAGAGAGAGAGCAAGATACTGAAAACCTATTTAAAGAAATAATGACTGAAAACTTCCCACATCTGGTAAAAGAAATGGACTTACAAGTCCAGGAAGCACACAGAACCCCATATAAAAGGAATCCAAAGAGGACTACACCAAGACACATCATAATTAAAATACCAAGAGCAAAAGACAAAGAGAATATTAAAAGAAGCAAGAGAAAAACAGTTCATTACTTACAAGGGAGCACCCATACGACTGTCAGCTGATTTCTCAACAGAAACGATGCAGGCCAGACGGGAGTGGCAAGAAATATTTAACATGATGAATAGCAAGAACCTACAACCAAGAATAATCTATCCAGCAAAGCTATCATTCAGAATTGAAGGGCAGATAAAGAGCTTCACAGAGAAGAAAAAGCTAAAGGAGTTCATCAACTCCAAACCAGTATTATGTGAAATGCTGAAAGGTACTCTTTTAGAAGAGGAAGAAGAAAAAGGTAAAAGACAAAAAATTATGAACAACAAATACATATCAACAAGTGAATCTAAAAATTAAGTGAATTAAAAATTTGATCAACAGAATAAACTGGTGAATATAATAGAATCAGAAGCACAGAAAGGGAGTGGACTAATAATTCTCAGGGGGAAGGGAGTGAGGGGTGTACAGGGAGGGACTGGACAAAAATCATACACCTATGGATGAGGTCAATGGGAGGGAGGTAAGGACAGAGGGAAGGGTAGGAGTTGGGTGGAGGGGTGCTATGGAGGGGAAAAAAGAGAAACAAATGTAATAATCTGAATAATAAAGATTTAAAAAAAAAAGAAAAAAGAAAACTCATCCTGAGACAGCAGTTTGAGAACTGCTGCTATAAAGTATGTACAAATAGTAGATAGTTTTTACTTTATATCACTGACCTTTAAAAAAAAAAGCATCACATGATAAAAAGAATGCATGCTTCTTATGGAAAATTTAGGAAATTATAGATAAATATAAAGAAGGAAATAAACATTATCAATGATCCCATAATACAAAGAACAACTGTTACCATTTTTCTCAGTATTCTTTAACACTTAATTTAATATTGACAATATTTTTTAATATATTTTATTGATATTTTACAGAGAGGAAGAGAAAGGGATAGAGTCAGAAACATCGATGAGAGAGAGATATTGATCAGCTGCCTCCTGCACACCCCTCACTGGGGATGTGCCTGCAACCAAGGTACATGTCCTTGACCGGAATCGAACCCAGGACCCTTCAATCCACAGGCCAACGCTCTATCCACTGAGCCAAACTGGTTTCGGCTTGACAACATTTTTAATTTTGTAAAAATGTTTTAGTTTTGGTTTTGCCCAGCTTTAGAGTTTAAATTAGGGTGGCTTGAGGCATTGTAGGCTGTTATTGGCTGGCCATTGGACCAGGATCTCAGCCCAGGCCCAGTTATCAATGGTTGTGTCTTCTGCAGGGATGTCTCCAGTGTGCTCATCTCTGAGTCTTCTCGGCCCCCACAGATGTCACTTCTTCCCTTGCCCTGCCCTCTTTGTTGACTGGCAGCTGCTAAGGTCTCCACAGCCTCCTGCAGAGGATGCCTCAGTTGCCCTGGTCACCCATTTCCAAATGGGCTCTGCTAGATGCCTCCACTTTTGCAGGCGGCCTCCACTTTTGCTGGGTGGCCTCCACTATCACTGAGCCAGCGAGGGAAGTCAGGCTGCCAAAGTGGTGGGTGCTGGGCCAGCAGGAATCAGTCCTGGGTGCTGAAAAGTCTTGTTGTGGGCAGGGTCTCCCTCCTCAAATGGGTTCTTGTCCTCTAGGCTTGGTGATGAACAGTTTTACGGACAGGATCTCTCTCTTTCCTCCTCATCTTTCCCCACTTGATTCCTGCCATCTTTCTAGTCCTGAGCCATGAGCCCCTGAAGCGAGAAAATGGGCAGCTCCCATGCTGAGAGCTAGATATCACCAGAACAGTCTCCCCATGACCACCCATGGCCAGCGCTTCAGACCTGGTGCTTATAAAAATAATCATAAGTATTTTAATAAAAAGAAATGAGGTTCCTCACTCTCTGGAAATGGTGGGGTCATATTCCTGCTTTCTATGACTTGTAGTTCTTAAATTTTAAAAAGTTGGTGTTGATTTAATAATTTCCAACATTAAACAGAATAGTCTTCCCGATTCTGACTTTACTCACATTGTTATCAACCTGCAGAACATCCCATTTTTTGCCTTTCAGCACAAAAAGAATAGCGAAATATTTGTAAGAAATGGGAAGCAGTCCACCACTCTGAATGTGAGAGTCTGCTTTTTCCTCTTTTAGGAGATTGACATGTGGGTTTATGGTTGTGAATTTGATATTATAGATACATATGTTAGTCATAGTTTCCATTACTAAGACAGATTTCATGCCTCATAGTTAAATATTTTTAAATCACACTCAGTATTTCTTAAAGAGCCTCAACCATGTCCCAGGGCTTTCCCACCTGAACCATCAACCAACTAGGGATCTCAGTGCCACTCTGCCCAGGTTCCTCTCCAAACATTTGGAAGTGGGGGTTTGAGGCTATGGTTGACTTTGTGATTCAGGTGTGCTGTTGGCATTTAGATCCTGGGAATGCAGTGCTTCAAACAGTCCTACTCCAAGAAGACATGTTTTTCCTAAAATGCCTAAAGCAGCACCACTGATGAAAGAAACCAGAACGATTTCAGTAGGCAGGCCCCAGAGTGACAGGGAACGTAAGAGCAAAGATATTGAGAAATCCAAGCCTCTGTGGTTGAGGTCAGACACCAAGCAACAGGGCCTCTAGCCACCTGGCTGTGGGCGAGATTCCTGTCATGAGGGAGGAGGCAGACACTGGAAAAAGTGACATGGGGCTGGGAGTTCACAGGACCAAAGAAAAAGGCTCCAGATACAGAACAGCATCGGGCAGTTCCTGCAGGACGGGGGCCGACAGGCTCCCTTCTGGGTCCTACCCCTGCTCTGCTGCCTACATGCTGTGCAGTGTCATTTCTCTGAGCCTCGATGTCCTCCTCTTTAAGGGGCATCATTAACCTCAGAGGGATGCTGTAAGGACCAATGTTTATCAGGGTACCTGACACACTGTTCTGTTGAGGAAAGCTGTTGTGGTTATTGTTGTTAACAATCAGAGGGGTCTAACTTGAAGAAAATGAGTAGGACGTTGGGACTGTAGCCTTAAGAAAGCAGTGGTGTTATTATCAGTTGGAATATCTGCTCAGTCTTGTCACAGCACAGTGTGCAGCCAGAGACTTCGGTTCCCTCCTGCAGCAGAGGAGGGCTACTTCTTGGGTGGGTTGGATGTTACAGCTGGGACTATAGCAGATCCTTCTGTGAGAAGAAGGGACATGGAGGATAACAAACATTGCCAAGAGGACTAGCAGCTTTGCTGGGGAGGCAGGCCTAACACTTACTAGTATGACCAGTTAAAATCAGTAGCATATACAGCCTTACTACAGTTATGTAAAGATGTAAAGTAATACCTATGCTTGGTGGTATATTAGTGGAGAACAAAAATCTGAAAGGACATAACCAAAATGTTAATGTGGAAATCTCTGGGAGATGAGGCCATAACTTTTTTTTTTTTTTAATTAGAAAAAAAAATTAGTCCTAACTGATATAAGGCAGCATCTATTTCAGAGTGAAGAGCACTGGAACCACACAGAAGTGAGACATCCTGTTATAGAATGGCAAGGGCAGGTCTCAGGAGGAGCTGGCATTGGGGGAGTTCCTGAAGGATGGGTAGGGCCTAAAATCAATGGTTCTCAACCTTTCTAATGCCACGACCCTTTAATACAGCTCCTCATGTTGTGGTGACTCCCAACCATAAAATTTTTTCATTGCTACTTCATAACTGTAATTTTGCTACTGTTAGGAATCATAATGTAAGTATCTGTTTTCCAATGGTCTTAGGTAACCCCTTTGAAAGGGTCGTTCGACTCCCAAAGGGGTCACTACCCACAGGTTGAGAACCGCTGGCCTATATACATGGAGGGAAGAAGACATTTCCAGGAGAAATCCCAAACACGTGGACAATCATGACACATGTACCGGTGGCTCTCACATTCACTCTTTGTGCTGCTTTGTGATTCTGGAGCTGGACACAGTCAACATTCCTCCTTTGCCACCTGGCACAACTTTAAGCCTTGTCTTGCTCAGATATGTTCGGGGCGGGGGGGGAGGGGATGGGAGGTGGAGAAAGAATCTCAGGGTCAAGAGAGGGACTGCAAAGAGCAGACCCAGATTAGCCAGGGAAAGCCTAGGCAAATCAGGCGGGGTCTTAGACTCCAGTGAAACATGCTTCACTGCGTATTCTACTAACAAGCACATCTCATCTGCAAAATGGCTCATTTTTCCTCAGTAGAACACTTTGAACTCACTTCTCCCTTAATAATTGGTAGATCTCCTTTACCCAGTGGTACTTAGAAACCAGAGCAGAATGTCTCATAGGGAAAGAGATGCAGTTTGCACAAACATGTTTGACAATCTATTGTTTACTTACTGCCCTTTAATCTAAGTAAAGTGAGAGAGATTTTCTTTTGAGGGACAGGAAAGAGTGAGATGGCTCAAGGTAAAGTTCATTTATGGACTGAACGATGGGTGGGAAAGCTCTGCATGGCCAAAGGTCGCCCAGGGACTGCCCGACACAACCTGTGAAGCCTCCCAAGTATTTTGCCTTCTGGCCTGCTCATTCTTTCCTCCGCAGCCTGTCTCTGACGGCTTGCCCCTTCCTGGCAGGTACTGACTTCTCGTGATGCTGTGCACGCCACACTTTCATACCTCTCCACCTTTTCCCACGACATTGCCACAACCCGGAGCAGCCTTTTCTATTTCTCAATGCCTCAACAAAGATCTATTTGTCTTTTAAAGGGTGATCAGGCATCGTTTTTGTAAAACAAGTTTCCCCCGATTCTCTTCTCTCCAGATGAATAATTTCTCCTTCTACACCCCTTCTAGGCTGCCTCTATTCTGTGCATCAAGTTACCTTGGGCTTATTTCGTGTCTTTTTTCATCTTTCCCCTAGACTGGGAAAAAAAATTTTTTATAAATTAAATATAATATTAAATGTAAATTATAGTTTACATTCAATATTATTTCAGGTGTACAGCACAGTGGTTAGACAGTCATACTTTACAAAGTGTTCCCCTGACACATCCAGCACCCCACTTTGTAGGCTGAACTTCTTAACAGCTGTAACTCTCCTTGTATCTCCAGCGCCTAGCAGACTGCCTGGAACATAGCAGATGAGTTCAACTGATTTTGGGCTGTTGCCAAGACTGCTGAGGACAGGTCTAGAAGGGAGAATTATGTTATTTTGGGAGAGTGGGACCCGCAGAATTATTGGGGTATCATTGTTAGTGGTTCGGTTAGCATTTTGGTGTTTTGGGTTTAGGAGCTGTTAACTACCCAAATCTATTTCAATAAATTCCCTCAGTGCAATGTCTGTTTCCCCCTGCACCCCCTCTTCCCCCCCGGCCCCCCCCCCCCCCCTCTATCTCTCTCTCTCACACACAGATAGGGGTCAATGGTGGGAGAATTAAAATTTACTGTCAATTCTGCCTGAGGCCCAACCTATGACATTACTAGAGGAAACCATCTGTGCTTCCTCTAGGGGTTCTCATATCCATTTTTGTTACAGGGTCCTCTTACTATAAAGGAGGGGAAAGTTCAGAGGCACATCATAAAATATTCATCACATTGCTGGCATTCTGCAGAGAATTGAGCTGGTTAAGTGGCTCCCTGCTCTCTCTTACCTACCCTGAGCTGGGAGCATCTAGATTTTGATTGGACTATTGCCAGAGCTCATTAGCATAGTGTACCTTGACCTGGGTTAGGGAACAGCAGCTTCTGCCTAGAAAATGACCAGAGCCTGCTGGGACCTGAACCAGTGATGAGATTTTTATAATACAGTATTGTCTGCATCTCCATACGAAGTCAAAAGGTAAGGAAGCCAGAAATCCCAAGAAAATGCAAACGTAAGGGATGCGGTAATGGCCACCCCATTATTACAGGGTTCCATTTTTCTAGTTAGTTTTTGGCAGAAATGATGAAAATTGAATACACTTTAGCCCAAGTTACTTTAAAAAGAGAAAGTCTTGACAAATTTAGGCTCTTTAATCCTGGAGAAAAGCTCAGTTTGTTTATGTCTTAAGGGCTACAAACAGTCTTTTCTTCTTTTCTATAATTTGCTCTTATCCTTCAGTGAAATATTAAATTAATGTTCATTTATTTGGCAAAAATTTATATCAGAAAAAAATTAAAAAACAGTTTAGTTATTCTGTAGCAAGATATTTGATTCCCCTCTCCTTAATTTAAAAACAAAAGAATTATGTCTATAATAACTAGGCTTATAACAATGTTTTTCATTTTGGGAAATGTGAATCTTGTCATTGATTTGTTTTGTTTTTTTAGAAAAAAAAGATCAACCTATCCCAATTAGCAATAACAAATTTTAGACATTTGAATCACTGTTGTTAACATTCAAAGAGGTAAGTACATAAATCTGTCGCTATCACATTTTCACTTAATATTTGTGTGTAATATACTTGTTACTTAAGTCTTCTAAATTAAAGTCAATTTGTAGCATCACTTCTTAATTAATTTAATGTTTATTTTCCAAACATAGAATTTGATTTGAAACTCATAGGGATTTCATTTTGCATGCCAGTGTTTGAAATGGGAAGTGGAAACTTCATGCTCTTTGAATCTGTGAACACTAAGTGATTGGCAAGTGTGGGTAGACAGGATCAGGAGGTCTCTTCGATTCCGTTTAGCTTGTTATTTAATGCCCAGACTTCATTTATATGTTCAGTTCGAACAGTCTTCTATATCCATACACTTGGATACTAGTCAGTGATTGACAAGTGGTAGGGTTATATAAAGTCACATAATTAAGGAACAAAGCTCATGGGACCATTAATCAGCTTGTGGTTTGAATTTGCTATTGAAGAGTTCTATATAACACCATCATGTCCCCTGTTTTTATAAGAACACCAGCAAATGATAACGATACGGATCTATGGTTGGGGCTTTGTGCAAGCAGAGGGCTGACTTAAGTTGTACTCAGATGTTCGACTACGTTCGGTGTTGGCACCCCTAACCTCCACATTGTTCAAGGGTCAACTGTCCATGCAAACATGTTCCACTTTGTATTCTACTAACAAGCACATTTCATCTGCAAAGTGATTCATTTTTCCTCAGTAGAACTCTTTGAACTAACTTTTTTTAAAATTTATAAATCTCTTTTAATGGATTATAATTAGAAACTAGAGCAGTATTCTTCATGGGGAAGAAATGCAGTTTGCACAGCAATGAATATTGATTGCTGATATAAAACAATCACAGTAAGGTGAGACAGAATTTTCTTGTGGGCGACAGGAAGGAGTGAGATGGCTGAAGATGAAGTCACAAAGTCCCGAAGACTGCTTCAAGTGAAATGATAAGAAACATGATGTTAGAGCGGTTCTCATACAATCCCCCCAGGGCACATTAGGCAATGTCTCTAGACATTTTTTTATTGTCACTACAAAGAACAGTGGTTTGCTACTAGCACCTAATGGGCAGAGACCAAGGATGCTGCCAAACAGCCTACAGTGCACAAGATAAGCCGCACAACAAAGAATTATCAGGTCCAAAATGTCAGCAACACCAAGGTTTTACAGGAATCTCATAAGAGCATTTCATTTGATCATATTTGAAGATATAAAGTGCACACTGGATTTATCAAGGAGACCAACATTAACCTCTGTAGCAATTTAGCTTTTAAAAATACTATAGAGACACAACTGGTTGTGATGTTCCCCTCCTGGAATTTCATCCACTCATGAGCTAATTTATGAAGGCATTACTGTAGAAACAACTCCAAGCCAGCCCTCCCCCTCAAACACAGGCATACATTTGGAGAAAAAGACCCTAACCATTGGCTACAGGTGACAGCCATTCCTGCTACAGCCTTTGCAAGCTGGGACTAGCAAGGACCCAGGGGTTAGCACATGATCAGCACACTTCTGATTCACATAGGGTAAGCTTTATTTCAGCAAGATCTCTCTCTTTTTTAAAAAAATATATTTTATTGATTTTTCACAGAGAGGGAGAGGGATAAAGAGTTAGAAACATCGATGAGAGAGAGACATTGAGCAGCCGCCTCCTGCATGCCCACTGCTGGGGATGTGTCTACAACCAAGACACATGCCCTTGACCGGAATTGAACCTGGGACCCTTGAGTCTGCAGGCCAACGCTCTATCCACTGAGCTAAACTAGACAGGGCTTAGCAAGATCTCTTAATGGCTTCTACATTTATTTCTATCTGTACGTTGGTGATTGCAAAGATGTCATTAAAACTTGTTTTTCAGTTAGACAAGCACTGATTTGTATCTCTTCAATAGTCAGTATTATTATTTATTTATTTTTAGCATCAGAATATAGTCTCTTGGTCTAAGCTGCTCCAGTGGACTGATCCAACCATATTCTGAGCAAAATTCTGAAGCACAGAAATTGGTGGCTAACCTGACTTTACCATGGAACCTGAGGATTTTGAGTCTGAAGACAAAGAGATATTAAGCTGGGATATCAATGATGTAAAACTGCCACAGGTATGTACTGGCTGAAAGAATCTGCCTTCAATACAGGGTGGGGTGGGGCAAAAATAGGATTACAGTTGCTTGTATAGAAAATTATACAGTTGCCAAGACCAGTTTGGCTCAGTGGATAGAGTGTCGGCCTGCGGACTCAAGGTTCCCGGGTTCGATTCCGGTCAAGGGCATGTACCTGGGTTCCAGGCACATCCCCAGTGGGAGACGTGCAGGAGGCAGCTGATGGATGTCTCTCTCTCATTGATGTTTCTAACTCTCTATCCCTCTCCCTTCCTCTCTGTAAAAAATCAATAAAATATATTTTTAAAAAAGAAAATTATACAGTAGTTAATAAGTAGCAATACAAGAACAAAGTCTGTGTTTCATGTACTCACATATGTAAGCCTACTTTTGCCTCACCCTGTATTTGGCTATGAGGTCTTGACAATCAGCTTGCAAAGCCTTGAAAGGAAATCTCTGGAGGTTCCAACTGGGTCAACTCCTCTCCTTCAAAGCTTCAGCTAGACATCTGAGTCAGGAATTTTAAAAAGGAGATGCCCAAACCTGTGATTTGAGTGGGTTTTTGCTTACTAGTCCCCCAACCTACCATCTTCTCCCCTCCCCTTCCCTTTTATAAACAGAGGCAAAGAAAATGCTACTTCCTTCTCATTCAATAGTGGTTCAGATTGCACTCACCCTGGCTAGCGAGAGGAATAAAATCCATGACAGTATGTTTGCCCATAAGTAGACTCTTCATAATGCACACATCCCCACACAGCCTCATTTGCTGTAGTGATGGTTTGATACAAAATCTGTAACTGGAATGTCTAAATCCATGAGGGATACAGCATGCTCTTCTAGAACTTTTGTAAATAAGACTCACATGGGGACCACTTTCCAACTATAGAATGACTCTGATTGTACATTTCTTTGGCCTTCATTTTATTCTTAATTTGGTGGAAAGCATTGATTAAAACAAGCTTCCCGACCTCTCTCTCTGCTAGTTGAAGGGTGCTTCACTGTGACTCATTCAGAAGGTGACTAGGAAAGCTAAGATAGAGACCAGCACTGCCAACTTCTGAAAAGTCGAGCTGGTCTACCTGATTCTGGGAAACAAGAAATTTGAATTATCCAAGCAGCGGAGAGAGAAGGGAGATTCCCCAGTCCTGATTTATAACTCGTCCAGATTTTCACTCTAGTGAAGACTTCCAGATCTTTCCAAATTTTACACTAATTTTCTTTTGTTTCTCTTTATGTTTAAATTTTTTTTAAGTTTCTTTTGTTTCTCTTTAAATTCCTCCCTACATTCTCTCCTGGTAGTTCTTGGGAAAGTGGAGGATAGTAACTGTGCCCTACTTTTCATTCATTTAAGAATGATTAAATAAACCACAGCTAAGTCATAACATCTGTTTTAGGGATTTGTCTTTGTAGTATGCATCATTGGTTTATGATTACTGCAGCCGTGTTAGGGGAAATTTTAAGATACATTTTAATTACTCCTGGCTCAAGGACTTGTATTTCTGCCTATTCCTAATTTCCTGATTGCAACTCCCAAATATAAGCCAGGCATCCTCAAAATCAAGAGCTGAAGGACACAGGACCATTTTTGATTCTGCAATGTCACATCCCAGAGCACAAGTTTTCATGGGGTCTGAGAATCCCTGAAATGACAGGCCGCAATGTATACTGACATCCATTGTTTTCTGGAAGAGGATCCATATCACCCAGCAGATCTGTAGACAAAAAGAAAGAACTGCCTTCCTGGAGGGAGTCTCAGGGCTCATTAAAGTACATGTCCCAACACGAATCCTCAACATAAAAGCATTCTCAGCTACCCAAGACAGTGAACTGAAAAATTTACCGCAAAAATACACATTCAATTTTAGAAATGGGCCATTTACAGTTCATAGAAAAAGTTTGATTTCCCATGGATATAGTTATGTGCCCTTCAATTTGTTAAACACGCCACAGAAGCATTAAGAATATAAAAGTCCCTTAACGTTTTCTGAGCAGAGACAACAGCATCCTCAGCTGGGTTTTTGCTGGCTCTGAAACTGTATCAAGAACCAGTTGAGAAAAAAATAAAAGGAAGGTCTTGGAAGGATTTCCAAGCATACTGGATTTTATGTTTTGTGAGCAAATCTGGAGGCTGAATGGTGAACTGTGAGAAGCAGGAGACAGAGCCCTGGCATTGGATTTCAGTCCTGCTCTTTTTATTTGGAGAGCCTCGGGGAGTTGTTTACCTATTCCCAGACTCCCTTTCTTCTGAAAATGAGGTGGTTGCACTTATGTACCCTTTTAGTTCTAATAGTCTAGATGGCATGACCTGAGATTTGGGGGGTGGCCTGCGTTCTAGACCTGCCAGCCCAGGCCCACCACAATGCCTGGTACATATTAAATAACAAACGACAAATAGGAATTTATAAACGAACGACTTCATTGTTATTATCTGTGTGACCCTAAACAAATTGATTTCCTGAAGTCTTAGTTACCTCCTGGGTAAAATGAAAACAGCAATTCCTATACGTATATCCTGCCCCTAAAGCTCTAAGCTGTTCAGAGTAGTGTTTCCCAAAATGTGTTCACTAGAGTATAAGTTACAAGAGATTTGTTGTTGTTGTTAATCCCCAACCAAGGATATTCTCCCATTGATTTTTAGAGAATAGAAAGGAGGAAGGGAGGGGGGAGAGAAAGAGAGAGAAAGAAACATCAGTGAGAGAGATGCATCAATTAGTTGCCTTCCCACACTTCTGACCAAGGCACATGCCCTTGACTGGAATCAAACGTGGGACCTTTCAGTCCATAGGCCAATGCTCTATCCACTGAGCAAAACCAGCCAGGGTAAGTTGCAAAGAATTTTAATGGGTGTTGTGAAGAAAAAAAAAGAAACTCTAGGTTCAGCGAAGTTAAGATTTCTTTATGGCAGACTAGTAGCATTTCTAACCACCCTGTGCACGGGTGGCTCTCCCAGTAGGAAGCCCTGTTAGGCAGTGTTGCCCTCACCTATTTTTTTAAAATATATTTTTATTGATTTTAGAAAGAGAGAGAGAGAGAAAGAGAGAGAGAGAGAGAGAGAGAGAGAGAGAGAGAGAGAGAGAGAGAAACATCAATGATGAAAGGGAATCATTGGCTGCCTTTTGCATGCCCCCTTCTGGGGATGGGCCCTATAACCTGAGCATGTGCCCTTGACCGGAATCAAACCTAGGACCCTTCAGTCCACAGGCTGGTACTCTATCCACTGAGCAAACTGGCTAGGGCACCTTTACCTATTTTTGACGCAGATACCCATGACTTTGTCCTCTTGTTTTCTTAGTATCCATAAACTTCCTGGGCTGATAACTAAACTGGCTAGGATGCCTTCACCAATTTTTGATGGAGCCCCTTTTTCATGGAGTTTCTCAGGTGGTTAGTCTTCCTCCGACCACCTATTTGGAAGTTTGTTTTTGTTTTTTAAGTTATTTAAAGGATCAAATACAATGGTTTAGTATTATTATAAATTTCCTCACTTTCATTCTCTGTACCACCCATACAAAAAATTTCTACTTTATTTTTCATAATTTTATATTCTTACCAGGGTTAATACTTCTGCAACCCATGGGCAAATTCCTATAACTTGTAAAACAAATTCCTTTCTTGTTAATCTACTCACATGCTTCAACTTTCATGGTGGTTACCTGAGTGAATCCTGACTATATCAGGTTCTGGAAACTCAGTATCCCTTTACATATCTCAGATACATCGAGATTTATGGGTTCACTTTTGACAACAGTTACCAGGACATCAGAATTTTTGAGTGACTAGATTGTGACAGACACTATAGCAGCCTCAGGGGCACAGGGGTCATTAAGCTGTGCTAACTTCCATGAAAGTTCCCGTGATCTGAACTAAGGGAACAAGATCCGTGCCCAAACAGAGAATCAAAGCCATGTCGAAAAATGCTTGAGGTGCTTGAAAGAGAAAGTATGTAATTCAGCAGCACTTGGGCATGGAAAGCAAGGCAGGACCCCTGGCAAAGGGCTTTCTCCATGGAAGGGCATTATAAAACGTGGGTGGATTAGGGTGAGTGGAGAAAGCAATCAAGTCAAGAAAAACATGGATACATAGAAGAGACTGACAAATCTCAGAGGAGAAGGGGTGATAGGGACAGGAAGACACTAACCACGTCTGCATTTGAGGGAGTTTATGCATGGTGCTCAGCAAGGAGATTTGGAGGCTGGGGACTGGAAAGGTGTTTTGGAGCAGGCTATCAAAGAGGACTGGGTTATTTACAGGCAGAGGGAAGCATCGCCATCAGATTTGGATTTAGAAAGACTACTATTCCTCAATAAATCATCCCTCCCCAGTTCCTTCTTTCAGCTGCATATGTATCTTTTAAAATATATATATATTTTATTGATTTTTTTTTTACAGAGAGGAAGGAAGAGCGATAGAGAGTTAGAAACATCGATTAGCCTCTTCTTTCACACTCCCTACTGGGAATGTGCCCACAACCAAGGTACATGCCCTTGGCCGGAATCAAACCTGGGACCCTTGAGTCCACAGGCCAACACTCTATCCACTGAGCCAAACCACTTAGGGCTGCATATGTGTCTTAACAAACCTTCATTTCACTTGTGTCTGGTCACTCCTCTAACTTGTGATTATTTTGATACAATCTCTCCTTAACCTAGTACACAGGGAGCCAGCCCCAAAGGGCAAGCACTTAAACTACTCAAAATCATCACTGGTAAAAGTCTGTTTTTCCAGGCCAATCTATTACACCAATTTTGCATTTTAAAAGTTCAAATAAGAATTGCTGTAGGCTTTTCTTGGAGCAAGCAGCAAATGTTTGTTGTTGGTTTCATTTTACTTCGTTAAAAATGTTCATTTGCGTAGTCTCTGAGAGTATCACACGCTAATTAGTACTGACTGCAATACTTGAGAGCCTTGAATCCCTAAGAAATTCCCCCCCCCCCGCCCCTTTTTGGGGGAGGAGTTGAAAACTGAGAAGAGAATCAGTTCCCTTTTCTCCTAAATAGTACCCACTTCAGTAGGCAGATGAGAATAGCCACTCCATTTTTTTTTTAACACCAGCCAGTTTCTCTAAGCAAAAGTACAGGATGTTCTAGAAATACCACAGCAGACAAATACCTGGAATCATTTTGTTCTAAGCATGAGCAGTTTTCAGATTAAACCCATGGCCAAAGCCACACTGAGTCATTAACTCACAAAATTCTAAGACCAAAGTACATATTTTATAGAAGGAAAACAATGAAGACATACATAGGTTAAGTAGAAATGCAGACCAACCTAAAACCTGGTGAGCCAACTACAAAGTGGCTGCATCTCCGATTAGTTAATTCCTGGATCATGATTTTAGCCAGCAAAGTTTCCTCGGTCTTTGTAGGGGATGAGTGAAAACTTATTAGCAGAGGTGAATGTCGGAGCTCTTTCTGTGAATTCATGTGACTAAATGTGATCAGAAGGAGCCAGCTGTAGCAATCTTTGTTTGTGTCTTGGTGCTGGGGAGGTAACAGGTCCCAGGTTCTGGGTTTCTGGTCAATTATTATCTGGCTGCATGATCAGGTCACATTGACGCAGATACCCATGACTTTGTCCTCTTTGTCCAGTTTTCTTGGTATCTGTAAACTTCCTGGGGCAGCGCAACCTGTATGGGCTTTCATGGTCATTGGGTCCCCTGTGATTGGTGCCAGAATTCTGCTACCCTGTGTTTCTGGTGTGATGGGTTTGGGCCCATTACTGCACCAGTAGTAGCAGAGCTCTCTCTGAGCACCTGTCAGGGGATGGAATGCGGTGGAATGGGGAAGGGAAGGCAGAACAGAGAGGCAGGTGACAGAGTTTGAAAGCTGAGCCACGCTGGATCACCTTAACGTAATCTGAGTAAATCAGGTGCTTTTTGTCTGAATCTTGACCCCCCTCCCTTTTTTAAAAATATATTTTATTGATTTTTCACAGAGAGGAAGGGAGAGGGATAGAGAGCTAGAAACATGGATGAGAGACATCGATCAGCCGCCTCCTGCACGCCCCTTTCTGGGGATGCACCCGCAACCAGGATACATGCCCCTGACCGAAATCGAACCCGGGACCCTCCAGTCCGCAGGCCGACGCTCCATCCACTGAGCCAAACCGGTCTCGGCGAGTCTTGACCCCTTAACAAAGGAAGGAAATGGTAGGTTTAGCCTAAGCAGGAATTCTCACCTCAAATGCACTTTATTGAATAGAATTTATCTTTTTTATAACCCTTGGAGTTTGTTTTCATTTGGCTCAGAAGAGATAAATTCTTGAAAAATTGTGCGAAAATCAAAATGCTGGTGGAATTGTTTTTCCATAAGTAACATCTACTTTTCCCCTCTACCTCATTTGCTTTAAGATGTATCTGTTTGCTATCCCTGTTTTACTTGGAAATATTTATTTATAAAGAATAAGCTGTGCCCTGACCGGTTTAGCTCACTGGATAGAGCATTGGCCTGGGGACTGAAGGGTCCCAGGTTCGATTCCAGTCAAGGGCATGTACCTTAGTTGTGGGCACATCCCCAGTAGGGGGTGTACAAGAGGCAGCTGATTGATGTTTCTCTCTCATCAATGTTTCTAACTCTCTATCCCTCTCCCTTCCTCTCTTTAAAAAATCAATAAAATATATTTAAAAAGAAAAAAATAGCTGTTATAAAGAAAGAAAACCTGGTAGATAATTGCTTTATCTGAGACTAGACTATATTCAAAATGAAAATCAGTTTTAATATAATAACCTAATAAGGTAGATATTTTTGATGCCTCATTTCAAAATGTTGATTTTAATTTGTTGTTTTATATAATAGCATATCCTTAATTCTTAAGGTACTCTGGTAAAACTTCAGTAGTTAAATAAATTAGAATGAGGAGATAATGAAGGGTGATCTATGATTATATAGAGTTTCAAAGATTTTGAGAGTAGAGGATTAAGTCTTTTAGTGAAAAGTTGCACTGAGAAGTCATAAAAACATTCATGAAGTCCCCAATATATTACCAATGAGATTATAAAATATAAATTAGTTATATTTATATGTTGAAAACCTTAAGAATATTCTCCTTAAATTATAAACTTCTTAACCAAGAGGTAAAGCTAGAAATTAAAATAAACAAAAGATCGAAGAAGAAGAAGAAGAAGAAGAAGAAGAAGAAGAAGAAGAAGAAGA